>BSBN01001101.1:14322500-14940000 GCA_027924645.1 Cunninghamia lanceolata
TTTAGATGAAAATGAGATTGTCTGCAAAATCCTAAGATCCCTTCCTGCTGCCTACAAAATCAAAGTTGCTGCCATTGATGAATTCAGAGCCCACACAACTGTCACAAGAGAACAACTGGCTGGCAAACTAGCTGCATTTGAAATGACCGAGTTTGGAGATGATCCTCCCAAGACTGAATCTGCTTTCAAAGCCAGTGCCTATGTGAAAGGCAAACAGAGATTTGATCCGGGTGAAAACTCATCAAGGAAAATGTCATGGTATGATCAAGCAAGAAGAGACATGGAAGAAGAAGAAGCAGAAACAGCTCAACTTGAAGCCCTCATTGCAAAAAGACTGCCAAGAGGATCCGGTAAGTATGAAGGAAAACTACCCTTTAAGTGTTTCAACTGCAATAAGATTGGTCATTTTGCCTCAAGATGTCCGGAGAGATCTGCAAGATCTAATACTCACAGACAAAGGTTTCAAAAGAATTGCTATTATGTTCATGAAGAAGATGACAATGAAGGAGTAACAGATGATGAATCAGAACTAGGAAGCAAATCCGGAAATGAGTGGGTGTTTATAGCCATCAAGGAAGAAGATTCCATACTCTCTGAATCTGTCAATCACAAAGTTGTTGAAAAAGCCTTAGCTGCTCAAGTGGAAGAAAAGGATGATTGGGTTATTGACAGTGGATGTTCTCACCATATGACTGGTGACAAGAATAAGTTCTTAGATTTGGAAAGATATGAAGGAGGAATGGTAAAGTTTGGTGACAATTCTGCTGGCAGAATCAGAGGTAGGGGAACTATTTCCTTATGGTAAGAGCAAAACAGGAAATGTACTGTATGTTGAAGGATTGAAGCACAATCTTCTCAGTGTTGGTCAGTTAGTGGACAAAGGCTATGATCTCCGGTTCAAGAATGGAAAATGCAGAATCTTTACAAGCTCTGGAACTGAAATTGCATCCGGTACTCAGACAAAAGGTAACATCTTTCATCTGGTTGGTTCAAATAAAAGTTGTTTGTTTGTTCAAATTGATCAGAGTTGGTTATGGCATAGAAGAATGTGTCATGTAAATTTTGATAACATCATCAAGATAAGCAATACTCAGGCTGTGAGAGATCTTCCAAAATTGATGAAACCCACAAATAGTGTGTGTAAAGAATGTCAGTTAGGTAAACAAAGCAGAGTCTCTTTCAAAAGCAAAGATCAGTCTTCTACCGGATTGTTGGAATTAATACATACTGATCTATGTGGTCCGACAAGAATCAAGAGTCTGCAGGGTGATAGATATTTCATGTTGTTAATTGATGATCATTCCCGGATGATGTGGGTTACCTTTCTAAAAGAAAAATCAGAAGCTTTTGAGAAGTTCAAAATCTTCAAAGCTATGGTGGAGAATCAAACTGGATTGAAACTAAAGTGTCTAAGGTCTGATAGAGGTGGTGAATTTACATCTGGTGAATTCATTGACTTTTGTGAGAAACAGGGTATAAGGAGACAGTTGTCTGCTCCTAAGACTCCACAGCAGAATGGAGTAGTTGAGAGAAAGAATCGGACCATCCAGGAAGCTGCTAGGACAATGATGTTGGAAGCAAATGTTCCTCAAATGTTTTGGAAAGAAGCTATCAGCACTGCAGTCTACACTCTCAATCGAGTTCAAATCAGAAACAACACCGGTAAGACCCCCTATGAACTCTGGTTTGGCATCACTCCTACTGTGAAATATTTCAGAGTATTTGGTAGCAAGTGTTATATTAAAAGAGATGAAGATCTAGGAAAGTTTGATGCTAGAAGTGATGAAGGAATTTTCTTGGGCTACTCCACTCAAAGCAAAGCATACCGGTGTTACAATAAGAGATTGAGGAAGATGATAGAAAGCACCAATGTAAAGGTTGATGAAGGAATTGAGAAGCCTTCAAGATTTTATGAGTTTGATGAAGATGACCAAGACAGTGTTCAAGGACCTCAATCCTCTCCGGTGAGACAGAGTCAGCCTGATCCGGTAAATCAGGAAGAAGAGTTAGGTTTGAATGAGCCTGATCAAGAAACAGCAGTGCTGGATACTCCCAAAATTCCAAGGTATGTAAGACTGAATCACTCTGAAGATCAGATCATAGGTGACAGAAGCAAAGGTGTACAAACTAGAAGGAATATTGCTCAAAATCAGAATGAATGTTGTCTGATTTCAAAGATTGAACCTAAAACAATAAATGAAGCCTGCAATGATGAAAACTGGACCAAAGCAATGGAAGATGAATTAATGCAAATTGAGAAAAATCATACTTGGGATCTTGTTCCCAGACCTAGAGACAGGAATGTAATTGGAACCAAGTGGGTCTTCCGGAACAAACTAAATGAAGCTGGTGAAGTAATCAGAAACAAAGCTAGACTGGTCTGCAAAGGCTACTCTTAAATAGAAGGAATTGACTTTGAAGAGACTTTTGCTCCGGTAGCAAGAATTGAAGCAGTCAGATTACTTCTTGCATTTGCTGCCTTCAAAGACTTCAAGGTATATCAGATGGATGTCAAGTCTGCTTTCCTAAATGGTGATCTGGAAGAAGAAGTCTACATTGAACAACCGGATGGATTTCAATTGTCTGATAATAATGATATGGTCTGCAAGTTGAAGAAAGCTTTGTATGGATTGAAGCAAGCCCCAAGAGCATGGTATGAAAGGTTGGATAAGCATCTTGTGCAGATTGGATTCAACAAAGGTACTGCTGACAGTAACTTATATTTCAAAATTGATCATGAAAACATTCTGATTGTTGAAGTGTTTGTGGATGATATCATTTTTGGAGGAAGAGATAGTATGTGCAAAACTTTTGCAAATCAGATGAAAAGTGAGTTTGAAATGTCTATGCTTGGTGAAATGAATTTCTTCTTGGGACTGCAAATTACTCAAACAAAAGAAGGGATCTTCATCTCTCAGACCAAATATGTGAAAGAATTGTTAAGGAAATTTGGTATGGAAGACTCAAAGCCAATGAACACTCCTATGGCAACCAGATGTAAGTTAAGCAAAGATGATGATTCTCCAAAGGCAGATCAGACAAAGTATAGATCAATGATTGGTGGATTGTTGTATCTCACTCAAACTAGACCAGATATAATGCAGGCTATTGGTCTTGTGGCAAAATTCCAGGCTGATCCTAGAGAATCTCATGTTATGGCAATCAAAAGAATTTTTAGATACTTGAAAGGAATAGTTGAGTATGGTCTATGGTATCCTAGAAATCCGGACTTCTCTCTTCATGCTTACACAGATGCAGATTGGGCAGGAGATGTGGATGACCGGAAGAGCACTAGTGGTGGAGCATTCTTTTTGGGGAAGAGATTGGTTTCTTGGCTAAGCAAGAAACAAGATGCAATATCTCTGTCTACAACTGAAGCAGAATACATTGCAGCAGCAGGTAGTTGCACTCAAATCTTATGGATGAAGCAGATGCTAAGAGACATCAAAGTTGAATATGAGAAGCCTATCACAATTTTCTGTGATAATTCAAGTGCAATTAATATCTCCAAGAATCCGGTATTGCATTCTAAGACTAAGCACATATCTATTAAATTTCACTTTTTGAGAGAACAAGTAAACAAGGAAGAAGTCAGATTGGAGTATGTTCCCTCCAAGGATCAGATTGCAGATATCTTTACAAAACCTCTTCCCAAAGACTCTTTTGAATATCTCCGGGAGAAGTTAGGGGTCATGGCCCCTCCGGTGATGAACTAAGATGCACTGATGTGCATCAGTCCGGTGGCTATCACAGTCATATCTTGTGATCCGGACTAATGGGGAGCTGCAACTAAGGGGGAGCAGCTGGTATGATTCTGATGTATGAGAATTGCAAGTATGAGCCCTTTGCCATTGATGTCAAAGGGGGAGAGAAGACATGTGAAAAACAAGTGGTTGATGATCAAAGGGGGAGCAGTAAAGGAAGAGAAGACATATGAAAAGTTGAAGTTCTTGTCTTAATGGTTTTTCACATCATATGTTGCCATCAATGACAAAGGGGGAGATTGTTGCAAGTATGAGGTTAGCCAGTGTTGTCATTGATGTCAACATACTCATATTGCATTGACAAGAAGGATTTGATGAGCTGTGTGCTGAGGATATTGAGAAAATTAGCCTCAGTCAGGAACAGTGAAGAACAGTGATGAGAAGAAGGTAAATGTACTGTATAGGATGAGAACCGGAGGATGCGGATTAAAGGGTTAGTAGATATGAGTCTTGAGATGCTACAGTTAAGATTTCAGAGGTCCGCATGAAGATCTGAAGGAGTTGTGGCTGCCGGTATAGGACCGGGTCCGGCAAGTATCCAGAGGTGACAGAGGATCACAAAAAGGTCCGGTGAGGTCCGGAATTGTATCATCCTAATCTGCGGATTGGACGGAGTGTTTGGGATGTCCTTGTGATGTGTCATCCTGATTTGTGTATGATTTGGAGGTCCGGAAGTACCTCTTGCATTATGACAGTAGCGTCAGACTGTGTTCTTGAAGTTCCGGATGAGGAAGACAAGAGATCCCAGTAAGTAAAGCAAGTGCGGATGTATCCGGACATTCAGACAGGCTTGTGAAGGTTCTTGGATCATGTTTAGGTTGTGTTGTTGGTTCGCATTGATGGTAGAGCCCGGAATTGAAGTTATTCTTCCGGATGAAGTTCTTGCTCTGTTTAGCCGACCGGATGAGTTGTTCATCCTGCGAATGTTCTTGTGATGGCTGACCAGATGTGTTATTCATCTTGTAGATACTCCTATGGTTGTTTGCCGACTTAGATGTTTGTTCCTAAGTCGATGTCTTGTATAAATAACGGTTTGTGAGTTCATTTCAAGGTGTGGTGTGTGGATGAGTATGGCATAGCGAAGAAACGTGCGAAAGGCAGAGCAGAGATTGTTGGGCTTAATTGGAACTGATCCGGACATGATAGAGATGTCATTCTCCAGTTCAAGACTGTGATTTTTATCACTTTGTAGACAGTGTGTCTCCTTGTAGGCAGTGGGCCTCTTTGTGAGCAGTGTGCTCGGGCAGTGAGCCCTTATTGGCATGTGCCATTCATTTTTCTTTATTCTTCTAACAGAGAATAATTCTTGGGTTAATCACCCCGTGGTTTTTCCCTTAACCGGGTTTTCCACGTCAAAATCTTGGTGTTCAATGTGTTGATGCTTATCTGCTCTTGTGTTTATGTATTATGCTTCCATGGATGATTATTTGATATGCTGCTAACTAACAACAGTGAATTAAGTGTTTGAATGAGAAGAAGTTTTATACAACTAATTCACCCCCCCCCCTCTCAGTTGTATGCCCTAGATCCAACAGTATATGCATCCGTTCTTGCATATATAAGGGCGAAATGGCAAAATTGAGAAGGCGAAAAGTTAGCGATAGAAATTTGTGGTGCCTACATGGCACGATATCACTGGCTGGTGACTTTTCATGCATGTTTTAGGACCGTTGATCTTAGCAGTGAAATACAGATTGACGGCCAAGTTTTAAACCTTCAACGATGGATTTTCCTTGTGTCTACAGTCATTTTTGAGCGGGAAAACTCCATGGGTGCGCTGTTGCGATTTCCAAGGAAGGCTGCGGGTAGTTGAGCCATTAATAGCAATATACAGAGGTATGGGCCAATGGTTGAATGGCCAACTACCAGGTTTATGATGAAAATCTTTGAACGACGGTGCAGATCCTGAGCTCACCTGCCCTCTCCTTAGTTTTCCTTGGCTGCCTTCAATATTTTGGGTGCCATTTCTGGTGCAATGTGTCTGGCGGGGTTTTTGACTTGTGATGTAATTAATTTGCTAGATGTACAGTTTGGCTATATGAGGGACAAACTATGTCATTCATTGGTTGTTGAAAACTAGACAAAAATTTTGGTGTTGTAATAAGATGCGACGTCATTGGTGGCTTTGTCTTGGCTATCTTGTGAGTTTATGAGTCTCATGTTGTATGTTTTTCTGCATAAATCTATTGATATCATGCTAATTTAAATGAGTAATGGTATATTGCATGTGTTCTGTTATCTGTCTCCAAATTGAGTGTGTTATTCTTATGAATCTAAGCATATAAGGGGTGTTTATGATTCTAGAATATAGGTTTGCTGTGTTGAATGCTTGATTTCTTACTTTTGCTCAAGGAGTAGATTAAACATTTCAGATCAAGTGTTGGGAAGAAGACATTGCAATAGGAATATCAGTAAGTAGAGATAACAAGATACTCTGTTTTGGGAAGTATCTGTAAGGCAGATACTAAAAATCCCCTTGATATCTAGTCTTTGGTATATGTTCATGCTGGCCATTCACATGTGTATGTCTATTGACTCCGAGCCCTGGATAGGCATCGATCCAGTCTTGTATTGAGGTTGCAACCCAAAGTCTCAGTTTTGCATCCAAACATAAAATCAAACTTAAACTTTAAATCAAACCATTAGGACTTTAGAAGTAGTTTAAAACTAAAATCCTCTGATTCACAACTGAACATAAGCCCAAAGCTAGCCCCTTTGCTCTTATCCCACAATTTTGGTCTACATAAAGGAGGATTTATCTGCTTTGTATCAACATCCCAGTTAATCCACAACCATATCTTATGGATGTTGAATAGGGAATATCCCCCTTGGTTCTGCAGAGCCTAAAGAAGAAGAGGAGATATTTATAGAGTCTATCTCCTGTACTGTTGCCCCCTGGCTCAAGAATCCTGTTGATCAATGATGGCTACCTTGTAGGGATTACTGGGAATAAGCATCCAGTCTGGAAAAATTACCAACACTATGTATAGAATAGTTTGTAACATAATTGTTTGGCATGAAATTCTACTGCAATCTATTTTGATAATGATAAATTAGCTAAACTTGTGCTTTGGTGCAAAAAGGCAAACTTGGATATAAACCCATCTACCATGAGGTAATGCATGCTTTTTAGCTTGAGCCCTTCTCAAATAAGATAAAAATAAGGGTCTTGGCAACTGTTAGACTCATCTCCTGCCACAAATAATATGTTGTTATGGGTTACTGCAAAACCTTACTTGTGTCTTCCAGTGTCTCAGCAAAACAGTAAATTGTGGTGCATATCAAGTTCATGTAATGAATAGACCCATTGGAGTGTGGCAAGGGAAGTTCTTACTACCTTATATACCAAGCTTCCAACATAAACTTGTGTTCAAATCTTCTCTGGGAGAAATCATTTTAACTACCTTGCCAATAAAATTGTGTTATATTATGTACAAGTCTTGAAGTTTGAGGAGGTTACAAACCTTGATTAAAGCCAACCATAGTATTTATTTATATTTATATTTAAAAACTATTTAGTAATATAATTAAAAGTACTTAGAAGGAAATTATATCCCAAGTCTAACAAAAATAATAAGATTAACAAATATTAAATACTATAAGATTTTAGATGTATGGTATGTAGGTTAAGAAAGAAAAAGTTGATAAACATTCTTAAAAGTAATCAAGCCAAAAAGTATTGAGGTGAAAATAAAGAAGAAATTTTATATTACAAATTTGTAGTAAATTGCTAATTCTAAAAGTTTGAAATATTACAAATTTAATGTAAAATATACAAATACTATTTCAAAGTTTGAAATTTTATATTACAAATTTGTGGTAAATTGTTGATTATAAGTGGCCTTTAAAAAATGTCAAAGTAAAAAAATTAAAGTTGCTTAAACTTTGAATTCAAAATTAAGGTGAATTGTTAGGGGACTTTGGTCTCGTCTGCTTGGTGCAAGGTGGTAAATTGCTAATTATAAAGGTGAGGGCTAGAGTTAGGGTTATAATTCAAGTTAGCGTTAGGATTAAATCATAGTTAGAATTAATTTTTAAATTAAAAATATGAGTTAAAAAAAACTACAAAAATTATATATGGTTTAAAATTCTTTTAATTAGGTTACTATTAGAATTAGGGTAAGAATTAGAGTTAGGGTAAGCATTAGAGTTAGGGTTAGGGTTAGGGTTAGGGCTAGAGCTAGGGTTAGGGTTAGGGTTATAATAATAGTTAGAATAAGGATTAAGGTAAGGGTTATAATTAGGATTATTGTTAGACTTAAAATTAGGGTTATAGTCAAAGTACAATCAAGGTTATGATTAGAATTAGGGTTAGGGTAAGAGTTAGGATTAGGATTCCTATTAGAATTAGGGTTAAAATTAAGGTGGGTTACTATTAGAATTAGGTTAAAAATTAAAGTTATAGTTAGGGTTAGGGTTCAAATTAGAGATAGGGTTAGAGTTCAATTAGGGTTTGAATTATAGTCAGGTTTAGGGTTAGGGTTTGAATTATAGTCAGGCTTAGGGTTAGGGTTACGGTTATAGTTAAAACTAGAGCTATTTTTAAGGTTAGAATAAGGTTTAGGGCTAGGGTTAAAACTAGGATTAGGGTTAGGTTTAGAATTAGAGTTAAGATTACAATTATCAATATGGTTAGGGTTAGGGTTACAATTAGGGTTGGTGTACTTTAGATAAAATGACTTAGGCTATTTGAAACAAAAGTTAAGCATTACTAAATCAAAGCCCTAGCGACAAAACTCCCATCGGAAGAACCAAACATTTGAGAACAACTTCCTTCATTTTGAATTCTTCTGACTTGCCAATAACAAGCCCTAATTCATTTCAAAAAAGGTTCAACTAACGCTTGATCGACAAAACTATAATCAACAAAACCTCACCTCTTAGAACCAGATCCTCGATTCCCAAATCTCTCGACTTGGTGATAAAATGACTTAAGTTGTTTGAATCAAAAGTTGCAAGTGTTACTAAACCAAAGCCTTATTGGCAAAACTCCCATTGAAAGAACTGATTTAAAGTTTTATTAAATCAAAGCCTTATTGGCCAAACTCCCATCGGAAGAACCAAACATTTGAGAATTACTTGCTTCATTCCCAATTCTTTCGACTTGTCAATAACAAGCCCTAATTTGTTTCAAAAAGGGTTTAACTAATGCCTTATCGGCAAAACTATAATCGAAAGAACCTCGTGCCCTCTAAAACTAGTTCCTCTATTCCCAAATCTCCTGACTTACCGATAACAAGACTTTGGTTGTGTTGGTGTTTCAATTAGCACCTCTGGAATGCGATTTGGAAACAGACAGCTATGCACAGATAAACTTCTCTCCTATTGGAAGGGGGAGTTCCCTTTCTTGCTGATGTTCGCTGAAAAGATAATTAAATGAAACTTCACCTATCTTCTTTTTGATTCTCAGTTGCGAGCACAAGGTTATAAAACTCTAAACGTTGTAGAAGAGGTTTTTTCCTTTTTTAAAACTTCTACTACAACTAAGCAAAGACTAACGATGCTTTCAATCTCCTAAGAAAATTCAGAGAAAAGGAAATTGAAAGTGAACAAAGAATGATTGTTAACACAAAAACTTAAGCAGTTTTCCTCCAGGTTTGTACCACAAGACTAAAAGTACTTTAATGATTAAATCTGAAATGAAAGCTACAAAAAGCTACACATTTGACGATGATAACTTGATGAATCGAGATAGAATATCAGAACAAAATAGGCATGAGACTTCTATTCAATATCATAAAGTTTGTACAACTCTAGGAAAGCAATGCTGCAGCAAAAGGCAAGCATACAACAAGCGATCAAACACTAGAGAACAATGAACACAAAGTGAACAGACACTTGGAATATCAAGATTTGCATGCTAGAATAGGCACAGCAAATTTTCTACCACAATTACCATTACATACAATGGGCAAGGATGCCCTTATTTATACTAAAATCAAAGGAGTAGGGAACCCTAAAATCTCCTTGATTAACCCTAACTTGCCAACTCGCAAGTTTTATTACTATTCTAAGACAAAGATACAATAAATAATATGCTTTAAAGCAATCTGCTTTAAAGAAAAGAAGATTCCAACTAACACAAAGTGATTTCTTTTCTAAATATAGAATGGATGAGCTTAGGATGAAAGCAAATGCTTTAAAACAAAAAGCATATGTTTTAAAGCTGCTTTATTTTGAAATGCATCCTCATCAACATTCTAACTTTTTGGTGATGTCATCCGTTGATATTTTGGGAAACAATATCTTCTAAAAAGTGAGTGACTGCATCTCTGCCAGGAACACTGATACTCTCTAGAATGATATTCTGACTCTCTAACATTTCTTCACCATTGACAACCATCTAAAGAAATTCGTGAACCTCACCCGCGACCTTGTCGAATTGTACTGTCATTGCAGCAAAATGACTCAGCTTGCCGGCATTGATATCATCATTAAAATTGCTGCGGATGAGAGTCAAGAACTCTGCTTGCACTTCCCTAAGATCATACAAGGTTCCATCTTCTTTTTCATACAAACACGGGATCTGAGAGACAAAAGATCTGACGAACTTGAGGATGTTGACTACCTTTTCTTTCCATTCTGTCAACTTTGCAATCATATTGTCATAAGTTTTTACTGTGAAAAGATATTGCACTTTCCAAGTAGAAACTGTCTTCTTATCTTCAGCTGAATCAATAGTATCAAGTGCAATCTTCAAGTCAGATATAATGATCTCGAACACTGGTCTATTTTCTGCCATGGTCTGCTGCAAGCAAACCGTAGTGTCCAAGATTCCTGATAGAATTATTTCCTGCATCCTCCAAAGAGTGTAAATTGATTACTGAAAGAACTTTATGCAAGTCTATTTCACAAGTTCTTAGGTAATCGTGAATCAACGTCATTTTGTGTCTGATTTGTGTTGGAGAGTACTGCATATTGGAAGATTTGAAAATTGACTATGAACACACCTATGTCAGAAAAATCTTGGACAAATGGATGAAAATTATTTGCTGATTTTTAGAAAAATCAGAGTGTGAGCTAAAAAAAGATGGCCCATGGGTTTTGTAGACAATTCTGTTTTGAAGCAACCTAGATTGTCAGATTTTGAAAAAGAGGAGATTTTCTTGAAAAAGCAGTTTCCTAAAAAAAAAAAAAAAAACTCCAATCTTCAAGAGGATAATAATTTAGATGGACCCATCTCGACGAAAACTGAAAAAGCTCTGGTCAGATTTCTAAAAAATGATCCCCTTGAAATGAGGACCCTGAAAAAGCAAGCCTCTCTTCTTCCTCAACCTGAAACTATGAAGAACACTAAAAAAGCACTTGGTTTGGGTCTTCGAATCTTCATTGAAAGAAAAATAAAATCTTTCCTCTGGATGCAACCTACAAAAGATAATGAAATAAAGAAGCCAAATGCTTGTCTTTATAAATCTTTAGGGCGAAAAAGCAACTTTATTTGTGTGAGAATAAAACTTCACCCTCATCCATTAACAAAGCAACTTTTAAAGCATAAATCTAAGTGGATGTCTTCAAATAGGAAGAATCCCTATTTTGTAGCTGCCTATGGCTTCATGTGCAAGATGACAAAAATATCTTCTTTTGATGATGTCATCGAACACGCGAGTTGAAAGAAGTGCTAGCAAATTTTACTTCATTTTCGACACTTCAACAATCATTTTGACTTAAATATGCCTTGTCTCTGACTTCAACAAGGCAGAAAAATGTCACCAATGACTGAAAATGCTGACTGATCCTAACATTTTGGAGATTGATCAGCTGAGATTCCATCCCCTACCTTCAACTGATGATCCGACATCGTTTGACCAAGTTTGACGTCCTGAAAACTGCCCACGGGCGAAGATTGGTAACAAAGCATGTCAAAAAATACTGTGAACATGAAAATATTCTAACATTGCTCAAGTTGGGTTCCCCAAGTCACCTGGGGCGCCTGGTTTCCCAACACTTAGCCATTTTTTCAATTTTTTTCAACTTCTTCAATTTCTTGGTTTGCGTGCGCGTTCCGGTGGCACAGGACCCCTGTTTGGCTTTTGATTTCTATCAATTGGGATGAAAATGAGTCTGATGATCTAGAAAATAGGTAGGCTTGATGAAAATTGAGTTGATTGTACCTTCTATTCGCCTCGAAAAATGTGCCAAACTGATCAACTTTGAACCGGACCGGGCTGACGGAAGGAGATTCACATTTTTCAAGAAAATCTTCAAAAATAAACTAACTCTAGAGAGTTTGGGTGCCCCAATCTAGCTGGGGCATTTGGTTTGCCAACACTTAGAAGATTTTCTAAATTTTTTTAATTTTGTACCTTTTCTCAATTTCCGTGCCCATAGCTCCTATTCGATCTTCGATTTCGGTCGTTCTAACAACTGTTGAGGTGGGACGGAGGGTGATCTAAGTAGTCTGAATATATTTGTGATGAAATCCTAGCTTTGACTGACTTTTGACTGAGTTTGACCAAGTTTGACCAACTGGAAATAGGCTGACTGAAGCATTTTCAACATTTCTTGAAAAATGTGAAAAAAAACTAACACAGGAGAGTATGGGTGCCCCAAGCCACTTGGGGTGCCTGATTTCACCAGACTTAGTCAAATTTGTGATTTTCCAACTTTTTAATCGACCTTGGATCCATCTTGCATCGTTTTGCGTGTATCATCGAGTCGACTACTATTCGTCAGTTCTGTGTCGTCGGAACAATGTTGAAAACTTGTCGACAAGCTTTGGCAGGTGAACTTTCCTCTATTGATGACTTTTAAGCTCATGCTTCGCCTTCAGAAAAATCAAAAATGACCCAGTAGAGAAAACTTGGTCATTTGAAAATTCTGTTTGAACCGCGCCGATCGTGAAGCAAACTCGACCAATGAGAATCGAGCATGACACCTGAGTTGGAGATTCTATTTTTAGAAAGTTTTGCCAGGATCCATATCTCTAGAAACCTAGAAAACCTAATCTAACGTCTATTTTTAGAAATTTTTCTTTTTGACTTTTTGACGAAAAATTTTCTGGACTTGTTTCAAAATGCCTTAATGAAGCAAAAATTTTGATTGGGTACAACAATTGGCTCTGTCTAGGGATCATGGTGGATACTTACGGCATAGGAGAACCTAGAATCTCTAGATTTTGCAGCTTGGACCAATGCCTTATCCATTGGGCAATAGAGTCAGGTGACTTTTCGAATCACCTAGAACAAGACTTTTCCCTACATCACCTAGAACCGGACTTCCTAAAATCACCTAAAAAGGTTGGAACCTTCTAGAACACAAAGAACACAACTATCACATTATAGAAAAGGGAAAAATATTATGACATAACGATCACATTATAGAAAGGGAAACACATTACGAGAACAAAAAGTGTTTCATGCGCTCTTTTTCCTGAGTGAGGATGAGATGTAATTAGGACTGTCACATAAAACCATCAATCGACTCAGAAAAGTAAGAACCATCTCTCTTTAGCTGTGAAGATTGTCTTGGTAGCACAAAACTTTTCTTTCTCTGCAACATCTCCTCAAAGAGCCACAATTTAGGAGAGTATTCACATTCAGGCCATGAGAAGTTCCTAAGGAACTAGTTGATATCTAAAGATTAGGTGGAGCATCTTCCTCTAAAGCAAGCAACCTCTACAATAGGTGAAGGTACAGAACTTCCTTACGAAGATATACAGGAAAGTCTTGTGGCCAAAGTGTATCTGTGGGAATGGTTATCACCACATATTGAATATGAGTTTCATTTATATCTTGTACATACACAACTTTATACTCAGTGAATGCACCATCTTTCAGAAAAGGTGCAAGCTGCTCATACACAACTCTCATTACTGATTCTTGGCTTATAGGATCCACAACTGTCGTCGCCCATTTTTCCAGTGCTTTAGGAGCTTCTTCTTCTTCATTGGTTGTGTTTTTGTCCATCCACTCTCCAAAGTCAAATGAATTATCAAGATCTGAATGCTCAAACTCTTGAACATCTTCACCTGACAGCTCACTTTCCCATTCATTACCTGGAATCTCGTCATCCTCTGTAGAGTAATCTTCTTCAATGCAGATATCCAGCATCACTTCGTCTTCAACATTCATGTATCTTTCTTCTTCTGTAAAGTAAGTGGAATCAAAGACAGATTCATCTGGGCCATATGCTTCCTCTTCTTCTTGATCAATCTCACACACGGTGTATCTCACAAGACATTTGTAAAGAATTTCTGACTTTTCAATATGATCTTCTTTAGTGATCAAAACTGAATATTCCATGAACTCTTCTTCTCCATCAACCTCTTCGTATGTTGCGTTCCACATTGCTTGCATAGTATCAATGAAGTCTTTTTCTTGCACAGGCTCATAGATGGATTCAACATCATCCTCTTCACTAGTATGTATGAAAGATTCTCGAGATGCAGGTGAAGATGGGCTATATTGTAAAAGAAAATTTACAGTATCCTCTACTGAAGAATCACTCTCCAAGTGATGTAGAAAACTGTCGAGATCCAATGATGAATCTTCTCTATGATCTCCGGTTTTGAGAAATTCCTCCAATGATGAATCATCTTCAAAATGAAGATCTTGTTCTTGTTCCAATTACAATGTTCCTTTGGTCTCTTCTCCTTTGAATGTATTTGACACAGGTTCTTCAAACCAACTGTAGACACCTAAAAATGTCTCGATCACCAAACTGATTCCCGACATCCCTAAACATGCCAATTTCCATCCTAACCAATTAATTAAATTTTTATTTAATTAATTACCCCTTTCATTTTCTAAATCCACACCATTTTATCCCCAAAATTGACCTAATTTTATTAATTCAATAGTCCAAACCTTAGCCAGTTGATTTAATAAATATGCAAAATTTATTAAATCAATTCCCCCATTTGCTCTAAATCCAATTAATTAGTTAAAACCATGTTAACTAATTAATCCAGCCTACTAATTAACCTATCCCTACCCTAGACAATTAAATAGCTATTATTTAATTGCCTATCCTAGCCTACCTCATCCTAGCCTTAAGATTAATTAATTAAATCATTAATTAATTAATCTAATCCTCCCACTAATCCCTTTGCTAATTTATTCCAACCATATTAATTAGGTTAATCACCTTAATTAATTGGGTCAAACCCTCATTAACACTTCTCCCCATAACCCATGAATAAAAAATTGATTTCCATGCCACATAAATCAATTTTTAATACACATTTGTCATAATCTTCATTAAATGCCTCTTACACCCCTTACACATGTCATAACTCATTAATATCCACTCTTCCCCAAATGAATTTTTAATTCATTTTACCCTTCCTCATGTGAAATTTTAATTCACAAATAATCTATCTCACCCAACCTCATTAATTCACCCCTTTCCCAAAAATGAATAAAAGATTTACTTTTATTCCTAGCCCTCCATCTTCCAAGATCAAATCTAGGCCCTCCACATCACTTTTACCCTCCACCATTGATCTCTCAAATCAATCTCCACCCTTGGATCAAAATCCTCTCCAAAAATCTATAAATAGAACCTCTCCCAAGCCATTTTCATCATCTAATTCCATGCAAAGTCATAATGCCAAAATCATTCTTGAGTTAGGATAGTGAGTTGCACAATTGAAGAGCATTTCACATTAAAATCCATAGTCTAGGGATCATCTTGGTCTAGGAGCTTGTTTTGGGTGCAAAGGCTTCTTCTTCCCTTGATGGGATTAGGTTGTGCATATGAGGTATAACTTGGTATTTATTGTATTTAGTTAGTATTTTACCTTCTTTGCATTTATCTAATCTACATTGGCATGCCCGGTGGTATTCGCAAGGTCTGAATCTAATCTTTGTTTGTGAGTTTTGGTGTGAGGACATGATTTTTACAAGTGCAGCGCTATCAACCCTACGCAGTGGTGCTATCGTGACCGTATTTTAGCACTATTTCTGTATTAGCACTATCTCTGCGCAAACCTTTTTTTTCTTACTAACCTTACTCACGTGTTCTTGATTTGCTTTTCCTATCGTTTTTTGTTGTAGTTTGCTCTCTGTTTTGCAGAAAAACCAGGAATTACAGGGGGAGGTTATGGCAAATTTTTGAAAAAAAGGAAAAACCAACATCAGTTCCCCGTTTTGACACTATCATTCATATTGGCACTATCGGCGTGTCCTCCATGACTCTCTGAAGAACTGTGCAGTGGCGCTTTCCTAGAACTTTATCCTCCCTATTGTCTGTATTGTCATTTTACATCTGACATATTAGCGCTAAAATTTGTATTAACGCTATTCTGTAATGTGTCGCCATAGTAGTCGTTAAGTAGCGCCATAATAGTTTTTAGCACCTTTTTTGTAAGTCAGGTTGTTTTGCTCGCAGTGGCGCCTGTGTATATTTTTTTTAGCGCTATTTTGAAAATCTTGCTTTTCTATCTGTTGCAGGTACAACGGGTACTAACAAAGCCTTTTTGCAGGATGGTTTGATGTTAGTTAGCAAACACTTTGATTTGGGAAACTAAAATGAACCCTTTTGTATGTTAGGTTTTAGACAACATTTCAAATTGGTGCTTTAAAATCAATCCAACAAATAAAACAACTCCTTTGTGTGAAGTGTGTGTGCCTATAACATTTACTTTGGTGCTCTAAAATTTACTCTTTTGTGTGCCAACAAACAACAAACAAATACTTCAATTTTGGGCTCTAAAAAGAACCACAAAGTGCATCAAAATACATCATTAGACAAAAAGAACAACAAACTTGCATTTCTCACGCATCTAATCAAAACAAGCAAAAAATACTTGTGTGAAGTGTCTTCGTGGTTGTGTCAAGTAGAGTGAGAAGTGTATGCTCTTCCCTCACACCCTTTGGTGATCTTGGGAATCAAAAACTTCTCACAACACTTTGCATTAATCACCCCCCATCTAATCCAAAGATCTAAAATTGAACCATGTTAAGTGTGATACAATCATAGGGAACATGTATGCTCTCCCCTCGCATCTTTTGATGAACTTGGGGATCAAAAGTGTTTTCATGATTGTATTGCTTTTGTAATCCTTAGAGGGCTTGCCACCCCACTTCGAAAGGTGGGAACGACCCAAGGGGCATCAAGCTAAAGCCAAGCTCTTCCAAGCCGCTATATAAAAAAAGGCGTTTGGGATGAAAGTCTCAAGCGACAGGTGTTGTTTTGTTATACCGACAGCCAACCTCCCCCAAAACCCTCCAAGGCATAACCCTTGGAGGCTGGGATACTCCATAATGGAGAGTAGCACTGCCGCATGTATAACCACCTGAACGGATGCCCTTACTACGAACCATTGTGTTAGCAAGCCAAAATCCTTCTATTTGTTGACGCAGAGGGCAAAACCCTTGAAGCGGCCCCGATTCATGTGGTTCTTAGCCGAGGTAGCAGGGACAATCTAAAGGTTTGGTGAGGGACAAGCCTTATAAGAAACTCAGATCTTGGTATGCGTGAGATGTGTGTGCAATTGTAAGGAGGAGCTGGTGCTACCAAGATCCTGGAGCTACCCGCTTTGAATAGGCGCAGCTAGGGGATTCAACAAATATTGTCACATTCTTACCTTAGGTTGTTCAAAGTGTTTGTTGAATAAAATCACACATCTTTTTCTCAAAAACAAAGAAAAATCTTGATTATTGTGTGTTTATTGTGCTTGAATTGATTGCAACAACATTGCCAAGAGACAAAACAAATCATTTGGTCACATTCCAAACAAACAAATTCCAAAAATTTGCCATAAAAAATCTGTTTGCCCTGTTTTAGTGCCATATCTGTCTGATTGTAGCGCCATTTCACACATGGATTGGTGCTATTTTTAGATTGACTTGCCTAAAACAAAGACTTATTTAGTTGTGATCTACACCATCTGCTCTGCTTAATCCATATCCATCTCACAGAAATATGACAACAGTCTATCCATTTTCTTCAATTTTTTTCCAAAATCGCACCTTCTTTTTGACTTTAGAGGATCAATCACCACCATTGTTGGACCCCTTTGATACATCCTCATCAGCCCAAATCCATATCTATCCATCCCCCTTCAATCCTTTTTGCATATCTCCTTGGACCAAAACAAATCATTTCAAAAATCCAAATCCAAATCAAAGCACCCATCAACAAATCATCAACAAAAACTCATCATCCTTTTGAGCCAAAATTAGATCTAGATCTTATCATTCATATCACATTTTCCTTGAAAAGTCATTAGTCTACCTTTCAAGAAAAACAAATCGCCCCTCTTTGTGTAAGGTCATTAGTCTACCCAAAACAAAGAAAAACATCCCTTTGTGCCAACTCAAGATCTAGATCTTATCTAAAAACTTAATTGGTAAACCAACATCATCCTAATCACCCTAATCAATCAAAATCAAACATCAAATTCAAAATCCCTTTTTCATCATCCATCTTTGGTCCAAAATTTGTGCAAAAATCAATATCATCCATTCATATCACCCTTAGGATAAAACCTTTGGAAAGACATATCGATCTTCACCATATCCTCTCTTCTACTCGATCTCACTACCACATCCATCTTTGGGTCCAACAAAATCAATCCGATTCTCTAAGGTCTCCATCCCCATCTCATCCTACATCTAGAAATCAACTCCATATACGTGCATGCCCATCACGAGATCACAAAGCAAAAAGAACCAAGAAATGGCAGAACAATGGCAATTTGGCATGCCCAACACCGGTAGCTACAACAGACCCATCAATCCAAATCCACCTACATATTCCTTCATCCCCCCATATGGTCCCAACAAAAATCTTTTCAGTTACTTACGACAAACACAACCATCACCACCCCCACCACCACCACCAACACAAAACATCCCCATCATTCCACAAGATGGTCTAGATGTCTTGAGCTTCACGCAAGACGCTGACAACATGGACCTACTTGATAGAATCCTACGGTCAGACCCAAGTCGATATCTTGATCATCTTCTCAAAATTGGTGCTCAACTTCCCCCCATCACGACATCATCACAACCATCCACTTCCACAATCGTCCCTACCCCATCAAATACCCAAGCATCTACATCACATACTCAACCCACCATTTCTCAAACATCAACACCTACTGTATCTACCACCTCCACAACCTCAACCGCTATCACACCTACAATTCCTACATGCACTGCTATCCCTACCATCTCCCAACTCATCATCACTTCTACCACCAACCCTTCCACTTTAACCATGGCATACAAGGAAACATCACACAAGCAAGTACCTCCACAAGTGTGCCCCCACCAAACCCTCACACCATTGCAAACCTATGACAACTATTCTCACAACAACCTCGCAACACATCTAACCCATCCAATGTCCACATACCCAATGTCACTCCATCTAACATCACGTACCCACATCATCCCATAACGTCATCAAATCTACATAATCCCAATCCCCAAATACCACCACACATTCTCCATCAGTTACATGCCTACCAACAACAGCAGGCACCAATTAATCTGAACCCCAACCCACAATACCAACCTCTCAACCAAACCAATCTCCAGCATCAAATCCCGCCCCACCTCCAATATCTCACCAACCAACAACCCTACACATTCCCACCACAACAACCATAGGATTTCAACACCGTCCTCCAAGGGTTAATACAAAAGGTGGATGACCTACAAACTAGGGGCAAACACAAATACTATTCTTTTGAGGATATTTGCCCTTACCCATTTGACTGCACATTGTACATGCCCCCTTTCCCCAAAAACATTGAAACGCCAAAATTTGACAAATACAAGGGAAAGGGAGACCCTAGGGACCACCTTAGGGAGTTCTACATTGCTTGCCTAGAAGTCTCTAACAATGACACATATCTTATGAGACTCTTCCCAAGAAGCCTTGGCAGCCAAGCCGCCGAATGGTTTGCCCATCTTCCACCTGGAATTCGCACATTCCCTGAGCTTGCAGAGAAGTTTGTCAACCACTTCTCTTACAACTTTGAACACGAGGTGTCTATGACCGACCTCTGCAACACCAAACAAAAGAGCGGAGAAGCTTTCGCTTCTTTCTTACAAAGGTGGAGGGGCCTAGCAAGCAAGCTCCCATGGCCTATTCCTGAGAAACAACTTGTCACCATGTTTGTGGCCAATGTCAATCAGGAACTAGGGTTTCACTTACAAATCCTATGCGCGTCTACCTTTGAAGAGGTTATCAACAAAGGCACTACTATTGAATGAGCCCTCATTGCCAAGGGCTCCATCAAACTGTACGACCCCAAATCCAACAACAACAACAACTACTACAAATCCAATCACAACACCCCCAATACCAACAACAATAGCAACACGCAACCCAACGATAAATCATGCTATTGGGGGAAGAACAAGAACAATCTGAACGACGGTGTCATGGATGTGAAAGCTATCCAACATATCCAAAACCAAACACCTGCACCTACATATGCAGCAAATGTAAATAACCCAAGAGGGCCAAATAGACCACGTAAACCTCGCCAAAATTTCACACCATTAGCAGAACCCATCGAGTATGTCCTCGATCGATGTCTCAAACAAGGAGTAGTCACACTCCCCCCCGTTTGACCACGTCAAGACAATGAACTCAAAGTGGCATGGTATAATGAAAACAATTACTGTGAATACCACTGCGTGGCGGGCCATATTCAAGACCTCATAGACCAAAACCTCGTCAGCCTCGATCAAAGTGCCCAACCATCACCAAACACTAACCTTGGAGCTTACAAGGATCCTTTACCCAACCATAATAAAGCCTCCTCGTCCAACCAAGCCTACAATGTCACCCCACCACCCGCATCCTATGACTCCATTGTCGGCCGCATCGAACCCCCATCCCACCATGTCAACATAGTCAGCATTCGGGCACAAGCACCTGATTGCGCCATCACAACCTGTCATGGCCGTGTATCTATATGCACTGCCCCTCTCACCGATCAAACACTTGCATCTACATCCAATCCCCAACCTCCTCGTCCAACCACATGTCCATCACCTACCCACCAATATAACCTTCTAGAACACCTAGGAAACACACCTGCACAGATCTCCATTCTTGAGTTACTCCGCACATCACCCATGCATAAGGACATCCTAGACAAAGCGCTCTTACAAACACAAGTCCCTGCCAACTTACATGTGTCCCAATTCCAAGCCATGGTAGGACACATCGTCTCACCCCATCATCTCACCTTCTCAGAAAAGGACCTACCCGCCTCCAATCACATACATAACGACGCCCTGCACATCGAAGTCCGCATCCACAAGCACACTATTAAAAGAGTCTTAATAGATGGTGGTTCTGGCCTCAACATATGCACTCTAAAACTATTAAAACACTTGGGGTACTCCGATGTGGTTGTCGACACCAACGAGTGCATTATGATCAAAGGCTACGATGATACTGAACGGCTCTTTGAAGGTACTATCAAGCTACCCATACAGGTAGGACCGAAAATCCTTGAAACAAAATGTCAGGTTCTGGATCTTGATCTCCCCTATAACATCCTTCTCGGTAGACCATGGATTCATGCTATGCAAGCCGTCCCATCCACCTTCC
This sequence comes from Cunninghamia lanceolata, assembly GCA_027924645.1. Lineage (NCBI taxonomy): Eukaryota > Viridiplantae > Streptophyta > Pinopsida > Cupressales > Cupressaceae > Cunninghamia > Cunninghamia lanceolata. The sequence continues at coordinate 14,343,791 of BSBN01001101.1, forward strand.
ATCAATGTATCAAATTCCCCCACAATGGCACAAAAGTCACAGTCTATGCCAACCCTCGCCCCTTCCAATACTGCAGTTTTCTGGAAGGCCACAACCAAACATTTTGCCCATATAATAAAGCCACCACTGAAGCCACACCAACAACATCAAACTCATATATCGATCCCGCAAGCATTGCTTCCACGTCATCCCAAGCAACTCCACCACCTAAGGTCCAGATCCAACTATCCGACATGGGATGTGGGGAGTATGACCTACATGGCACTTTTTGTGTGGGAACCTTACCCAATCCTAAGACATTCGGCATCCCAACAACAGAGACTGCTAATACAGTCATTATCAAGTGCAAACCCTTGCCCACCTTCGAGTGGAAGCATATCCTAGATCAGGATGTACTTGATGATATCTCATCTTGTCTTTACAAAGATGAGGAGCCGGAACAAGAAGCCCCCACAATCCCCACAGAAATCTATGGCAAAGGTTCTGAAATTGTCAAGAGCATGGGCTATAAAGGACAAGGCGGTATAGGCCTTCATGAACAGGGAATCATAGAACCACTGCAGGCAACTAAGAATCCCTATACTCAAGGGTTAGGGTATGGTCAATTGCAACGCATCCTCACTACCAGTGAGTGTATCTTATTTGAAGTCGCTATGACCTCCTTCGACGTCAACAATGTTAATGAAACGGGCCTTCACGACTCCTTTAGCCATTTCACCGACTTCTTTGACTCATCCATTTGTACCATTTACTCTGTCACCACTCTCCCTTCATCTTCCAACGACTTGCCATTAGTTTACCCCGACCTCATTGATTAGGACCAATGAGGACCTCCTATCTTCGATATCGCACCAAATGATGAAGCCATTGCTGAAATGATGGGGGTAAGAGATCACTTCCCTTTGGGAGATCATCGAGCAGGGTACATAATGGAACTCCATCCAAATGCCTATTTTTGGGAGATAACCCCTGCTTCCAGTCACAAAAACATAAAAAGAAAAAATGGATCTAATGGTGAAAACCGTTCCACGGCAGTATCAGATCCCAAAATAGTAAAAATAAACAACGTATCTCCTGGTGAAAACCTCCACGAGGCGCTAGGAGATGGAAGCATGGGCCTCCCTGAGATAGATAAAGTATATCCCGACAGATCGCCCATCTTGGTCGAACCAGCTCAGGAAATGAATCTGGGGACAGAGGAAGAGCCGAAAATCACATATAGAGCAGAATCTCTCAGCATGTTCGAACAGGAGAATTTGTTATCCTTCTTCACATGCAGAAATCGCAACTTTGCGTGGACCTACATAGACATGCCAGGGCTAGATCCCGCGTTGGTTGTTCATCACCTTGCAGTACGTCCCGATGCCAAACCAGTCAAACAGAAACTCTACAAGATGAATCCTCAGGTGGCCCTCCTCGTCAAAGCAGAGCTCAAAAAGTTACTGGATGTTGGGTTCATACGCCCAATTGATTATCCTGAATAGTTTCAAATCTAGTACCTGTTACTAAACCAGATGGCAGAATCCGTTGTTGCACTGACTTCAGAGACCTCAACAAGGCCTGCCCAAAAGATGGCTTCCCACTACCCAACATTGACATGATCGTGGATCTCACTGCAGGACACGAGATGCTATCTCTTATGGATGGCTTTTCAGGGTACAACCAAATAAAAATTGCCGAAGAAGATTAGCACAAGACATCCTTTATATGCCCATGGGGGACATGCTGTTGGGTAGTAATGCCATTCGGCCTAAAAAATGCAAGAGCTACTTATCAAAGAGCAATGACAATCATCTTCCACGACCTCTTTCACCACATCATGGAGGACTACGTTGATGACTTACTTGGCAAATCAAAGACCAGAGAAGAACACTTAGATGTGCTAGCCAAGATCTTTGACAGGCTAGAGCAATATAATGTTCGTCTTAATCCGAAGAAGTGTGTCTTTGGTGTCACCTCAGGTAAACTGCTGGGATACATAGTCTCCAGACGAGGAATTGAGGTAGATCCTGCAAAAGTCAAGGCTATCACTGAAATGCCACCTCCCAAAACATTGAAACAACTGAGAAGCCTGCAGGGGAAACTACAGTCCATTTGCCGATTCATCGCCCAACTCACTGATAAGTGTCAACCATTCCAACATCTCCTCAGGAAGGATATGGCTTTCGCTTGGACTGATCAGTGTCAGGGTGCCTTCGATCAGCTAAAAACATATCTGGCTAATCCCCCTATTCTAACTCCACCAAGACAAGGAGAGCCCCTCCTCTTGTATATCTCCGCGACAGACACAGCAATCAGGGCTTTGTTAGCACAACATGATGAGCATGGGAAGGAATGAGCCATCTACTACATCAGTCACACCTTGATCTCCTATGAGCTTAACTACACACAAATTGAACGAGCATGTCTAGCCCTCGTCTTCACATCACAAGAGTTAAGACATTATATGCTCAATCACAAGACCAAGCTCATTGCTAAGATCGACCCACTGAAGTATTTGCTCAACAGAGTGGCTCTCACTGGCAGAATGGCAAAATGGGTCATGATTCTCACCGAATTTGACATAGAATACACAAAGAGAAAGGCGATCAAAGGACAAGTTATAGCAGATCAGCTGGCTAAGGCACCTATTCAGGTAGAACATCCTACAATCGCAGAATTTCTAGACGAGGCCATCTTGACAATCACACCAGCCCCAGACACATGGAAGATGTATTTTGATGGGTCCGACACTCACAGAGGTTTGGGGGCAGGCGTTTTGTTTGTTACCCCTCAAGGCAACACGATCCCTAAATCCTTCAAAATCACATTTCCATGCACCAACAACGTAGCAGAGTATGAGGCCCTCATCATAGGTCTCCGCATGGCCATCCAATGGAAAATTGAAAAGCTAACTGTGTATGGCGACTCTCAACTAGTCATCAGGTAGGTCAACAATGAATGCAAAAAAAGGACGATAAGCTCCTTCCCTACAAGAAGATGGTCGATGATTTTAAAGACTATTTCGATGACATCCACTTTGAGCAGATCCCAAGGTTAAACAATAAAGCAGCAGATGCCATGGCAACCATCGGATCTTTGGTAGACATGAAGAAAGGCAGCAAGAAATGTGAATTCCTAATCGAAGAGCTCCCCATCCCAGCATACGATGTTCCTCAATCTGAACTAGTGTGCGAAATCGTTGGTCCTCTATCCCCCTGGTATCAGGAAACCTACTTCTACCTTCATGATAATGTCCTCCCCAACAACCTATCCCCATCACAGAGAAAATCCTTCATCCGTCGAGCATCCCGTTTCATCCTTGTAGGTGACACCCTCTACAAAAGGAGTCTTGATGGCATGCTTCTACAATGTTTAGACTCTAGGGAAGCCGAAGTAGCCTTGGAAGAAGTACACACATGTATTTACGGGCACATTCAAGTGGACCAGCTCTTTCTGAAAAGATCCTGAGGACTGGCTATTATTGGCCCACCATGGACAAAGACGCATATTAGTTTATTAGAAAATGCCTCCCATGTCAACAGCATGGCGATCTCATCCACGCACCAGCACAGGAGCTATAACCAATCACAACACCGTGGCCTTTCTCACAATGGGGACTCGACCTCGTAGGGAAAATACATCCTCCATTCTCCAATGGCCATAAATTCATAATCACTGCTACCGAATACTTCACAAAGTGGGTGGAAGCAATACCACTCACCTTCACCACAGGAATCCAAATCTCCAAATTCATTCTCCACTACATCATCTGCCACTACAGTATCCCTCATTCGATTATCACCAATAATGGAAAGCCATTCAAGAACCAAGAAGTTCACACTTTGTGCGAAAAGTTTGACATCAAACACCATTTATCCACACCATATTACCCCCAAGGAAACGGTCAAGCAGAGGCATCTAATAAAACCATCCTCTACATCTTAAAAAAGACAATCAATGAAGCTGGCCACGACTGGCACCTCCAACTCAATCCCGCCCTATGGGCTTACCGCACAAGCATCCGCACTCCTACAGGAGCTACTCCATACTCACTAGTATTCGGATCTGAAGCCATTTTACCTATAGAGGTTGAGCTCCCATCTCTCTGAGTGTCCTTACAAAACATTATCTCTGATGAGGACTACCGCGTAGCAAGGTTGCATCAACTAGAACTATTAGATGAGAAATGCCTGAATGCACTAAATCACCTACAGGCATATCAAAATCACCTCCGAAGGAGCTACAACAAGAAGATCAGAACTAGAAAATTTGAGGTAGGTGACCTAGTCCTAATGGAAAATCAAAAGAACCTGCAAGAGTGTCCTAAGCAAGGAAAGTTTAAGCCCAATTAGCTAGGACCTTATGTCGTCACAACTGACTATGGATCAAGAGCATATCAACTGGCAACACCTGAGGGGCAGCCTCTAGATGAGCCGATGAACATCTTGCATCTCAAGAAATTCTATGCATAACCCATCTGGTACCCCAAGTCAAAAAATCAAAAAAATACAAAAAAAAATCAAAATATCAAAAAAAAAAAATCAGAAAATCAAGAAAAATCAGAGTGCAATAAAAACTTCCAATGGTGAAAATCACTTCGGTGACGCCTTGGATAAGTACCATGGTGAAAACCTATTTTAGGCACCATGCGTAGTGCTGGTTCTACCATCTAATAAGTCCTCTTTCCATCATAACACTCCATATCCCACATATCCCATGGCTTGGAATTCGGACCCATCAAGTTTTTTTTCACCCATCCTACCCTATCTCACCCAAAAAACCCCATCCATGGAACGAGGATCCTTGTAAGCTCCCGTTTGTACAATTCATAAAATTCAAAAAATCCAAAAACATCATAAATTCAAAAAATCCAAAAACATCATAAAAAAAAAAACCAAAAACATCATAAATTCAGAAAACCCAAAAACAATAAAAAATCCAAAACTCCAAAAAATAGTGAAAAACATAGAAAATCCAAAAACAATCACCCCATACATCAATCTCACATCCCATCACACTCATCAAACACACGTCAATCCTCATCACATCACACCCATTGCAAACCATTCCCACATCATCAAGTCATGCCAGAACTACATATTCATTTCGCCCACATCTTAAAAGTACCTTGATCCCGTGGACACAGGGTATGTAGGCAGTCTGGAATATGAAGGATGTTTCTAGTACTCAGGTATCTAAGATGCACCCATCTAACCCGTTTGGATGGTTCCATTCACTGAGCTTTCTGGATCTAATAAACAATACACATGCTACGTATACAATTGAAACATGGTCCCTAGCGCAAAAATCATCAAACAACATACCAACTATAATCTTACATTTCGCCAGACTGTTCTTTTACCCATCTTCCAAAAATTCTCCAATCAAACACTAGCAGATCTACGTCCTAGGATATATCTTTCCGACAATGGACAAAAATCTATCATTCTATCATCACATCTCTTGGCAAGAGCACACAAAGGCTATTTGTATCTTTCGTTGGTTTTTTGCTTATTGATTTTTTATCTTTTTGTCTCACTCTAAGTCATCTCCAAAGCTACCTTGATCTCATTATATCATGGTACGTAGTGGATAGCACCTGGAGTAGACATAGTCATTGTTTCTGCATGCTATGCTTGTGGGTTGGTTTCATTACTCCAAGAATAGTATTCATATCTTGAAGTCCAGGTCGGTTCTAGCATGATGTGTCCTATTTGCATATACAGGCATAAAAAACCTTTTATGCATTATTCGCACTCATCGCTATGAGTCCCCTTCCTCAACTAGGAAAGGTTATACTACCTTGGGCATGCATGAAATCAACCTATTGTTTATGGGTCTAGTCCATGCAATTGTAGGATATACATCATCACCTAGGTCATTTCATACCTTTGTGAACTGTATCCTACATTGCTACATTAAAACTAAGAAATGCTCTCAATTAATTTTGTGCAACTACTATTACTAGCTCAAAAATCATCATCCTAATCACTCAACTATCACATATTGGCCTAGATTTGATAATCACTTTCCCCTGCCCCCCCCCAATCTAATTCCCTCACTAACACCACTTCCCCACCATATCTTCACTTAACACATCTTGAACCAAACCAAACCCCCCCTCAAAGGCGTGGTGTCTCATGACCTAACAATCCTCAAATCTCCCCACTGCCATCCCCTAGACGCTCCCACCCCTATCATCCCAACAACCTAACATGCTCTCCCACAGTCTCACCACTCAGGGTCAACACAACGAACATCATGTGTATCAGGACTGGGCCATCTCACCTACCACCTAGTTTGCATACCACCTATCACCTAAACCGCACCTAAGCATATCATTTAGCTACATGTCACGATTCATTTAATTTGCATATCATCTTAGGTTTATTTTTGTCCATTTTACATATCATCTTAGGTTCATTTTAATCCATTTTGCATATCATTTTAGGTTCATTTTAATCCATTTTGCATATCATCTTAGGTTCCTTTTAATCCATTTTGCATATCATTTTAGGTTCATTTTAATCCATTTTGCATGTCCTTTATCCATTTTAAAATTGCCTATCAAATAGATTCATTTCAACCAGCTAAAATTACATGTCACTTAGGTCCATTATTAATCCATTTTAGTTTGCATAAAAAATGCTACACATCATTACACATCACATCATACTCATTTACCACATAGGTGCATGTTAGAATTAAAATTAGTATCATCACATTGCATTCCATACATATAAACATCTCATAAACAATTAGTTACAACATCATCAACATCACCATTGAAACAACATCTATATCATCTAGTGGCATATACATAATCCCATACATTCAGTTGCATCATATAGCCCATAACATCACAACACCATGCATATATCACAAAATAATCCATGCATCCATCAACTCACACACATCAACATAACACATCCACAACATATAAAACCATAACATATATGTGCATCCATCATTTAAGCATCATCACAATAGGACATCATAAACCATTAGAAGCATCACATCATATATAATCACCGCAAAAAAATGTACATCACTCGCATCATCAAAAAATATAGTGTCCTGATACAAAATGCCTCCAAGGGCTATCATGATATAACTATCACATAGACAATCCCCTCTCGGATGGAGTGGGAGACTCTAACCCCGGTCAAGCCTGTGACCCCGTCAATGCTTGTGGCTGTGACGGCGACTGCCCCTGTGGAGCTTGCTAAGGCACATATGAGGGAGGAGGCATCGTCTGCTGAACTGACTGAATAGATCTCAATCGATGTGATCTTGATGCCCCCGATCTGCTGACCTAGCTGTAACTCAGTGCTCGCTGCGCTGCGAGCACGGCTGCATAATACAACCCCTGATAATACTCCATCTGTGCTCTGGCCTCTGATAACTCTCCCTGTACCTAAGATATCTGCCCCTGTGCTTGGCTCAACTGCCCCTGGGCCTGGCTCAACTACCCCTGTACCTGATGTGAATGTGTCTGCGCCTCAACCAGCTGGGCTGCATCCCTGCCAAAATTAGGGCAAGTCCACCCCCTGACGCCTGTAGACTGCCTAATGCACTCTCTGCTTGCTGTACCCTGCCAAGTGCTGCATCCCGCTCCCTGGTCAACACCCCTATATCACCCTGTGCCTGGGCCAACTGTGCCTGCAACGCAGCCACCTGTCCATCTGCCCCATCTAATAACACCAAGGCCCCCCACAACTGCACCAACTCAGCCTCTTGGCACTCTAACGCCTCCTCTAAGCTGGCCACCTGTGCACATAAGGTCTCCATCTTCTCTGCCTCATCCCGTGCACGTTGGCGAGGTGTCAACCTCTCAACCTCTGCCGCCACAGCTGTCCCTGAGCTCCCTGCCCCGGTATCATGCCTGCCAACTTGCAACTGCTCCACCTGTGATGGAGATAAATCACCCTGCTCTGCCCTCGGCTGTCCACCGCGCGCCGCTGCGGTCCTCTAGGCTATCGCCTGACTCCAACCTGAACCTACTGTGTTGGAGCCTATTGTGTAGGAGCCTACTACGCTAGAACCTGCTGCCCCACCTATCCCTGTCCCGCTACCACTGCTGCCAACCCATCTATAGGCTGGCCATCTCTCGCAATCACTCTCTCCTCCCCATCATCCATCACCTCCACCAGGTAGTCCTCCATAACTACATCTCCCTCCCCATCAGGATCATCTCCCCCCCATCTAAGTCATCCCCTACTGCCTCTACTGTCAGATTTGTCAATTAGGTGGGTCGATGCATCTGCCACCATATCTCATACGCCGATGTGGTACCTACATCCCTCACTGTGCTCCTCCAATCCCATGCTACTGGCTGAAGTACTGCAAAATCATTAAGAGCAACCTGTGGCTGTAAAGGCATGGGCTAGTGGGCGGTATCTCGCGGTGTCCACGCATATATCGCCATCTGCTGGGGGGTATCCTGTACTAGTCCAAACTGACGCATAACCTACGAGGGTAGGTACATCTCTATGGTACGGTCCGCACAACCCATAAGATATCTTTGCTGAAATGTGTATGGGAGATGAATAGCATCATCTGGCCACTCCTCACAACCAATGTATGGTCGCCACACCACACTAATCACGTCATCCAGTATCCTCTGCCAGTAGCGCACCTGTCCAGTGTATGTGTACTCTGCATCCTGATATAAAAATACAAAAGCCTCAAACTACCGTCGATAGTACCCACATATCAGCCTCAAGACTACGATATGCTCCTAGATCCATACGTGAAGTAGAGTAACTCCAGCTGACAAGGCTCTATCATGCAGATAAACGACCGTGTGCATCTCATGGTAGAGCTGTGCTAGCATCACCGGCCCCCGTGCATAGACAATATCATGGCTCACCATCCCCTCTATCATCCCACCCCAACCCACCGAAAAACCCCTGCCTCGCCTATCAGGCATCACCACACCTCCAATCAGCGCACACAGAAACAAGGCAAATGGATCTACACCTGCCGCAAATGTCCTCTCATAATCCATCTCCCTCTTGTCTGCCGAGAGAACCAGGCGATCCGCCCCAAACATTCTAGTCAAAGTAGTTCACCCCCTCCTCGTGTCATACCTCACACGTTGACCTCGGATCAGCAGCTTGAGGATGCGATAAACATCCTCAAGTGTGATGGTAATCTCTCCTATCGGCAATAGAAAACTACAAGTCTCGGTGCGATATCACTCCACCATCGCCATCATTAGAGCTCTATGAGCTCGCAGCACTAGCATCGATGCCACCGTCCAAAGCCCCAGCCTCGTCAGTCGAGCCGCATCGCGTCATCAAACAGTGCCATCATGGATGGCACTCGTCGCTCCCATGACTGTAATATAAATCGCTTTGTATCTTGCATCCACCACTTTCTGGTTAGATGCTAACTTATCATTTCCCCAAAATACCCCTTTTTCTTCTATCATCTAAAAGGCCCACATCATGTGGCCTCAACACGGACAACCCCTGGTGCCATTTTCAAAATGGCGCTATCTTTTCCTCCCCATTGCGCTATTACAGAGAATAGTGCCACCGCGTGACCTTTATTGCGCCAATCCAGACAATGGCGACAATAAAAAGTTTCGCATCAATTATACCTTTCACGCTACAACAAAAAATAGTACTATTTCATCGCATGGCGCTACTACAGAGCATAGCGCCGTTTTATCCCTAACATGGCGCTAAAATGCAATATTTTGTTCTTCTAATATTTGGCGCCAATCCAGACGATAGAGCTAATATTTCCCCTAAATGGTGACAAAACTGCCTTGTCCCTACCCTAGCGAATAGTGTCAATCCATAGGATTGCGCTAATTCGCCTTATCATTGGCGCCACACGCTCCATGCCCATATCCCAAAACCCAAAAAAATGTGCGTAAAATGAAAAAATTACAAAGTCTGGGTTAGGCCCTACCTGGGGTCCAGCCTCGGGTGACCGCCTGAACTCTCGGAATCACTCTGAGATATGTCAAAGTCGCAGAAATTGGGGGTTGCGGTCAACCATCTCTTCTTCATCCTTTCTTCTCTAAAGTCAAAAGTGTGCCAATGTGGCACCCTTTGGGCCCACTTTGCCTAATATAGTGGGCCATGTCATCCCTCCACCCCTTCTTTTTCCTCCAGGGTGCAGATCTCAGCCTTTTTCCTCCGTTTTTCTTCCTGTCATCCTCTTTTGCCATCCCATACCCAACTTTCACTTCCGTCACAACCTTTCGAGAGCTTACCTGCAAAATTGTTATTTTTCATGCCAACCTCTCGAGGGGGCATCCCCCATACATCTCACTCCTTCCCGGCAGCTGGGGCATATTTTCTTCGACCTGACGCCACTTCCCTCCTAGGTCCTGACGCCACGTCAAAGAGGGGCAAATGTAGACACCTAAAAATGTCTCGACCACCAAATTGATTCCTGACATCCCTAAACATGCCAATTTCCATCCTAACCAATTAATTAAATTTTTATTTAATTAATTACCCCTTTCATTTTCTAAATCCACACCATTTTATCCCCAAAATTGAATTAATTTTATTAATTCAATAGTCCAAACCTTAGCCAGTTGATTTAATAAATATGCAAAATTTATTAAATCAATTCCCTCATTTGCTCTAAATCCAATTAATTAGTTAAAACCATGTTAACTAATTAATCCAGCCTACTAATTAACCTATCCCTACCCTAGACAATTAAATAGCTATTATTTAATTGCCTACCCTAGCCTACCTCATCCTAGCCTTAAGATTAATTAATTAAATCATTAATTAATTAATCTAATCCTCCCATTAATCCCTTTGCTAATTTATTCCATCCATATTAATTAGGTTAATCACCTTAATTAATTGGGTCAAACCCTCATTAACACTTCTCCCCACAACCCATGAATAAAAAATTGATTTCCATGCCACATAAATCAATTTTTAATACACATTTGTCATAATCTTCATTAAATGCCTCTTACACCCCTTACACATGTCATAACTCATTAATATCCACTCTTCCCCAAATGAATTTTTAATTCATTTTACCCTTCCCCATGTGAATTTTTAATTGACAAATAATCCATCTCACCCAACCTCATTAATTCACCCCTTTCCCAAAAATGAATAAAAGATTTACTTTTATTCCTAGCCCTCTATCTTCTAAGATCAAATCTAGGCCCTCCACATCACTTTTATCCTCCACCATTGATCTCTCAAATCAATCTCCACCCTTGGATCAAAATCCTCTCCAAAAATCTATAAATAGAACCTCTCCCAAGCCATTTTCATCATCCAATTCCATGCAAAGTCATAATGCCAAAATCATTCTTGAGTTAGGATAGTGAGTTGCACAATTGAAGAGCATTTCACATTAAAATCCATAGTCTAGGGATCATCCTGGTCTAGGAGCTTGTTTTGGGTGCAAAAGCTTCTTCTTCCCTTGATGGGATTAGGTTGTGCATATGAGGTATAACTTGGTATTTATTGTATTTAGTTAGTATTTTACCTTCTTTGCATTTATCTAATCTACACCAACCTTCAAAAGATGAGAAGAACAAATTCGATTCTTCATTGCTCTCTGCAGCATATTTGATCTCTTCCTCATAATTTTGCTCCTGTGAAGATTGTTGCACTTCTTACTCAAAGAAAGTTTGCAAGTTGCATATTTCTTCGGATACTTCCTCTAATTCATCAACCGCATAGACAACCTCCCAATTTTCTTCGATTATCTTAGACAACATTACATATGCACCAAAATCTGTTTCTTGATATAGCACTTGTGCTTGAGGATCTTGAGATTTCACCACCGCAAACTGTGACTTGGTTTCTGGTTCCAATTTGAAACTACCTTTCTTTAAAGGAATGGTCGCAGATGACCAATCCAACTGTATTTCTCCTCCAAGATCTTTGCAGAAGCTTTGACTTAGCAGCATCCCATAACTGGCTGGAATGTCAGCTACCAAAATAGTCATCATTATTTTCTTCTCTAGGCAAGCCGCCAACCGTACTTGAGCATCCTTCAATTGTCCAACCAACAACACTGACTTAGACTCAAGCGAATAACACTTGTCATGCGTTTTGGTGCACGAGAGTCCCAAAGCATTCATTACCTGCAAATGCATGACGTTGTCCGAAGCTCCTGAATCAATGATACAATTGCTCAATTTATAGCCTCCTATATACAGAGAGATATAGAAGGGCTTTGGCTTCTCTCCTGCTGGAACAAAAGATTCAAGCAATGTAGGTTGTACGACAGTCTCTTTCTTGACATACTTAACAATTCTATCTAGATAATCTGGATGGTCCTGAAGATACTCCAGTTGAGAAATCTGCACCTTTGTCTTCATCATGGAATCCACTATATCAAAATTTGTCGAAGATGAATTTTGAGCAGCCTGGACATTTTCATGTGGTGGCTTAGCATTTGAAGTGGAAGCCACTTCCTTCTCCTTTTCTTTTGGTCTTTGTCTATCCTCTCCTTCCTTTTGTGCTTTAAAATGCTGAGTACGTGTAAACATAGGAGTCAAGAGATTTTCACGGTTCGTTGCAAGAGAATATTGATGAAAATCATCTTGTTCTTCCTTCATTATAACAGGTTCGTTCTGGAAGTATCCCGTAGTAGAGTCGCCATCAAAGTTGTCTGTCTGTGGTAAGACAACATTTGCACTTGGGGAAGGAACAATGTTTGAAATAGGTGTGGCATCGGCATATCCCATGATTTGATTCATCCTTAAATTTTTAGGACATGTGGCTCCAATATGTGCATCAGTCTCATGAAAAGAACAAAACACTGCATTTTGAGCAGCATCAACTGCTTGTCTTGGTGGTGGTGTTGGCAACTTGGGCCTGTAATTATTGAAAGGCTAAAAATTATTCCTCTTGGGCTGATATGGTTGTTGAGGTTGGTACTGCTGCTGTGGTTGGTATTATTGTTGCGATGACTGATATGGTTGTTGCGCAGGTTGCCCTTGAGTAGGCAACTGTCTCTTCATGATGGTCACTTCATTTGCTACCTTATGTAGCAATGGATCTGTAGAACTCTGAACATGAGGCCTGATTGAATCCATTTTCATCTTACCAGAGGTAATCATGTCATCCTCTAAATTGATGGCATTTTCTTGTGCATTGGATAATTCTGTTTCATTAGTCGATCTCAGAAAGAAGGCTATCTCAGAAGGCAGAGCATTAATGAAACTGCTCAATAAAATTTGTGGAGATGGATTGAGAGTGTGAGAAAGGCGTGTAACCAGGTGATTAAACCTTGCCACAAACTCCCTCATTGGTTCATTGTTTTCCATCTTTGAATTTGAGAGTTGGGCGAACAATCTATGACCATCTTCAGTAGGCTTGAACCTTGCCAAGAATTTCTCACTCATAGTTGCCCAACTTGTAATGATGCCTGGCTCTAGATGATTGAACCAATTGGCAACATTTCCCATGAGAGTCTCAGCAAATAGACAGACATCAACATCTTCATGTGATACATGCAAAATAGCGCAAGCCATTGTGAATGCAGAAATGTGTTCATCAGGATGTTGAGTTCCATCACCATGGAACCGGGGAAAGTGCTTCCTTAACCCCTTTGGTAACGCATGATGTGCTTGCAGGGCCAAAGGTCCAATGTTATTACTCTAAGGCAATGGTGGTGGTCGCCTTTGATTTGGATCATTGTGATTGTTGTTATTTGCATCACCCATTGCTCTAGGCTGGGTTACTGGTTCTTCTTGTAATTCTTCCTGCTTGACTTCAGGAACTATCTGAATTTCTTAAACTATGTTGGATGCTTCTCCAACTTTTGCAGAATCAAGATCTTGAAAGAAAGGATCCGTAGCACTGCCTTTTCCCTTTCTTGAATAAACCCTGTGAGCCAGGATTATCTATTGCCACGTGGGAGGTGGTAGTACTGGTCTTCCTACTGCAAGATCCGCTTAGTGTTCTTCTTCGTCAAGGATAGCAGCTGCATTTCTCCACTGATTAGGACTTTCCTTTTGTGCAAATATGAAACTCCTTAGGCTACTAATGATGTATGTTTGCTCTCCTTCCACTCATACAAGATTTGGTTGTTGAACTGGAGCAGAAGGACGCCAGAGAGTCATTCTCGTGACATAAGCCTAAGCTTGCTTGAAGTTCTATGCCTCGTGCCCCACGGTGGGTGCCAGAAAACTATTGGCATTTTGATTTGTACCTCTAGAATGCAATTTGGAAACGGACAGCTATGCACAGATAAACTGCTCTCCTATTAGAAGAGGGAGTTCCCTTTCTTGCTGATGTTCGCTGAAAAGATAATTAAATGAAATTTTGCCTATCTTCTTTTTGATTCTCAGCTGCGAGCACAAGGTTATAAAACTCTAAACGCTGTAGAAGAGGTTTTTTCCTTTTTTAAAACTTCTACTACAACTAAGCAAAGACTAACGATGCTTTCAATCTTCTGAGTAAATTCAGAGCAAAGGAAATTGAAAGTGAACAAAGAATGATTGTTAACACAAAAACTTAAATAGTTTTCCTCCAGGTTTACACCACAAGACTAAAAGTACTTTAATGATTAAATCTGAAATGAAAGCTGCAAAAAGCTACACATCTGACGACGATAACTTGATGAATAGAGATAGAATATCAGAGCAAAATAGGCATGAGACTTCTATTCAATATCATAAAGTTTGCACAACTCTAGGACAACAATGCTGCAACAAAAGGCAGGCATACAACAAGCGATCAAACACTGGAGAACAATGAACACAGTGAACAGACACTTGGAATATCAAGATTTGCAGGCTAGAATAGGCATAGCAAATCTACTATCACAATTACCATTACATACAATGGGCAAGGATGCCCTTATTTATACTAAAATCAAAGGAGTAGGGAACCCTAAAATCTCCTTGATTAACCCTAACTTGCCAACTCGCAAGCTTTATTACTATTCTAAGACAAAGATACAATAAACAAATGCTTTAAAGTAATCTGCTTTAAAACAAAGAAGATTCCAACTAAGACAAAGTGATTTCTTTTCTAAATATACAATGGATGAGCTTAGGATGAACGAAAATTCTTTAAAACAAAAAGCATATGTTTTAAAGCTGCTTTATTTTGAAATGCATCCTCATCAACATTCTAGCTTTTTGGTGATGTCATCCATTGATATTCTGGGAAACAATATATTTTAAAAAGTGAGTGACTACATCTCTGCCAGGAACACTGATACTCTCTAGAACGATATTCTGACTCTCTAACATTTCTTCACCATTGACAACCATCTGAAGAAATTTGTGAACTTCACCCGCGACCTTGTCAAATTTCACTGTCATTGCGGCAAAATGACTCATCTTGTCGGCATTGATATCATTATTAAAATTGCTGCGGACGAGAGTCTGGAACTCTGCTTGCACTTCCTTGAGATCATACAGAGTACCATCTTCTTTTTAATACGAACACGAGATCTAAGAGACAAAAGATCTGATGAACTTGAGGATGTTGACTACCTTTTCTTTCCATTCTGTCAACTCTGCAATCATACTATCATAAGTTTTTTACTGTGAAAAGATATTGCACTTTCCAAGTAGAAACTGTCTTCTTATCTTCAGCTGAATCAACTATATCAAGTGCAATCTTCAAGTTAGAGATAATGATCTCGAACACTGGTCTATTTTCTGCCATGGTCTTCTGCAAGCAAATCGGAGTGTCCAAGATTCCTAATAGCATTATTTCCTACATCCTCCAAAGAGTGTAAATTGATTACTGGAGGAACTTTATGTAAGTATGTTTCACAAGTTCTCAAGTAATCGTGAACCAACGCCGTTTTGTGTCTGATTTGTGTTGGAAAGTACTGCATATTGGAAGATTTGAAAATTGACTGTGAACACGCCTATGTTGGAAAAATCTTGGACAAATGGCTGAAAATTATTTGCTGATTTTGGGAAAAAATAGAGTGTGAGCTAAAAAAAAGTTGGCACATGGGTTTTGTAGACAATTCTATTTTGAAGCAACCCAGATTGTTGGATTTTGAAAAAGCATAGATTTTCTTGAAAAAGCAGGAAAAAAGCAATTTCCCAAAAAAAAAGCAAAACTCCAATCTTCAAGAGGATAATAATTTGGATGGACCCATCTTGACGAAAATTGAAAAAGCTCTGGTCAAATTTCTGAAAAATGATCCCCTTGAAACGAGGACCCTGAAAAAGCAAGCCTCTCTTCTTCCTCAACCCGAAACTATGAAGAACGCTGAAAAAACACTTGGTTTGGGTCTTCGAATCTTCATTGAAAGAAAAATAAAATCTTTCCTCTGGATGCAACATGCAAAAGATAATGAAATAAAGAAGCCAAATGCTTGTCTTTATAAATCTTTAGGGCAAAAATTTAGCTCTATTTGTGTGAGAATAAAACTTCACCCTCATCCATGAAGAAAGCAACTTTTAAAGCATAAATCCAAGTGGATGTCTTCAAATAGGAAGAATCCCTATTTTGTAGCTGCCTATGGCTTCATGTGCAAGATGACGAAAAATATCTTCTTTTGATGATGTCATCAAACACGTGAGTTGAAAGAAGTGTTAGCAAATTTTACTTCATTTTCGACACTTCAACACTCGTTTTGACTTAAATATGGCCTGTCTCTGACTTCAACAAGGCGGTAAAATGTCATCAATGACTAAAAAAGCTAACTGATCCTGACATTTTAGAGATTGATTAGCTGAGATTCCATCCCCTGCCTCTGACTGACAATCTGACATCGTTTGACCAACTTTAACCTCCCAAAAACTACCCACGAGCGAAGATTTTTAACAAAGCATGTCAGAAAACACTGTGAACATGAAAATATTCTAACACTGCTCAAATTGGGTGCCCCAAGTCTCCTGGGACGCCTAGTTTCCCAACATTTAGCCATTTTTTCAATTTTTTTCAACTTCTTCAATTTCTTGGTTTGTGTGCGTGTTCCGGTGGTACAGGACCCCTATTTGGCTGTCAATTTCTATCAACTGGGATGAAAATGAGTCTGATGAAAATTCAGTTGATTGTACCTTCCGTTCGCCTCAAAAAATGTGCCAAACCGATCAACTTTGAACCAGACTAGGCTGACGGAAGGAGATTCATTGTTTTCAAGAAAATCTTCAAAAATAAACTAACTCTGGAGAGTTTGGGTGCTTGGTTTTCCAACACTTAGAAAATTTTCTAAAAATTTTCAATTTTGTACCTTTTCTCAATTTTCGTGCCCACAGCTCCTGTTCGATCTTCGATTTCAGTCGTTCTAATGACTGTCGAGGCGAGACGGAGGGTGATGTGAGCAGTCTGAACATATCTGTGATGAAATCCTACTTTGACTGACTTTTGATTGAGTTTGACCAAGTTTGACCAATCGGAAACAAGGTGACTGAAGCATTTTCGATGTTTCTCCAAAAAAGTGAAAAAAAATTAACACAGGAGAGTATGGGCACCCCAAGCCACTTGGGGCGCCTAGTTTCACTAGACTTAATCAAATTTGTGATTTTCCAACTTTTCAATCCACCTTGGATCCATCTTTCATCATTTTGCGTGTATCGTCGAGTCGACGACTGTTCGTCGATTCTATGTCATTAGAACAGCATTGAAAACTTGTCGACAAGCTCTGGCAGGTGAACTTTCCTCTGTTGATGACTTTTAAGCTCATGCTTTGCCTTCAGAAAAAGCATAACTGACCCAGTAGAGAAAACTTGGTCGTTTGAAGATTCCGTCTGAACCTCACCAATCGTGAAGCAAAATCAACCAATGAGAATCGAGTGCGACACCTGAGTTGGAGATTCTATTTTTAGAAACTTTCTATTTTTAGAAAGTTTTGCCAGCATCCATATCTCAAGAAACCCAGAAAACCTAATCTGACATATATTTTTAGAAATTTTGCTTTTTGACTTTTTGACAAAAAATTTTCTAGACTTGTTTCAAAATGCCTTAATGAAGCAAAAATTTTGATTGGGTACAACAGGTTATTTCAAATAAAAGTTGCAAATGTTACTAAAGAAAAGCCTTATCGGCAAAACTCCCATCAGAAGAACCAATTTATAGTTTTATTAAAGCTAAGCCTTATCAGCAAAACTCCCATCAAAATAACTAAACATTTAAGAACTGCTTCCTTCGTTCCCAATTCTTCCAACTTGTCGATAACAAGGCCTAATTCATTTAAAAAAAGGTTCAACTAATGCCTTATCGGCAAACCTTTAATTGAAAGAACCTCACCTTATAGAACCAGTTCCTCCATTCCCAAATCTCCCGACTTGCTGATAACATGACTTTGCCTGTTTCAACCAAAAGTTGTAAGCGTTACAAAATCAAAGCCTTATTAGCAAAACTCCCATCAAAAGAACCAAACATTTGAGAACTGCTTCCTTCATTCCCAATCCTTCTGAATTATCGATAACAAGGCCTAGTTTGTTTCAAAAAGAGCTATAACTAACACCTTATTAGCTAAACTCCCATCGGAAGAACCTCATCTTTTTGAACTAGTTCCTTGATTCCCAAAAAATTCAACTACTGCCTTATTGGCACAACTATCATTAGAAGAACATCACATTTTCAAACTAGTGCCTTAGTTCTTAAATCTCCCAAACTGCTGATAACTAAAAAAAGGCTTATCAGAAAACTAATGAGTTATCAGCAAAACTACTATCGAAAGAACCTCACTTTTTACAACTAGTTCCTAGGGTGTCAAAACTCTCGACTTCCCGATTACAAAACTTTCTCCATTTTAAACAAAAGTCAAGTTTTACTAAAGCAAAGCCTTATCGACCAAACTCCCACTGAAAGTTGTAGAACTGGTTCCTTCATTCCAAAATCTCCCCACTTGTCCATAACAAGGCATAGATCATTTCAAACAAAATGTTATTCAAATATCATATGGTTTTCTACATTGATTTTTTATTTATGTCCTATAGGGATAACTTTAAGAACCCCCCCCTCGGAGAAGGTGTAAAAACCTAGCAAATCATGTATACTTCCTGAGAAAAAAAATTAATTTTATTGGTGAATTTTTTTGTTTTTCCGGGAAAAAAATAATTGAGATTAGCAAATCTTTTGTAATCGCTAGAGGTCTGTGGAAAATCCTAGTGAATTGTAATTTTTTTACAACCAATAAAATATTTTCATTGGCAATTAAAACCTATTTTCAAACCAATTAAATATTTTCATTGGCAAATTAAAACCCATTTTCAAACCAGTAAAATATTTCTGTGGGCGAATTAAACCTGTTTTCTAAATTAAAAAATATTTTTGTGGGTGACTAAAATGTATTTTCAAACCCCAAAAAATATTTTCATTGGCGAATTAAACCAATTTTCAAGCCAATAAAAAAAATCATTGGCGAATTAAATATACTTTCAAACCAATAAAAAATTAATTGGCGAAATAAATTGTTATGCCAATAAAAAATCATACCGTGTGTGGCGAAAATATCGAATATTATTCTATTCTGGGACAAATTTTTCACAATCCAAATTCCTTCATAAATTGTCTGGAATGGGGACAAGTGTCAACATATTTATTATGTCTGAAGCAAGATGTTAGCACAAATTAATATAGCCAATGACCGTTCGATGAATTTTTGATGGACGGTTGTAGTTGTATTCCGGAAGAAAATGTTTGAAACACTAGACCTGCAACTTCAAAGCTCTAGAATAACACTTGAACTGTTAGATTTCCAAATATCAATGGTTGACATTTCATATGAGAAACCTATCTTTTAACCCTCTGCGTAATCTGATGTTGACTTGCTACCTCTGGTTGCTAGTTGTCTAAGCTGAAACCTGAGCCATCAAAACCGTGTTGTTTACCGGCCCCTTATACCTAGTCTTGTCAGTCACCGCTTAGTGGGGAATGAGTCAAAATATTTAATCTATTGTCTAAGTCTTGATGTTAACCTAGCAGGGTCCAATTTTTAAATGCTAAGTTGCTAACTATAGAAGAACAAGAAATATTTTAGCAAATATTTTGAAGCAGCCTTAAGAGACTTAAAGGGTGAGTTGTTAAATGTTTAAATAAGACACATGGGAAATTTCTCGGCAAGATGTTTTAATCTTAGTTGTCCAATGTTGAAGAATTTAAGTAGACAAGTGGATGGCTTGAGAAGTTAATGTGCGAGCAGATTGGAGGGCCCAGGTTAATCCTAACCATTCCCCACTAGTCCATTGTCAGAAGATGCAAAGGCGATAAACCCAACGGGCTAATGGGTGAACACCATGTAGCAGACTTCATAGCCTGAAGAAAAGGTGGGGTCTACTGAAAGATGAGTAAGCAATTCTGTGTGGCAGAAATTTTCATCATGACCGTCCATCTTGCCATCTCATCAAGAGATCAATGGCTAGAGTTTGAAATATTTTAGCAAATATTTTGAAGTAGCCTTAAGAGACTTAAAGGGTGAACTATTAAAGGTTTAAATAAGACACATGGGAAATTCCTCAGCAAGATGTTTTAATCTTAGCCATCCAATGTTGAAGAATTTAAGCAGACAACAGATGGCTTGAAAAGTTAATGTGCGAGCAGGTTGGAGGGACTAGATTAATCCTAACCGTTCCCTACTAGCCTATTGTCAGAAGATGAATGAGTGATAAACCCAACGGGCAAATAGGTGAATGCCACGTAGCAGACTTCGCAGCCTAAAGAGAAGGTGGGGTCCACTGAAAGATGAGTAAGCAATTCCGTGTGGCAGAAAACTTCATCACGGTCATCCATCTTGCCATCTCATCAAGAGATCAATGACTAGAGTTTGAAATATTTTAGCAAATATTTCGAAGCAACCTTAAGAGACTTAAAGGGTGAACTATTAAAGGTTTAAATAAGACACATGGGAAATTCTTTGGTAAGATGTTTTAATCTTAGCTGTCCAATGTTGAAGAATTTAAGTAGATAGCGGATGGCTTGAGAAGTTAATGTGCGAGTAGGTTGGAGGGCCTAGGTTAATCCTAACCGTTCTTAGCTATCCTATTGTCAGAAGATGCATGGGTGATAAACCCAATGAGTTAACAGGAAAACACCACGTAGCAAACTTCACAGCCTAAAGAGAAGGTGGGGTCTACCGAAAGATGAGTAAGCAATTCCATGTGGAAGAAAAGTTCATCACAATTGTCCATCTTGCCATCTCATCAAGAGATCAATGGCTAGAGTTTGAAATTGAGAAAGTGGCCATGGGAGTCATTCTTCTTCGCGTGGGTGAGCAGTAATGGTGGTTTTGACGCCCTAAAAGTAGTCTTTTTTGCATAATTGAAATCTGTCTAAGTGTTTTAAAGCATATGGAGGCAATTTCAATCTCTTGAGGAAATTTGAATCTCTCGATGCAATTTCAATCTCTTAGCGATCAAAACTAGGGTTTTCAAAGCATTCAAAGCCATAAGTTAAAATCTCATCTTCTAAAATTCGCTGCTTGTGCTCACTATTGTGGTTCTGTCAATAGGAATTACTTGTAAATTTTCATTTCTTTTAGGGTTTTGCCTTCTTAGATTGTTGAATTGCAAAATTTGAGCTTTATTGCTACTTTAAGTCAAAACCCTAGTTGTGAACCTACAATTCTTGCTAAACTAAAAGCCTAATTTGCAAAATTCTCACCATAATGGCACCCCCACGAGCTCAAACCTCAAGCTCTGGAGAGATGAAAAGGCCCATAGTCCAGGACCTTCTTGATCAATTAAATCCCTCCACTAATGACAAAGTAAAAGGTCTGCTCTTGTTCCATTGTTACAAAATTAAGGAAGGCTTCATAGATAAACATATCCATATCAAGGATGCCACCATACCACTTACAGGATGGTCATTGTTCAAGAACTAGTTTGGGAACAGGAATTTGAGTTCTCCTATATTTAACCCCTAGAGATTGGACATGGGGAAATTGGCTATCCCAAATGTCTACATGGATGTGGACTTGTTAAAAGCTATGGTAACCAGATATGATCCTATCTCCAGAGTTGTCAGGACGTATAATGGGATCAAAATGGTAAAGATTAGCAGGGAAGAGATTGTTGAAGTTTTTCAACTTCATGAGTGGAATGAGGATTTGGTAAAAATTTATTTGAAAGCCTTTAGGAGTGAATACAAGAAGACAAGACACATCTTTAAAATCACAATGCTTCCAAATCATCTAGCATTAGTTGGAAAGGGAAAGGGGAGAATTGTTATTGGTCCATCAGATAAGGAACCCTTCCCAATAAAGTATTTTGCTCCATATTTTTAGAAAACCTTCTATTCTTTGTGTCAAATCTTGGGGTTTGATCCTGCTTCCAGAATGCCAATGGGTTTCATGTATATGGTTGCTTATATCCAACACCTCGCTTACAACATAGTATATGACTTTGCTTCCTACCTAGAAGATAACATTCATGAGGATTTATTTTCATTAAAGAATGGTAAAGATTGGGTTTAGTTTTGGTAGTACTCATTGTTAATGCACATGTTTTTATTCAAAAGGGCAAAATTCTTTGAGAATGATATGAAGTTGGAAAAGGAGGAGGATGGTGTTGAGCTACCTGTCCAATGTTGGACAAGAATTCTAGACAAGGATGATAAGAAGTTTGATTTTGTGGAGTTTGAGAATGTCTTTGCATCAAAGTTGAGGAATGACCTAATCATGAATCCACCAAGGATTCCAACTGAACTACATGATTTTCTCAGGCCAAAAGAAAGGAGGTTTGATTTAAAAATTGATCACAACTGGGGAGATGTCATCCCCTATCCAGATTTTACAATTCTCAGAGTATATGGCACTATGGTTAGACCACATGTTCTCCCAAGATGTGCCACTAAGAATTGGATTCCTTGAGGTCATTTGGTAGTTGGGTAATGTTGAAGATGGCCACTTGTTAAACATGAGGAAAGGAACCTTCTTCCCAACATGGATAGTTTTTGCAGACTTTGTGATGACTGGTGGAGGGTGGAGAAAAATGGATGAATTGCTTGAACCATACAACATGACGAGAGTGCACCCAAGAAATCATGATCTTGAAGGTTTCATGGCTACATTGAAAGCGAGGATCAGAAGCAGCTAGTTCATACATAACTTCTATTTCCTTGAAGATGTTATTAGGAACATCTTTAATTACCAAATACAGGAGGACAGGAAGGCAAAATGGATTGCCTATGATAAGATGGTAAGGAAAAAATGGAAGACTAATCCCCAATATGACCCCTATGACTACCTCAATTCAAAAATGAATTGCAAAAAGTTGAATATATGCTCCAAAATTTTGAGCAAGTGGTTGGCAGAATGAAAAGAGAGAGATTGGTTGCTAACAAAGGAAAGGCTATGGTTGGGGAAGAACATGAAAATGATAAGGGGAAGGCCCCAGCATTGGAGGAAAGGCCTACCTACCAACCACCACAAAATATCAGAGTCTTTGCAAGGAGAAAAGGTATTGTGAGGAAGCAACAATCTATTGCCAGCCCAACTGCATCTTCTTATTCTAAGCTTGAGGGGTCAAGAGCTTCCTAACCATTACATGAAATTCCACCACTGTCTCCCCCAAGGCAAGTAGCTCCACAAGTGATTGAGGTGGATTCACCTCCAAGACAACCACTACCAAAGAAGCAAAAGGTTGAACAAAGCAGCTTGCACTAGTTATGGCAAATAAATGACCAAGTGACTAAAACTTTTAGTCACGTGACCAAAATTGTTTGCAACACAGCTATAAATGACTAATAGTCACATGACCAATTTTTTTTCAACATAGCTATAAATGACTAATTTGTTCATCGGTTGAAATGACTAAATAAATGACCAAATAAATGACTAAATAAATGACTAATTTGGTCATCGGGCAAAAAACAAAATTAAATAATTGGTCAAACAAATAAAAATGACTAAATAAATGACTATTACTCAGGTCTATTCTTTTTTTCTTTCCAATTTGATCATAATCCATGAATTCAAAGACAATACAAGGCAAGGCAATAAATGTCTGCTTAGACCAAAGGAATAAAGGGAGAGAAAGCTTGGACGTTTCCCACGAGCAGAGTTGGATTATCTTGGCTCTTCAATAAATATTTAGATTAATATTGGGACGAAAAATCCAATTTGTGAAGTGACTTAGGCAATGTATTAATCACTTCAGAGTCATCCAAAGACTCATTTGATGCCCTTGACCTGAAAATATTTTGCTCTACATTTCTATTCATTTGCAACATTTGTCCAAAAGTTTGTTCTTCTACTTAAAGTTTAGTTTTTTAATAAAAATCAGGGCTGGAAAAGTTAATTTAAATAGTCTTTTAGGTCACGAACATCATATTTTGTCGGTTTTGATGGTTTGGAATTGTTATTTCAGTGTACTGTCTTGGAGGTGAAGGTTATAGAAGGATTGGGAACTACAATTGATGTTATATTGATAAATGGTGTGCTACATGAAGGTGATCAGATGATGGTCTATGGAATGCAGGTGAGCAAGTCTGATAAATATTTGCCTTGTTAAGAGTTGGAGTTAGCATATACATTTGGTGCTTGAGTGGTTATCTAACCTTTATTTTAAATACATTATTATTTATCATCTGTTTGACCAATTTAAAGCATAAATGGACAATCTTAAGGAAGAAAGGAAAAAGGAGGCTACATAAGATGTTGTTTTCCCCTGTGTACTAAGCATTTTGCCAAATTGTATTTTTAACAAGAAGGATCCTATAATTGTTGGTGTTGATATTCTTGAAGGCATTGCAAGGGTCAGTATCTAGTCTTTTTAGTGTTATAACTTATGCATGTAAAAGATTTTTGTATCATTTTTGGTTTGTATAAAGCCATATGTGGTGATTGCATCTACAGATTGGCACACCATTATGTGTTCCCACAAAAGATTTCATAGATATTGGCAAAATATCCTCAATTGAGATCAATCATAAAGTTGTTGAAATGGCTAAGAAGGGTGAAAAAGTGGCCATGAAGGTATTTTGAGAAGCTGTCTTTATTGTTAATAGTTTTATATGATTTTGGATACTATTTTTTGAAATGTTTTTGTATTCTAGCATTGAAGGTCAATTTGCAAGGAGCCTGGGATTTAGAAGAGAATTGCAATTTACAATTCGAAATGCAAAATCCATTCCAAGAGAGCTCTTTGTAATTGTTCCATTCTTATCTTCTATGTAATCATCAAATAGTAAATGTTTTGTCTTTCTTCTCTCAACTGATGTCACCTTGCATTTTCATTTTCTATGATTTTTGCTATTACCTTGCGGATTTCTGTTATGATTTCTGCTATTACTCATCTCAATCGCACAGGATTATGTTGAAGGAGGCACTGCACATTATGCTTACCACACACATTATGCACTGTACATTCTACATGTCTTCACTTATTGCAGATTTGCATTCTCAAGAATAATCTTTCACAAGAGAAAATAGTGCACTCTTTCATCGGTTACAGGTAATTCGCATTTGCTACACGTACAATTTTTCATAATAAGCTTATTTAGATGTATGTAAAGTGTGGAAGTTTGGAGGATTCTAGAAAAGTCTTTGATCACATTTTCCAGCGTACTCCCAGCCTGTGCCAAAATGGGAGCTTTGGAACAGGGAATGGGCATCCATCAAAGCATAATGGAAGGGGGATTTTTTTTCAGATAGTATAGTTCAAAATGCTCTGGTAGACATGTATGCAAAATGTGGTAGCTTACACAAGGCATGCAAATTGTTTGACAAAATGCCTCAAAGAGATGTCATATCATGGAATGCAATGATTGCAGGATATGCACAAAATTGATTTGTTGACAAAGCTTTAGAAACATTCAAACAAATGCAATTGGCAAGTGTAAATCCAAATTTCACAACCTTTGCTAGCATCCTCCCTACGTGTGCCAAAATGGGAGCTTTGGAACTAGGTATGGACATCCATCAAAGCATAAAGGATAGAGGAATTTTGACAGATGTTGTAGTTGCAACTGCTCTAGTAGACATGTATGCAAAATGTGGAAGCATAGACAAGGCACATGAACTGTTTGATAGAATGCCTCAAAGAAATGTGGTCTCATGGAATGCCATGATTGTAGGATATGCACAAAATGGATTTGTTGAAAAGGCTTTAGAAACTTTCAAGCAAATACAATTGGCAGGTGTAAAGCCAAATTCCACAACCTTTGCCAACATCCTCCCTGCCTGTGTCAAAATGGGAGCTTTGGAATAGGGTGTTGACATCCATCAAAGCATAAAAGATAGAGGAATTCTATCAGATATTGTCATTGCAACTTCCATCATAGAAATGTATGCAAAATGTGGAAGCATAGACAAGGCACATGAAGTGTTTGACAAAATGTCTCAAAGAGATGTGGTCTCATGGACTGCAATGATTGCAGGATATACACAAAATGGATTTATTGAAAAGGCTTTAGAAACTTTCAAGCAAATGTAATTGGCATGTGTTAAGCCAAATTCCACAACCTTTGCCAGCATCCTCCCTGCCTATGCCAAAATGGGAGCTTTGGAATAGGGTATAGACATCCATCAAAACATAATGGAAGGGGGCATTTTATCAGATATTATAATTGGAAATGCTCTGATAGACATGTATGCAAAATGTGGAAGCATAGACAAGGCATGTGATTTGTTTGAAAAAATGCCTAAAAGAGATGTCATCTCATGGAATGTAATGATTACAGGATATGCGCAAAATGGATTTGTTGAAAAGGCTTTAGAAACTTTCAAGCAAATGCAATTGGCAAAAGTAAAGTCAGATTCCACAACCTTTGCCAACATTCTTCCTGCCTGTACCAAAACGTGTGCTTTTGAATAGGGTATGGACATCCATCAAAGAATAAAGGATAGAGAAATTATGTCAGATGTTGTAGTTGCAATTGCCCTGGTAGACATGTATGCAAAATGTGGAAACATAGACAAAGCACGTGAACTATTTGACAGAATGCCTCAAAGAAATATGGTCTCATGGAATGCCATGATTGTAGGATATGCACAAAATGGATTTTTCAAGGATGCTCTTTAAATCTTTGAATTAATGAAGCACTCTAGAACATCCTGACATTGTAAGCTTTGCTTGTGTTCTATGTGCATGCAGCCATGCAGGTTTAGTGGATGAGGGTTGTACATACTTCAATCACATGAATAACCCTTATTACATTACACCTACAGTTGATCATTATGTGTGCATGGTTGACCTTCTTTCCCATGCTGGATATCTTGAGGACACCCTAAACTTTATCATTTAGATGCCAATTAAACCTGTGCTAGTTGTGTGGATGTGTTTTCTTGGTGCCTATAGATTACATATGAATATAAGCTTAGGGGAATTTACAACGATGCTACTTTTTGATTTGGATCCTAAAAATGCTTTGAAGTTCAACGACGGGAAGGAAACGACGTTGGCAGGAGATCTGCATATTGGTGGGAGTCCATTTGGTGTCCCCTCAATCTCCTAATATCCTCCATCAGTGGGACCTTGCCATATCAG
Source organism: Cunninghamia lanceolata (assembly GCA_027924645.1). Taxonomy (NCBI): domain Eukaryota; kingdom Viridiplantae; phylum Streptophyta; class Pinopsida; order Cupressales; family Cupressaceae; genus Cunninghamia; species Cunninghamia lanceolata. The sequence continues at coordinate 14,371,134 of BSBN01001101.1, forward strand.
CCTGACTCTGAATGTGGTCTCTTCGACATAGCGATAAGAGTGTTAAACCCTTATTGATGGAGCTATTGAATTTCTATAACTACTGGCAATCCACCTTCCAATGTGTGACAGTTTGTCCCTTGGGTAGTTGTTGTGTAGACAAGTATGTTGACATTACACAAACTCTAAATGTGTAGTATGACATGGTGAAGAGATCCTATATGTTTTGTAAGTCATAAAGAGATTATTGATGTGGTTTGTCACCTCTGAGGGATCTTAACAAGCTATGCACAAGATGTAGCATTGTTATACATGAAATTGATCTCTGAGTGTGATGTAGCTAAGGTTAGGCATCAAAAAATGTAACAACCTAATTAGGCACATCCCATAGGGTTCTGACCCTTTCCCTAATGAGGGGAACCCCTTGAGTCATAGGGAGGCCCACCCCTTAGGGATGAAGGTAGTGACAGTAACGACACAGGGCAGTACTGTGCATTGTAATTAGATCTTTGTGGTTTGATCTATAAGTGAATGGGACCCTAACAAATTTGATGATGAAGAAAGTGTGGGGTTCTTTGCAAACCTAGATGCTGCAATGTGGTGTAGAGTTTTGGCACAATAGAAGCCTTTGACAAGACACACCAACTCAGGTTGGACCACTCTAGTTGAGTGCAATTTAAGATGTTGTAAAAGGTGGTGTTGAGGTTTAGTGATGAGCATCACCTGACCTTAAGCATAATATGTTATGTGTCAACTCAAGAAAAGCCAATCAAGTTGTGTGGTGACACTAAGGTAGCCAATCGAGGTTGCCTTGAGTCAGGGAAGCCAATCTAATAGCCCTAGTATGAGGTTGTGCTCTTGAATCAATCCCCTTGCACTTAGATCACTACTCCCAAATTCATCTTAGAGATCATTTCCTATTGAAATATTTTTATATCTGCATTCGATGAGGTCCATTTTGCAATAATCATCTGTAGGAAAGCCCATCAATCTTACTTCCATGTTAATTTTTGAATGGAAACCTGTGCTCTAGAATTTGTTCGATATTGCTTACAAGAAAGAAGAATCCATATAAAATCACATTTCTGACTTCTCTTTATAATCAATTATTCTAGTTTTCCTTGCATGCATTTTGTCAAATTTTATATGTGAGCCAATTCTCTTGTAAGTTGAATGTGTTAATTGCAGTGTATGCACAAAATGGTTTTATTGAAAAGGGCTTTCGAAAATGCCTCTATTAATTATTATTTTTTAATATTCTATTAATGTAAATGTTTAGGGATATTATATAAGTTTTTATTTTATAGCCTTTTTTTTATTGTGGAAATCATTTCTAATTGTAAGCATTCTGAGTTCATATTACCGTCATCAGTTGTGAGGAGTCACAAAGGCAAAGTCTTTCCTGGCGTGAGCACCTACAGGTTTGAAAGTATTTATTTGAATATTGTCATTTTCTGCTACAGACATATTAGTAATTACTGGTAAATTTCATATTACTATAGCATTATTTGTGTGAGTCAAACTTGAACATTAGTCCTCAATGTTGTTCAGTTGAAATTGTATATGACTGGGGGTTACCTTTGCATAGATCATATTGTGTTTCAATCAAATATGAATAAATGAACTATGGAGTTTGATTATCAGACTTGTATATGCATTTCTTCTTGAATACTTTCATAATATATGCCTATATTACTATAAAATTCCTTATCATCCCACTTTGTTTTTCATATTTCAAAGTTTCATAAATCTTTTAAAAATATTAACAAATTTTGAGTTTTTTGATTGTGGACAGGTGCAGAGCAAGGAGAAAATGTAAAACCAGTGCCTTCTAGATGCATTTACAACCCACCCCATGTGCAACAATGGCATCATTGAAGACATGCATTCACACCAATGGCTTTTAGCTTTAGTTTTAGTTTTTTTTGGTTTTAAAAGCATAATAAATCAGCAGTTTGCATACTGCAGAAAGATTATGTCTTCAAAACTCTATATATAGAATTCTTTGTAACATATTTTATATACAGTTTGAATATACAGTGAATTATTTTCTAGCATTCTTGTTTCAATCCTTTGAGCAGATTTGTTGAAGTTTATCAACAAAAAATGGCATAGTTGATGTTTATCATGTACTAGTTGTTTATATATGACTAGTTGATGGAAAATTAATGATTAAAATGACCAAATATACTACCAATAGACGGAAATTAGTTAATACAAATGACTAAATATACTACCAATGGACATAAATTAGTGACTAAATAAATGACTAAATATACTACCAATTCACGGTAATTAATGATTACAATGACTAAATTAATGACTAAATATACTACCAAATTGATGACTAAATATACTACCAAATTACCAAATATACTACCCAATTTATGACTAAATATACTACCAAATTAATGACTAAATATACTACCAAATTAATGACTAAAATTTGTTTGGTCATAAATTTGGTCGCGAGATAAATGACCGGCAATAAACTACCAATGGTCATGTGACCAAACTAATGATCACATGACCAATTTTTGGTAGTTTATTTAGTCATTTATTTATGTTTTTCTACTAGTGTTGGTGGATTATCATGATGACTTAGATGATGATATCATTGTCACTGAGGAGGATATGATACATGGAATTACCTCTCCCCCTAGGGAGATAATAGAACTAGAAAGCAGCCTTAGTTTGGGCAACGCAGACCTCAGGGGGATGAGCAACATAGATGACCTTAGGGAGGAAGCTTGCAAGACTTCATGACAGATGGTTCATTTGTCCAGATCCTTAATTTTAGAGAGTTTGCTTAGAGGGCAAAGAGAGATGAATATGTTGATAATGTTGCCAAAAAGAGAAGCTTGCACCCTAAATTACAAGTAGTTATTCAGGCTAAGATTAGAAAGGAAATGAAAGAATAGTTTTAGAAGATAACGGCTAAAAAAGGCAGAGAGTTGGTGAAGGAAAGTGGTATTTTATTGTTGCCAGAGTGGGATTTAGCCTCAACAATTGCTTTTGACATAGTGTGGAAGCATGAAAAACCATTGTATGAAATAGAGGAGGAAGCAAAATTAGCTTTGCAACGCTGTCCTTTCATCGAAGAATGGGAAACACTTGCTATTTGGGCATTGGCCCCAGGTGCAAGGAAACCTGCAGTCGCTGAGCCTGCTCCAAACATAAGTGGAGGGCTAATTATTAAGAGAGTGTCTGATACCCCAGCAATTGAGGTAGTGTTGCCAAATTCACAAAGGCAACAATAGATAATATCACTGAGGAAAGAGATCAATATTGTTAAGAGAAAATTGGAGTAAACATGAATAATCAATATAGTATATCAATAATACCCAAAACTCAATGAAATAATGAACAAAAGAGATTAATCAAACAATGAACAATATAAAGCAAACCTCCTTTAATTCTCAACTTCCATTGATCATCTATCACAAATGATCTTGTCTATGAATATGGCCCTCAGAAGGTGCACTTCCTTGCTATAATTCTAAGATGTTTAAATGGGAATGGCTATGATAGTTTCACCATGAAGATGAGCTTCACAACAATGATAGTAGTGTGTAGTAAAAAGTGTGATCACAAGAAATGAAGGAATGACGTGGGTGCCAAAGGCACGTTGTAATTCCTGTAGAGTAACAATACTAAAAGCTTGGATTAATGAAATGGAGGAATAGGGTTCAATTTATAGACTTGGAAGAGAGAAGATCAACGGTGTAGAAAGAATGAGAAGATCAACGGTATACAACGGTTGAGGAACGTGTGTGAATAAGAAGAAGACAAGTGTCACCCAATAGTTGTTTGTTTGAGTTAACCACTTTCTTTTCTAAAGATAAGATATGACTTCATAAATTAGAAAGATTTTTTCTAATTTAAGAGATATTGATAAAAACAAGGTTGATTGAGTCAGTTAACTCAACTTGTGATTTGCTTTTGCATGATTTGAGAGAAATTAAATAATAAATTATTTAATTGTGTGTGCATGAAGAAGAAAACTTTTTTTAAGAAGATTTGGAAGATATTTGAAGATAGGAAAGAAAATTAAATAAATAAATTTATTTAATCGTTGTGCATGATTTGGAAGAATAAATAAAATATTTGATTGTATTTTATTTTTGGAGATTGAGAGGATTTAAATAAATTTGATTTGATTTATTTTAATTTGGAAGAATGATTTGATTTAATGAAATAATTAAGAATGATTTGATTGTTTGGAAGAATTTAATTAAATAAAAGATTTTATTTAATTTTGACTTTAGAATAGGTAATTAAATATTTCTATATTTAATTAATTTAGAGGAATGTGAATCGAATAAATAAATTTGTTTATTTATTTATTGATAGAAGAATTAGAATGGAATAAATATTAAGAATATTTATTTGGACCGAATTGTGTCATTTTTAGGTGTATACATTTTGCCCCTCTTTGATGTGATGTTCGAGATTATGAGATTTGTGTCGGTAACATCATTTCAAAGAAGCTAAGGTTATAGATAGAAGAAAAAGATGGCAATGGAAAATAGGATGAGGATGCCCCCTCGGGAGATTGGATGGGGAGAGAGTTTCGAGGGTGCGAAACGGACAATCTCACGATGAAGAAGGCAGAAGGCGTGAGATGGACAATCTCACAAAGACGAAGGGAAAACTTGGTTAGGATTGAAGAAAACATGATGCGTTTATGAGAAATGGGAAGAAACAGGTGTGGGAAGTAGTCATAGTCACCACATGGCTAGTTTAGGGTTTGCATGCTATATATAGGAGCTGGGTCCACAAGACAAGTCATTTGCACACTTGGCTTTTGTTGGATTGTCTTTGAGAGCTTAGGAGAGTACAGAGCATAGAGCAGTCAGCACTAGGATGGATATTCCACGCGAGGAGCATTGCTTTGAATGAATCCGATGATTTGACTAGCCAGCAGAGGCAGGACCCCCAGTATGTATCTCAAAAAATTTTACCTAGGGTCGATTTTGAGTGCAATAAATGCTAGGCAAAATTAGGCAAAACAAATGCGCAAGATCACAGTTCAGCGCATCTGACACACAGAACTACACATCTGTCATTCTGCAGCGCATCTAGGATATGAAATGACACATGCATGAAAGTTGCGCATGCATGAGGAAGGTCGGTGCATGCATTATTTGGCGGTGCATTTACGGTATGAGTCGACACATGCACTTGGGCGGTGTATATAGGGTATGGGACAACGCATGCATGAAATGTTGCGGCACATGTGTCAGAAGTGGTGCATTTGCTGAGAAATGGTGCATGTACCTTCTGTTCTGGCGCATATGATATAGATAGTTAGTTTACTTAACAAAATTGACTCGATTGGCATCCTATTTGATGCGTCAATTGATAATCTATCTCTGAGATTGCAAGAATCTAGTCAAGAGATGTAGTGTATTGTTTTGATCAATTTGATATGTTAAGTTAGTTGATATGATTCTACAGATATGTTGAGCATGGTACTTGCAGCTTTAGGTTGACACATTGCTTTGCGTGCTTGTAGAAGGACATACGAGATACACTGATGTCGAGGGAGCAGTTTCCCATGCCGATGTTGCAGTGGCAGATGTTGACAGAGATAGATCAAGAGGCACTCAATGCAATGGGGTTGGATTATGTGTGCTTTATGCCTGAGGTTTGAGCAAACCGTGACTTATTGACTACAGCAGTGGAGAGGTTTCATAGTGAGGATGGGACATTTCATTTCCCGACTGGTGAGATGACGGTGACTCTAGAGGATGTATACAGGATACTTCACTCGCTGATTCTAGGAGAGCTCATGGAGTATGATCCACAGTGGGATGCAGGACTCGCAGAGTGCAGGTGGATATTCGACGACCCTGAGCTAGACTGTCAGGTTATCTCCTAGCAGGATATACATGATTACTACGACTATTTCCCTGGGATAGTTGCAGGACTGATCAGAGGCATTGTATGCCCCAATAGGAGATCGCATGGGTTCTTGATTGGATGGGGACGAATTATGGAGAGGATGCTCACAAAGGGCACCCGCTATGCTTGGGGTGTCTATGTTTTGGCACACCTATGAAATGTATTAGGTGGTATACCATAGGGGTGCTAGTTTATCAACAGGTGTCTCACTGTTATAGTTTTGGTTGTGGGAGCATATCACCATTACCAGACCGATATGTGTGTTTCAGAGATAGAGGGGAGAGCCTTATAGCTATGAATATGCAGGAGTGATTTCCCAGCATAGACTAGGGAAGCTAGAGTACTGGAGGCACGCATTGGATGGGGTAGATGTGATCATTTGGCTACCATATCTAGACTATGAGCCTTGGGATGACGAGGTGGATGAGCTGCCATACTATTATCAAACTTGGTGGCTTATAGGCCAGATGCGGTTCATCTTAAAGAGATAGATTGTCAGCCGAGTTCGGAGGCAGTTTGGGAGGAGATAGGGCATGCCACAGGGGCAGGTTCTATTTGTACGGACACATACGGAGAGGTTTAGGTGGGGCCCAGTGGCATCCTATGAGGAGGTAGTGACAGAGTTTCAACAGATTCCTTATATTGCCTGGCCGATGACGAGAGAGATTGCAGATGCATGGATGACATAGGACTACGAGGAGTAGTTCGCAAAGCATCCATTTCCAAGATACTCAGGTTGGAGAACTGGTTCCTTATATAAACAAGGTAGACTCAGATGACGAGGGCAGGGTTGGTAGGAGGAGGAGGAGGAGAGGAGGAGGACAGAGAGATGGTGGAGATGGGGGAGATGGTAGAGATGGAGGTAAACTTAGGTAGAGGAGGAGAGCTGGGGAGGGATCCTCCCACGCTCAGTAGGTAGTGCAGCCGCAGGTTGCACAGTAGGGATAGATGCCACCACCTCATCAGGTGGCACAGCAGCAGGTACCCCAGCCGCAGGGGCAAGGACAGGCATAGGCCTCCCAGGATCCAGCACAGCCAGATGTCCAGGGGAGAACCATTACCATGCTGAGAGGATAGGTTCAGTAGCTACGAGCACAACTTAGGATGGCCAAGGCTCGGTGAGAGACAGATGCAAGTGTTATCTCGAGGCTTACTAGAGAGTGAGATATGGCAGAGGCAAGGATACGAGCCATCCGAGTAGAGAGAGACACAACAGTGGCAGCCCTTGGGACAGACGCTACTAGCAGTTTTTTGGTTGGACAGGTGCAGCAAGCATAGGGACAGCTAGCACAAACACAGGCACAATTGGCAAAGGTGCAGGGGCAGTTAGCGCAGGTACAGGGTGTGCTTACCAGAGTGTAGGCTCAGACACAGTACTATCGGGGACTATACCATGGTGCTGTTCCAATTGATCAGAGGGCTTTGAGCTACAGGAGCTAGTCCATGGCCTCGCAGAGAGCAAGTGGATTGCGGTCAAGAGCCTCTGTGATGGGCCTGTAACAGTTTGGGGCCAGCAAAGGAGGGGACACAGAGAACACTGTTGGGAGCAGTGGTTCACAACAGCAGGGTTAGTAGACACTTGCACAGATTTTGGCTCCTATGTACATACTTTTTGATGGCTCAGATAGCCGGACACGTATACGTACCACTTTTGTATTTTGAGACATGTATCATTATCCTTGAGATGTGTACATTGTATATGACATTGACTCAGAGATGGACCTTTTGATATTGTACATTTGGACATGTTTTATATGATATTTATATGATGATGCAGCTATTTGATGCTTTTTATATGCATTTTGTTCATTCTATGCTATGGATGCATTTCTATTTGTATGATGGTACTCATGTGATGCATATTTTGACTATGTCTATATGATGTTTATCTAATGTAGTTTTAGATGATGCTATGTGACTTAATGCAAACTTAGATGTTTTACTTGATATGCCTCAAATGTGTAAATGCAAATGGTGTCTATATGATTAAGCAATTTATGTGATGCACTTATCTATGTTTTTGATTTTTTCTATTGACACTATGTGATGATTGCAAAAATGTATATGGATGACCTGAGGCACTTTATTATGTATGGAACTAATTTAATCATGTAAATGACTATCTCATGTGATATGATATACAACTATATGGTATGTTTTTTGTGATGTCCAAATGTACTCTATCGACACAGAGATGACATAATGGTAGATAGAAGATTTATTCAAAGAATGACTTGATAGAAAGACTCACAAGCTTAAATTTGTATTGATACCTTGCATCGTTTGGATCTTTTATTGTGTGGGATACGGATGTATGGATGTATAACAGATGTATGATGGATGCTTTCCTTTTGACATCTTGATGGTGCAAGTATTTTGAAGTGCATATTTCATCATTGGGCAATTTTTTTTGGGTACTTTTTCTTAATGTTGTAAGTTATTACAAGCATCTAGGTATAACTGAACTAAGATGACCTGAGCATCGCTTACATGGATTTTGATTTAGCAAGTTAATACAAGTATCAAGGTATAATTGAACCGAGATGACCTGAGTATTTTTTGCGTGTCAACAGACAAGGGTTGCCTCTTTCATGTTAGACCTTTGATGTCCTCGATGATCTTTTGCCGATCATGTTTTTAGACAAGGCTTCACATTACTAAAGTTTAATCCACAAATAAAAAAACAAAGAAAATAATCATGCCCCCATCATAGCATCTCTAACTTTTGGCATCCTTGAGTAGCGTAGAAAGACATGATAACTGAAATCAAGACGCTGCAACCTAACCATGATCACAACCACAAAACATTCTTGCATTTAGATGTGTTTTTCTTGCCATAATTTGGATAGAATCATTTAGAGTGCTTTAGGTATTTGCTTGTTTTTCTTTGGATAGGTTGATGCCTTGCGTCAATATTTTTGCTTAAAAAGTGGGTTTTACCTGTGCTTGCTTTCCTAGTGAAAGATTCCACAATCCTTATTGGTGAGATGGACCCTACGGGATTGACCTAGCGCCTCGAGGGCTCATTGTTAAATGGCCTTGCCTACGTGACGACGTAGAGGCAATGTAGTTTGGGGTAAACTCTAATGGACCTAAGACCTAGGTGATAGAAAGTGGTGTGGACTCAAATAGATAGAAGGACTAGACAACATGCAAAGGAATGGATGGGAAGTGGAGTCTCGGGGGCGCATTAAAAATGGCCTTGCCTACGTGACAACGCAGAGGCAACGTAGTTCACAAACTTTGGACCATGTGGCTACTGACGATAGACACTATGCTAGGTTGACACTATGGATAGGATACTGGATGAGACCTTGGTTGACAAGGTGACAAAAGAGATAGAGTATCAAGCCATGATAGGTTATCGTTAGGATTTTATTATGGAACAAATATGAATTGAATGGGACAAAAGTGAAGAAAGAATGGACACAAGGTGATTGGTTTCCCAAAGATGGAGGAAGCAGTTTATCACAAGTAACACCTGTCTACTAGGTTTTCACCACTTGCTTTTATTTACACCAAAGCTAGAAAGTATGCATGATGTCTGTTTGTTAGGTTTTCATCATGATACCTATCCAAGGTGCCTGTTTGCCAGGTTTTCACCAAAGGATGATTTTTTTGTATTTTTGTATTTTTTGGTTTTTTTATATTTTATGCCCCCCTTACATTGGGGTTCTCTTAGGTATAGAACCAACGAAGATGCATACTGTTGATTGGGTCATCAAACAACTCACCTTCTAATGTTGCTAACGAATATGCCCCTGATCCATAAGCAGCCACGATCACATAAGGCCCAAACCAGTTGGGTTCGAACTTGCCTTTCTTTTCCTGATCTTGTTGTTTGCAGGGATTCTCCTTAAGTACTAGATCTCCAACTTTAAAGACTCTTGGGAGGACTCTGTGGTTGTAGCTTCGTGACATCATTTGTTGATAGGCTTTGAGATGATCAAAGGCTTTCTGTCTCCTTTCCTCTAGCAACTCTAGTTCTTGCAATCTGGAAACTCTGCACTCTTCATCTATTATGAGACCTTTTAATGACACCCTGAGAGATGGTAACTCAACCTCAATGGGGAGGATAACTTCTAAGCCATATACAAGGGCGTAAGGGGTAGCACCTGTGGGAGTGTATATACTGGTTCTAGAGGCCCACAAAGCGGGATTGAGTTGGATGTGCCAATCATGACCAACATCATTGAATGTCTTCTTGAGGAGTTTCAAGATGGTCTTGTTGGATGCTTCTACTTGGCCATTGCCTTGGGGGTAATAGGGTGTGGAGAAATGGTGTTAGGTTTTAAATCGGTCACAGAGTTCTTGGACATCCTAGTTTTTGAAGGGTCTTCTGTTGTCCGTGATAATGGATGAGGGAATTTCATATCTGCAGATGAGGTAATTAAGGATGAATGAGGAGATTTGTTTACCTGTGACGATGGTGAGGGGGACAACTTCAATCGACTTGGTAAAGTACTCAGTGGTGGTTATAATGAATTTGTGGCCATTAGACGATGGAGGATGGATTTTGCCTACAAGGTTGAGTCCCCATTAAGAAAAGGGCCAAGGTGTCATTAAAGGTCTCAACTCTTGAGCTAGTGCATGTATCAGGTTCCCGTGTATCTAGCACTACTTGCACTTCTTCACAAATTGATATGAATCTATTTCCATGTTCGGCCAATAATAACCCAAACACATGAGTTTCTTAGCTAAGGAAGGACCACTAGAGTGTGTTCTGTAGATCCCTTCATGTACGTCTTGTAAGGCGGTTTGGGATTCTTCTCATTCTAAACAATGCAATAAAGTACCATCTAGACCACGTTGGTATAGGGTGTCGGCAATAATGGTATAACGAGAGGTTTGGCGTATAAAGGTTCGTCGTTGGTTTGAAGATAAGTCAAGTGGGAGGGTATTATCCTTGAGGTAAGTGTAAACCTTACCATACCAAGGTGAATCAAATCCAACTAATAGGCATATGGAATGGGTTTTAGGAAGATCATAAGCTGGTTGCTGAATTGATTCCACTAAGAACTCGTACTGTGACTCATTCTCTGGGATTTCGAGAAGAGAGGCAATGGTTTCCATGGTATCTGCTGCTTTGTTTTCAATGTGAAGTATCTGCTCAAAAGAGATGATCACAAAGTATTCCTTAAAGTCCTCGACCATTTGTTTGTATGGCACAAGCTTCTCATCTTTGGTTTGATAATTGTCATTGACCTGATTGATTACTAGTTGAGAATCACCATAGACGTGTAGCTCTTTGATTTTCCACTCTGTTGCCATTTTGAGGCCAATGACCAAGGCTTCATATTCTTCTATGTTGTTGGTGCATGGGAATAACAGGCAGTAATACTTCGGTATGGTGTCACCATGAGGAGTTACAAACAAGATTCCTGCCCCCAATCCATGGTTTGTGTAGGACTCATCAAAGTAGAGTTTCTAGGAATGTGTTGATATATTGAATAAGGATTCATTTGGAAATTCAAATTGCATTGGTGTGGTGTCCTGTAGCAGTGCACCTTCTAACTGATCAGCAATGACTTGTCCCTTGATAGCCTTTCTATCTACATACTCAATGTCGTATTCACATAGGAGCATTACCCATTTGGCAGAGTTGCTTTTCTTAGTAGGTACTTCAGTGGATCTATTTTTGCAATAAGTTTGACTGGATATGCTAACATATAATGTCAGATTTTTTAGGAAGCAAAAACTACCGCAAGACATGATCTTTCTATCTGAGAGTATTGCAACTCATAGCCCACCAATGTGCGACTAATGTAGTAGATGGCTCCTTCTTTACCTTCATAATCTTGTTGTGCTAGAAGGGCCCCAAGAGCTATTGGTGTAGCAGATATGTATAGTAACAATGGTTTCCCTTGGATAGGAGGCATGAGAATAGGTGGATTCATAAGATACTCCTTCAGTTTGTCAAATGCCTCTTCACATTTCTCATCCCAATTAAATGGAATGTTCTTATGTAGGAGATGACTGAAGGGTTGACACTTGTCTGCTAGTTGTGATATGAACCTACAGATTGCTTATAGCTTGCCCTGTAGAGATCTTAGTTGAGTAAGATTCTTGGCTGGTGGCATGTCCATAATGGTCTTGACTTTGGTGAGGTCCACCTCTATTCCATTTGTCAATACAATAAAACCCAAGAGCTTTCTTGAGGTGACTCCAAACACACATTTCTTTGGGTTCAACCTGACCTTGAATTGTTCTAGTCTCTGAAAGACTTTCTCTAGAACATCCAGGTGTGATTCTCTTGTGAGTGCTTTGCAAGGATATCATCTACATAGTCTTCCATGGTGACGTGCATCATATCATGGAATATAGTGGTCATAGCATGTTGATATGTGGCCCCTGCATTCTTTAGCCCAAATGGCACGACATTCCAGCAGAAAGTGCCCCATGGACACGTTAAAGCTGTCTTATGCTGGTCTTCTGGTGCTATCCTGATCTAATTGTATCTCGAGAAGCCATCCATGAGAGATAACATGGTATGTAGTGTTGTTAAGTCGATTATGATATCTATATTTGACAATGGAAAATCATCCTTACGACAAGCTTTGTTTAGATCTCTAAAATCATTGCATAGTCTGAATCGGCCATCAGGTTTGGACACTGGTACTATGTTGGAGATCCATTCTAGATAGTCTATAGCTCTGATAAGCCCCACATCCAGTAGTTTCTTGAGTTCCTCTTTTACTAGCAGTGCAATGTGTGGATGCATCTTTCTAAGCTTTTGTTTCACTAATTTCACTCCTAGATCTAGTGGAAGATGATGCAGAATCTGATCTGGATCTAACTCTGGCATATCTGCGTATGACCAAGCAAAATTGACTTGCTTTTTCTTGAAGAATGGTACAAACTTAGTCTTTTCTAGTGGGGTTAGAGACTTAGCAAAGTGAATGATCTTAGATTGTTGCCCTATTCTAGTGTTAACAGATTCTATGGGTTCCACAACAATCTGAGACTTCTCCTAGTGTATGTCATCGAGTAGAGTGTCAAGCCTTCCATCATTAGGTGCCACAGTTGGGTTTTCACCATTGGATGCATCCTTTCTTTTTACTATTTCGGGATCTAACACTGTCATGGAGCAGTTTTCACCATCAGATCTAATTTTTATTTTGATATTTTTGTGACTGGAAGGCTTGGCACCCTCTCTGAAATAAGCCACGGTATTAAGTTCAATGGTGAAACTAGCTTTATGATCTCCTTTAGGTAGGTGGTCCCTAAGTTCCATGTAGTCAATATAGGCATCATTGTTTTGGAACATATCTAGTTGCGGGGTTCCTTGTAGATCCCAATCAATAAGCTTAGGATGCACAAGGGGGAGGGAGTCGGAGGATAGATCTGATTCGTTGATAGTTTGAATGGATATGCTAGGAGTATTGGTAGGGAGAGTGTTTGGGATGGTACTTTCCTCCAAATTGTTTATTGCGATAGAACTCAAACCTTCCTCGAAAGTCATATTCTCAGGGATAGGCAAATCACACTCTAATGGCCTATGCGGTAGCGTTTGTCCCTCACGGTAGGGGCTATAAGTTTGAATGGTGTCAACCTCTTTGTCATCATAGGAATGCTCTATCAGCTCATCCCACTCATATTCATTAGAATCTGTGTCACTATCCTCTTGAAGGGTATGGATCATTTCAACAAGACAAGCATTTGCTTTAGCTTTGCCCTTATCCTTATATCCTAGACCTTTTGTAGTTCTAGCCCATGAGGAGGAAGAGAGTTGAATGGGTTCTATAATTCCTTCTTTTCTTAGGCCAATGGGGCCTTGTCCTTCATAACCCATTCTGTGTAGGATAGACTCACCTCGCCCATAGATTTTCGTTGGGAGCTTAGGTGGTTCTTATTGTGTGCTCTCTTCTTCTTCTTCAATGTAGAGCCATTGTAAGATATCTCTTTCTTCTGTTTCATCTGATAGGGTCCCCCATTTTACAAAGGGAGCTGTGGGAGGTGCAGGAGGAGCAGATGGCTTTAGAAAATGCTTGGGTCGCCCAAAGGATCTAGGAGATAGAGGCAATTTGGCCAAGTTGAGGCTGTGCTTGATGGAGTATTCCCCTATTCCTGTTTCTTTGATGGTAATTTCCTGCTCCTTGTCCTTGGATGAGGAAGCTTTAGAGGTAGAATCATGATGTGGGGTAGGGGAAGTAGATGCTCTATTGTTGGGTATGATGCAATTGGGTTTTGAAAGGACAGAGTTGCAATGCTGAAAGGGGTCGAGGTCATCTTGGATGGTGACTTGCTTGCCGTTATGAGGGAATTTTATGCATTGGTGATAGGTAGAAGGTATAGCTTTCATGGCATGAATCCATGGTCTACCTAGGAGAATATTATAGGCTAGCTCCCTATCTAGAACTTGGCACACAACATCTTTTATCACCAGTCCCACTTGTATGGGTAACACCATTGTTCCCTTGGTAGTTTTCTCTTCTTCATCATAGGCTTTGATAGTAATCTTCATCCTTGGATCAACTGCATTTTCAGAGAACCCCAATGTAAGGACTAGCTTGAGCATGCAAATATTTAAATCGTCTCCCCCATCAATGAGAACCCTCTTGATGTGGTGCTTATGGATGAAGGCGACAATATGTAAGGGGGTGTTATGAGGTTGAGACATTGAGAGGTCATCTTGTTCGGTAAATGATATGGTACTTGAGGAGGTCAGATTACCTACCATGGCCTGAAACTTCTCTTGGGCCAAATTAGTGGGTACTGTCGTTTCCACTAAGGCTTTATCAAGAATCTCCTTGTGGGAAGGAGATAGATGCAACAACTCTAAGATAGAGATGTGGACTGGAGTCTTCTGTAGTTGGTCTATAACACTATACTGATGGGAGTTGGACTGAGAAGGTGATGACCTTATAGGGAGGGTATTCAAAGTGACCTTACCACTGTGGGTGATGATGCCACAATCAGTTTTGTTGGGTCCTGATTACTGGTTAGACGTAACCACATTGATTTGTGGGACATGCTCTGATATGTAATTGATGGTATAATCGAGTGGCATACTTGCATAATTGGCATTACTATTCCCATTATTCTGATTTTGCCTATTGCAGTTGTTGTTGTTGTTGTTGTTATACGACCTGTCGTGATTGAGAAGTGGATCTTTGTAAGCCACATGCGTCTCATTAGAAGTATGTTGTTGAGCACCTCCTTGATTTTGATCAAGTATGTCTTGAATAACATGTTTGAGATGGATGCAATTGTTGGTTGTATGTCCTCTCCCTCTATGACACTCATAAAAGTCAATGTTTTTTCAATAGTGAGGTTTTATTTGAGGTTCATAATCACTTGTTGGTGGTAGAGTGATTTCCAATAGCTTCCTTAATGCAGATTCTTGGGACTCACCCAGCGGTGTGAACTTTTGCCTTGGATTTGATTTGAAGCATAGTCTTGGCTTCCAAGAGAATGTTTTGTTGGGCGTAACATTACTTGCCTCTCCTTTGAGAGTGAATATTGGTTGTTCTTTGGGAGCCACCACCTTGGCATCAACTACTCCATCATCGACAACATTTTTATTATTAGTCTAAAACTTTGATTTGTCGGTTATGTAGTTGGAGGTAGGCGTGTCCTTGTATAACTTGATTTGTCCTTTGGCGATCATAGCTTTCTTGATGAACAATCCCATTTCAATGACCTTTGAAAATGAAGTAGGGCATTGGATTTGGATTTGGTAGCTTAGATCAAAGTCGAGGTTGTGGACAAACATCTCCATTAATTGCTTCTCGGGTACATCATATGAGCATTTGCTTGCTAGTTGTCTCCACCTTTGTAGGAAGGAGGCGAATGATTCGCCACTCTTTTGCTTGGTATTGCATAGGTCAAGCATGGAGACCTCGTGTTCAATATTGTACGAGAAGTGTGTGATGAATTTGTTGACTAACTCATCAAAAGTATTGATGCTTGGTGGAAGCCGTGAGAACCACTCCATGGCTTGACTACCTAGAGATCTAGGGAATAGTCTCATTAAGAAAGTCTCATTGTGAGCTACTTCCATGCATGAGGCGTTGAATTCCCTAATGTGATCTCTAGGGTCCCCTTTTCCTTTGTACTTGTCAAACTTAGGAACTTTGAATCGAAAGGGGAAAGGTACCATGTTCAAAATTTTATCAAAGGGGTACGGTGCAATATATTCCAAGGAGTATGTTTTAGTGTTTGTACCCATCTTGAGATCCATCATTTGTTGCATTAGACCCTCAATTTATTTCCTCATTTCTTCCATAGGTGTGTTTGGGTCTATGACTTTCTTTCCTTTGTCCTCACTAGTGTGTTGTTCATGATTATCCTCTATAGTCTCTTTGAGTTTGCTTAGATCAAAATCAGCGGGAAGCTTAAGTCCAAGATTTGCAAGATAATTAAAATACTTGTGAGGTTCCTCATGGAGCACTTTCTCTAGAAAGCATTGGAATTTCTAATCTTGGAGGTGTCCTTGATAATCTTCGTGAGAGATTTCCTCATCACTATCATGAGGGGTGACAATACGGTCAGATGATCCGACCATTTCAAGTTGCTTTTGGTATTGAGATCTAGTAAGAACCATGCAAGGTGACGTGGGATGCGGTGGGATGAAACTAGAGATTTTGGCAAGATGCTGGTGGAGACTGCTGAGAATAGGATACTTATGACAAGATTTGGACAAGGGACTCTCTCAATCAATGATTCCAAGTAAGACGGCCGATACAAGACGATAACCACTAGTAAGGGTACTCGATACCTATCTTACCGTGTAGGGACTAGTCATGCACCAAGACCACTAGCAAATTTCTGCAACTTACTAGGGTTACTTGAATCCAAAATGATCTGAAAAAAGGGCCTATGCTAATCTGATATGGGATACTTTGACTTTGGACTAGGGAGACCTGATAGAAGGTGAATGAGATGACCAATGAAAAGGAGACTTTGACACAAAATGGATGGAAAAGTGACTGCAAGGTAAGATTTGATCTCAGAACCTGGGACTAGGCTAAAATGGGTACCCAAAAATGGTAAAATTTTCCTCTCAAAGACTGTGGAAGTACTCACTGTCACGCATTCGCCGGAACAGATGCGCCTCAAAAACTGATAAATGTGCGAAAAGTCAGTACAGAAGTACAATACTGGTAAACTTCAGATGCATAGTAACAAGTGGTAAAAGTGCAGTAAGTCAGTACATATGCGCAGCAAGTCGGTACAAATGCGCAGCAAAAAAGGATGAATGCACCGCTCTAGTTTTTCAGTGTTTTTTTTTGCAAGTTTTTTTGGCAATTTTATGATGTTTTTGGTATCTTTGGCTGCAAGGTCTTTCTAATCTGATTTTCTACAATTATGGGAAGAAGGCATAGCAAAACACAAAGAATGTTTTTATGGTTTTTTTTTTTTGTGATTTTTTTACTCTTTTTTGGACTAAAAGAAAGCAAGTACAATCCCAGGTTTCAAAGGACAGTATAAAACCAAATTCTTGCTATCTCTAGTGAAGCATCTTCAGTAGGCGATAATCGCCTTTCCTTGCACTGGATTATAGGAGTTTTTTGGCCACTAAGACAAAGGTGTTTAATAAAGGCAACCGTTTGAGTGGTTATACATGCAGCAACACTACTCTCCGTTATGGAGTCTCCCAACCTACAAGGGTTGCACCTTGGAGGGTTTTGGGGAGGTTGGCTGTCGGTATAACACAACATCACTCGTTGTTTGAAGCTTTCGCTCCAAACACAATTTATTTATAGTGGATTGGTAGGGCTTGACGTCTAGCCTGTTACCAGTTCCTACTTAGATGAACGGTATCCAAGAGCAGGCCCCTCTAAAGGAAAAATACGTGCGAAAATGATATGTCTAGCATTTTGGTCACCCAAGATAGGGGTGAGCATAGGCCTAGTATCATTCCCAAAACACAGAAGACAGTGGTTCTTTTCCCTTAGTTAAAATGAGAAAAACTAGATGAGCTATCTACTTGGGCAAGCACAGAAATTTGTTAACTTTGAAGTGATAACAAGATAGCAATGGTTCAATTTTACCCAGATAGCAATGATGTGTTCAATTTTACCCAGATAGTAATGATTTGTTAACTTTGAAGTGATAACAAGATAGCAATGGTCCAGTTTTACCAAGATAGCAATGAGTTGTTAACTTTGAAGGATAACAATATAGCAATGATTTAATGATGTGCAAGATAGCAATGATTCAATTACCGCCTTCCTAATTAAAACTATGAGATTTGCATGAGCATCCATTTACTTTCCCGTTAGAAATCGAAGTGCGAGTTAACAAGTGCAACTATATGATTCTAAACTAGTACCTAGCCTGCAAACAGATCAAGAGTGTTCATGCAAAAAGATGTTAGCATTAGCGAAAACTTCAAGGAAACCCTAAAAATCACTGCCTAGATCAGATGTACAGCTTCAGAGCTTGAATGCGCAGAAACAAAGCTTAGAAGCGCCACAATACATATGCGCTAAGATAGAGGTCAAAAGTGTAGGAAAACATTATATATGCGCCGAACTGACAGATGTGCCATATCAGAGGATAGATGCGCCGGAACAAAGTTTGTATGTGCCGAAGGGATGTATGCACTGAAATAGACAGCAGATGCATGTTAGGATGTGTTAGATGCATAGTTTCCTCCTATGTACGGCTTTCTAAAACACAAAAACTTAGTTTTTGGGTTAAAAATTGGGGCTAGGCCCCATGGTGGGTGCCAAAAATGTTAAGGGAGAATTGGAGTAAACATGAATAATCAATATAGTATATCAATAATACCCAAAACTTAATGAAATAATGAATAAAAGAGATCAATCAAACAATGAACAATACAAAGCAAACCTCCTTTAATTCTCAACTTCCATTGATCGTCTATCACAAATGATCTTGTCTATGAATATGGCCCTCAGAAGGTGCACTTCCTTGCTATAATTCCAAGATGTTCAAATGGGAACGGCTATGATAGTTTCGCCATGAAGATGAGCTTCACAACAATGATAGTAGTGTGTAGTAACAAATGTGATCGCAAGGAATGACGTGGGTGCCAAAGGCGCGCTATAATTCCTGCAAAGTAACAATACTAAAAGTTTGGATTAATGAAATGGAGGAATAGGGTTCACTTTATAGACTTGGAAGAAAGATGATCAACAGTGTAGAAAGAATAAGAAGATCAACGGTATAGAACGGTTGAGGAACATGCGCGAATAAGAAGACAAGTGTTACCCAAAAGCTATTTGTTTGAGTTAACCACTTTCTTTTCTAAAGATAAGATATGACTTCATAAATTAGAAAGCTTTTTTCTAATTTAAGAGATATTGATAAAAACAAGGTTGATTGAGTCAGTTAACTCAACTTGTGATTTGCTTTTGCATGGTTTGAGAGAAATTAAATAATAAATTATTTAATTGTGTGTGCATGAAGAAAAAAACTTTTTTTTGAAGATTTGGAAGATATTTGAAGATAGGAAAGTAAATTAAATAAATATATTTATTTAATCGGTGTGCATGATTTGGAAGAATAAATAAAATATTTGATTGTATTTTATTTTTGGAGATTGAGAGGATTTAAATAAATTTGATTTGATTTATTTAAATTTGGAAGAATGATTTGATTTAATTAAATAATTAAGAATTATTTAATTGTTTGGAAGAATTTAATTAAATAAAGGTTTTTATTTAATTTTGACTTTAGAAGAGGTAATTAAATATTTTGATATTTAATTAATTTAGAAGAATGTGAATCAAATAAATAAATTTGTTTATTTATTTATTGATAGAAGAATTAGAATGGAATAAATATTAAGAATATTTATTTAGACTGAATCGTGTCATTTTTAGGTGTATACAAATATAGATCTAAGTATAATGACATGGTTGTAGAGTATAATGACAGTCAGCAAAAGGTTGCCAAGTTGGAAACTGAAGTGGCATTGTTAAAGCAACAATTACAAAATATGCATGCTCATTCCCCAACATAGACTGACTCTATTGTCCTTTCAGAAGTTTCAATGGAAATCATTCCATACAATCTTGGAGATGCACCCCTACTCCTTATAGTTGAGGAGCCAAGCACATCAGGTGTAGCTCCATCAAGTGAGCCTATTATTGGATCAAATTGAGATGTAAAAGAAATTGCTTTCACAAGTCAACGAATCAATTTATTCAAGTAATATGAAGATTGTAACTATAGTTCTTGAACACTTGAATAAAGGGATTGATAGGAGATTAATTAGCATTCATTCAAATTATTCTTCTATGTTTGATGCCATAAAGGATTTCGATAAGAATAAGGATGTTGTAACATCATGAATGGATACATGGATCCCTAGAGCCCAGACATTAAGAGACATGGCAATTGCAACCAAGCATGTCAAGGATGCACCTCCTAACATTGTCCTAGCTCTCAGCCTTATAAATTCAATTAAGGATTTTTAGGGGTTGGTAGGTTCTTTGGAAATAAATATCAGGGAGCTTGTCAAAAAGTTTGATGAATGGAATTTCAATCTGCTTCTTGTTATTTTGAGTGAAAATGGTGGGGTTAAACCTCTACAATTATGTAAGGACCAAGCAAAACAAATAATTTCTACTCAAGTTAAGCTCATCTGTGACACTGTTGATTTAGATATGTTGAGAAGCAGCATGGATAAGCTGATTCACACTGGCATTTTCTTAGAGGAATTTGACAAGGAAGCTAATCGAGTGGTTATCAAGTACACACCTTACAGGACCAAAGCAAATGAACTTGTCAATTTTATTTGGCCAACAAAGGAGGAGTATCAGCTATGGAGGTCCAACTATGTTGACACTTTAGATTTCTAAAGTGCTGAAGTATATGTAAATCTTAATGTTTTGGTGATTATTGCATTATTCATTTATTGAATATATTTGATCTGAGATGATTTTGTTCAAATTAGGAAAAAAAAATTACTCCCTCTTTTTATAGTATTTATTATTAGTTTATTGTATATAAAATTGGTCAAATCTTACATATCAATTTACAAATATTGTGCTCCTTTTAATTCAATTTTGGTAAAATGTGTCATGGATTGCATATGTGGAACATAGTTTGAAACTCTATTAAGTATTATCTATATACTTAAGTGAATTCAAGTATAAATATTTGCATGTAGATTAAATTTACTTGAATAGATACATCATATCACTTAAATATTGGCATGCTTGGAAAGATATCCGAAAGCTTTGAAGCTGAGCACCATTAATGAAGCTTGACTCTATTTAATGGAGCCCAACAACACTTTCTCATACCAAAGATTGAAGCTATCTTAACAAAGAAAATGGATACGCCAATTTACCTTATAGCGCTGCGAAGGCAAATTACATTCTTGCGATTCATCACAAACTCGAGGCTTAAAGCGATAACGAAGCTTCACAGAATTGCCCATTTGTGCTTCTTGTAGTTGGAAGCTGTGAAAATGGTGCTTGGGAGGGATTTCCTAATAGACAGGAATAGATACAGAGTGAATTCCAACATAGCTTCTTGGTTCTTGGCGTTATTGCTGGACCTTGGAGGTGTGAAGGTGGATATTCTCGTTCTGTTGCATGAAATTTTCAAGCCAAATTTTATGGGTAATGATTTGGAGGTGGTAATTGGGGCTAAGATGGGTGTGGGTATTCCGTGGTCTTATGACCTATCATTGGTGGTTTTTGAGGCAGAGATGGGTGTGGTGGTTCTGCGGCTTCCCTTTCTTCTTAACATGACAAATGGGGCTCTTGCCCGCCACCGTCACTGGGCCACCATCGGTCAGAATTTTCTAAGGTGTACTTGAGCTCTCGACATTGAGATGAATATGGAATGGGTGCTGCGCTTCGCAGAGCTGGTGGAAACAGATGATTTCTATGGTTTCCCTTAGCCAGCGTTTTGATTTTTGCAATGTAATTTTGATGTAATATTATTGTATGTAATACAATTATACATGGGATTTTTTTGTAAGAATATGCCAAGGGCATAGCTATTCCCCAAATGTAAGAATTTTTTGAATTAATATCAATTGAATACCCGCTTTCGGGGCTTAAATTCAATAGTTGTATAGCTGTATTTAGGCATTTTTGCTGTAAAATACAATCAAAATTTTAAAAAGACTATATCATATGAAAGGAGAGATATAGGATTATGCTTATATATATTTGGTTTGAGGTTTCTATATAATCTACTTATACTAATGTATGCCGTAGTATTTTGAAGGTAGCATTGAATAGATTACTATCATAAGAAAATTGCTTGACATGCAAGGTTGACTATCAAATTTAAGCCCTGTGGGCCGCTTTGCAGATTTAAAACATAAAAAATATTTGCATGCAGATTTAAAACATAAATCAATACAAATGAAAAAAGAAAATTTTCAACAAAATTATAAATTACATTATAAATTGTAACTTATATCATAAATTACTCGATCGTTCGATGAACATTTGATGGATGGTTGTAGTTGCATTCCGAAATGAAATCCACAGAGCACTAGGCTTGTGAACTTAAATCTCTGGAATCACCCTATAACCATTAGATTTACAAAGATCAACAGTTTATAAATTTCTATGAGCTGTCAATGCAGGACAATTGTCGGCCATGTACTAATTGTGTACTCCAGAAGCAACATGTTGACTTGATGTTTCATTCACTTTAATATTTTTTTACTTTATAAAAAAGCCAACTTTCTACTGCTAAGTGATTTTATTTTTAAGTGAGAGGGTCAACACACAAGGAGATTTCAAATTGCTATTGCAATGCACTTGGGAGATTTCATAATTCAAATTGCTCATTGCAGTGCCACTTCCAACAAAGCCGGTAAGACAAAAGATAGAATTCCTAGGCTACATTTCATCGTTTCTTAAAATCTTATTTTGTCAAACTTTTTTCTTAAAATCTTATTTTGTCAAACTTTTTTCTTAAAATCTTATTTTGTCAAACTTTGGGTTTAGGGTTGAGAGACTTAAGAAAAATTAAGGAGGACTTAAGAGGGAATTCACAATTTCACACTATATAAGCATGTCTACCACCACTAGCAATTCAAACAAAGTTTTTGGGAAAGACAGAGCAAGTTCTGATAGAAAAATAGATTATTCTAGATTGCTTAAAACCTCAGGTTTGACTCATGAATACCATGATATTTATGATCCTAACATGTATGGTAAACTTACCTCAAAACTTAGATTTTCATGTGAGAATAAGGCTGCAAAAAAAAAACAAGTTAATAGTATCAATGCACCATGGGTAACTGGATTAGGGCGCATGATGTTACATGAGGTTTTCCCTTGCCCAGAATTTATCATGGTCTGTGCCCACGATTATGATGATAACAAAAGAGTAATTGTAAATAATGACACCAAAGAAGAAATTTTATCCATTAATGCAGAAGAATTTGGAAAAGTGTTGGGGTTTACAACTGAAGAATTTGGAGACGTCCACATTGACCTAGAAAAGCTTGCTAGTGATTATGAAGCAGTGGATGAAAGGGACAAAAATATTTTCCTAAATAAAATAGTTCAAGAAAAAAACAAGTTGAAAAGTAACCATAAGCCTCCTTATCCTTTGCAAATTTTTAAATCATGGGGTCAGGATAATATTTCCATGCTATCATTTTGCCTCGAACTGGATAGCAATTGGGAAGTGGATGCAAGCCTCCTTGAAATGGTATATAATATCCATTATGGTATTAGTGTACATGTCAAATATAAATTTATTGAGCACATTGTAGAATCCATGCATAAACAATTTTTAATGATTAAAGGTGGTTCCACCAAGACATTTAGGTTCACAACCTACTTGTGCTATTTTTTCCTATTCAAATTTAGTGGAATGTTTTAGACCAACAAGCTTCAGATTCAGCCCTATAGTAATGCTGAGGAAAAGAAAATGGATCTAGTATATGATTGGACCACTAAGATAAGGATGCATGATTCTCGAAGGAACTACAATCATTTTGTAGACTACTTTTTGGCTCCATTGTATCAAGCAATTACAAATAGTCCAATGCCTAGATTGCCTATATCATGTAGAGATTTCATTCAACTAGGAAAAGAAATACAATTGGTTGATTGGTACTTATTGGAAGAATATATTGTGCTAAGATTTTATGGATCAGGAGTAGAGCCATACAAACTTCCAATACATGTGACAGGAAGGGTTTTTGCATTGGAATATGTAAGGCAGATGCAGAGTACTGATGAACTACACTTTGCCGGTCAGCAAAAGAAGACCTTATTTCCTTCTTTACCTGTTTCATGTGGAGGGTTCACATTGGAGAGAAAAGCATTTAAGGTGGCACATGATCTTTTAAATTTTTTTAATTTTGGTACTGTTTGTCACTGGTAGTATGATCCATGTGACACCATTAAAACAATGATTGTGGCCAATAGGAATGCTACAAGTAGAATTCAACATCAAAGTAAACCCTTGCTTGAAAACTTGAGAAACAAGGATTCCTAGGATGAGGTCAAAATAGCAATGGAGAAAACTACTACTGAGAAAGGTATTTCTTTTGAACAATTGTCAGCAGAAATTATGGCATTGCACCAAAATACAGGAGCACTAGCACTAGCAAAGAATGAAATCAAAAGGTACAACAATTTTTATGGAAAAAGTGATAAACCATCTATTAGAGAAAAAATGCCAGATTCTCTAGATGAGTCTGTTACAAACAAATATTGGTCACGATAAACAAATACTACATTTTGGTCTATGAGGAAGGAGCTAGGTGACCAAGAATTGTTGCAGAGTATGGAGAAATCGATGAAGATGAAGAGTTTAGTAAATTGTGGAATATAGAGCATCCCAATGAACATAAGGATGAAGAAATTGATAGTGATGATGAACCTGATGATGATAGGGATGAACAAAGTAATTTCAAACCTAGTTTAAGTCAGGCCACAAAAGAAGCATATACTTTAGGAGTAGCCATAGCTAAAAATATGGGTTATCATGGTGGTGGTTTGGGGTCCCAAGGACAAGGCATTTGGAACCCAATAGATTTAGTCACCAAAAAACCCTTTGATAAATGAGGCCTTGGAGTTGAATCAGCTGATAAAATAGACCAAGGGCATACAAGTACAGCTGAGTGAATTCATTTTGTTATAGTTTCAAATCCTAATCCTCATGGTCAGATGCAATCACAACTTGGACATGCCCATGGTGGAGAGCCTAGTGTGATTGGCACTGCCATTGGTGGAGAACTTAGTCAACATGTGCTACAACAATAGGTCCAACAACAAATTACACACAAGAGGACACCAATACAAGATACCACACAAACACTCAATGATCAAGTGATACAGAAGAGACAAAGGATTATGACAGGTCCAAGTCCAACTACCAGTTCCACCACAAATGAGTTATTTCCAGGCACTCCCCCAGTTAGTGTGGCTGCAATAGAAATTGCAAGTACTCATATTCCTTCACCATCCAAGCATTCCCTTATTCATGAATCCCCAGGTTTTGATTACATTCAAGAGTTTAAAAAGAAATCAGAATTGTATAAAAAAGAAAAGAAGCAACTGATGGAGAGTGTGTCTGTTGTAACTTCAGAGCCTGCAACAACCATGATATTAACCACATTTGACACAAATTCAGAAATCATGGAGTACACAATTGTTGTTCCCACAGTTCAAAATAAACCAGAAAATCAGATGGATCAATCTGAATTTTAGGTGAGCAATTTGCAATTTGATTTTTCTAGATTAAAAAATACTGACAAAATTAATATATCAAAGAAGAACAATGAAATAGAAAAATTACAGGCAGACTTAGCAAATGAGAAAGCAAAGAGGAAAGCAATAGATAACAAGAGAAATGAATTAGAAAAAAGAATAAAAAAATATGCCTCTACATCAACAAGAAAAGAGGATAAACAAACAAAGGTGGAATTGAATGGACTGAAGCAAAGGTTAGATGAGAGCAAAACGAAATATGATGAGGAAAAATCCACTTCAGAAAAATTAAGACAAAGCATTGGGAAAGCAAATGAATAGTGGGAACAAAAATTAGAGAAAGAGAGAAAAAAATGAAACATTGGCCGTAGAGTTTATGGAAGCAAAAAATGAAGTAAAATCTTGTCAAAATAAGTTAACTGGATTTTGTAGACAAACAATGAGGCACATGAAATAAAAGATTTGGAAGGAAATAATGTAGAGGAGTGATCATTTGTGTGAATTGTTTCAATTGATTGATGCCATGAGACTACATCATAATAAGCTGAGCAAATATTTAATGGACAACAAAAATGTGCAACTACAGGCAGAAGAGAAATTTGCAAATCAAGTTCTAGAAACAATCTACAAAGCTAGTGATAATGAATTGATTTCAAAAGGCATTATTAATCAGATTGAAGCCTCAATGAAGGTGACATCTATCATTCAAAACTGTTCAAAAATGTGTGAAACAACACAATTTGTGACTGAGGCTATAACAAAGATTAAGAAGGATGATGAAAAGGTAAGGAACTTGACAAAGCTTAGTTTACCACAGGCTTTTGACACAAATGAGTGATGGAAAGGATAATTTCAGAAAGAACATGGAGGACGCAAGAAAGATTGATTTGGACCAATTTCCTCAGAACCCAGATGAGGTGAACTTTTTGGATTGCATCAAACCACTTATAATCTTGAATGTATCTTTGGCTGAAACATTCAAGTCAAGATCCAAATTGAAATTTGATCATATGTATTGTTAACGAAAATTCAAGTCAGACAACATCAGCTAGAAGAAATGACAACTCCACCACCTGAACAGTGGAATTTGCTAAAAAAGTTGTTAGAATGATTTGATATTGATAATATGATTTTCCAAGTTCCAACTTAGCTCTATGCAGAGTTGTCTTTGAGCAAGATTTTACATTTATGAGCTATGTACTCATTCATTTGAAAATCAATAGAAAACTCAAATTCAATAATGTGTTGATGTTCAATTATCTGTATTATTTATTTTATCAATTGAATATAAACTTTGGTTTCAACTACTAGATACACATTCAACAATTGCTGATGTTCATTATTCTATATCCTACTATTGTTAATATGTTAAGCTAATGCTATTTACCATTTCAAATGTTTTATTCACATGCCATTGCCATTGAAATTGCCCGCTATCCCTCTAGCTTCAGCAGTGTTTAGATCTACGACAGCGGGGTAGCGGGGAACGATCTAGATTAAGTCTGGGCCCGTCAACTTGCATGCTATTTAACCTCCTTAGTCACCTGCCTAGCAGCTTAACTTTTTTATCGACAGATAGTTAAGATTACAACATCTTACCGCATATTTGGGCAAGTGCAAAAAGATGGGGGGCCAAAAAGGGGTCTTAAGTGGCCACTTTTTTCTGAAATCAGGAAATGCTAGCCTTGGATGAGAAATTGAGCATAGTTACACTCAAAATTTGGAGATGCAACCAAAACAATGTTCGTAGTACTCCGAGTCTACTTTCTAAACTACTATTTAAAAAAAAAAATGGTATAGATTAAGGGGTTCAAAAGAGGGAGCCATAGAAATTGGTGTTGTTTCTATCAAAAAAACATAACATAGCATGTTTTGTGGCTCCCTCAAAAGGTCAATTTTTTTTTGGTATTTTTAAAATTGTTTTGGTGAGATATTAGCTAATAGCATGTAGTTTATGCCTGATTTTTTTGATAATTTTTTGATGAATATTTGATTTTTTACTAATTTTCAAAGTGGACACATTCTAAAAAATAGAATTTTGGCCGTGCTACCCCTATAAATTTTGAAAACTAATTGAAAATTAAATTTTTCTTTTTTTAATATGTGTAGAATGGAGTCTAGTTTCTAAATATATTTTTTTTTTTAATTTCAATGAATGGTTAATTTACATTGAAAAAAAGACCAAACAGTGGTTTTTGCCCAAAAATGGACACACAAACAAAAGAAATTAAAGATGAAAGGCTTAACATTGTCAAAATGTGAAAAAAATCACATCGTCAAATAGCTAAGAGAAAGCCTAACATTGCTTAGGTGTTCAATTTGTTCGACCTTGAAACATGTGCAAATTTGAGGGTTATTATGTGAAATCCTGTAGAATATGGAAAAACATGTCTCTGGACATTGGGAAGGCACTCAAGGCCTTTGGGTTGGAAATCCAAAGCAAATCCCAAGCCTAAGGCTTGGGTTTCCCAAATCAAAACATAACATGAGTGCGTTATAACGCACTCGCGTTATGTTTTACTTTGCATTTTTCCTTTTCCGCAAAAGTTTGTGTAATGTTTGTCATGTTTGACATAACACGAGCGCGTTATAACGCGCTTGCGTTATGTCCCATTTGAATTTTTTTATGTTCAAGGTTATTAATCATGTATGTATGTATGTATGTATGTATGTCTATATGTATGTATGTATGTATGATTATATGTATGTATGTATAGTGTCTGTTGTACCCAACCAAAAATACATTAAGGCATTTTGAAACAAGTCTAGAAAATTTTTCATCAAAAAGTCAAAAAAGCAAAATTTCTAAAAATAGAAATTTCTAAAAATAGACGTCAGATTAGGTTTTCTGGGTTTCTTGAGATATGGATGTTGGTGAAACTTTCTAAAAATAGAATCTCCAACTCAGGTGTCACGCTCGTTTCTCATTGGTCGATTTTGCTTCACGATCGGCGCGGTCCAAACGGAATCTTCAAACGACCAAGTTTTCTCTATTGGGTTATTTCTATATTTTCAGAAGGTGAAGCATGAGCTCGAAAGTCATCAACAAAGAAAAGTTCACCTACCAGAGCTCGTCGACAAGTTTTCAACGTTGTTCCAACGACGCAAAACCGACGAACAATCGTCGACCCGATGATGCACGCAAAATGATGCAAGATGGATCCAAGGTGGAATGAAAAGTTGGAAAATCATAAATTTGACTAAGTCTAGTGAAATCAAGTGCCCCAGGTGACTTGGGACGCCTAACCTCTCCAGTGTTATATTTTTTTCACGTTTTTTTAGAAACGTCGAAAATGCTTCTGTCAACTCTTTCCCAGTTGGTCAAACTCAGTCAAAAGTCAGTCAAAGATAGGATTTCATCATAGATATGTTCAGATTGCTTAGATCACCCTCCATCCTGCCTTCATAGTTGTCAAAATGACTGAAATCAAAGATCAAACAGGGGCTGTGGGCACAGAAAACGAGAAAAGGTACAAAAAGTGAATTTTTTAGAAAATTTTCTAAGTGTTGGCAAACTAGGTGCCCCAGGTGACTTGGGGTGCCCAAACTCTCCAGAGTTAGTTTATTTTTTAAGATTTTCTCAAAAAACGTGAATCTCCTTCCGTCAGCCCGTTCCGGTTCAGAGTTGATCAGTTTGGCACATTTTTTGAGGCAAACGGAAGGTACAATCAACTCAATTTTCATCAAGCTTGCCTATTTTCTAGATCATCAGACTTAGTTTCATCCTAGTTGACAAAAATTGATAGCCAAACAAGGGTCCTTCGCCACCGGAACACGCACACAAATCAAGAAATTGAAGAAGTTGCAAAAATTTGAAAAAATGGCTAAGTGTTGGGAAACCAGGCACCCCAGGTGACTTGGGGTGCCCAACTTGAGTAGTGTTAGAATATTTTTCATGTCCACAGTGTTTTCTGATAGTTTTGTGCCCAATCTTCACCCGTTGACAATTTTCAGGAGGTTAAACTTGGTCAAACGATGTCAGATCGTTAGTCGGAGGCAGGGGATGGAATCTCAGTTGATAGGTCTCCAAAATGTAAGGATCTGTCAGCTTTTTCAGTTGACAGTGACATTTTTCCACCTTGTTGAAGTTAGAGACAGGCCATATTTAAGTCAAAACGAGTGTTGAAGTGTCGAAAACGAAGTAAAATTTGCTAGCACTTCTTTCAACTCGCGTGTTCGAGGACATCATCAAAAGAAGATATTTTTTGTCATCTTGCACATGAAGCCATAGGCAGCTACAAAATAGGGATTCTTCTTATTTGAAGACATCCACTTGGATTTATGCTTTAAAAGTTGCTTTCTTCATGGATGAGAGTGAAGTTTTATTCTCACACAAATAAAATTGCTTTTTCGCCCTAAAGATTTATAAAGACAAGCATTTGGCTTCTTTATTTTATTATCTTTTGCAGGTTGCATCCAAAGGAAAGATTTTATTTTTCTTTCAACAAAGATTCAAAGACCCAAACCAAGTGCTTTTTTAGCATTCTTCATAGTTTCGAGTTGAGGAAGAAGAGAGGCTTGCTTTTTCAGGGTCCTCGTTTCAAGGGGATCATTTTTCAGAAATCTGACCAGAGCTTTTTCAGTTTTCGTTGAGATGGGTCCATCCAGATTATTATCCTCTTGAAGATTGGAGTTTTTCTTTTTTTTCGGGAAATTGTTTTTTCCTGCTTTTTCAAGAAAATCTCTGCTTTTTCAAAATCTGACAATCTGGGTTGCTTCAAAATAGAATCGTTTACAAAACCCATGTGCCAACATTTTTTAGCTCACACTCTACTTTTTCTAAAAATCAACAAATAATTTTCAGCCATTTGTCCAAGATTTTTCTGACATAGGCGTGTTCACAGTTGATTTTCAAATCTTCCAATATGCAGTACTCTCTAACACAAATCAGACACAAAACAACGTTGGTTCACGATTACTTGAGAACTTGTGAAACTAACTTGCATAAAGTTCTTCCAATAATCAATTTACACTCTTTGGAGGATGCGGGGAATAATGCTATCAGGAATCTTGGACACTCCGGTTTGCTTGCAGCAACATTCTTTCCTATCACAGTGTAAAGTATCAAGTTCGTGATTGCTTGCATGACGCATTACAATTCGGTCACAAGAGAAATCCAGTCAAGAAATGGACGTGTGCTCTGCAGACTGAGGCCAAATGACATAGAGAAGTGTTTTACAATACCTATTTGGAGAGAAAACTTGATTGTTTCACTTGAAGAATGCAAGAGGGTTTAGAACAATGATAAAGAAAAATACCAGAAAAAGATTGGTCAGAGATGGTTAAAAGAGAAGTAGAATGTCATGCCAAAGAATGTTGGACATAGAGAATTCAAGGAGGAACATGCACTAATGATTACTTTGCTAAGTCGGATCACAGGTCAAGCAGATGCAAACAAGTTCCAGCCTTGATGTTTTACATCATGTCCCAGATTGTTGATGGAACCGAATTCTATGATTGGTCGGCACTCATCAGTGATAGTCTCCACCAACAAATAATTGATTTTCAAAGGGCTCATGAATTCCACATGATATCATACCTTGTGTATTTGATGGCTTTTTAGGGTCAATTCAGAGGTTTGAATGTTGTTGGAACTTTGGGTACTTAGCATGTTTATCATCATTTCCCACAGTTAGAGATCTCTCAAGCTGAACGACATTACAAGCGGGTGAATGATGCATTCTTGATGCATGCAGTACGAGATATGGACAACGAGTTGCATATACAGTTTTCAATAGAAGCTAGGATAGCAATCACAGAATGGGCTGATTGGTTTATCCAATTTCCCACTTTTTCCTACATCAGAGTATATGGCTTCTCAAGAGAGCCAGCCATGTTGCCGAGATATCCTACAGACAAAATTGCATTTCTAAAATTTTTGAGGCAAGCCTATGAAGTTCACACATTTTTGTGTAGCAGACGCAAGACAACTTTCAATTTTCCACTTGGGATGAGTATTTACAGATGTAGATCTGGAGCAGATGCCAAGGAAATCGGTAATGAATCATCCAGATATGGTCTTAAGTTTTTCAACAGGAGGTCTTCATATGATCCCCGCGGTGTTTATGCATCACATCTTGGACAAAATTGTACGCACAAGCATTCGGTTGAAGACATATGGGCTAATTGCGCTGATGAGTTTGAAGTGCGAGAACGTAGTTACAGCAGATTCACTCTTTAGCAGATGTCGGATATCCTATCAAAAGATATAGAGGGTTTGATAGAGAGTGGTGAAGTTATACTTCCCACATATTTCAGAGACCAAATAGAGCAACAACCATTGACACCAGTTAATTGGTCAGTAAAGGAGAGCACTTCCATTGAAGAAAGAACAAGTCAAGTGGTTAAAAATAGTTTGATATTCTTGAAGACTAAACGAAAGAATGATATTCCGTTAGCAGAGCCGCCAGTTGTGCAGCCATCAAAACCTTCTACTTCCAAGCCAAAACGAAGGATAAAAGCTATGAGTGTTCTTCCAAAAGGAGCAAAAATGGCTAAGTTAAAGAGGAAAAAGGATGAGTCTCCAACTCATGTCCAACAGGAACAATCACCAATTGAACCAAAGGTTCCTGTTTAAACAACGCCGCATGTTGAAATGTTACCTTCAGATCATGTTTCTCCACCTTCTTCACCGATCTCTTCTCCTATCCACATAGATTCAGAGCCAGATTCACCGGTTCGTAACTTTGATGCAAACATTGATTCATCAGGAGTTGACGAGGTTAGAGCTGAATTTCCAAGAGATGAAGGCTCAACCTAGCTTGAGAATATTCTAGGAAGGAAGAGGAGAAAGCCCTCATATCAGTTGAATTTAACAGAGCTTAAAAGCGTCTACCAAGACACACCAGACAAGAAGATGAAGAAGCAGGTTCGTATTGAGAAGAATGCTGAGGGAGAAATAATCCTTGAAACTGCAACACCGCCAGAAAATAGAAGTGCTAATGATGTCGAGGTTGATGACTTCACAGTTGTCAAGGCTAACCTTGGTAGAAGCACCCGCCATACAGATGTAGATTTCTTTGAGGTTGCAGCGGATAATTTGAAGGAAAGGGTGTTAAAAGATGGAGAAGACAAGGCAGCTCTCAAAGACGAAGTTAGACAGCTGCGGCAATACATTTCCAACCTTTTCCATGGCACTTCATAGGCTAGTTTACTTCTTCCACCAAATCTTGAATCACCCGCCGATCAGCGGCATTTCGGTCAGTTGGTTCTTTATGGGAGACACATGAACAGTTGGGTGGAAGAATTTGTGACTAAAGGGAGAGTTGTGCTTTCAGAGCTTTATCAATTGAAGTACAACGCTCATGATTTATGCCAAGGCATACAGGGATTGCAATAGACCATGGCAGAAAATAGACCAGTGTTTGAGATCATTATCTCTGACTTGAAGATTGCATTTGATTCTGTTGATTCAGCTGAAGATAAGAAGACAGTTTCTACTTGGAAAGCGCAATATCTTTTCACAGTAAAAACTTATGATAGTATGATTTCAGAGTTGACAGAATGGAAAGAAAAGGTAGTCAACATCCTCAAGTTCGTCAAATCTTTTGTCTCTCAGATATCGTGTTCATATGAAAGAGAAGATGGTACCCTGTATGATCTTAGGGAAGTGTAAGCAGAGTTCCAGACTCTCGTCCGCAGTAATTTTAATGATGAGATCAATGCCGGCAAGATGAGCCATTTTGCCGCAATGACAGTGAAATTCGACAAGGCTGCGAGTGAAGTTCACGAATTTCTTCAGATGGTTGCCAATGGTGAAGAAATGTTAGAGAATCAGAATATCATTTTAGAGAGTATCAGTTTTCCTAGCAGAGATGCAGTCACTCACTTTTTAGAAGATATTGTTTCCTAGAATATCAACGGATGACATCACCAAAAAGCTAGAATGTTGATGAGGATGCATTTCAAAATAAAGTAGCTTTAAAACATATATTTTTTTGTTTTAAAAGCATTTGCTTTCATCCTAAGCTCATCCATTCTATATTTAGAAAAGAAATCACCTTGTGATAATTGGAATCTTCTTTGCTTTAAAGCAAATTGCTTTAAAACATTTGTTTATTGTATCTTTGTCTTAGAATAGTAATAAAGCTTGTGAGTTGGCAAGTTAGGGTTAATCAAGGAGATTTTAGGGTTGCCTACTCCTTTGATTTTAGTATAAATAAGGGCAGCCTTGCCCATTGTAATGGAGCTACTTTTGTGATAACTTATTTGCTATGCCTATTCTAGCCTGCAAATCTTGTTATTCCAAGTGTTTGTTCACTTTGTGTTCATTGTTCTCCAGTGTTTGATCACTTGTATGCCTGCTTTTTGCTACAGCATTGTTGTCCTGGAGTTGTGTAAAATTTATGATATTGAATAGAAATCTCATGCCTATTTTGCTCTGATATTCTATCTCGATTCATCAATTTATCGTCGTCAGATGTGTAGCTTTTTGTAGCTTTCATTTCAGATTTAATCATTAAAGTGTTTTTAGTCTTGTGGTGTAAACCTGGAGGAAAACTGCTTAAGTTTTTGTGTTAATAATCATTCTTTGTTCACTTTCAATTTCCTTTGCTCTGAATTTACTCAGGAGATTGAAAGCGTCGTTAGTATTTGCTTAGTTGTAGTAGAAGTTTTAAAAAAGGAAAAAACCTCTTCTGCAGCGTTTAGAGTTTTATAACCTTGTGCTCACAGCTGAGAATCAAAAAGAAGATAGGCAAGGTTTCATTTAATTATCTTTTCAGCGAACATCAGCAAAAAGGGAACTCCCCCTTCCAATAGGAGAGCAATTTATCTGTGCATAGCTGTCCGTTTCCAAATCACATTCCAGAGGTGCGAATTGAAATGCCAACAGTGTCAAGGGTAGAGGAGGGTAGAGATGGGGGTGAGCCAGATAGGGTAGGAGAGGGGTGGATAAGGATTGAGTGATTAAGGTTTAAGGTTGAGGGTTGAGGGTTTAGGGAAAGGATTTAGAGTTTAGGGATAAGTGATTAGAGTTTAAGACCTCGAAGGATTAGGGTTTAGGTTTGAGCTTTAGGGATAGCGTTTAGGGTTAAGGGTCGAGGGATTAGGATTAAGGTAGAGTGTTGAGGGTAGAGGGATTAGGGATAGGGTTTAGGGTTGAGGGATTAGGGTTTAAGGTGTAGTTTTGAGGGTTTAGGTATAGGGTTTAGGATTTAAGGTTTAAGTGTTGAGGGTTGAGGATTTAGGGATAGGGTTTATGGTTTAGGGATAAGGGATTATGGTTTAGGGTTTAGGGATTAGGGTACCATAAATTATAATCAGGGATTAGGGTTTATGGTTTAGGGACTAGGGATTAGGGTTTAGGGTTAAGGGATTATGGTTTAGGGTTTAGGGATGTGCAATTAAGGGGTACTATAAATAAACTAAAATTTAGGAAGGGTTGGGAAAATTTTGTGAATCATCATGGGCTGGAGATTAGAAATTTTATTGTGTTCAAGTACATATCCAAGTCATAATTTAAGGTTAATATATTTCAAAGAACAGGGTGTGTGAAAAACATCAATGCTCTTCGGCTTATTAATACCAACATTGATACAGATAAAAGATGCCCTTCTTCTAATAGAGTATGCAGTTCAAGTCAACCGATGGGCAGCAAGTTGTCGAATGAGTTGGTTTAATGGGCGTGCCTCCTTCTTCAAGGCCCAGGTGGACAGGAGTGGGATGTACAATTAAGGGGTACCATAAATAAACTAGAATTTAGGCAGGGTTGGGAAAATTTTGTGAATCATCTTGGGCTGGAGATTGGAGATTTCGTTGTGTTCAAGTACATATCCAAGTCATATTTTAAGGTTAAGATATTTCAAAGAACAGGGTGTGTGAAAAATATCAATGCTCTTCAGCTTATGAATACCAACATTGATACAGATAAAAGATGCCCTTCTTCTAATAGAGTATGCAGTTCAAGTCAACCGATGGGCAGCAAGTTGATGAATGAGTTGGTTTAATGGGCACGCCTCCTTCTTCAAGGCCCAAGAGGGCAGGAGTGGGATGTACAATTAAGGGGTACCATAAATAAACTAGAATTTAGGCAGGGTTGGGAAAATTTTGTGAATCATCATGGGCTGAAGATTGGAGATTTCGTTGTGTTCAAGTACATATCCAAGTCATATTTTAAGGTTAAGATATTTCAAAGAACAGGGTGTGTGAAAAATATCAATGGTCTTCGGCTTATGAATACCAACATTGATACAGATAAAAGATGCCCTTCTTCTAACAGAGTATGCAGTTCAAGTCAACTGATGGGCAACAAGTTGTCAAATGAGTTGGTTTAATGGGCGTGCCTCCTCCTTCAAGGCCTAGGTGGGTAGGAGTGGGATGTACAATTAAGGGGTACCATAAATAAACTAGAATTTAGGCAAGGTTGGGAAAAATTTGTGAATCATCATGGGCTGGAGATTGGAGATTTTGTTGTGTTCAAGTACATATCCAAGTCATATTTTAAGGTTAAGACATTTTAAAGAACAGGGTGTGAAAAATATCAATGCTCTTCAGCTTATGAATACCAACATTGATACAGATAAAAGATGCCCTTTTTCTAACAGAGTATACAGTTCAAGTCAATCGATGGGCAGCAAGTTGTTGAATGAGTTGGTTTAATGAGCGTGCCTACTTCAAGGCCCAGGTGGGCAGGAGTGGGATGTAAAATTAAGGGGTACCATCAATAAACTGGAATTTAGGCAGGGTTGGGAAATTTTTGTGAATCATCATGGGCTGGAGATTGGAGATTTCGCTGTGTTCAAGTACATATCCAAGTCATATTTTAAGGTTAAGATATTTCAAAGAACAGGGTGTGTGAAAAATATCAATGGTTTTTGGCTTATGAATACCAGCATTGATACAGATAAAAGATGCCCTTCTTCTAACAGAGTATGTAGTTCAAGTCAACTGATGGGCAACAAGTTGTCGAATGAGTTGGTTTAATGGGCATGCCTCCTTCTTCAAGGCCCATGTGGGCAGGAGTGGGATGTACAATTAAGAGGTACCATAAATAAACTGGAATTTAGGCAGGGTTGGGAAAATTTTGTGAATCATCATGGGCTGGAGATTGGAGATTTCGTTGTGTTCAAGTACATATCCAAGTCATATTTTAAGGTTAAGATATTTCAAAGAATAGGATGTGTGAAAAATATCAATGCTCTTTAGCTTATGAATACCAACATTGATACAGATAAAAGATGCCCTTCTTCTAACAGAGTATACAGTTCAAGTCAACTAATGGGCAGCAAGTTGTCAAATGAGTTGGTTTAATGGGTGTGCCTCCTTCTTCAAGGCCCATGTGGGTAGGAGTGGGATGTACAATTAAGGGGTACCATAAATAAACTAGAATTTAGGCAGAGTTGGGAAAATTTTGTGAATCATCATGGGCTGGAGATTCGAGATTTCATTGTGTTCAAGTACATATCCAAGTCATATTTTAAGGTTAAGATATTTCAAAGAACAGGGTGTGTGAAAAATATCAATGCTCTTCAGCTTATGAATACCAACATTGATACAGATAAAAAATGCCCTTCTTCTAATAGAGGATGCAATTCAAGTCAACCAATGGGCAGCAAGTTGTTGATCTTGAATTGGTTTCTGATGAAGAAAACAATGATGTTGTTGAAGCAATGGAAGAAAATCAAAATTGTAAGTCTAATTTAATTTATTTCAACTTTCAAAGCAGGCATTTGAATTGTAGCTTTACCTAGAGGATTGGTATAACAAAAACTTAATTATGTTACAAGCCTTTCTTTGAAGAACCCTGGACATTATGGACCCTATCATCTAGAAAAGTACATGATAGTGAACTCTGCCCCACCTTTCAAATCAGATATTTACCTTTTTATTCAATGAAAATGAAGTCACGAAATGTAAACCGACCATGCATACTAGTAAGATCAAATTCTCTGCCTTCTATTCTTAGTACTCTTACTTTATTAAGAGAAGAGTTTCAAAAAGAATGGGTTTAATTGTAAGCTAACATAAGGCAAAGCAGTTTTGTTATTACATTTTTATGAGGGATCTCTAATAGTCTAATACAATGCAGTCTTCTATAATATGAACATCTGCATTTGAATGCTAAGCTTTAATATAGTAGAGTATTAAATCAATGCAATCAGCTATTTATTGAGTTAAAATAACTTAATTTTTGTAATTGTTTGGGAATGCAGGAGTTGCCAAAAATAGGTGAATGTCCTCTACAATTACCAAGAGAAAAAAAAATAGTAGTTCTTGTGGATAGAGCCAGTAAACAATGGGAGATTATTTGCCTGTTTCATAACAATATACCTCCCCTAAGTGTGGGGTGGACAGAAAGAAACATAGATGTACCCCAATGCAAAGCTTTTCTCATAATGATCATCCTTCTAATTTCAACTGTTAATTACTCACTGTGGATGTACCATACACAAATCTTTTCTCATAGTGTGTACACCTATTGGCATAATGAACCCCAGATGGGCCAGAAAAACATGCCATATAACATTACTAACATTAAAAAAGTTCATAGCCATTTTTCTAACATATTCTTGCAACTCGTATATCTTTAAGAGAAGAGTGTCAAAAATGATGGGTTTAACAACCTAACATAAGGCAAAGCAGTTTTGTTGGGTTTAGGGTTGAGGGATTAGGGTTTAGGGTTTAGGGATTATGGTTTAAGGTACAGTGTTGAGGGTTGAGGGTTTAGGGATAGGGTTTAGGGTTGACAAATTAGGGTTTAGGGTTGACGGATTAGGGTTTAATGTTGAGAGTTAAGGGTTTAGGAATAGGGATAGCGTTAAAGTTTTAGGGATGAGGGATTAGGGTTGAGGGATTATGGTTTAAGGTATAGTGTTGAGGGTTGAGGGTTTAGGGTTGATGGATTAGGGTTTAATGTTGAGAGTTGAGGATTTAGGAATAGGGATAGCGTTTAGGGTTTAGGGATGAGGGATTAGGGTTGAGGGTATACAATAAATAAACTAGAATTTAGGCAAGGTTGGGAAAATTTTGTGAATCATCATGGGTTGGAGATTGGAGATTTTTCTGTGTTCAAGTACATATCCAAGTCATATTTTAAGGTTAAGATATTTCAAAGAATAGGGTGTGTGAAAAATATCAATGCTCTTCAGCTTATGAATACAAACATTGATACAAATAAAAGATGCCCTTTTTCTAACAGAGTATGCAGTTCAAGTCACCCAATGGGTAGCAAGTTGCTGAATGAATTGGTTTCTGATGGGGAAAACAACAATGATGTTGAATCAATGGAAGAAAATCAAAATTAGCGTTGAGGGTTGAGGGATTAGGGTTGAGGGTTGCGGGATTAGGGTTTAGGGTATAGGGTGTGGGGTAGAGGGTTGAAGGTTGAGGGATAATGTTCAAGGTTGAGTGTCCAAGGTTAAGTGTAAAGGGTATATAGGGTTTAAGGGTTTAAGGTTTGAGGGATTAAGGGTTAAAGAGTTGAGGGATTAGGGTTTAAGGCATAGTGTCAAGTGTAGAGGGTTTAGAGACAAGGTTTATGGTTGAAGGTTTAAGGGTTGAGGCTTGAGGCTTTAGGGCTGAGGGTTAAGGGATTAGGGTATAAGGTATAGTGTCGAGGGTAGAGGGTTTAGGGATAGGGTTTAGGATTTAAGGTTTAAGGGTTGAGGCTTTAGGGATAGGGTTTAGTGTTTAGGTTAGGTGAGACACCTAGATGACTAAGGACAAATGAAGAGGCAAACAAGGAATGATTGAGAGACTTAGAGAGGGGAGAGGTAGAGAGGTGAGTGGAGAGAGATAGAGAGGTGAG
This sequence comes from Cunninghamia lanceolata, assembly GCA_027924645.1. Classification (NCBI taxonomy): domain Eukaryota; kingdom Viridiplantae; phylum Streptophyta; class Pinopsida; order Cupressales; family Cupressaceae; genus Cunninghamia; species Cunninghamia lanceolata. The sequence goes on from BSBN01001101.1 coordinate 14,410,386, forward strand.
GGGAGAGAGAATAAAATGAGAGAGTGAAGTTGACAACTTGAGGGAAAGATGGATAAGGAGGAGGGAGAGAGGTGGAGAGGAAGGGAAATATCTAGAGAGCCCTAAGAGATATACAAGTGAGAGACCTACAACCTAGGGAGAGAGGGGTGAGAGAAATAGGGGAGAGGTGGGGGTGAGGCAAATAGGGGAGGAGCGGGGTGGATAATGGTTAAGGGTTTAAGGCTTTAGGGTTTAAGGGTCAAGGGTTTAGGGTTTAAGGGTTGAGGTATTAAGGGTCTAAGGGTTGAGGGATTAGGGTTTAAGGTATAGTGTTGAGGGTTGAACCCTAATCCCTCAACCCTCGACACAATACCTTAAAACCCTAATCCCTCAACCTTGGGGTTTAAGCTATAGTGTTGAGGGTTGAGGGATTAGGGTTCAACCCTCGACACTATACCTTAAACCCTAATCCCTCAACCCTAAACCCTAATCCCTCAACCCTTAGACCCTTAATACCTCAACCCTTAAACCCTCAACCCTTAAACCCTAAACCCTTGACCCTTAAACCCTCAACCCTTAAACCCTAAACCCTAAACCCTTGACCCTTAAACCCTCAACCCTTATCCACCCCTCTACTCCCCTATCTGCCTCACTCCCATCTCTCCCCTATCTCTCTCACTCCTCTCTCCCTAGGTTGTAGGTCTCTCATTTGTATATCTCTCAGGGCTCTCTAGATATTTCCCTTCCTCTCCACCTCTCTCCCTCCTCCTTACCCATCTTTTCCTCAAGTTGTCAACTTCACTCTCTCCTTTTATTTTATCTCTCCCCTCACCTCTCTATCTCTCACTTCTATCTCCCCCTCACCTCTACCTCTCCCCTCTTTAAGTTTCTCAGTCACACCTTGTCTACCTCTCCATCCGTCCTTAGCCATCTAGGTCTCTCATTTAACCTTAAACTCTAACCCATATCCCTAAATCCTCAACCCTTAAAATTTAAATCCTAAACCTTATCCCTAAACCCTCAACCCTCAACACTATAACTTAAACCCTAAACCCTATCCCTAAGGCCTCAACCCTCAACCCTTACACCTTAAACCCTAAACTCTCTACCCTCGACACTATACCTTAAACCCTAATCATTTAACCCTCATCCTTAAATCCTCAACCCTCATCCCTTAAACCTTCAACCCTAAACCCTCTACCCTCAACAGTATGCCTTAAACCCTAATCCTTTAACCATTAAACCCTCGACCCTTAAACATTGGGCAAATTTTTGCAAAAAAAAAAAAAGTGCAAAGAAAACAATAACGTGCTCGCGTTATAGCGCGAGCGTGTTATGGTTTTGTGTTGCCGACCCAAAGGCTCGACAACACCAAGCCATAATGCGAGCTCGCGTTATGGATTTTTAAAAAGTTTTAAGAATTTGGCCACTTTTTGACCCCCCATCTTTTTGCACCTGCCCATTTGCCCATGTGCTTTATAATTCCTTTAAGTAGCTCACTATTTAAAAACCCAATGCAACTCCTTCGAAACATTTCAAAAAATTTCATGTCATGTCTTCTAAAGTCTCTTCAATGGTCTAGATGAAGACACGCATCATCTCCCTGCTATCCCTCTATAAGATGAAAGCTTTTGGTGGGCCCCCTGCGGACTAGCGAGGAACGACCTAGATTGACTCTAAAGATGTTGATTTTCAATGCTTTGATGTTCAACACCTATAGTGGACGATGGGTCCCACTTTGACAAGCAACAGGTGTCACTAGCCCACTATCCCTTTGGATTTCTTAAAACATTATTTTATTCAAGCAGGATGGCGAGAAGTGGCCAGGATTCAATTTGTGAGATCCACCGGCTCCCATTAATGTTCAAATATGCACATGCGAATTGTTTGTGACTAAAAAATGGACATCCCTAGGTTGATAGGACAAATGGACATAATTCACATAAAACTTTGGGGGTCAAGACTTAAGATAAAAGATGAAATATTTAACCCCTTTAAACATTTTAACGCATAATGCTCCCAACCAAGCAGTGACTGATGAGACAAGGCAAATGGGCCGGTAATACTGATGGGTTTGATGTCTTAAGTGTGAACTTGGATGACCGGGAACCAATGGTAACAAGTCAACTTAAAATTATAATGCAAAAGGCTAAAATTTAGGTTTATGTATGGAATGAAGACAAACCCTAAACCAACGGATCAAATGGTCTGTTGTAGGAGTATACTTCATTTTCTGACTCGGTTGCAGATAAGGCACTAATCAAAATAATTTATAAACTGTGAAAAATGATGTAGAATCACATATCAAATCAAAAACTAGAATTCTACTTTACTGCAAATTTTTTATGTTTTATGCACAAATCAACTTTAGCAAGGAAATATTAAGCATTGAGTTGAATGATGAATCATTGAGTACATGTAAAACTTATCAGTATGACACAATTAAAATATGAAATAATTAATAATATGTTAATGTATTCAATTTGATTCACAATTTCAAGGAATACAATATAAAATATCATCAACTACAGTTTTGGAATATGATTCATGAAATGCAGTATCAATACCTAAAAACTACTAATTCACTTCCATTTCCCAAATTGAGTCAGGGTCCTCAAACTGATGTTCAGATAAAGAAAAAGAGTTCTCTTGATTCTGAGTCTGGTCTTCATTTTCTTCATCTTGATTCTGAATTTCAAAGTCAAATTCATCAATCATTGAGTGACTATCATTTGTCCCACCACCACCAATGTTTGAACTTGAAGTGTTGCACAACCCTCTTCTTTCGCATATGGACTTCCAGATTGTAAGTGCCCTTTTATAAGGAAAATGTTTGACATTATACGCACTTCCTAACACCCTCAAGCAATTTTCCAAATTCTTGTCTAGTTTGTTTCTTATCTTTGATTTCAAAAACCCAATGCATTGAAAACTCTCTCATCTTCCACCAAACCTAATATCATTGTTTGACATAAATCAACAAGTTTGAAATATTCTGATATCGGATCACACAATATTTCACTCTAACCCAAGTTTTTCCAAGCCTTTGTTATTGATCCCACTTCAAAGGGATTCTCCATGGCATTAAACTGGTCTATGATACTTCTTGCAAATCGACTACATTGTCCTCTAAGCTTATTTCCATCTATAATTCCTTCTATTGTCTATCCATTGCATTCTGTATTTTTCAAAAAGTATGCAGTCAAGGTAGTTACTTTTTGATGAAAAAGCTTGGGCTATCTTAGTGGCCTTGAACCCAAAATTGAGGATACATAATAGACATGGCATCAAGTATTTCTTCTCGAGGGAATTGATTATAAATCTCTGTTGAAAGATTGCTTGCAATTTCCTTCAAATTACTACTAACAGATTCAACAATGCCATCAAAATCTTCCTTTCTAACAGGTACTTCTCTGATAGAGCACCTGACCGTCTTACAATGGTGCATTGGTATATCAAGTCCACGTACAAAGGCACATAACTCCATGCTTGCATTAAATTGTAAATAATTTTTAGGATGATTCAAATATGTAATTATCTGCCACCTATAAAAATTTGGGCTTTGAGAAGTTAGATCTAGATATAGATTATCGAGGGCCATGCATGTCATTCTACGTAGTTTGGTATACCCATAGATATACATAGTTCTGTCTTGGGCTTTCTTCACAAGATTGTTCATTTCATCTAGCATAAGGGGAAGACTAGCTAAAGTTAAGAGTGTCTCTATATCTCTTAACCTATGTAAGAGGTCAGGAGCTTTGTCTACTGTGTTGTGATGCTCGTGCATCATTCCAATCAAGGATGGATATTTGGAAAGAACTCGTTGCATTGGTCCATGCAACGAGATTCATTTGGTATCAACATCCTTTAGAAGCTTGTTTCTTGTTGTTATTCCCTCAACAAAATTTTGAAATTTTGCAAAATGGTTGGGACTTCTATAGAAGTATGCGTGGAGCTCACAGATTAGATTTTCAACTTTTGATACTGTAGGAAACTTGCTTACAATTTTAAATCCTAAATTCATTCTGTGGGACATGCAGTGAATGGCAAGCATGTATGGTGCACAAGTAGTTTGTAATTTTGTGCAAAGACTGGTCCTATGACCTTGCATTACTGCAGCTCCATCAGCTCCTGCACACACCAACTTTTTGGCAATTGTCAAGTCATCCATATCTGCAATTTCATTCAAAGACTTCTTAACTAGTTCAAATAGATTTTGCAATGTTGAACTATCCTTCATTTTATGAAATCAGAGTAGATGAGCTTGGCGGACATGTTCTTTTACAGTATACACATGCATACATACCCAAGAAGTATTATCTACCGCAGTAACTTCATCTAAAGATAATGTAATGAAGTTTGACTCTTTTACATTCTCCTTTAAATCTTGCTTTTCCACCGTAGCAAGACAATTTTCCCATTCCCATCTAGAGTTTATTGACCAATGTGTGCTAGGATAGTGAAGAACACGCAAAAAAGATAATAAATTACTATACTCTGGGTAGTCTGTCATAGGACGCCTTCTAGACAAAATATGAAAAACAACACTCATCTAAACAGTTTTTGCCAGTTGTGCTTCTTCCATTGCTTTTCCAAATTGAGCCTTGATTGTACCTCCACTTGTAGCAAGCTTCATCATTCTTTTCTTATGCTCATCATATTCTATGACATACTTCACATGAAGACATCCTTCCTTTGATTTCCATCTTACTACTGATGTTTCCTTTCCGTCTATGATTTGTTTTTCATAAAATTTACCTATATGCTTTTCTATAGTGTCAAGCTTTAGCTGCAATTTCTTGTCTCTTTTACATTTCCAACTACAAATCATACACTTGCATTCTATTGGTTGTTCATCTTTGTTTGCTTTCTCCACTGGTTTAATGAATGGGTACTTTGACACCCAATCAAGCTAAAAATTCCTTGCCATTTCCCACTTGCGCCCTAGTTTTGAATCATTTGATTTGCCTTTTCTTTTCTTCTTGCCAACATCATCTACAGCGCCAGCATTTTCTTTTTCATCCAAGTCAATTATCTCAATCTAGCTAACCAGGGTATCCTTTGGAACATCTTTTGCGGTATTGCCATCCTCATTCTGGCTAACCAGGGTTTCCCTTGGAACATCTTCTGCAGTATTGCCATCCTCATTCTGGCTAACCAGGGTATCCCTTGGAACATCTTCTGTGGATATGCCATCCTCATTCTGGCTAACTAGGGTATTCCTTGGAACATCTTATGCGGTATTGCCATCCTCATTCTGGCTAACCAAGGTATCCCTTGGAACATCTTCTGCGGTATTGCCATCCTCATTTGACTCAATGGCAATCCCACCTTCTGGTGGTGGTGAGGTATTGTGAATGGCTTCTTCATTAATATTTGGTGCAAGAGTTGATGATGTAGCTCCATCTTGATTTGATGGATCAGAAACATTACTAGTTCCAAAGTAAGATTGTATAGTAACTCCACGTTTTTGCCGTTTTGATGGCCTCCCAATCCCTTCACCACCCTGAGGAGTCTTACCCTTATCACACTTACAGCTCGACATCTTGATCTATCACTTTGAATAAAGCTGGAAAAAAATGTCTTCTTGTTTAAGGACATACTCATAGAATATAGATCACATTCCCTACTAAATATCTTCTTTAAGATTGAATCAAGAATGGAAAAGAGATAAAGAAATCTTATAACACTAATACTATGAAGAAATGATTACTCACCTTTAAGTTTAGGTTTTCACTGACTTGCTATTCGTTAATGCAGGAATGCCTATGTTGTAAGTTTGTAACTTTGCCTATGATCAACTTCAAGGTTCCAACTCCAACTTCTGAAATCTGAATTGAGAGCTCACAACTTCATAACTGAACAAAATGTGTAAGAATAAATCAGAGTTTCGATTGTATTTATATCAATCCATATTTGGCGAATTCCACAGGAATTCCATATGGCATATTAAAAAATTTGGTGAATCCTGCATGATTATATAAGGAATACATTTAAGTGTCGGTGAATCAAACCTCGACGGACTACATACATTGTAATTTCCAAGGTGAATATGGCCCTATGATTAGCATGGAGGTGTCATGGAAATTGGTGAAATGGCCCCTCATAATCAACTACTTGTAAATTTTAATTAGTGAAATGGGTCCTCATGCACAGTGACCATTTTAATGGAGTTGGCGAAATGGGTCCTCATACGCATCAACCATTTAATTGAGTTAGTGAAATGTGTCCCGATACACAATGTTGTTTTAATAGTATTGGTGAATATATAGGTGATTTAGTACTTGTTTCTGAGATTCCAAGCGAAAATATTAGTCAGCCCATTTGAAACGCGTAGTTTGTTATGGCAGAAATCTTACTTCATTGAATCTCATAAAATAAATCGATGGCAAATAGATATAGATTCGACCGATAATACGTAAAATCTGGGCGATTTGACCACCCTGTTGGATGTGATTTATTCACCAATTCTGACTTGGCCGATCTGCGATATTCACCAATTGGCGAATATTCGCCACTAAAAAAATCTTTGATGTCCTAAGTAAATAGTCTTATATTTTAATTAAATATTTCATTTATCATAATTATTCATAGTTATAATATTAATAATAATAATATTAATTATATTATTAATATTTATTATTAAACCTTGTTCATATATTAATTATACAATTTCATTAATATTTAAATTATCAAATTTGAAAACTATATATATTGAATCAAAATTAAATATACTATAAATATTACAATTTTTTTATTATATTTATATAGGCCTTAAAAAAAATTATTTGTTTAACATTATTGGAATGCAATTTTTCTATACAACAAATATTTAATCTAAGAAAATTACAAATAAACACATACTATAATTACAACACTACAAGGCAGGTACTGGCACTTGTTTATTTAGTTTTTATACTATTTTTAATTTTTACTACAACACTTAGTAAATTTATGAAAGAAAAAGGGTAAATTTATGAAAGAAAATAACTAGTTTAATAATTTAATTAATATAATGTTAGTTTGCACCTTAATTATAATTTTTAATGGAATTAATTCCCATAGCAAAGGTAAAATTGAAGATTTATAACCCTAGATCAAATTAAACTAAAATAAAGCAATTTACTTTGTCATTATTTTTCTTTGCTAGCCTTATTTTTTAATGGAATAATTTTCAATAATTTAATCCAAATGATACTAAAAACTTAATTATAATTTTTTAACTAAATATTAATTTTTTTTGTGGCTTTTAAAGATTGAAGAATCCTAACCCTAGCTCTCATTAAACTAATGTAATATAAATTCATTTTGCAAGAAAAATACAAAAATAATCACATTAATATGAATATTATATTAATATAGATATTAGAATTTTTGTTACTATTGTCATCTACTTCCCTCTCACAGTATTTTACTCTTTGATTTGAGTGTGTTGTTTTACTCAAAATAGTATTTCCTCAATTTTTTGTTAAAATTGTTTCATATAGACTTAGAAAAAACTAAAATTTGTTTAACATAAAAAATAATACTTTGTTTTGATTGGTTTACTCTAGATAGATTAATACTAGATAAAAAAACTCATTACAATGATACTAAAAAAAAATTTTGGGAAATAAAAATAAGACAAATATTTATTTTTTTTGTTGTGAATGAAATATAAATTTGTTATTGACTATTTAACCATTAAATCAATTTAGATGATATTTAAGTAACCCCATTTTCCACAACTTGCCCTGTTTGACTCTCTACCTAACGAGTAATGTAGTCTTTGGTACAAACGCACCACACAAAATCATGGACACTATCCTTCCACGACACTAACAAATCCAAAATTGAACAAGAATAAACTAATATTCCACACGGCCGGGCCATGTTCCCCGGTCTGTACCACATGATCTTTCCACCGATAATGACCTTTGTCTGACATCTTCCCTGAACCTATAATAATACTTGAGAGAAGCAGTCAAGATTAGCTGGAGGTCACTTGGTTCTTCTGTGGTATGCTATTTTTGTGGTCCCACAAACTGTTTAGGTGGTTGACGTCATTAAAAATTTTCATTTTCATTACCCTGTCTGTCATGACAAACGAAGGAGAAGAGCCTACAAACATCCGCTGTGCATATCCTGTAATATGACTTGGAAGGAATTGTTGTGAGAATAGTAAAAGTAATGGCGCGTGATTCAAGAAGCTTCCACTTTGTGTTGGTCCATGGAGCGTGCTTTGGCGGGTGGTGTTGGTACAAAATTGCAGACCTCCTAATGAAAGAGGGTCATAGTGTGTCTTACTGTGTCTCCCCTTGACATGGCCGGCCAAGGCATCGACCCCACTGATGCAGATCAGATTTCCACATTTGAGGAGTACAATCAGCCTCTTACAGACTTCTTTACCGCTCTTCCTTCCAATCAGAAGGTATATGTTTCACTCAAACTTAAATAGCTTTTGCTGTTTGTTATTCAGGACATCTAAACCTCCAAAATAAAATTATACAGCTGTTTAATTTTAGCCTACATTTCCATTCTTACTGTTGGAAAGTTTTATATATCTGAGCTGGGCTAAAACAACTAGTATAACAATAATCTATATCTGGTATGCCAATATTTGGCTAGGTGATATTGGTAGGTCATAGCGCTGGTGGCTTCAATCTGAGTTACAGCATGGAGCATTTCCCACATAAAATCGCTGCTGATGTTTTCGTTACTGCATTGATGACCCTCAGCGGAACGACTATCTTTGATATTTTGAATGAGGTTTATTTCTATTGTTCTGCTTTCAATCTTGTAATGTTTTGGTGACTGTTTTGTTATAATCAAGAATTGTTTTTCTTTACAACATAGTTAGAATTTTAGGGAGTTCCCTTTTCTTTAAGGGATAGATGTCCAAGCAATATAGTTATCAAGGTGTTTCTTGGCAGCAGGGCCTAAATTTGATGGAGTATGGCCATATTTAGACATTTTTGCAGTAAAATACAATCAAAATTTTAAAAATATTGTATCATATGAAAGGAGAGATTTTGGAAACACTGTCAAAATTTATATAGAATTGTCTATATAATTTTACTTATATTAAGATATATGATAATATTTTAAGAACACCTTTAAATGGATAACAGTCATAAAAAAATTGCTTGACAGACAAAGTCAACGGTCAAATTTAGGCCCTACCTGACAGCCTGGCCTATTCTGAAAGATTGGATAATGCTTTCCTTTTTTAGGTTTCTTACTTATCAGCCATCCTTTGTTTTCTTGAGCTTCTCTACACTGTTCTGTTCTCCTGTACCTTATTAAATTTTTAATTAATTTATATTAAATATAAATTAATAAATACATTTTTATGGTAAAAATAAATTAATAATACACTTTATATTTAGTTAGAGAACTTTGGAAATTAATTGAGTTTGTTTTTTCATAAGTTTGGGATCATGTTAATGATTCTAAATATTTAGTAAGTCTTATCTTTATTGGTCAAAATTGACTTTGACTCTTAAAGTGTTGGTCACTGCCACAAGAAGGGTAGGGAAGCCAACTTTGGCTTTGACTTCTTCTTTTGCTTCTCCTCCTCTTTCATTCCCCAACTCATCATCCACATCATTTTTCTGCCAATTCACAAACAAACAAAATTGAATGAGAAGAAAAAACAAAACTTTAGGCTTGGATCTTCACAAGCACTTCAGAAAAGTGTGAGATATGTGCATTTTTATGTAAACACTAGACAAGTTGCCAAAAGTAAGAAGTGGGTCATTACACTGCAACGTCTATCCAGTATTGAATGCACATTTAGCCCTATTTATTAATTAATTAAAATTCAAAATCATGTTATATTCTCAATTGCAATTAATTAAACAGAAACTTAAAAAACAACACTTAAAAATAATATGCTTCAGAATAATGGATTCATATAAACTATTGAGCAGTGAGGGAGTTGGGGAGAGTTATCTGTGAATTTCACAGAAAGTGAATTTCAAGGGGAAAAAAAAATTAATCATATTTCCCAGTGAACTAAAAATGGTTTTTAAACGTTAGATAGGTTTATATGTGATTTTGTGGACCTACAAATCCACTTACAAAAGCTTAAATTTACTTTTATAAATTTTAATTTCAATTTTCATTTTGCATATTTATAATTATTTCTATGTATCCATAGAGTTTGTCTCGAATGGGAAGCGTGGGAGACTCCACATTTTACTTTGCGAATGGAGAAGAAAATAAACCCACCTCCCTAAAGTTTGGCAAGCAGTTTTCGCAAGAAATTTTGTTACAGAAAACAGTCTCTTCGGTAAACTACTCCCCAGCCTAATTGTATAATAAAGAAATTCAAATCAATGCTTGATTAACTGGTTGATATCATGGAATTCAATGCAGGATATATGTTTGACCAATTCTCTGCTCAAAAGATTTCCTTTATGTGAAGGAGCTGTTTCCTACACAAATGATAATTATGGACGAGTTCCCCGAGCATATATTGTGGCCAAAGAAGATAAATTGTTCACGGAGGAATTCCAGAAAAAAATGATCACAGACAATCCTCCACAAATGGTATATGAGATAGAAGGATCAGATCACTCTCCATTCTTCTGCAAGCCTCGTGAACTTGCTCACATACTCCTACAAATTGCTAACAGATGCCTATGTAACTAATGCTGTGCCTTATTTTCTTTTGAACTGTTATGATATTTCTTTGGATGTATCCAATAATAAGAATCACAGTAGGTACATGATATTTAAAAATCCTATAAAGAATAGCCTTACCAAATGAGAAGCTTACCAGCTACTCACACTGTTTCTGAATGAAAGTGTGGGTGAATATTGACTCGTTCATAAAAAGCATTAAAATTTATAAATTCTGTGTTGTGAGCACGCATCCATCATTGAATTTAATTTAGAAGCAAACACAAATATAATATTTTTTCTAAATTATTTATGCTAATTGTATAAATGCAATCATTAAGTATAAATTAAGAGCTATTTTATTTATTACATATATACAAGGACACATAAATTTTATTTTTTATTTAAGAATTATTTTATTTTATTACATTGTTTACTTTAATTTTAGTTGAAAAGCTACCTTTGTATGTAACTTTTAATTTTACTTTTGAATAAGTTATAATTCATTTTTTGGGTAATTCTTTTGTTTTGGTTTTATCTTTTAACATTATTGTGTAAGAAAAATTAAGCTAAAAATATAATTTGACTAAAGTTTAAGATATAATAGAGGTATATACGATCACCACATAAGGCTCTGTGCAATAAGATGGGTATTTAGTTATAGAATTAATGATGGAATAAGATTACTAATGTCATGCAAAATTTATATTATTTGATGTAGAAATTGATTGTCATTGGTTTGATGATTGTGTAGAGATTGTGTAATCTCAAAATTATGTATTGTTCAATCTTGCACCCCTTGGGTTCAATCCTAGTTCATGAGGATTCAATCTAATATACACAAAAGTGATATGGTAGAAAGTTGCTTTAATAAATCTATTCGCCTTCATTCCTTTATTAGTCAAATGTAGGCAAGTTGGAGTTTATGGACACCTTTAGGAGATTGCCTAATCAATAGGGAACATGTTCTCCTAGGTTAACCCCCTTTTCGAAAAGGGTTAATGGTGATGAGGAGTATCAAAGACAACATACACAAGTATGCAAATGGTCTATATGCAAATGATGTGATTTAGATTCCTTGTTAATCTATATGAATTACTTGCACATTGAATATATTTATATACCAAAACATAGCAACATGCGGGTATGTGCAGGATCATCGCGGGCCAAACAGTGGCAATAGGAAAAAAATTGCGTTTTTACTTAGCCAAATTCGCGACTTGGCAAAGTTTGACTTTGAAACGGATATCTATTTTGGTTTGGATACCAAACCAAAACGGATATCTGTTTTCTAAAAAAATTTGAGAAAATGGCTTTTTACTGTAGTCATCAATTTTCCACAGTCCATGATGTTGAGTTTGAAATGCTTCTAGATTTGACTGTGTATTATTATTTTCCTCAACGTTTCGAATCACACACAGTGATCCATCATCAGGAGAAAGATAGCAAGCAAGAGAAGAGAGAACATGAATGACAGTATGCAGACTTAAGACCACTTAAAAGGAGAGAGAGATGCGAGGCGGAAACCAAGATCAATTAAGGGAGAAGGATAGCTGCCTATCAAACCTAGTGAAGTGAGGGACAAAGAGGAGTGGGGGACATCTAGGCACACTAAGACAAAACAAACAAACAAAGACTAACTAGGATGAGAGGAAGACCCAAGTAAAGAAAATTAAAAAAGCAAACAAAGGAGCAAGGCCACAAATTAGAAGGGAGCAAAAAGAGGAATAATTGTAATACAATCAACCATAAAGAACAAACCGAGGATAAAAGAGATAAGATAATTAAATAATTAAATAAATAATAAAAAAAGGGGGGGACAACCGAAGAGGTTAAAATGTGAGGGATAGATTGGGAAAAGCTACATATAAAGAACAAGAGAGGGCTCCAAGTTAAAAGAGAGAGAGGGGTGAACTACGAAGGCAAAGGAGGGGGGGGCTAACAAAAAAGAAAGGTAAGCCAATAACTATCCAAAGGAGGAAAGAAACTAATTGGGAGAAAGCATAAGAGAGAAGAGTAAATCATAAAAGGGAAGACAAGCTACAACGACCAAATAATATATATAAATGTATATTCACAACAAACTCCAAGCCACAAACGGAGCACCAGGGGGCAACAAGAAATGAAGGATATGGTTAAAAACCTAGAAATTAAAGAGGAGGGAGAAGGGGGCAACGAGATCTAGAAGTTGGAGATGGGAGGTTAAGCTAGGGGACAAGAGTATGAGAAATAAAAACGTGAGAACGGGCCAAGGAGGGTAAAGAGGAGACAAGGAGCAAAGGGAAAGGGGGGAGAGGAGCCTAGGGGGGGAGAGGAAAAGGGGATAAGATGAGGGCAAAAGAGGAGGGGCAAAGACTCAATCCCACAAAAGGGGACAAGGAGGGGACAGAGGGGGGCGGGGCAAGAACTAGTAAAGAGGCGAAAAAAGGACAAAGATAGGAGAAGGGAGAGGGGAGCTAACAAGATCAGGTCAGGAAAGAGAGGGGAGGGGTAAGAGGGGAGGATGGGGAAGAGAAATCGACTAAGAGTGAAGGAAATCATGATGGGGTAAGAGGGGAGGCTTTTTACTCTTTTTGAAAATACACCTCTTAAATCTTGGATCTCCCATCAATATATGAACCTCCTTAAAGACCGTTTCTAGTGAAGGAGGAGGGCAAATTAACATTGGTAGCTTCTTTACATATTGATCCATAAGGATTTGTTAAACACTAAGAATCATCACTAATGAATTACTCAAATAATCAATAATAAAATATTCAATTTTGTTCATCAGATGAAATAATCACTTTTCTAGACTATGTTCCAATATTTTGGGGATAGGAATGGTGGGGCAGCAGGGGTTGTGTTTTGTGGCGTTTTGGATTTCATACCCTAAATTTCTTTACGCAATCCTTCATATGATTTGATTCATTATACATGCTTTGAGAAGGATACACATGATATACCCTTACCCTCTAGTGATAAAATTATGAATGATACTTTATGTGGTGAAGCTACATCTTCATTAATCCTTCATGACATTGTTATTCCTTGTGATGATGATGTCCTTCATGTGATATGTTAGGACATAATGCAAAGTTAACATGGCATGAACTCTCTTGGAAGGGTAAGCATGGACTATAAGAACATTGAACTAGTTGGATCTGTTAAGCTCGCCATTTATGAAAGAACCTTTTAAAAGGTTAACCTTAATTAGGTAAGGTTATGTTTCAGTGTGGTTGTTTGTACAACAATGTGTAAATTAATGTTACTGAAGGATAAATCTAACTATAATATACTAACATTTTAATAACCATGAGAGCTGGGACTAACAATTAGACTAAAAACTTGACAAACAATACAACTTGGACACATGTAGGACTTGGAAAATGGAAAAGAATATAATTAAATGTGGAAAACAATGAAAAAGTGGTATTAGTTGCACCTATATAGAAGTGGTTTAGAGGTTGGTTAGGGGAATTATTTAGGGTTTAGAGGTTTAGGGTTGCTCGAGTTTAGGGGTTTGGGGTTTACAGTTTAAAGAGAGATAGAGAGAGGGGACTAATAGAGTTTGGGAGAGATAGAGGAGACAAAGGGGAGAGATAGGAGATAGAGAGTGAGAGACATGTCCAGAGACATAGAGAGAGAGAGATTGAGAGGCAGAGGGATGATAGAGATAGGGAGATAGAGGTTTAGGGTTGCTTGGGTTTAGGGGCATTATTTAGGGTTTAGGGTTTATGGTTTTGGGGTTAGGGGTTAAGGTTTAGAGGTTTAGGGTTTAGGGTTTAGAGAGAGATAAAGGACTAATAGGGAGATATAGAGGAGTCTGAGGGGAGAGATAGGGATATAAAGAGTGAGGGACATGGCAAGAGACATAGGGAGAGAGATTGAGAGGTAGAGGGACAAAGGTGATAGGGAGATAGGGGAGAGATAGGGAGATAGTGGTTTATGGTTACTTGGGTTTAGGGTTTAGGGGTTTGGGGTTTAGGGTTTCTCAGGTTTAGGGGTTAGGGGTTAGGGTTTAGGGGCATTATAATTTAGGGTTTAGGATTTATTGTTTAGGGGTTAGGGGTTAGGTTTAGAGGTTTAGGGTTTTGGATTTAGGGTTTATACAGAGAGAGGAATGATAAGGAGATATAGAGGAGTCTAAGGGGAGAGATAGGGAGATAGAGAGTGAGGGACATGGCTAGAGACATAGGGAGAGAGATTGAGAGGTAGAGGGACACAGGTGGTAGGGAGATAGGGGAGAGATAGGGAGATAGTGGTTTAGGGTTACTTGGGTTTAGGGTTTCTCAGGTTTAGGGGTCAGGGGTTAGGGTTTAGGGGCATTATTTAGGGTTTAGGATTTAAATTATTTAGGGGTTAGGGGTTAGGTTTAGAGGTTTAGGGTTTTGGATTTAGGGTTTATAGAGAGAGGAATTATAGGGAGATAGAGAGAGGAGATGGAGGAGAGAGATAAGGAGATAGAGAGTGAGGCACATGGCCAGGGACATAGGGAGAGAGATCAAGAGAGGTAGAGGGATGATAGAGATAGGGAGATAGGGGAGAGATAGGGAGATATAGGTTTAGAGTTGATTGGATTTAGGGTGTTCCTGGGTTTAGGGTTTCTCAGTTTTGGAGATAGCTAGATAGAAAGAGAGAGGAGACAGATAGGGAGAGATAGGGAGATAGAGAGTGAGCGATATGTCTAGAGAAATAAGGAGAAGGATTGAGAGGTAGAAGGACGATAGAGATAGGGAGATAAGGGAGAGATAGGAGATAGAGTTTAGGGTTGCTCACATTTAGGGTTTAAGGGTTAAGGTTTAGAGGTTTAGGGTTTAGTGTTTAGAGAGAGAGGACCAATAGGGAGATATAGAGTGAGGGACATGGCTAAAGCATAGGGAGAGAGATTGAGAGGTAGAGGAATGATAGTGATGGGGAGATAGTGAGATAGGGAGATAGAGAGATAGAGGTTTAGGGTTTCTTGGGTTTAGTGTTTAGGATTTAGGGGTTTATGGTTTCTCAAGTTTAGGGTTTAGGGGTTAGGAAATAGGGGTTAGGTTTAATCATGCATCCTAGTCATTCCCCTATCATTCCTATATATCCTATCTCTCCCCTCTATCTTTCCCTCTCCCTTATCGAGGAAGCAAATGGAAACAAGAAAACTAGGACTCCCTTTCTCAGATTTAGGGTTTAGGGCTTAGGGGAATTATTTAGGGTTTATGGTTTAGGGGTTAGGGTTTAGTATTTGGAAGAATTATTTAGGGTTACTTGGGTTTAGGGTTTAGGGGCATTATTTAGGGTTTACGGTTGCATGTCAAAAGTAGTCTCTCTCTCTCTCTAAATCTGTAAACCCTAAATAATGGCCCTAATCCCTAACCCCTAACCCGCACCTACCTCTCTCCTGTATCTACCTCTCTCCTATATATATTCAAAAGTGCGTTTAAAATACTATGAGATACCTTAGTATAAGTAAATCATATAAAAATCAAATATATATATCATCATAATCCTATATAAATTTTGATAGTTTGTCCAAAATCTCTCCTTTCATATGATACAGTCTTTCTAAAATTTGGATTGTATTTTATAGCTAAAATGCCTAAATACTTAAAATGCTAAAAATACTAAAATAATAAAATAAAAAACAATGAATACAATAGGGAAAAAGAAAATGGATATCCATTTCCAAAACGGATATCCATTTTGGAGATCATAAAAAGCAAAAAAAGATTGTGTTTTTGCAAACCCGCGGCTTGCAAGATGCAGTCTCATCTTCAAAGAACGGATATCAGAGCTGAGGAACAGATATCCGATCCAAAGAGGTAAGATTTCGTGCATTTTTTTTGTTTGTTTTGTATATTCAAGCATTTTTTTTGGTTTTTATGCTAAGTGGGTATGTTTTATAATTTAATTAGGTAAAATGGATGCACAAAATGAAAACCCAAACCCTCCACCACCAAACCCTCCCCCTCCAACAATAGAAGAGAATATTCAAAGAAATATTGATCATATAAGTAGGATCATAGAAATGTATCGCCGCCACCCTGGATTGTCTATAATGACATCGAATTTAGAGGGAATCATTAATCATATTCAAACCTTGTCAACCCAACACGAATCATTTAGGCAATGGCGAGAAGCCAAGAAGGCCGAATATGCTAACGGTTTGTCATATGAGGAAGTCAAAGATTTAGAGATTACAAAAACTATGTTAGCCCAACACTTTGTCAATCCTAAAACTGGATTGCATGTTGATGTCCGTAAGCCCAAGTTTTCAATCAAATGGTGTATTCATGAGGGCATTAGTCAAAACTTTTGGGATCGTTGGTGGATGGTTTTTGATAAACCACCCAACAACAATTTAGATGTGCCTTTGTATTTCCTCCGTAAACTCTATGCAGAGTTCGTCATGGGTCAACATGTTAATTATTTTAATTTTAGAGAGTTTCAAGAAGTGGGCAGGGGAATGCCTCAAGATAGACCTGGGGCAATTAGACAAGTATAAGGTCCCTATATTCCCCCTCCTACTACCCCTTCTCCACCCCCAATGCAACACCCAGACGTTGTTGCAAATGCAACACAACAGGGCCTTAGTGCCATACACTCTTTGACTGAGCATTTGATTATACAGACATCTCAGTTTGCACAAGCACATGATGAAGGTGATGATATTGGATCACCTGGTACTACTAGACCGTTGTCGTCCAGACATGTATGTGTGCCCCATCATTGCATTTCTTGCAATCATTTATGCTTGGGTCCTATTATGGAGAGTAGTGAGCCACCATTGAACACATTAGAGTATAATCTCCATTCACGAGATGAGGCAATGGGGTCCAGAACTCAAGCTGAGGGGTCAGGGACAAGAGTAGAAGCTACCGAATCAGTAAACAATAGAGAAGGAGAAATGCATGAGCAATCTTTTGTGCAGGTAAAATTTAAAGTTAAATTTTATGGTCTATTCCATTTGAATATATAAACAAATTTATTAGTACTAATGTATCTAAGTGGGATAACAGTTGATGACAGAGGAGGAGTTGACAGAAGTTCATCATGGAACTTTGTCTGCCATCCAATTTGGCTTGGACTTGCCGGTATAATTTGTTGTACACATCAACTTTTTTTTTATGCATTTATTTCTTTGTGAGTAATTATATATTAATTTATATCTTGATGTTAATTTTATTTTATAGTCAATCGAAAATGTGAATGATGTGGTATCTTTGCCAATAGTCTTTTCTCGAACTCCTGATCGACCCAAGGGACTATCATTTGCAGAATGGCTTTCTCAACGCCAACAAAGGGTGGAGGTAATTTGATTGAATTGTACTTTAATTGATAATTTAGAAAACTTAAATATTTAATTATAGTCATTTAGAGTCTTGCATTCTTGTCCGTCTTAATTGATGCAGGAGGCCTCGATGGTGGTATGTGCTTGTTTTCTAGTAGATAAGTTTTTGTGTAGTGCATTTCCTATTTTAAATGTATGCATTTCCTATTTTTTTTAATAATTATATATTAATTTATTTCAATGTTACTTTGCTTTTATGTAGTCTGTTGAGAATGTGAGTGATGTGCCACCTTTGCCATCATGCTTCACTAAGACACCTAATCGTCTTAAGAGAAAATCATTTGTAGAACGATTGTCCGAACAACAACATAGAGTCGAGGTAATTGAATTGAATTTTTCTAAATAATTGATAGTTTATCTAGCGGTCTTATAGTTGATTGTAGTGATTTAGATGTATGTTAATAAATGAAAGTTCTTAATTGTAGTAGATAAGAATCTATATACTAACTTTAACTTATTTTTATTTACCATTGAAGAGATTAATCAAATTTGTGTTTTGACTTGTTAATGCAGGAAACTTCACCTCCATCAATTACTAGACATTTTGGTACAAAGAGGACACTTTTTCAGGATCCATCACAGATTGAGGATCCATCATAGATTGAGGGTCAAGTGGACTTGTAGTATTTGATGTAGCTATTTGGCATGTAGATTGTATATAGATTTTCAAACATGGCATATGCCACATTTTGTAAAAAATATTTTGAGTTGGCATATTTGCCAAATTTTTGTATATGTCTACCATTATGGACTAGATTTTAATGTATATACACCTTGATATACAATATAATTTAAATTCCTTATGTGCAAGTCATGATACTTCGCATGATGCCATACATTATGATGATAGTTCTTTAGTCCATTGATGATATGTTTAGCATTGAGAATGGTTTTAGATCAAGAGAATGGTTTTAGATCAATAGAATCAATAGAATCAATATGAAAAAATTCCTTATATATGCCCTAATCAAAAAAGGTCATGATAAACCATTTCATCATGTATTTAGTCTTCATCTTGTCAAATTTTGTAAATATGTCAAAGTTGTCATATGAAAAATGTAAAAAAAATGCAAAAGTATGGAAGATGAATAGTCAAGTACTCAAGAGTCAGTTGGAGACTATTGGTTTCCCTCAAATCATGTATAAATATGCATAAACCTTCGTGGAAAAGGCATTGGAGATGTATTGAAAACATTTTGAAGATGAATTGAAGACATGTTTGAATGAAATTAATGTCAAGAAACTCTATGTCAAGGACACTGGGGGCACATTATAAACATAAAAAACTTACATCTTGGGGGGAAGTGCCAATAAGGCCAATAAGGATACTATTTCAGTTGGGTGTGTGTGTGTATGCAAATCCCATTTATGGCCGAGAAGCTATCTATTTACTATTATTCAACTCTCGTTGATAGGAGGTTGGCTCTACAACTATTGTAATTTGTGTATGAAACCTAGATGCCTACGAGATCATATATGTATGTATGTATGTATGTATGTAAATCCTACAAGACAGTCATTCATGAAATTACTATGCAAAGAGGGTTTATAAGTTGCATTAGGGTTTATGACTATCCTAAAACAACATCATGTATATGCTCATAAAAGTCATCAAACTCTGAGAATAAACTCGTCATTAGATAAGGAGTGGAAAGCTAAAGTCACATGCCCAAAAACCTCTTAAAATCACATGTCTCCTCTTATGAAAACTAGGGTCTTTGCCAATACATTGTTCCGTAAGAGCAAAGTCACTTAAGATCCTAAGAGCAAAAACCTTGCCAGGTGCCATATTTTTTGTTCTGCTCATCGTGGGGTCGAACGGACTACGCCAACGCATCGGGTTGGATGGGTAAATGCTATTGGAGGTCTCTTTTTGTGCGCCAAGCATCCCAGTCATTCTAGGCAAGAGGCTACCGGCAAAGTCCCTTAAGATCCCTGAGACGAAAAAACTGCCAAACTTTGACCGGGCAGTTCTCAGAATTCATGACAGTTAGGAATGTTCTATTTGGACCTATAGGTGCATGTGACATCCTTCCACAATAACCTCTCTCATTTTTGGTCAACTCCATTCCGTTTGACCGTGCCGAAATCAAATGCATTGTTGCAAAATGCTTCAATTTGATGCAGTGGAAAGGTGCTAGGTGTGACATTTTTCATTCCATAGCTCGTGCGGTCGAACGGACTGCGCCAACGCGTCGGGGTGGGTGGGTAAATGCTAGGAGAGGTCTCTTTTTGTGCGCCAAGCATTCCACTCATTCCGGGCAAGAGGCTACCGGCAAAGTCCCTTAAAATCCCTGAGACCAAAAAACTGCCAAACTTTGACGGGGCAATTCTCAGAATTCGTGACAGTTGGGAACGTTCTATTTGGACCTACTGGTGCACGTGGCATCCGTCCACAATAACCTCTCTCATTTTTGGTCAACTCCATTCTGTTTGACCGTGCCGAAATCAAACGCATTGTTGTAAAATGCTTCAATTTGATGCAGTGGAAAGGTGCTAGGTGCGACATTTTTCATTCCATAGCTCATGGAGTCGAACGGACTGCACCAATGCATCAGGGTGGGTGGGTAAATGCTAGTGGAGGTCTCGTTTTGTGCGCCAAGCGTCCCAGTCATTCCGGGCAAGAGGCTACCAGCAAAGTCCCTTAAGATCCCTGAGACCAAAAAACTGCCAAACTTTGACGGAGCAGTTCTCAAAATTTGTGATAGCTGGGAATGTTCTGTTTGGACCTACAGGTGCACATGGCGTCCGTCCACAATAACCTCTCTCATTTTTGGTCAACTCCATTCCGTTTGACCGTGCCAAAATCAAACACATTGTTGCAAAATGCTTCAATTTGATGGAGTGGAAAGGTGCTAGGTGGGACATTTTTCATTCCATAGCTCGTGGGGTCAAACGGACTGTGCCAACGCATTGGGGTGGATGGGTAAATGCCATTGGAGGTTTCCTTTCGTGCGCCAAGCGTCCCAGTCGTTCCGAGCTGTAAGCTACTGATAAAGTCAAAAGTTGCTATGATTGAAATTTTGCATTCCACAGGTCCTGGGGCCAAACGGTTTGCTCCAACACATCGGGGTGGGTGAGTTAATGCTAGGCGAGGTCTCCTTTTGTGTGCAAAGCATCCCAGTCCTTCCGAGCTGTAAGCTACCGGCAAAGTCAAAAGTTGCTAGGATTGAAATTTTGCATTCCACAGGTCCTGGGGCCGAACGGTTTGCGCCAACACGTCGGGGTGGTCGAGTAAATGCTAGGGGAGGTCTCGTTTTGTGTGCAAAGCATCCCAGTCCTTCCGAGCTGTAAGCTACCGGCAAATGACTTTGCCGGTAGCTTACAGCTCGGAAGGACTGGGATGCTTTGCACACAAAACGAGACCTCCCCTAGCATTTACTCGACCACCCCGACGTGTTGGCGCAAACCGTTCGGCCCCAGGACCTGTGGAATGCAAAATTTCAATCCTAGCAACTTTTGACTTTGTCGGTAGCTTACAGCTTGGAACGACTGGGACACTTGGCGCATGAAAGGAAACCTCCAATGGCATTTACCCGTCCACCCCAACACGTTGGCACAATCCATTCGACCCCACGAGCTATGGAATGAAAAATGTCACACCTGGCACCTTTCCACTCCATCAAATTGAAGCATTTTGCAACAATGCATTTGATTTCGGCACGGTCAAACGGAATGGAGTTGACCAAAAATGAGAGACGTTATTGTGGACGGATGCCACGTACACCTATAGGTCCAAACAGAACATTCCCAGCTGTCACGAATTCTGAGAACTGCTCCGTCAAAATTTGGCAGTTTTTTGGTCTTAGGGATCTTAAGGGACTTTACCGGTAGCCTCTTGCTCAGAATGACTGGGATGCTTGGTGCACAAAATGAGACCTCCACTAGCATTTACCCGCCCACCCTGACGTATTGGCGTAGTCCGTTCGACCCCATGGGCTATGGAATGAAAAATGTCGCACCTAGCACCTTTCCACTACATCAAATTGAAGCATTTTGCAACAATGTGTTTCATTTCGGCACGGTCAAACGGAATGGAGTTGACCAAAAACGAGAGAGGTTATTGTGGATGGAGGCCACGTGCACCTGTAGGTCCAAATAGAACAATCCCAACTGTCACGAATTTTGAGAACTGCTCCGTCAAAGTTTGGCAGTTTTTTGGTCTCAGGGATCTTAAGGGACTTTGCCGGTAGCCTCTTGCCCGGAATGACTGGGACGCTTGGCGCACAAAATGAGACCTCCACTAGCATTCTGTTCGACCTCACGAGCTATGGAATGAAAAATGTCGCACCTAGCACCTTTCCACTGCATCAAATTGAAGCATTTTGCAACAATGTGTTTGATTTCAGCACGGTCAAATGGAATGGAGTTGACCAAAAATGAGAGAAGTTATTGTGGACGGATGCCACATGCACCTGTAGGTCCAAACAGAACAATCCCAACTATCACGAATTCTGAGAACTGCTCCGTCAAAGTTTTGCAGTTTTTTGGTCTCAGGAATCTTAAGGGACTTTGCCAGTAGCCTCTTGCCTGGAATGACTGGGACACTTGGCGCACAAAATGAGACCTCCACTAGCATTTACCTGCCCACCCCAACACGTTGGCGAAGTCCATTCGACCGCATGAGCTACGGAATGAAAAATGTCACACCTAGCACCTTTCCATTGCATCAAATTGAAGCATTTTGCAACAATGTGTTTGATTTCGGCACGGTCAAACGGAATGGAGTTGACCAAAAATGAGAGGTTATTGTGGAAGGATGTCACGTGCACCTGTAGGTCCAAACAAAACATTCCCAACTGTCACGAATTCCAAGAACTGCCCAGTCAAAGTTTGGAAGTTTTTTGGTCTTAGGGATCTTAAGGGACTTTGCCAGTAGCCTCTTGCCCAGAATGACTGGGATGCTTGGTGCACACAATGAGACCTCCCCTAGCATTTACCCGCCCACCCCAACGCGTTGGCGCAATCCGTTTGACCCCATGATGAGCAGAACAAAAAATATTGTTCCAATTGACACATTCTCAATCATTGACATGGATGATATCTCAGTACCATTCCTTTAGGCACAATATGAGCTTCCAATGGAAGGCGTAATTGTGAGGTTAGAGATGATGAAAAGTGTGCCTCATTCACAGTCATGTTTTACTTGTCTTCAATGATGATTCCTTGATTCAACTTAATCCTTTGATAATACGCTTGAGCAAGAGCTAGCGCCTCAACATCGAGGCGCACTTTGGGTGTTCTAGAAGCATGAACTAGCACCTCAAATAGTAAGGCACTCATTCTAGGTCGTTTATTCAATAATTGGCACTAGTCACATATGGTGTAGAGAGGTAGATGTGCGCCCAAGTCATCATTTGATGCCTTCAATAACTATAAACTCCTTTGATGATGCATTTTATCCTTCCAATTCACTATCTAGCCTTAGGCGCACATTTTAGGTTGATCAATCATAATCTAGTGCCCTAAGTACCAAGGTGCACTTTTAGGTTAGTTTGATAAAGGATTAGCGCCTTCATTTCTAGGCGGAAGTTTGGAGTTGAAATACATCAAAATAACAAGTTTCTTCATCACTTCAAACATATTTAACACTTTGAAGATCTCCAATGCATGATTGAATATCAAGAAACCAATGTATCATTTCATGAAGGTCTTAAGTGTTGTAAATATGCATCTTCTTATTTAATCATGTGTTGTAAATGAAGGAATGCAATGATTGCAATATGTGCACAAAATGGAATTTTTGATAAGGATTGAAAGGAAATGTTAAGAAAATGCAATTGGCGGGTGTAAATCCAAAGTGTGGAAGCATAGACAAGGCATGTAAACAATTTGGCATGACACCTCAAAGAGATGCTATCTCATGGAATGCAATGATTGCAAGATATGCACAAAATGGATTTTTTGAAAAGGCTTTAGAAACTTTGAAGCAAATACAATTGGAACGTTTAAAACCAAATTCCATAACCTGTGCAAGCATTCTCCCTACTTGTGCCAAATTAGGATCTTATATATACATATATGCACATAATGTCATGAAAATAATGTATAGTGTATATATCAAGCCATATAGGCATGTACAAATAAAACCATATGGGTATATACAATGATATACATCAATAACATACAAAAGTATGTTTACAAAGCCAAATACACATATGTAACAAAATGTCCCAAAATCAAATCTCCTATGGATTGCTATCAAATAATCTATGGCTCTTGCTAGGCCATGAAGATGGTGAACCAGTCAATGACTCATCTTCTATCGCTCATCGACTAGACCTCCTCGATAGAGATTTTTGAATTTCCACCTATTAATACAATCAAACAATGTGCACATTAATATAGAATTTAATATTCAAAATATATAACATGACATAAGTAATCAATCACTTACCACCAATTGGTGATCCCTTTTGATCATTTGTTATCTCTCTTCTTCTATAGAGTTGGATGGGTAGGGGAGGTGACATCCTGTGAGAAGCATGAACAAGCAGATATAAAAGTAAACATGAATATCATAAATATGTACAAAATAATTTACGATGCCATGCAAAATAATCTACGATGCCATGTAAAATAACTTTATTCGCAGTCCTGTATAGTCAAAAGCATGCATTATAGTTAAAGTAACAAGATTTTTAATAAAACAATTCTAAAAAATAGAAAAAAACAAGAACAAGTTAAGATAAAAAATGTCATACCTGTCCATCTGGAAGTTTAAATGCTAGTCAAGCGTACCTGAGAGGTCATCTCTTACCTTTAAAGTATCCAATATTGCTTCATGATCAGCATTACTAATTGTCCATAGTTCTTTTGATTTTGGTTTTCCACGATGCTTTAGTAACTTGACATTTGTTGCTACACCTAGGTGAGAATACATCAATATGGTTTTATGCTTCTCAAAGTCTTCAAAGGCCGGGATGCCATTTTTTTTAACCATATATGTTCGTAACCAAGTCCCAGCAATAACAACTGATCCTGTAGGATATGTGAACCCATTATCATCTGTCATAGGTTGTGTTAGCTTTTGTTTTCCTTGTACACATCGTGCCAACCAATAGTCTGACCTCTCTTCATTTCCATGCAGTGCAACAACTGCATAAATATGACCTAGCTGTACAAGGTCTGAAAGATGTTCATAGTCAAATGAGCTCTCCATGTCATTGACGGAAGGTGATTGACCTTCATATAAAGGGATTAAATATTGTGGAATCCGTGCATCTACCCACTCACTTGACTCACAATTGTTCCAATCACATTTAATACAACTCTGACAAAAAAAAGCTAATTCTTGTGTCCAAATAGTCCATGTACTTGCATTTGAGCTTTGAAATGAATGCATCTTTGATGATTCACTGATTCTCTGACATTCCAATTTCTCTATCGCTATCCCATCATCAACCAACCAAAAGAACCTGCGCACTTCAGAATCAAGAGCCACTCCTCGTGACAATGCATAGCTACACCACTTAACAATGGAATCTGCATCACTGAATGTAGCACCACCTCTAATCTTTAGTTGTTCTTTAAAAAGAGCTCTCTTCACGCATGCACCTGCTCCATCATGTTCACCTTTTCCATGCCCGGCTTCAAAAAAATTTCAAATATGAGGTATACCCTTCTCTACATGCATTTTGCTCAACCAATAGAAATTATGAGCATTCTTGAATTGACCAGTGCAATTATCTGACCAAATGAGATGTTGATCTATTCTAATATCTTTTTCTTGCAAGAACCCATAAAATTGTTGAAAACAATATTGCACAAACTCTGCTGAATGAGATCAATCATCACTCATGTAAAAATGGTATTCTCTGACAATCTTCCTATTCTCTTCTGTACTCTCGGGGGCATGTCTATATGTGATGTGAACAAAAATAGCAATTTGAATAGAATTGTAGTACTGGGATTGAACTTCATTTTGGGGTTGCAATGTATAGTTTTCTGCAAAATCAACTACAGAGACAATAGTTCCAATCGGGAAAGAGTCTTTACACATCCTGAACTATTGATCTAACCATCGAGACCTGTGGCTATGTCTGACATACTTGTAGAAAAGATTTTTCTTAAAATCATCAATAAAATCAGCAATACTTACCTCTCTTACAATCAACTCACATCTAGAACCTTCACCTCCACTTTTCAAATTGTATTTCACTATCTCATATCTCTTTTTCTCAACCATTCTCTTTCCAAAATCATGCTCGTTGCCCTCATGAAAACATGATACAAACTTTGATAACCCACCACATTGTAAACACTTTTCATTTAAACAATCATTCTTGTAGAACATGCAACCATCATCTCTAATACATAGAAATAAATCCAATAAGTCCCTAGATGACTTTGGTAGTTGAATTGCACCACACTCCTGTAACATTTCGTTAGTGTGCAAAGTAGAACGAATATTGCATAATAATTCATGGTACATAGAAAATTCTACATGGTATTTGCAACATGTATTACAAACTTTAAGAAGAGCACAATAAAATGGCTTAAGAGATTCAAATGCTCTTTGTGAGATTGTCATACCTGGGTGAGTTTCACAATATTGTTTGTACAATGTTGTTTGGCTACATTCCAAGTAATGTTTAGGATGTGGTGTGCGGTCTTTATCATCAATTCTTAACTTTACAACATCTTTTGCATTCGGTGATACCCTAGAGTTAGTGTGCCAAAATCATTCAATTTCTTCCTTTGTGCTATCAATTAGCTTCTTGTCAACTTGTGGAAGCCTACCACTGAAAGCCCAAGTATCATTGCCAACAGGACTATCTAGCCTTGATCTTAATGCTAGTGCTTTTGACAATGTTTTACGATTCAATCTTAAGTCAACACAAGTTTGCCTCATTAATTGAGCATTTCTTAATTGTTTGCTTACTATTGAGGTTGTTATTACTCTACGGGCAGCTCTTTTATCTTTCTCCTTGCTAGTCTTTCCAATAGAATTGAGTGCATTAAAAAGGCTTACAATAATTTTATTCCGATCAGACACTTTGTTTAACCAAATCTTTAATTTCTTTAGTAAAGGTCTCATTTTGTACATCATTAATAATTGCACAAAAAGTTGGCATTGTTTGGTTAATGTTTTCTTCTCAAAGTATTCATTGAAGAGTTTTGTAGCCCACAACTGAACCGTTCGTGATGACCTCTTGCCTTCAAGTTTTTCCATTATGTTCTCATCAATTTCAAGTAACCATTTTGGGGTTTTGGGGTGTTTTCCAATTTCATCATGGTTATTCTCTTCTTGACAAATGTCCTCTCTTCTTATGAAATTTGGAGATACATTGATTGTTCTTGTTTCATCCATGTTATCAACCTCATCAATTTTATCAACAAATGGATTATGGAGTGCAATTTCAATATCATGATGTTCATATCCACTTTCTTCAAGTGCACATCTTCGTTTTTCTTCTTCTTCTTTGTCCATGGTATTGCTACTATGAATAGGTGTTTCATAACATTTTTCAATATTTTCATTTGCAATATCATGGTGAATTTCATTCTTATCTAACATTTCATTATAATCAAAATTAACATCTTCAATTTGCATGTCATTAGATGGTAAAGAAGAAGATTCACCTTGATGAGCATCCGCCAAACCCACCCTTCCAATCCTCTTCCTTTCCCTATCTTTTTTCCTAATTGCTTCAATTTCCTCCAATGTAACTTTCCTCCTCCTTTTTGCTTTACGACGATTGTTGCTCCCCATTAGGGGAACAAAAATATCACCCTTATGATTGTAACAAGAAAATTGTCTCCAAAAGTGCATAAAAATATTCCTTTCACTGTCATAGCCAGAAATCACGAGTATTTCGATAGTTGAGGGTCTCTGGTTGCGGAAGTCGGGCCCAACAATATTCCTTTTGTCTTTTTTCTGCTTTTACAAAACGGATATCCATTTTGTAAAAGCCCAATTCTTTGCAGTGGACACTTGCAACGTCCATATGGCTACTACAAAACAGATATCCGTTTTATTATGTACATTTGGATTCTAGACTAGGGATTCATTGTATTATTCAATAAACTTGTGAATTACCATCTAATTTCAATGTTTACACACTAATCCACCTAGGTATCAACTTAATAAAGCTCTGGATATAAGCCATTATTTGATTTTAGGCTATCATCAAATGAGGAGCTTCTAAAGGCAAAAATGTTGTCCCAAAAGAAGGCTCAATGTTATTCGTAAAGACATTAGATTGTAAAAATACAAATTCAAGGTTAGATATTCCTTGGGCTATTTTAGTATAGAGAAGCAAAATTGCAATATATGACTATCCTAGGAATTAGAATGGTTGATCATAGGATATTCATGGCATTTTGATATTAATGGATGGATTGATGGATGTTAGGGAGTTTAAGTTTAAATGTAATGTATGAGAATTCTTATTTATGAAGGATCTAATATGTCTTATGTCTTATTTGCAGGCCATTCAAGAAAGAAATGAAAAGATACCAAGGACTATCATAACACCTATTATAATTAGGTGCATCAAAGGATTGTCATCCAGGACCTTACCAATATGGGAAGTTATCAAAACCATGTCATGTTTAAAATTAAAGTCTTTATCACCTCTTTGTCCCTGTAGGCCTATTAGAACAATAGGTCACATTTTATTCATATACCGGGGTTGAGAATAAACACTAAGCATTTGTAGTTATGGCAAGTGTAAATGGAAATAGATCACAACTTTAGACAATCTATCCTCTCCTAGATTGCACTAACTGAGTGGAAATTAAAAATTCCCTATTAATGTCCTTTATATACTGAAGGTATGGGTGAGAAAGGTAAACTTTGTATGTTGTAGACAAGTGATGCAGGGAAACATAGCAAAAGCTTACAAACAGGGTGTAAAATACCCATTAACCCACCAATTGCTCAAATAGCTTTTAAAATATCATTCCCAAGGTCCAAACGAGACCGAAATACACTCTTTCTTTACTATCGGCAAGACATTTCTAATGTCTCATCGAACTATGCTTCACATGTTCTTCCTTTCTCTATTGTTGGCCAGACTTATCATTATCGGTAACCTTCAAATTTGTTAGCCCGATGTGGGACCTCTTGCTGATGTGTAGAATCCATCGCTCAGGCTTATGCTGTCGGTGTGACTCCTCCATTGTTCTCCGATATACACACTTACTCCGATGTGAGATTCACCACCTTTGTCTATCAGTAAGACCAATACCCTCGGTGAGACTTTTTACTTGCATTCTGACGTTACAACTCTCCCCAATGTGTTTATCGTCCATTAGTCATCGGTAAGACTTCTACATCAGTCAAACATTCTCTTCAATTTTCGATATCGTATCTCACACCGAAACAATAAACACCGAACTACACCATCGGCCAGACCGCCTCTATCAGTGACACTTTTCTTCTCGCCTCTGAGAGTCCATCTCTTTCTGATGTTCCTTCTATCGGTGTGACTCCCTCTCATCGATGTAGTTCTCAACCGTTCTTCCGATGTGCCAATAAATAACCCATCGGTGACACTTAATGATTGTCACCCCGATATGACTTGATCGGTGAGATCAATGTTGTCGGCTCAATGGAACTTTGTCTCTCCGATAACTATTGTCAGTCCAATGTCTTCGATTTAGCCTATACATAACATGACTTGTTATAACTGGTTGACTAACGTATCTTTTCCCAATTTTCCCAATATGGCCGGTCAACCTTTGTATCCTTTGACATGTACATTCACCATTTACAACCACGATAAACAATAGCAGGATATACACGAAATGTCCATGCATACATAAACGATATACCCATGGAGTGTATCTTCAGTGAAACAATACCAATGGTACAAAATATGTTGCTTCTCTTCATTGAAAACCAATGGTACAAAATTTTTCATAGATCAAGGAAACGGATATCTGTTTTCATAACGGATATCCGTTTTCGGAACGGATATCTGTTTTGAGTTGCTTTTACCGAAGCAAAACTGATATCTGTCTTTCTTTGGTACAAAGCAAGACGGATATCCGTTTTGATTGTTGACGTTTTATGGATTGTAACGTGTTTTAATGTTTCAGTCTCTTCTTCGAACTTCACCCTTCGTGCTGACGACATATTTTTATGCAAAATTGATAAAACGAAAAGGGTTTATAGAAAAAATTGTTAGCTTTCTAAAAATATAAGATTTATTTGGTTATCATTTTATTAAATAATTATTAATAATTTTCAATATACCGTGTCTCTGAAATCCTGATGGACACACTGATTGAAAAACATCCATAACTTTCAAACCATTTCACCTTTTTGAGATCTGAAACTTGCGTCACACTCTATGCTTTTCTGGCTATAGGTTAAAAAAAAAATTTGAATTTTGATTTTTTTTTATCAAGTTAGGTTGGCTGGAAAATTACTTTTTATTTTTTTAAAAAAGTCACAGTAAAAAAATCATAACTAATTATTTTATTAGAAAAAAATTCAAATAAATATGCATCACATCCGAACATGAGTCCTCTACTCATTTTGAAAGTTTCAAAAAAATATATATATTTTTACTCATAGTTAGGTTGGCTGGACAGACACTCACTTTTTATTTTTTTCTAAAAAATTTAATAGTTGTTCATTAAAATATTCAATTTTCACTAAGTAAATTTAGTTTTTTTTTTTTAAATTAGTAGCCTATAAACTAGATTCAATTCTCTACAAATTTCATTCTTACATCTTTTTCAAATTGTATAGATAATCCATTCAAAATTTCACATGAACTTGATAAAGTCTGATTTTTTGTGTTTTCATTGCCACTTAGAGGTATAGTTTGGCCCATCATGATCCTGCACATACCCATGCCCACAACATGTCACACAAAGATGTGTTAAGTCAACTCATAATAGCTAGTAAGAAGGGAAAGGAATTTTCATGGCTTGGAAATGAACATGGAAAATTAATTGATAATCTCGAGGTGAAGAGCAATTGTATTGAAGGTGTTGGTGCTTGCATGAGCAGTCAGTTTTCAAGCATATAAACATGCAGGCACCCTCCCTAAAAATCCAAAAAATATTCTAAGTCTATGGGCCTCCTCAGCATTTTTCAACAGCAGCATCATATTTTCTCCGAGGTGGTCAGCATCATCATGATTTTCTGTCGACCAGATTTGTCATCAGGATCATCTTGTTTCAATATCAGGTGATGTTTGGATATCATCCCGATCCTGCAGTAGAGCTATAGTGCACCCTGATGTTCTTTGAGTTAAAGGGGTCATCATCATCATTCAGTTTACAGTGCATCATGATATTTTGTTTGGGGGGTGATATTCTGAAATATCAGGTTATCTTACTAATATCACCCCGGCGCCTATATGGCGATGACGTCATCTGGATATGAGAGTTGTGCGGTATGCAGACGGGTGATGGTGACATCATCAGGCCATGATGATGATGTCATCAGGATTTTTGAAGGCATCGGCGAGACCATGGGCATCGGCAAAGGAGTTTTGTGCTGGCCCGATGGTCTATCTCTGGCTGATGGAGTGGATTGTAAGGTAGGCATCGGCGAGACAATTGAGATCGATGAGAGATTTGTGGGGTTGGCCGATGGCCTAAGTCTTGGCAATGGGTATTTGGCGGATGGTCGTGTGTCGAGCATAGCAAAAGGCACTCAACATCTATTGAGCTTGTGGCCATGTTTTTAAAGTGTTGAGGTGGTCTTCTCACCGTGCATGTGGGATTAATGTTCCTGCATAACTTGAAACTTCAGTAAAGTGCATTTTGGCGGGAACTTCTATTTGAATACTGCGACGGTTTCCAAGTGAAACGCGGGTGGTTGAGCCATCAATGGGCGATGGTACAAACGGTGAAGCTGTCTAATTATGAATGAAGACCCCAGTTGGCGGTGCAAGGCTCGAGGCCTCCCTTGTCTGCTGCAACAATAACTTCTGAGCGCCATTCCTTCTGAGATCTGTATTTGGCAAGATTTTTGGTCAACCATGTAATTAATTGTTGTGGGTACACTTTCTGGCCAATATAGGCAGACTGTGTTACCATTGTTTAGGTGGTGGAAGGCCTGAGGCATTTTTGTGTAAATAATGAAGAACAGGGCATGATCTTGGCTGTTTTATCCCATTTTGGAGTTTATGAGTTGCAACATGAATGTATTTTGCACATATTTTTAGTTTCAGTGTTAATGTTATATGAAAAATGCTTATTGCATGTGTCTATTTGCTTGTCTCCATTTGCTGCATGTTATTCTCCTTCTTTTGAATCTGGTTGCATGTCAGCAGGGATATCTGTAAGTAGAGGCAGTTAGATACCCATTCTTGGGTGATGTTTGTAAGGCAAGCATCAGTCCAACCCCCTGAAACTTGAGTGAAAGTTGCAAACCATCTGTTGTATACGTCTAGTTGACTCCTTGCCCAATGGATAGGCACCAGTCTGCTCCTGGATCAGTAGTTATGAGCCAAAACCCCTCGTCTTGCATCCAGGACATTATGTCCACCCATTTCATCACTTCCACCTATTAGTTGTAGGAGTAGGATTAGGAACCCCCTGCATGCTCTCATACCCAACCAGACATATATGTCCAAGAATGTTGCCCACCTTGTGATCTATCATGCAGATCTTGGTCCATACATGAGAGTATTCTGCCTGTTGTTGTCAAGTTAGATCTTTCTATCTTTGAGCTAGTCAAGGTTACATCTTGAGTTATAGGGATACCCCCCTTGGTGCGGCAGAACCAGAAGAGAAGGGGAGGAGCTCACGCAACCTTCTGTATTTAGTTGGCTAAATCCGCCTGTGCATTAGAATTGGCAAACCCTAATGCTAATTCAGAAGAAAAACCAACAGAAAGTAAGTGCAAATGGGGTGTAATAAATGGGATAAATTTAAGTTGAAGTAAATGGAGATAGATAACCTAGATCATGACATGAGCCAAACCTAGCACAAGAGTGTGTCACTTGTCGATATGTTACTGCATTTAGGAAATCTCACCAAAGTGGGAGAAAATTAAATGGGAAATAGCATCAATATGCAAATTTCACCATTAAATTCCCCCACTTTACTTTGCATGCAAATCTATCATGAGCACCATTTTAAAGTATATGGACATTTTGTTGGTGATGCCCCTAGAATTGTAAATCTCTTGGCTCAAATTTGCCCCTGTATCATGATTTTCCCTATGTTAATAACCAACCTAAGATGTTATTTAGTGGGTCTCATTAAAAATTCTAACCTCTATGGTCATGCCTCTTGAATCCATAACCCCTTGTGTTAATTATCTTTGTGTTTGCATGTACTATGCTTTGCATTTTATTATGATAGTGGTTGGTTTAATATATATTAGTGAGATCCCCTATATGGTGTGCACTATGTGAAAGGAATGTTTTATTTGTTGATTATTCAAAAAGTTATTGGGAACCATGTTTGGGTTCCTCCAACACAACAAATGGAAGGTGATAAATTTTGATGAAGGGGGTAAATCACAAAACATACACAACAAAAATTGAACATAGAAAATAGAACTTTCTTTTATTGCTTTGGGCAACTCATTACATTACAGAAGTTCAATTACAATAAGAGGATGAATCCTCTACTAGCTGCAACACATTACATCTTTCCCAACCTCAAGACTCTAGAATCTTCAGTCTTCTGTAACCCCAAATCAACTAAGGTTTCTATTTTCCCACCTATTCTTGACTCTACACTTGCCCCCTTAACTCTACTACCACCCAGGGTTCCCAAAATAGTCATAAATAGCACTTTTTGGCGGCCTCCAGATAATTTTGAAATTTGCAACTCCCTCCAAAAGTAGGTCAACTTTTGGGAAGCATAACTTTTGATCTAGGCGTCCGATTGACAAACCGTTTTAAGCACCAGAAAGGTCGCGATGTGAACTATCATGCCAAAAATTTGTAAATGGATTTCCATCAAATTTTCATGATGTTATGGGATGTTTTAGTGCCTCATATCTCATTTTAGAAATTTTTAGGGGCTTTTCAAAAAACAAAAACTTTAATATCTTTTAGCTCACAAATGATCTTTGCTTGATTCCTTTGCCAAAGGTCTTATATTCCTGTTATGTAACTTTTTGCAAGTTTTTGTTTCCATCCGTGCCCAAATGCAAACTTTCCTAAAATAGCAGGTACACTTTCCAAAATAAGTAGGTTGTTATTTTAGCAGTTTTGGAAAAACTGAAAGTCCTACATCATTATTCTGGATATTATGGAACTAGAAACACTAATTATGGAAAGAAATAAAAACAACTACAATGATTTTGAATTAACTTCTTTTTGGGTAATGTAAGATTGCCCTTACACCTCTGGATGCTTCTGCATCAAATTTGTAGATGTGTGGGTGGATTTGTGAGGTCTTTAGTTGTGTGTTGAAGTTATACTTGTGTCCACACCATCGGAAACCCTACAAGAATTTTGGGCCCATGAATATCCAAAAGAGTATTGCCCTACACCCTACATTTTAGAGGTTTCCTATGCAAAAAAAAAAGCAATGGTGAGGACATGTGTATAGGTACATTTCATTGGGCCTTGGCAACCTATATATGCTTGTTGGACTCTTTTTGTACAAGGGAGGACATTCTTTGTGACATTTCTAGCATATGTGGGTCTTCTTGGACTTCTTAGAGTCATGGGCATGTCCCTTATGTGTAGATTTTGTATCTTCTTGATTTGGGCATGTTTTCTTTTGGGCCTATGTTTGCATGATGTGTCTTTTCAATGGATGATTTGCAAGTCTAATATGGATCAACCATGATGTTTATGTTCTTGGGGATGACTCCTTGATGTCAAAATATTGTACCTAATTCTTAAGTTAAGCTTGTTGCAATCATGAGATGTCCTATCACCTAATGCCAATTAGTTAAGAGCTATTACTTGTGACCATTCCTTATTCTTTGAAGGCATGTATTTCATTAACTGGATATTTATTGGTTGTCCTCTTATCATCTTTTGGGATCCATTCTACTTATGAGAATTGAACTATTCTTGCAACCTACTACAAGGCTACAAGAGATGAATATTGATTTGATACATGAAGAAATGTGCATTAGGTGGTACTACCCTTGTAGGCCTACAAAACTAAAAGTTGTTGAATTGTATGATTTTAGGATATTTTCTACCCTACTCATATGTACTTAAATGGACAGTGCTAATGCTAATTTGACATGCAAATTTAAGTGTGTCAATGCTCTTATGCTGGGAGAGAGATTCTATAAATGTACATAATTGTAATATGTAATATAGGATAGTCTCTTTGCCATTGCAAGTACAAGAGTATGCCTAAAAGATAAGTTTAGAGTATCAAACTTGTGTAAGTCCAATATGGATCAACAATACTATTTATGTGCTTGTTTATGGGCTTGGGAACGATTCCTTTTTGTCAAAATGTTGTGTCTACTTCTCAAGGTAGGTCTATTGTATGCATGAGATGTTGTGTCACCTAATTTCAAGTAGGTGAAAACCATTACTTGTGACCATACCTTATTCCTTGAAGGCGTACATTTCAATAATTGGGCATTTTTTGGTTGTCCTCTTCTCATCCTTTGGGCTCCATTCTAGTTATGAGCATGGTACTATTGTTAAAACATATTACAAGGCTATAGGAGTTGAATATTGATTTGATATATTTGAAAATAATATAAATAATATCCTTACCAAATGAAAACCTTACCAGCTACACATACTTTCTAAATGAAAGCTAATATTGACCCATTCATAAGAAGCATTAAGATTTATAAATTTTGTGTTGTAGGCATGCATCCATCATTGAATTTAATTTAGAAGCAACACACATATATAAAAGTGTAAGGAAAATATAATACTTTTTTTTGAATTAATTAGGCTAATTAAATAAATGTAATCATTAAGTACAAATTGAGTTCAATAAATGAATAGTAATAAATGCTATAATTAAATAATATGATGGGGTTTTTAGTTTTAGGATTAATGATGGAATAAGATTACTAATGTTATGTAGAATTTATTCACTACAATGTACAAATTGATTGTCCTTGGTCAGATGAATGTGTTCTAGTCTATGTAGTCTCAGAATTATATATAGTTCAATCCTATGCCCCTTGGGTTCAATTCTAATCTATGTGGATTCTATCTAATGTGCAAAATTAAATGTGTCATGTGAAAGTGAGATCTAGTAGAATGTTTCTTCAGTAAATATATTCACCTTCATTCTTCAATAGTTGAATGTGGTAAAGGTAATGTTTACAAACACCTTTAGGAGATTTCCAATTCAATAGGGAACATGTTCTCCTAGGTAAACCCCCATTGTCAATCTAGGTAATGGTGATGAGGAATATCAAAGGTAACATACACAAGCATGCAAATGATGTGGTTTTGATTCTTTGTCCCTTTATAAAATTGAAGTATGCTCTAATGATTTCTCCTTGTTAATTTGTATGAATTTATTGCACATTGAATATCTTTATATACCAAAACATTGTAACATGCCCACAACATGCCACACAACGATGTGTTAAGTTGGATAATGGCTAGTAGGAAGGGGTGGGAATCTTGGAATTCAAATTTTAAAATCGAGTTTCATTCTTGCATGCCACAAGGTTAATCCATAGATAGTGGTGTGAAAATAAATATTGGAAATGAAATGATAATCTCAAGGTGGGTAACAATGATAGTGAAGATAAGTGTGAATGGAGTGTAATAAATGAGGGGTAAATTTGGAAAATATATTGAAACTAGAGTAAATGGAGACGGATAGCCTAGATCATGACATTAGCCAAACCTACCACAAGAGGGTGCCACTTGTTAATATGTTATTGGATTTAGGAAATTCCACCAAGGTACACAAAAACCTAAATGGGAAATGGCATGGGTATGTAAATTTCACCACTACATTTTCCCCCACTTTGATTTGCATGCAAATCTATCACGAGCCTGCATTTCATGGTATATGGACATTCTGTTTGCTATGCCCCTAGAATTATGAATCTCTTGGCTCAAATTTTGCCTTGTATCCTAATTTACTCTATGTTAATAACCAAACTAAGATATTATTTTAGAGTCTTGTTAAAAAAATGACCTCTATGGTCATGCCTTACATATCTATTACTTGGACCCTTGTGCTAGTTATCTTCTTTTTGGCATGTATTGTGCTTTGCATTTCATTCCAATAGTGGTTGGTTTAATATATTGGCAAGCTCACCTCTATGGTAGTGTAATGTCCCTTTTTGGGATATACCTGATTTCTTGACCGGCAAACAATAGAATTCACTAGAAATGACATTAGATATATTAAAGATCAAGAAATTATGACAATATTCAGATCATAGCATGGTTAGTATTCAGATCAATACATCATAGTATCATTAATATTCAAATTAATACATCATAGCAACATTAATATTTAGATCAATACATCATAGCAACATTAATATTCAGATCTATACATTACAACATAAACAATATTTAGTCATTACATCATAGCACAACCTTCAAAGCCAATCACATAGTGAATTTCTTAGAAATACTTGCAAATAGCAATATTAAGGTGGGTCATCCTTAATATTGTCAATAGCATGTAATGGGGCTCATCCTTATATCTCCCAGTCCACCTTGGAGGGGGGCCATCCTCCTTGATCAAGCTCCAAAGCATGGCAGGTGGGCCATCCTCCAACTCTGGGCCAACTTGATAAGAGCAGAGAGGGGGATCATCCTCTCATCTCTCATGAACTGGAAGGGGGGGCATCCTTCCTATTTGCAAGACTCTTTCTTAAATTCAAAACTAATGGATTACAAGGTTTGCTAGATTATTGCTGATTAGAGTACCTCTTGATGTATTGGCTAATTATTCCAATGGCTGCAATAAATAGTTTTATGCACTACATATATTCTATTTCTGCTATAGGTCTTTTATGTCTTTATTTATTTCTACTATTTTTGCTTGATTGATGGATGTATTTCTCTTGTTTATTGATGGATGCCTTCAAATGTCTTTGGATTCTTGTTTCATATCCTTCTTGGTGAGAAGTCACACCTTTTACACACATTCATTCTCTTTTAAATGTCACCACTGCCTTTTTGTTTAACATTAGTTAAAGTTTTGTCTTCTAGCACTGACTTATTTTTGTCTCCTAGCACTGGCCTTTATATTATGATGGTGGATGGGTTCCTTTAATTAATTTCTTTGTCTAATAAAATCTTATTTTGTTAGGGGCATGATAGGTAGACACTATTTGAAAGGATTGTTTTATTTTTTTATTATTCAAAAAGCAATTGGGCACCATGTTTGAGTTCCTCTAACACAACAAATAGAAGGTGATAAATTTGCATATGTGTGAGTAGATTTGTGGGGTCTTCAATTATGTATTGAAGTTGTAGAAGTGCGTCCACACCACTGGTGACCTTAAAATTATTTTGGGCCCACAAATATTCAAAAATGTATTGCCTAATGCCTTGTATTTTAGAGGTTTCCTATGCAAATAGAATGCAATGGTGAGGGAATGCATATAGGTGCACTTCATTGGGCTTTAGTAACCTATATGTGCTCGTTAATGTTACTAGTGTCATTTCTAGCATATGTGTCTCTTCTTGGACTTCATGGAGTCATGGGCATGTCATGTTGAACACAATGAACATTGAGAGGAGGGGGATGAATCAGTGTTCTATAAAACCATTTATGTCCTTGCTCTTTTATCCAATTACCAAATTCAATTAAGTGAAAGAAGATTAAACAAATAAGTAGCAACCATAAAGACATAACACATCAACACCAGGATTTTTACGTGGAAAACCCAAAGAGGGAAAAACCACAGAGAGTGTTAGCTCTCATTATTATTATTATTATAGCACAATACCAAATTACAAGAGACCCATTGCCTGGAGCTCACTGCTCAAGAGAAAAGGCTCACTGCCAATTAGAAGAAGAAAGAAGAAGAAGGATGGCTCACTGCCAAA
Organism: Cunninghamia lanceolata; assembly: GCA_027924645.1. NCBI lineage: Eukaryota > Viridiplantae > Streptophyta > Pinopsida > Cupressales > Cupressaceae > Cunninghamia > Cunninghamia lanceolata. The sequence continues at coordinate 14,449,179 of BSBN01001101.1, forward strand.
TATGAACTGTTGTGGTTGCATCTACAAATGCATGGTTACAGTTCCAATTGAGCTCATAAATACTGACTTAGAACTCTTCATTTCAGTCTGCCCCCGTTTCTCTACTCTGCTCTTACATATGCTCAAGATCTCCCTTCATATGCTGTGGGCACTTTACCTTCGCATGTTTCACATCACATCCATCACATCACTTACATACCTTCCAACACCAAAATCCAACCTCTATTTATATCTGCAACTAAATCTTTCTCATGATCAGGTCGGCAAGCAAACTGTGAAACGTGTATACCAAGAGTTATATCCTGTCGACTTGCCCTTGTGTTAAACTTTCAATGCGGATCCAAACAATCATGTACATGTCTTCATATGAGTTGGCTCTAATCATAAAACCACTTACAATTATTATCCAACTCATATTTCTTCTCCACATAAGGATTTAACCAACATGTCGGCTTGTTCCTTAATAACATATATGATAGGTTCCTCTGTCACATCACAACTTTTGCTGCAGACCAAATGTGCCTTCATGAATCATAGTAAACAATCATTAATGATATCTTAACATGTCTTCAACTCCACAAAACAAGATAAATCTGTATGCCAAAATGCAGACCTTAGAACTGTTGCCCAGACACACTGTAACACTGTCATACTGGAAGCCGATATTGAAGAGCCTGTAGAATAAGATCTATTGCACTTTTGGAGCTACAAACTTGGATTCTAATAGCCATGACCTATCTCTATCTTACTTCAGAATTGTAGAGTAAAACATGCTAATGTGGAGAAATGCGGACTAATTTACTCAGCACTATTCACTGTCTCTGTCTTACTTCTGCAGACCCAGACTTAGTCTTTTCATCAGATGGCTTTCGGAGGAAGACATGACTTGATTATTGGAATGTAACATCAATAGATAACTGTGAACATCATACTTGAGCTACATCTTCATATCTTCACTTGCGGAGGAGTACTAGTCCTTTTTCTGTTTGATACCTGAACACTTCAAATACTTAGCCAATTTTAGGGCTTCCAGACCAAAATGCTTGTACCTTATTACCGGATTAGGATTATCTTCTGGAGTAATATGTCTTTTCCATTGTGGTGAATGATCCTTGCCTTGTTTCCATCAATGACAACACTCAAGTCTAATACATATCAGTGACTCTTGCCAACAATCTCCCCCTTTGGCATTGATGGTAACACTTAGTGAAAAATTCTTGTTTGCTCCCCCTTACTATATACATTCTAAATTTATTCTCCCCCTTAGTTGATTACTCAATTTTCACTCATCCTCTTCTCTCCCTTTGACATCAATGGCAAAGGGTGTGATCCAGAATCAAAACTTATCAAAAAGTAAAATTATGTCAAAAGTTCTTCAAAATTGTCTTGTTCTGCCACATATGTACAGGTGCACATTTCCACCTCAGTTTATGGATGAAGGTAGAATATCATTATAGATGGTCTTTATCAGAGCTATCTCTCCATTCCATCTATTCCTTGCACTTTCCAAAATTTGTATATGGCCATTCATCAGAAAGACTAACTTTTCTGCCTTATGTACATTTGATGTTGTATCAATTAATGCTTGTGATTTTAGGTCTCCATCTGCCAAATTGGTCATGGAATCAATTTTTGGACTTATCAGTCCCCTAAGTTGGCACAACTTGTCTCTAATTTCTTCCCTTTTCTTCATCAGAGTGCTCAAATCACTAAGAATATTTGCAACTTGAGCTTCTTTGGCATTTATTAACTCAACTGTCGAATTATATGTCTCAGAGATATTAAGCAGTTTGAGTTTGAAGTCTCTGATTTTATCTTCTAATTCCTTTGTAACTTTTGGCCAAGATAAGCAAAATTTATATACTTTACAGGCTTCTTCAATGGCATTTTGTATGCCTTTTATTCCATTTTCTAATATAGTTTTATCTTTTGCTATCATAGCCTTTAACTCAATCAGTCTCTTCTCATCAAACTCTTTTCTAACTTTTACTTCTACAGAATTTTCAAAAGATTCAAAATGTGTACTTACAGAGTTCAAAAGGCCCTTGAATTGATCAGTGGAGGATAATGAGACATGTCCTTTTGAAATGTTGGCATCATCTTCTCTAGAATGTTGGTGGCATCACTGATCAACTTACTATCTTGGTCATGTGATTTCAACATTTCTTCCTATGCCTTGTCCTGGATAATAGATACTAATTTGAATTTCTGCATAGGTGACAATGAAGCCAAGTTGATTTGTCCTTCAAGAAGTTCTGATTCATCTGGACCTTGTTGTCTCCCAAAACCAACTGAGACATCTGCAGTGTCTCTTGCTCTGTTAGATACTTCTTGACTTTGCTCTGGAGGATCCATGTCTATATATTCTTGCTGATCAATGTTTTGTTCCGGTGCAGGGCTCTTTATCTGTTCCCTATTTTCTTCAACATCAGCCTGTTGCTTAGAAGACGGATCAGTTTTAGTTTTACCCCTATCTGTCATACCCAATGTTTCAATATTAGGGGCCTAATTATTCCTATCCAGTCCTTGATCCTAGCTTATCTCTGGTATAGATGTGCTTTCATCATTTGCTCCTTCATTGTCATAGATAGTAGGAATATTGTATTTCTCTATAGCTTCCAAAGTGATCTCCTCTGTTTCTTTGACCACTTTATCAACTTCTCCCAACATTAATGAGTTCATTCTTTGCTTGGTCCTGAAAGCATCCTTGATTTCTTTAGAGATTTTGGCTTTCTCTTTAGGGGTGATCTCCGGACATAATCGTATCAATGAGTGTTCCCTGAGCTCAACATCCTTTCCCATAGTTGCTTCTTTTCTTTCACTCATTATGCTTGCCAAGCTATGTGGAAGATCAGTAATAATCTCAATCAAGGCTCTGTTGTAGATGTTTAGATATTCTACAACAGCAGTCTCAATGGTCCTCTTGTCTGGATCATTATACTCATCATAAAACTGAGCAATGGGTTTTAGATTGCCATCCACTATTATAGCTTTGAGAACATCTTCAAGGCTTATAGTTGCTTTCTCTGTCATAGGCGCATCTTGCTTTTGTCTTTTTGTAGTCTTACCCTTATCGGAGGGTTTCTTGGTTCCAGAGGCCTCTGTAACCTCAGCTTTCATCCTTTTTACTTATTCATCAGACTCAATTTCTTCTTCATCCTTGCTCCCTATGCTAAAATATAGTCTTCTCCCCTTCATTTGCTTTCTCTTTGAATCTTTGACAGTAGATTTCTTTGATGTTTGCTCCATACTCACTGATGGTGTGGCACCAGAGGAGGTAGCAGAGCTCCTAGTAGACCTCTGAGTTTTTTCAAGCTTGTCTTGTTTCATCTGAGATTCTTCCAGAACTTGTACTAGTTCACTCTTTTGTTTTTCCTTTTCTGCTCTCTCTGCTCTTTCCCTTGATTCTTTAACTTGTTCTTTTGTGAACCCATATCTTATAGCAATTTCTTCTACTTCTTTTCTCACCTTCCTGGTGGATTTTGGCTTCTTGAATTCAACATGAAGTTTTAAAATTAGTTCTTCATAACTCCCAAACCTCTCTTCTTTAGTGTCTCTAGGTTTGCTAAGCAAGTGTTGGGCATAGTTTTCCAGTATTTGTCCATCTACCTCAGATCCCATGGGCATTACCCATACAGTTCTAGGTTCCATAGCTTCCATTAAGCATTGATCCTTAGTGACCATGAAATAAATTGTATCCTTGTATTTTTCAACAATTCCCTTAGGGATTATTTCCCTAGAATGCATCATGCTTTGAAAATTTTTGAAATACCCCCACAGGGCTGAGTTCTGGGCATCAATACTTCCTATGCTATTTAGATGATTTCTAATTTGAACTGAAGCAAGTTTATCACTTATCCAGAGCAGATTCTTCATACCTGGCAATTCTTGCATGTACTAGAAGAATAGACAAAGAATCAACGTACCATATTTGAATGGATATTTTTGTTCTTTGGTCTTCCTTAAATTTTACATCAATTGTTGTCGAAGCAGTTCACAAAGATCATACTCTGCATCTTCCTTCACCATCTCAAAAGCTGTATAGATTCTTGTACCAGATACTAAATTTTCATAGTTTGAGAAGTAAATATTGTAGCCAATAACCATGGATGCAAATCTTATTGCATAGTCTTTAATATCATTGATTGTTAGCTCTCTTTTGTCAAACTTTGCTCCAGTGGCCGCCATTACTTATCATTCTTTACGACTTTCAGAACTGGTACTGATCTGGTGGAGCATAGCCCAATTACTGCCCTTATAGCATCTTTTGTGATCTAAAAGGGTCTCTTGAGCCACATGAATTCATCATGAATCCTGCTCAATACATACCTGACCCATTCATCCTCAGCGAAGGTCAGAAAATTAATGTACTGAATAAATTTTTGTCTCCAATGTCTTTGTATTCATTCTTCATATCATAACCTCCATCGCACAAGTGATTTCAAAATAAGTCAGCGAGTTTGTTCTTCCCATGTTCTTCTAGGGCAACATGAATATATGCCCTAACATCCTCTATATACAGAATTCTGTGCGAAATGTGTGAGAATGCTCCCAATGGATCCACTTATGTTGCTTTGTAGGGGTGCTTCTTGAATTTGGTCAAGGCCTTTCAGTGATATCCACTACTTGAGGTGTTGCCATTTCTACGGATAATCAAGCAAATTTTAGAAAGGGTATCAAACTATAAATACCTCTTAATGCCGGATTAGGGTTTTCTCTGCTTGGAATCGCTGGAAATTGTTGATATCGCTTATAATTTTGCTTCTGCACACCTTAGACACTTGAATGCTCAAATACAAAGTGATTAGTCCTTCGAACGTGTTAGGTCTCAAAAATGCAGGTTGCAAATCCTAAGAGGATGCCGGACTCTATGATCAGATTGGCAACATTTTTGAACTAACTTGACGGAGTTAAATTATAAGGTTGATGACTCCCTGCACTTTAGGCACTGCTATACCTAGGGGGTGGACCTTGGAAGTTGAAGCAGATTTGATGAGTGTAAGTACTTTGACTAAGTTGATGGATCTACCCATAGTGCTAAATGGTGTGGAATAGATGAAAGCTTGCTAATTAGTTCTATTTCTAATATCTCAGAAATGATTGGTATAAATTCTATAAGCAATATCAAGGTAATTTTTATGACTATGCTCAACTAATGGGTGGGTTTTGGATAAAACTAAATGATGAATTGAGATAAGACTAGTGCCTTGTTGGGTAAACAAAGTCAAATGAAAACCTAAGACCAGTGACCTATATTGGGTAATAACTCTAACTGTTTGGCACAATACTTTAGTTTATAACTGGTATAAACATGCAGAGAAATGATTGACAGACTCTTCTTAATATCCAACTGACACAATCAAGTTTCTTGTTATTCACTAGAAGGATTTTAATCCTTTCTTGAAGGAACCAATTGAATGAATTATACAAGAACAACAGATAATATCAACTTGGAGACAGAATGACAATCCTAATCATATGGTTCTTCTTAGTGATCCAAATCAACACTTCCAGATTACTGTGACTGATCAGAAGGATTTTAATTCCCTTTAAGGAAACCAATTAATCAAATCACAGAAATACAACAAATGTGCATTGTAAAATTAAATATATACTTGATATATCAATTTGAATAATAAGGAAATACTGAACTGGAGACAACCAAATAACTGAATAATTTCAACAAATAATTGATGCCAATATAAAACCACAAAATTAGAGATCTTCTATTAACTTCTTTAATTTAATACTTGCAACATGGTCCTTTTAAAATATTATAAACTTCTTCTATTATCTCCCTACTACTAATGATAATTGATAACCATATGTCCAACTTATATAGAAATATTTATGAAGAGACATAACTCTTCAAAATGTCTTTTGAGAATTAAAATGATTAACATAACAATAAACAAAGATAACGACCCTAAGCCCTGCTAAGCCACAAGTATATCTGAGCAACATGATCTAGCTACTCTTGGCTTCAATGTGTATCAGCAAATTCAATAGCATTTCTGGTGATCACATCCATTGTCACCATCTTCTCCAGATGCTTACAGGCCTCCCCAGACGCCGAGTCCTTATCCTTGAGAGCTTCTAAAGCTTCATGTAATATCACCTAGCATTTTTTACTCCATTCATCTTTGCTCTTCAGCTCCTTGTCATTTTTGAATAACATGGGTATACCTGCCTTTGAAACCTCGACACATTCCCTGGCATCATTTTTAAGTTGGTCATGATATTTTTGATGTTGTTCGATCAAGTCTTTGGCACTAGAGGTACCTATAGTGTCAAGAGCATCCCTACTATGTATCTTGTGGAGTTTCTCTTGAAGCCTGTTGTTTAACCTTTCATGTTCTTGGATTATCTTATGGTTCTCAGAATAGACATCCCAAAATTTATTCATCCAATGCATCATATTGATATGCCTATTCTATAATACTGTTGCAAGTGTGTCAATTTGAACCTGGGCTATTTGATCAACAAATGGTGACGGGGAACTTTGTGAATCTCTCCTTGGGTTAACCTTTTAACTGATCCTCCAAGGGCATTCTTGATAGTATCTTTTAGGAAATCATTTTCTTTTCTCAATCTTTCACAACTCAGCTTATATGCATCTCATTCCTTGATCAACATTTGATCCTGTGCTTTATTTAATTTTGCAACATTTATACCAATATCTGTAGTAATCAAAGGATTAGTTTCTCCTGCTTTCAAAGTCATAACATGCCCAAAAGTTTTTTCAGTAACTATAATGGTTGTCTTCTTATGAGGAGGGTATAAGGCCCATATCATGAGTGAGTTTTCATCATTGTTATACTTGGTGCCCATGTATACCTTTGTTACACCCTCAAGAGTGATCTTGTACTTGTCATCAATATTGTGCAAGAAACTATCAAACACCAAGGTAGAATTTATGTCAAGTCCAGGAAATATCATGACACCTGTTTCTCTGAGCAAATATCTGCCTCTGTTAGGAGTCATATCCCTCAATTCATTATCTACTGTTGTTTTTAATATATTCATCAATTATTTTTCATTATCAACTGTGACATCTTCAACTGATTCCCTAAGTTCTTTTCCCTTGCATTTATATAGAAATGATTTAAATTCTTGAGAATGAATAAATTGATCATCTGTAATAAAATAATCATATGCTAACTGTCAAGGATCCTCATCACCAGGCACCTCTTCATCTTGCTCTATATTAGGAGATTGATAACATTCCATTTTTCGTTTAGGGATTCTGGTAGTCTGTTCATGTACCTCCTCTTCTCTTGCAGATTCTTCATCACCAAAAGACAACAACTCTATTTCTGCAAGTTGTTTCCTCTTCTCATCTAGTTCTCTATTGTACTTTTCAATTATCAATTCAACCTCAGCTTGTTCCATGTTCCTAATAATATCATCATGTGGATACAAAATATGTGTATATCCATTGAGATTTTGTTTTCTCCTAGCAAAATTAATGAAACCCTCGGGATCAAATCCCTTTCTTGCCTCTGCGCTCCTCATGTTGTAATGCATTAATTTCTCCCTGATGAGACCATAACCCTCTTTAGACACCATAGTAAAATCCCTGAAGCACAGAGTACTGGGCATGAAGGATTGTTTGTCACAGGCACTCAAGTTCATCACATTAGAGCAGTTCATTTGCCTGACTATCTCTAAATAGGCAATCCTATCAAGAATTGTCTTCGGCAATATGAATGGGGTATCTTCAAAACCATAAATTCTGACCACGGTTGAATCCTCAAAGCAATACCAATCTCCCCACTTGTGGGTGACAGTTGGGGGACCACCAAAATCTTTTGGTCTGAGAAACCTTTTTATTTCATCTAATAGTGAATATTCACAAGGATGGTTAAAGTATCTATACAACACTTTTACAAAATACTCTTCAAAATGAATGTAACTGGAGTGGGCAAACCTACTATCCCATATCCTTGTCCACATTTGCACAGGTGACTTTTGTCCCCTTTTGTCTAGTTGAGCAATTCTAAGTTCACTTGGCCATATTCCAATTTCCTGGCCATAGTATAATACTATATACATGAGGAGCGAATAATGCTCAAAAGAGATTGTTGGGGCATTGTTCTTAATTGCAATGAAACTAGAATCAATCTTTCTAAAAACATAAGTAGCACAGTCAAACTACCTAGCATTATGACACTGGATATCTGTGGCTATCACCATTAATGGAATTGTTATAAAATCAGGAACCTCTGACCCTAGGACTTGGCCAATGAAATAATATGTGTATTGCATATACGATTCAAATAAGGACACATGGAATGGAGGTCCATCAATGTCATCAAAAGGAACTATTTTTCCCTCTGCCCTAGGCCTATGGAGAAGCAATCTCCATCCATTGTATATGGTGTCCATCCTCCAATATTCTTTGTCCAAATCTTCATATATTATGGGAAGTGTACACAAATCATCCAAATCAAATACTTCACAAATGGCATTTTTGGACAAGTGTATAACAGGCTCTCCTTGTGGATTGCATATGGCTTTGAGGCTGGGATTGTAATGTTTAGCCAAGAGTTTTAGGAGTTCCACATTCACAAACACATCAAGGATGACCAATTTGCCCAAGTGCAAATGCCATGGATTTGACACTGGTACATTCCTAAATCTTCTATCATAATGGAATTTGAACAACTCGTAGCCTCTGATTGGTGTCCATACATTTCCCAGGTATTTGCAATTGTCCTCTAATTTCTCTACCTCTACCCTAAGTTGTGTAGACCTTCAGGCTTTAGGGGTAGACCCAGACAATTGGTCTATCAAATCTTGATTTAGTTTTCTCTCTTTCATTTTTTCATCAGGGCTTTTGTCAATTTTATGTTTCTTAGGATTAGTAGTTTCACCTTGTTGTTTTCTACCCTTGCCCTTTACTGGAGTTTCTGTTATAATTATGAATAGTAAATTCAAATTGTAATCCACCACACAGAGGTTCTTATGTATGTACTTGTTGTCTGAGATGATGATCGAACTCCTTTGTTCTCTCCTCCAAGTTCTCGCTTATGTGCTCCTCTCAGACAATTCTTTTGAACCCAATTGCAATGATTTTGAATAACTCTTTAAGGGGATTTCTTCTCGGCTTGTAATTAATACTTCTAGTGCATTGATTTTCATAATTGTTGTGAGATGTCACATCGTCATAACGTCCTTCATCAGTGGGAAATTTGTAATGTTGGGGAAATCTAATAGCTTCTTATGGCACGAACATTTGCAGATGACTCAATCATTGTGACCCTTCATTTTGTCTCCTCGATATCACCTTTTATGATAACATATATATATCTGTATCAGCAAGACATTTCAAGGTTTATTCGATATAGAAATGAGCACAGGAGCTATTGTCGGCCTGACTTACATTATCATTGTGAGAACATCATCATACTTTGATGTTTCAAATATCTCTAATATAAATATTGGTATGAGTCTTGTCGAAATGCTTATTAGCTTTTCTTTATAGGGCAGGTTAGTGAAATCGGTAAGACTCAAGAAATTAATACCAATATTGCTTGTCTTTATAACCTGTCGAAAAGAGTCTTATCGATGAGTGCAGTCACTATCTTCATCGGAACAACATATGATATCGAGATGACTTCATTCAAATTATCTAATCCTGGTTGTTTCCCTGATGTCTTTCTTTCTATCCTTCATCGGAATGATCATCATCACATGTCACTGAAATCCTTCATCGTTGTGACTATAGATTCGGCAAGACTTGTAAACTCTACTGCAGTCTATTCCCTTTTTGCCGATAAGTCATATCCTCCATATACATCGGTGTGACTTAGGCCAAAAATGCCTTATGGTCGCTGAGACATCATAAGGTCAAAGACACTTTAATCTCTTGCCCCGATGTACATTTCTTCCTGATGAGTCACTAGTTCCACCCGTTCCATGGGTTGTTCGGCAGGAGTCTTACCGAATTCTTGTTGGATTTAGGGCACACAACTAAGAGGCTGGGTGAATCAGTTGTGCAAAACTTTCTTCCACTTAAACACTTAACTTTATTTTTCAATACAGCAGCATAATAATAAATCAACCATGAAAGCACAATGCAACAAATCAAGAGCAGAAATACATCAACACATGAGATACCAAGATTTTGACGTGGAAAACCTAGTTAAGGGAAAAACCACGGGGTGATTAACCCAAGATATATTCTCTGTTAGAAGAATAGAAAGAACAAATGGCACATGCCAATTAGGGCTCATTTCCTGAGCACACTGCTCACAAGAGGCTCAATGCCTACAAGAGACACACTGTCTACAAAGAAATAAGTATCACATACTTGAATTGGTAAATAGCATCTTCACCATGCTTGAGTCAGTTCCATTTAAGCGCAAAACTTCTGCTCTGCCTTTCGCTCTTCTCCTCGCTACCACACACTCATCTTCACATCGACAACTTTGAAATGACTTCACAATCCCTTCTTTATACAAGACATCAACTTAGGAATGATCATCTAAGTCAACAAACATCAACAAGAACATCTGCAGGATGTGTAACTTATCTGGTCAGCCAGTCACAAGAAGAACACCATCATCCGGAAGTTATTCTTCAATTACGAGATCCATCTTCAATGCAGACCACCAACATGAACTGGACATACTCCAAAGACTTCCACAAGCTTTCATGAATCATCACTAACATCCGCACTTTATCTTCTTACTGGAATCCATCTCTCCTACATTTGGAACCTCAAGAACACAGACTGTCATTACTGTCACAAGGGAATAGATACTTGCAGACCTTCAGACCATGAACAAATCAATTTGACACACCAAAAGGACTTCCCAAACACTTCCTCAAATCTGCAGAACATGAAAATGCATTTCCGGATCTCACCGGACCTTTCTGTAACACTCTGTCACCTCTGAACACCTACCGGAGCCAGTTTTACTTAAGCAGCCACAATGTCTTCAGATCTTCATGCGGACCTCTGAAATCTCTACTGTACCACCTCAAGACACATATCTATAAACCCTTTAATCTGCATCTTCTGATCTTCCTCCCATCTTGGACTAATGCATTACTGTCATCACTGTTCTTCACTGTTCCTGATTGGGGCTAATTTTCTCAATATCCTCAACACACTGCTCATCCAATTCTTATCATTAATGCAACAGGAGTATGTTGATATCAATGACAACACCGGTTAGGCCCATACTTGCAACAATCTCCCCCTTTGTCATTGATGGCAACATATTATGTGAAAAACTGTTTTAACCATCAAGACAAGAACTTCTCCTTACTGTCTCAACTCCCCCTATCAGCAAAAACCAATCACATGTCTTTTCTCCCTTTACAGCTCCCCCTTTGATCATCAACCACTTGTTTTTCACATGTCTTCTCTCCCCCTTTGACATCAATGGCAAAGGGAACATACTTGCAATTCCACCACTTCAGAATCATATCTGCTGCTCCCCCTGAGTAGCAGCTCCCCATTCATCAATCCGGACCACAAGATGTGAATGTGATATCCACCAGACTGATGCACATCAGTGCACCTTAGTTCATCACCGGAGGGGCAATAACCCCTAACTTCTCCCTGAGGAACTCAAAAGAGTCCTTAGGTAGAGGTTTAGTAAAGATGTTTGCAATCTGATCCTTGGAAGGCACAAACTCCAATCTAACTTCATTCTTGTTTACTTGTTCTCTCAAAAAGTGAAACTTGATGGATATATGCTTAGTCTTTGAGTGCAACACCAGATTCTTAGATATGTTTATTGCACTTGAATTATCATAGAAAATTGTGATGGGCTCCTCATACTCCACTCTGATGTCTCTTAACATCTGCTTCATCCACAAAACTTGAGTGCAACTGCCTGCTACTACAATATATTCTACTTTTACAGTGGATAGAGATATTGCCTCTTGTTTCTTGCTTAGCCAAGAAACCAATCTCTTCCCCAAAAAGAATGCTCCACCACTGGTACTCTTCTGGTCATCCACATCTCCTTCCCTATCAGCATCTGTATATGCATGAAGAGAGAAATCATGATCTCTAGGATACCATAGACCATACTCAACTGTCCCCTTTAGATATCTAAAAATCCTCTTGATTGCCATGACATGAGATTCTCTAGGATCATCCTGAAATCTAGCAACAAGACCAACAGCCTGTATAATGTATGGTCTAGTTTGAGTGAGATACAACAATCCTCCAATCATTGACTTGTACTTTGTCTAATCAGTCTTAGGAGAGTCATCATCTTTGCTCAACTTACATCCGATTGTCATAGGAGTGTTCATTGGCTTTGAGTCTTCCATCCCAAATTTCTTCAACAATTCTCTTACATATTTTGACTGAGAAATGAAGATTCCTTTCTTTGTTTGAGTGATTTGTAGACCCAAGAAGAAATTCATTTCACCAAGCATGGACATCTCAAACTCACTTTTCATTTGATTTGTAAAACTTTTACACATACTATCTCTTCCTCCAAAAATGATATCATCAACAAATACTTCAACAATCAGGATGTTTTCATGATCAATTTTGAAATACAAATTACTGTTAGCAATACCTTTGTTGAAACCAATCTTTAAAAGATGCTTGTCCAATCTTTCATACCAGGCTCTTGGGGCTTGCTTCAATCCATACAGTGCCTTCTTCAATTTGCAGACCATATCACCATGATCAGACAACTGAAATCCATCCGGTTGCTCAATGTACACTTCTTCCAAGTCACCATTTAGGAATGCAGACTTGACATCCATCTAATACACTTTGAAATCTTTGAAAGAAGCAAGTGCAAGAAATAATCTAACTGCCTCAATTCTTGCCACCAGAGCAAAAGTTTCTCCAAAATCAATTCCTTCTATTTGAGAATAGCCTTTGCAGACTAATCTGGCTTTATTTTTGACTACTTCACCAACTTCATTCAGTTTGTTCTGGAAGACCCATTTGGTTCCAATCACATTTTTGTTTCTAGGTCTAGGAACAAAATCCCAAGTATGATTTTTCTCAATTTGCATTAGTTCTTCCTCCATAGCTTTAAACCAATTTTCATCATTGCAAGCTTCATTTACTGTCTTAGGTTCAATCTTTGAAATCAGACAATACTCATCTGAATCTTGAACAATTCTCCTTCTTGTTTGTACACATTTGCTTTTGTCACCTATGATCTGATCTTTAGAGTGGTTCAGTCTTACATACCTTGGAACTTTGGGAGTTTCTTGTATCAGGCTCATTGAAACTTATCTCTTCTTCTTGACTTGCCGGATCAGCTTGAATCAGTTTTTTAGAAGAGGCTTGAGCACCTTGAATCAGAGCATCATTCCGATCATCTTCATCATACTCATAAAACCTTGAGGGTTTTTCAATTCCTTCATCAACCTTCACATTGGTACTTTCTATAATCTTTCTCAATCTCTTGTTATAACACCAGTATGCTTTGCTTTGAGTAGAGTAACCCAAGAATATTCCTTCATCACTTCTAGCATCAAACTTTCCTAGATCTTCATCCCTTTTAATGTAACATTTACTGCCAAAAAATTTGAAATACCTCACAAAGGGAGTGATGCCAAACCAAAGTTCATAAGGAGTCGTACCGGTATTGCTTCTGATTTGAACTCGATTCAGAGTGTAGACTGCAGTGCTGACAGCTTCTCTCCAATAGATTTGAGGAATATTAGCTTCCATCATCATGGTCCTAGATGCTTCCTGGATGGTTTGGTTCTTTCTCTCAACTACTCCATTCCACTGTGGAGTCCTAGGAGCAGACAACTGTCTCTTTATTCCATGTTTCTCACAGAAGTCTATGAACTCACCAGATGTGAATTCTCCACCTCTATCAGACCTCAAACATTTCAATTTTAATTCGGTTTCATTCTCTACCATAGCCTTGAATATTTTGAACTTCTCAAGTGCTTTTGATTTCTCCTTTAGAAAGGTTACCCACATCGTCCGGGAATAGTCATCAATTAGCAACAGGGTAAGTGCAAAAAGATGGGGGGCCAAAAAGTGGCCAAAAAATTTTCAAAAAAATTTTAGGCATAACACGAGCGCGTTATAACGCGCTCGCGTTATAAAGTCCTTTATATATTAAAAAAAAACGCTGTCATTTCATTTCATTTTATTTCATTGTGAGTTTTTCCTCCGCCCGCGGCTTAAAACCCTTCAAAAACGCGCTCGCGTTCTACAAAACACCGTTCAACACAAAAGATTTGTCGATTCATCGCCGAAATGCCGCCGCGACGTCGAGCACGCCAAAGGGGTGAGTTATCTTTGTTTTTTTGTTTGAATTTATTCCTAAATAGGTAGGTTTTGTGTTGATTTTTGATGTATATTTTATTAATTGTAGGAAATGTTAATGCACCTCCTCCTCCTCCTCAAAATCCACAAAATCTTGAGGAAGAAATACCTGCAGAACAACAACCTCCTCCATTCATTCCTCGACATGCCCCTGGAACACAAGATAATATAATGGGGGAAATTGAAAACAACAAAAAACAAATTGAAGATATAATTGCAAGGTTGAAAGATCCTTCCACTTCAACCTTGCATAGGTCCACGCTTGCCGAATCTCTTGAGTCTATGTTATCAAATGTAAATTCAATTAGCAAGCAAATAACTAGTTGGACCGATAAAAAGAGAGAGTTTAGAGATTACTATGCAGATAAATTGTCATACCAAGATGTCAAAAAATTACAAATTACAAAAGTAGACTTGTGTTCAATTTTCACAAACCCACAAACAAATCAACCTCCACCCATTACATGCAAGAGGTTCCCTATCCATTGGTGCAACAACCAAGCGATAAGGGACAATTTCGGGCAGAGGTGGTGGATGGTTTTTGACCATCCTCCATGTAATAACAATGAGGTCCCGCAATACTTTTTGAGGAAACTCTACTCCGAGTTTGTCCTCAATAAAGTGCCAAACTATTTTGATATGCGGGACTTCCAGGGTAGAGGTGGGGGCTCAGCACAGGATAGACCAGGGGCACGTCTTGACCCACAGCAGGTAGTGAGACGAGTAATTAGCAGACCAGCCCACGAGCATGTTTCTATTCCTTCCATTGTGAAGGAGAGTGTTGAGGTCGATACACTGAGGTCGATTAGTGCCTTGACCCAGAGCATCATAGAGCATGCCGATCCTGCAACACAGAGTGGGTTGGGAGATAGTGCGAGGAGTAGGGTCCCACCGCATACTTGCCAGGCTTGCGGGTCAGACTGTGGTTATGACCCCATGGACAGTCAGGACGCAGGTGCACAGGCTACATCTGCAGCTGAGCAGATGGTGATGACAGATACCCTCCTGAGTGAGACTTTCGGCCTTGATACTCAGGTAAATATTAGCAAGTTTATTGAATTTAATTTATTAAATTTTATTTTTGAAATACAAGATTAACTAATTTAAATTGATGATTTTAATAAAATTTTAGGGTCATAGCGTCGATGCAGTTTTCAGTGGTTCTCCACCTACATTTTTCACTAGATCATCTACTGTCGAGGTATGTAACTAGTAAACAATTATAAATATTACATGTGAATAGCATCGTTATATGAATGGTATTCTAATTTCTGATTTTGGATGTTGAATAGGTTAACACTGTAGATTTCATGGCAACACCTGCCAACGGTGGTGGACTTCAAAGCTTTACGGAGGTAATAAAATAAATAGTTTAATGAATGAATTGTACTTACTAAATTTTTGTATGTGATTTGTGTGTTTTATTGTGTGTACTTCCATGTTTAGATGAGCGTGTGTGTATGTTAGGAGCCATGATTTGCATCACTATTATAGTTTTCGTAATTGAATAATGTTGTTTTATTTCCAGATGATGCAGGCTGCGGATACACCTCCCCATGTTCATAGGGCAATGGAGCAGGGTGTGGCCTCTGCGATTCATAGCTCTATGGCATTGACAGGGGTATGAGGCAGATTAGTAAATTTCAATTTACATTCATTGTTATAGTTGTCTATTTTTGAAAAATCAAAAGATTATTGATTTGAAGTTTAATTTCTATCTGGATGGTTTCTATAGGACATGACATCACCAGGGCCTTTTCCTGCTACTGAGGCAAGCGAGCAGACAAATTATATGTTAGCGGTAAGTGATTATTTTGTTAAATGTTTCATTTTTTTATAACATGTAATTTCTATATATTAATATCTATACTTTTTTTTGTAACAGGTAAAGGTGCAGGAAGAACTAAATAGAAGTAGCCCTCGGGTTCGTAGTAGACCACCCACATGCATGTCTCCATCCCCTAGAAGATCAAAGGCTGCTCGTGATTTATTCTCTTCACCAGCTAGAGGGGAATGACTTTTTATTGTGTTCCTCTGTTGTATGCCTATATGGCATTTGTGGACATATATTTTGTATTGTACATAGTTGACATTGTATGCCTATATGGCATTCTTGTAAGCCTATATGGCTATTTTGTATATATGTTATACTTATATCGACAGATATTGATGTATGCGTATATGGATATTTGGTTAATACAAATCTTTTTTATTGATGGCGTCCATACTTGCATTATAAATCCACTTTTGAATGGATATTTGTAGATGGCTACTTCAAATATTTAAAGTCTGATTGTATTACATAGGATGTTTGCATTTTCTTTGATAGGCTTGATAGGCCATGGATTACATGATGGTGTTTGATGGAAAAGTATGGTACTAGAAGACTCTAGTTCATTCTTAATAGGCTTGTGATTGATAATATCTTTGCATGATTGCACTTGATCTTGGATCATGGGCATGTTGTTAGGATTTTGATTGCATTGTGATGTTTGATGGATAGGCATGGTGTAAGTGTAAGATACCCAACTAGTTCTACAAAAAATTTTCCTTACTTAAACACTTTTACTTGCTAACAATTCATCAACTACTTCAATAACATAAAGATATACATCAAGATAACTATTTGAATGAAACAACATTAGAGTTGGGTACTTGTCTTGTTACTTGATTCAATCAACTTGCAATGTCTTATTACATGGAAAATGCTTTCAATAGCATGAAGTACAACTCATTCAATGGAAATACAAGGACAGGCCTTGAAGCCTTGATGTTACAATGTCTTCCTTATTTGAGCAACATTTGAAGATTTGGAATGTTCAACTCATCACCTCACAAGGTAGGCGCATATTTGAAGGATTTACAGGTTTTTCTGACTTGGGCGCCAAGTTGAGGTGACCTCCTCCTGAAGTTGCGCCTTGTCAACATTAGGTGCCAATTAGAGTTTATGGATGCTCTGGATTGTTTCCAAGAGTAGGCGCCAAAACATCATCATTATGAAAGTGTTTTAAATGCTAGGCACCCAAATCAGCCCTCTGGAGTCTAGGCGCTCCTTTCATGCATTCTGTGTTCTAGGCGCCAATTGAAAGGAGTGGAGAACAGGGCAAGCGCCTTCCAAACTAGGTGTTTCCTTGAGGTGACAAGGACTTAGAAAGTGCGCCTAAGGTGAGTGCCTTGAGTGAAAAGGTCTAACAAACATCTTTGAACCCCCTTTCAAGGTTAGGCGCATTCTGGAGGTGGAAACAAGTAGAAGGTGCGCCTTAGCTTCCTTTGTCAATTCTTGCAAGTCTTTGTTGATTAGGAAGGTGGAATGCTTCATTGTAGAATGAGCGCCTATCTTCTAATGTCCAAACTACTTCTTCTAGCTCACTCTGTGGCTAGGCGCCAGAGCTAAACTGTTCACACAAGGGAGTGCGCCTAGACTCACTTGATGTTTTCTTACTACTTCAACCCCTGGAAGATGTTCCAAGGTGTTCCCTTTTACAAGCACCTGACCTCCCAAGTTCCTTCATGTGCTATTCCTTGAAGGCGCCAAAACTGAGCTCCAGTGCCATGGGATTGTGCCTAACATCTTTGAAGAGTTTCTAAGCCTTTTGCAAGTTGATATCCCAAACTCATCTTCTAGGCGCAACAGGAGCTTTCCAAAGGAGTTTCCAAGTTTTAGACGCCAAGCGAGGTCATGGGTGAATGGAACTGCGCCTTAGGAGATGACTGGATCCTAAGCGTCAGTCTGGAGTTACAGTGGAATTGATATGCGCCTCAACTAGCTTAGGCGCCCATTTGAAGTGATTCCTTTAACACTTCTCTGTCAATCTCAACTGCAAGGATGATCTCCTAATCCAATTTTGATCCTCTGGAGATGCAAATAGCTTTACATTTCACTAGGTTCCATCAATGATGATCATCAACCAAAGCGCATTTCAAAGGTGAGATAGGCAAGTGAGGCACCAAACTAGTCCTTAAGACTTATCTCCTTCTATCAAGTCAATTTCAACTATGTGAGAGAGTTCTATTCTAGGCGCAAAATGGAAATGTTTCATCAATTGGTGCATCTTACAAAGCTCCCAATTCTAGGCGCCAGAGCCAAAGAGTTTTTCCCAACACATGCACCTGGGCTAGGAATTCACGTAAGAGACATCACTTAGCTTTAAAACTTTCAATCTATAGCCATCTGGGCTAGGCGCTCCAATGGAGGATCCTTGAACTCATGCATTGGCGCCTTCTAGTTCTAGGCACCCATTTTGGATGATTCATCCTGATACTAGCGCCCAAAATGACTATACTCTCTTCATTATCCAATTCACTTAGAAGACTCAAGTTGGAGACTTAGTTGTCTATCCATGTTCTTCGGAAGATTCATTGTACCTCTATGCACTATCTCCTTCAAGGCGCTCCTTAAAATCATTGGAAGTGCTTAGGACTTACCTTAGTCCAAAGCGCCACAATCCATTCCTTAAAGCACAAAGAATTCTCAAAGGCGCCCCTATTTACCTCTAAGCACTCAAATATCATTTAGATTCAAGGCGCACATTTAGCTCCAAAACACAAATTTCCATCATCAACCCATCAAGGTGCATCATCTTCCCTTTGTATCCCCTTCAAGGCGCAGACATTCACTTCTTCACACTCAAACTCACTCTCTGGCGCCAGAATAGGTGTATAACTTCAAATAAGGCGCTAATCTTAGGTTTTTAAGTACTTAGTTTGATCTTAAGGCTATCCTTCCTCTAAGCACTCTCTTCAACTCCCTCACTGAAGGCCCTCTATAAGTTTGGGCGCATTTCATCCCAAGGCGCTTCAACATCATCCAAGGCGCAAATTCACTCTCCAAGACAAGGTGCAAAAAACCCTATCCTAAGGCGCTCAAATCTTGCTTCTAGACCTAGGCGCACAAACATGAGATTAAGGATCATTCTGGCCACCATCACTTCCCTAAAGGCGCAAAATTGGTGTAGATACATTCCATTTATTAAGGATCATTTTGGCGCCCAAATCTTGTCAAAGCAAAGGATCAATAGGTTCTCTCTAAGGCGCACTCCAGGGTTTGATCTTGCAAGACTTCTCACGTCAAAATTTTGACCAAGACACTCAAGGCACTAGTCTTTATCATCTAACCCTACAGTGCACTTACTCATTATGATATACTCCTCAACTTTGTATTCAACCTTGCCCAAGGTGCATATTCACTATAAGGCATTCTCACGTTGTCAAGGCTTAGAGGGCTTCAACTTGCTAAAGGGTAGAGGTCTAGGCGCATATCTGACTTGAAGCTCAAGGCGCTCCAACCCTCTTGCTCTGGAATTCCTTCTAGGCACTAAGTGACTTCTCCAATTCCTTGAAAACATTTGAAGTGTTTTACCTTCTCAAGGTGCTCCTTCGAACTTGACTCCAAGGTGTTATAATCTCAAAGGTGCTGACATCATCTCAACCAAAGGCGCTCAATGATTCATCCCATATCTAGGCGCTAAAACACTTAATCAACCAAGTCATTCAAGGCGCCATTCAGTAAACTCATCTTCCATGATATTCCTATCAAGGCGCATATCACTTCTCTCATGGGCTTTAGGCGCTCAGTTGAGTGTTTCAATACTATTTAGGTGCCAAATTCATTTTAATGCACCAAACACAAAGAGCTTTCAAACACTGGGCGCTCACAAAGAGTCTTCCAACCTTGGGCGTTAAATTAGGTCTTTGCAACTATCCAAGGCGCATATCTTCGTTGGAACAACTTATGGTGCCAAGACAACTTCTCATTAGGGCGCTCAAAACACTTGTGTTTACATTTGAAGTGCTTTACCTTCTTAAGGTGCTCCAGACTAACCTGACTCCAAGGCGCTCCATCATCATCCTTAAGGCGCTAAAAACATCATCTCCACTCTAGGCAAAAACATCATCCAACTCCTTAAGGCACTTCACTGTCAAAGTCTGAAGGCGCTCTACCTAGACCTTTCCCCTAGGCGCCAGAACTCCTAAGCACTCACCAGATAACTCTCTTCTTCAAGGCGCAAATCTTCCTATACTATGATTGCCTCTGAAACGCCGATTAACGTGATGTGAGGGTGCAAAGGCTACTCCAATCCTCAGTGAGCACCTAGTTTAAACAAGGAGAAATAAAGCATTCAAAACTATCCAAACGATCATCCCCTTCCTAATGTCTTCACTGCTCCAGAAAACCTTGGCCAAAATGACACATAACAACTCCTATGAGCGCCCTTATGCCCTAGGATCATCTAGTTTGTGCGTCTTGTAATGAGGAGTTCATGTAAGTTTGGAATGAGCGCCATGAATAAGTGTAAACTAGCCTAGAGAAGGGTATGTGCGCCTTGAGCATTCCAGAGATAACTATGTGCCTAGAACAATATGAGTGCTCATGATGATGATTAACGCCCTGATGAGACTATGAGCGCCTTGTTCAGGAGATACCTTGTTTGATCATAAAATGCACCTTGAGTCTTGAAGGTTTTGAGCGCCTAGGTGATTTGGATGTTGGGATGTTGGTATGCGCCCAAGATTGAGGTAAGTGAGCGCTTGTAATGGAGGAGAGCAATGAGATGAGGTTTAGCGCCTCCAAGTAAGGTCAGAGGTGAGGTTAGAGGTGAAATGCGCCTTTGGACCATTCTGGCGCCTTGGATGAAGAACCTATATCTTGAGCCCAAGAGGTAAAATTTGCGCCTTAGTGGATTTGGAGAGTTACAGAGATTAGAGAAAAGCGCCTTGAAGACAGAGTTGTTCAAGGCGCATGTGTGATTTGGTCAAAAACAGGCGCCTAGAGTGAATAGGCTTTCATCCTGACTTAATACACTGCCTCCTTCTGACGATTTTTGGGGCAGCAGAAAACCTTTCACCACGGGCAAATGCCTCAGAGCTATAAAAAATCGAGAGAGGTTATTGTAGAGGCACTCTACGTGATCCCGTTGCCTCAGACGGAATGTTTCTAAGTGACACGGTTTTCGAGTAACATCTCGTCAAAGATTGCTGCCTTTTTGCACTTTGGACTCTTCAGGGATATCGTCGGTACAATGTAGCTCCGACTGTTTCGACATGCTTGGGTGAGAAATAGGACCATGCCTAGCATAAATGTACCCATTCAGACGCGTTGGAACAGTTAGTTTGGTCGCATCAGGAGCAGGACGAAAGTTACACCCCTTTGCAACTTTACACTGCCTCCTTCTGACGATTTTTGGGGCAGCAGAAAACCTTTCACCACGGGCAAATGCCTCAGAGCTATAAAAAATCGAGAGAGGTTATTGTAGAGGCACTCTACGTGATCCCGTTGCCTCAGACGGAATGTTTCTAAGTGACACAGTTTTCGAGTAACATCTCGTCAAAGATTGCTGCCTTTTTGCACTTTGGACTCTTCAGGGATATCGTCGGTACAATGTAGCTCCGACTATTTCGACATGCTTGGGTGAGAAATAGGACCATGCCTAGCATAAATGTACCCATTCGGACGCGTTGGAACAGTCAGTTTGGTCGCATCAGGAGCAGGACGAAAGTTACACCCCTTTGCAACTTTACACTGCCTCCTTCTGACGATTTTTGGGGCAGCAGAAAACCTTTCACCACGGGCAAATGCCTCAGAGCTATAAAAAACCGAGAGAGGTTATTGTAGAGGCACTCTACATGATCCTGTTGCCTCAGACGGAATGTTTCTAAGTGACACGGTTTTCGAGTAACATCTCGTCAAAGATTGCTGCCTTTTTGCACTTTGGACTCTTCAGGGATATCGTCGGTACAATGTAGCTCCGACTGTTTCGACATGCTTGGGTGAGAAATAGGACCATGCCTAGCATAAATGTACCCATTCGGACGCGTTGGAACAGTCAGTTTGGTCGCATCAGGAGCAGGACGAAAGTTACACCCCTTTGCAACTTTACACTGCCTCCTTCTGACGATTTTTGGGGCAGCAGAAAACCTTTCACCACGGGCAAATGCCTCAGAGCTATAAAAAACCGAGAGAGGTTATTGTAGAGGCACTCTACGTGATCCCGTTGCCTCAGACGGAATGTTTCTAAGTGACACGGTTTTCGAGTAACATCTCGTCAAAGATTGCTGCCTTTTTGCACTTTGGACTCTTCAGGGATATCGTCGGTACAATGCAGCTCCGACTGTTTCGACATGCTTGGGTGAGAAATAGGACCATGCCTAGCATAAATGTACCCATTCGGACGCGTTGGAATAGTCAGTTTGGTCGCATCAGGAGCAGGACGAAAGTTACACCCCTTTGCAACTTTACACTGCCTCCTTCTGACGATTTTTGGGGCAGCAGAAAACCTTTCACCACGGGCAAATGCCTCAGAGCTATAAAAAACCGAGAGAGGTTATTGTAGAGGCACTCTACGTGATCCCGTTGCCTCAGACGGAATGTTTCTAAGTGACACGGTTTTCGAGTAACATCTCGTCAAAGATTGCTGCCTTTTTGCACTTTGGACTCTTCAGGGATATCGTCGGTACAATGCAGCTCCGACTGTTTCGACATGTTTGGGTGAGAAATAGGACCATGCCTAGCATAAATGTACCCATTCGAACGCGTTGGAACAGTCAGTTTGCTCGCATCAGGAGCAGGACGAAAGTTACACCCCTTTGCAACTTTACACTGCCTCCTTCTGACGATTTTTGGGGCAGCAGAAAACCTTTCACCACGGGCAAATGCCTTAGAGCTATAAAAAACCGAGAGAGGTTATTGTAGAGGCACTCTACGTGATCCCGTTGCCTCAGACGGAATGTTTCTAAGTGACACGGTTTTCGAGTAACATCTCGTCAAAGATTGCTGCCTTTTTGCACTTTGGACTCTTCAGGGATATCGTCGGTACAATGCAGCTCCGACTGTTTCGACATGTTTGGGTGAGAAATAGGACCATGCCTAGCATAAATGTACCCATTCGGACGCGTTGGAACAGTCAGTTTGGTCGCATCAGGAGCAGGACGAAAGTTACACCCCTTTGCAACTTTACACTGCCTCCTTCTGACGATTTTTGGGGCAGCAGAAAACCTTTCACCACGGGCAAATGCCTCAGAGCTATAAAAAACCGAGAGAGGTTATTGTAGAGGCACTCTACGTGATCCCGTTGCCTCAGACAGAATGTTTCTAAGTGACACGGTTTTTGAGTAACATCTCGTCAAAGATTGCTGCCTTTTTGCACTTTGGACTCTTCAGGGATATCGTCGGTACAATGCAGCTCCGACTGTTTCGACATGTTTGGGTGAGAAATAGGACCATGCCTAGCATAAATGTACCCATTCGGACGCGTTGGAACAGTCAGTTTGGTCGCATCAGGAGCAGGACGAAAGTTACACCCCTTTGCAACTTTACACTGCCTCCTTCTGACGATTTTTGGGGCAGCAGAAAACCTTTCACCACGGGCAAATGCCTCAGAGCTATAAAAAACCGAGAGAGGTTATTGTAGAGGCACTCTACGTGATCCCGTTGCCTCAGACGGAATGTTTCTAAGTGACACGGTTTTCGAGTAACATCTCGTCAAAGATTGCTGCCTTTTTGCACTTTGGACTCTTCAGGGATATCGTCGGTACAATGTAGCTCCGACTGTTTCGACATGTTTGGGTGAGAAATAGGACCATGCCTAGCATAAATGTACCCATTCGGACGCGTTGGAACAGTCAGTTGGTCGCATCAGGAGCAGGACGAAACTTACACCCCTTTGCAACTTTACACTGCCTCCTTCTGACGATTTTTGGGGCAGCAGAAAACCTTTCACCACGGGCAAATGCCTCAGAGCTATAAAAAACCGAGAGAGGTTATTGTAGAGGAACTCTACATGATCCCGTTGCCTCAGACGGAATGTTTCTAAGTGACACGGTTTTCGAGTAACATCTCGTCAAAGATTGCTGCCTTTTTGCACTTTGGACTCTTCAGGGATATCGTCGGTACAATGTAGCTCCGACTGTTTCGACATGTTTGGGTGAGAAATAGGACCATGCCTAGCGTAAATGTACCCATCTGAATGCGTTGGAATAGTCAGTTTGGTCACATCACGAGCAAGACACCAAAAATGCAAAGGTTGCTTTGTGCAACTTGACAACATTGACACTTTTTTGCAACATGACTCAAAGACCCAAACTGACCCCAAATGACTCAAAGTGACTTAAAATCACCTTGATTATAGAGGTCAAGGCGCTCCTTATCATTCATTCATTATGAGCACCTTGGGAGAATGGTATATAGGTCATCATCATGATTGGGCGCCCTGGATCCAGAGTGTTGGAGAGATCATCAAATGGTGTCTAGTAGGGTGAGTTATGAGTTTGGTCGCATCAGGAGCAGGACACCAAAAATGCATAACATGATGATGTAAAAATGTGTACATATGTGTAAAAATGCAGGAGGAAATAAAAAAAGACAAACCTTACAAATTAATGTGCATACTTACAACTCAATGTAACATAACTTTACAAAATCAATGTGAATACTTACAAATTAATCCAATGAACCATCTGGATCTGCTCTACTCTTTATTGTGTCAAGTATTGCTTCATGGTCAGACTCACACACCTTCCACAATATTTTGTTCAAAGGTCTACCCCGATACTTTATCAAATGAACATTGGATGCCACGACAAGGTTCGAGTAATGAAGAATCTTTCGATGCATGTCAAAGTCCTGAAATAGCCAAATATTAACACTCTTATGTGGGTACCTTCGAAGCCATGTTCCAGTAATAACCACTGATCCTGTAGGGTATTCGATGTTTTCTCCATCTGTAACAGGGGCCTCCAATTTCTTTTTGGCCTCAACACAACGGCATAAGTAATAATTTGTTCCCTCTTCATTATCTTCATCTGCAATAACTGCATATACGTGTCCTACATTGATATGTGTAGCAAATTAGATGAAATTAGTCAACATTACAAAAACACTACAAAGTAAGATGACATTACCTAGTTGAACTAGATGAAATTAGATGCATATATGTGCCCTATATTACCTGGTTGAACTAAATCTGATATGTGGTCAAAGTCAACTGACGATTCCATCTGTGTTAGTTCCAGTGCCGTCGGGGGTCGATACGTGTCAAGTGGGCTAAGATAACTTAATTGCCATTCGTCAACCCACTCCTTTGACTCGCACTCATCCCAGACTTGAATTGTACAGGAAGAACAAAAGCATGACATCTTTCGTGTATGGATACTCCATGAACCTGCAATTGAACTTCTGAAAGAGTGCATCTCATTTGATCCTGTCAGTGTACAACAATCCTCATATGGTGCAATGTTAGTATCATCTATCAACCAAAAAAATCTACGAACTAAAGACTTACCTTCATTACCTGGACCCATGGAAGCATTACACCACTCGACAATCGATTTTGCATCTGTCAACTTTGCATTGTCTTTATACTTTAACTCTTCTCGTGCTATGGCTCTTTTGATACATGCTCCTGCACCATCATGCTCCCCCTTTCCATGCCCGGCCTCACAAAAGTTCCACATATGTTGAATACCTGTAAAATTATGCCTCCTACTCAGCCAATAGAAATTCTGCGAGTTCTTGAATTGTGATGCACAATTATCCGACCATATGATATGCTGACTGAACGATATGCCCCTTCTAGCCAAATCATTATAGAACACCTGAAAGCAACCTTGCACGAACTCCGTAGAATGCGTGCGATCATCACTAATATAGAAATGATACTCCCTTATGATCTTTCTGTCATCCTCTGTACTATCATTCGCATGAATGAATGCGATGTGCACAAATATAGAAACCTGTGTGGAGTTGTAATATTGTGATTGCACCTCACGCTGTGGCTGTAGACTGTAGTTCTCTGCAAAGTCGACGACTGAAACAATGCTACCAACTGGAAATGTGTCCTTGCATAACTTGAATTGCAAGTCCAACCATCGAGCTCTATGGGCATGTCTTGCATACTCATACACTATGCTGTCACGAAATATAGGCATAAACTGATACACTGGAATCTTTTCAATAACTAATTCACACCTCTTTGCTTCTTTACCATCTTTTGTATTGTATGCCACTGTTTTATACTTGCCAAATTCTACTAGTTCATTTCCAACCGCATGTGTTATTTCCATATGTTCACATATTGGCAAATGTTGCAAGCCACCGCAACGATGACATGTGCCATCCAAGCATAATTTCTTGTAGAATATTTGACCTTCCTCTCTTTCACATAAAATTCTTGATATGAAATCTCTTGAAGATGTTGGTGGGGCACATATGGCACAACCCTGCAAATCATTGTTAGTATGCATATCTAAACATATAGACCTATAAGCATCAAAATGGTTAGAAAATTCAATATGTAATCTACAACAACAAGTAGTGCGTGTGTGATTTATCTTAACATAGAAAGGTTTTAGCATTTCAAAATATCTTTGACAAATTTTAATTTGAGGATACTTCTCTAGAAATTTACCATAAAACTGTGTTTGAGTCTCATCCAAAAAATGCTTTGGATGTGGCTCGCGGTTCTGACTACCAATTCTCCTTCTTACCACATCCCTTTGATTCGGAGATACCCTTGTGTAATTCTTCCAAAAGTCTTCAATTAGTGACCTCAATGCTTCAACAATTGGTTTATCTTTTCGTGGTAGTCTCCCCGAGAACGCCCATAATTCATTGGCATTAGTGTCCTCAATTCTTTGGCGTCTTCCAACGGCTCTTGATAAAGTTTTCCTATTAATTCTCAATTTTTGACTTGTCTTTCTAATAAGACGAGCTTTCCTCGTTTGACTACTTACTATAGTCGATGTAATCACACGCCGTGTTGCATTACTATCTTTTGTGCGTGAGGTGTTACCCACACTCTCATACGCACTCATTAGATTCTTGACAATAGATTTTTCACTTGAAGCCTCTGATGTTCTCAACCCAAGAATCTTCATGATAGACCTATACTTTATACTTCGCATCATTTCAACGAATAGTTGACATCTTGCAGTCTCATTTAACTTTTCAAAGAACAATCTCCAAATCTTATTAGCATATCTTCTACAAGTGCGTTTTGGAATCTTACCTTCCATTGGCTGCAAAATATTCTCATCAATATCAATCAAATACTTTGGCTTTCTATGCAAAATTCTAGGTGGTGTCAAGTTAGGTAAATTCATCTCAACATTAGGAATTTCATCAATATTTAAATGAGATGGGTTAGATGGCATACCTTCGATCGAAGATGGAATAGATGACATACCTTGAGGTTGAGGTGGGAACGATGGCGTACCTCCTTCATCACATGTGAGTGATGATGTACTCTCAACTTGAGATGTGGTAGATGGTGTCCCTACACGTTGTCTTGCGATAAAGGATGTGTCTCCAACTATGGTATTTAAATCTCTCGTACCACGAAGTTTTTGCATTCGTTCTCTTTGTGCCGCCAATACCATATCTCTTTGTGATGGTTGTGATTCCTCTTCAATTGGTATGTCTTCATTTATCGTGTCCAATTTCCTCTTCTCACGAAGTTCCCTCATAGCCATTGCTTTCTTTGCATTCTTAGCTTCTATCTCTTCCTGTGTTGGTTTAATTCTTGATCGTTTCCTCGGCATGACGGAGAATTTGTCTGTAGCATGATAAAGAGACCAATATTAGTTCCTAAGAAATGAATACATGATAATAGTGGGATTGTATTTTTTTTATGTTGTAAGGATTTATTCTTGTATAGTTTGACATCATGGTATGAACTAAGGTTTGTTTATTACACATAATTATTAAAGAGCCCAAGTGTAGAAAATATACATGGCATCATGTGAGATTGTAGGTTGCTTTCTTGATTGGAAATGTGTCTATTTTAAACATGTATGATAATGCATGATAAAGTAATTCAATCCGAAATAAGGAAAATGTAAAGAACATGCATGTAAAGACTTGACATACCTAAAAAATGAAGATTTGAATGGAGAGAGTACCCAATTATGTAGTGTTTTTATCTTCTTGCATCAAACTCCTCAACAATTTGAGTTTTTCACCACTTGCTTCCTTTTCAATGTTAAATTCTTAAAATTGAATCAAAATTAACATTGCAATACTACAAAAATTGAAACTTGTATAGATATATATCAAATTTGGTTTGAAAACTATGTTATTTCCTCCTTCTCAAGTTGGCAAAGCAGAAAAGGTGGTGGAAAGATCATGCAAAGGTGGTACAATGTGTCAAATGTGCATGTGAACTTCCCAATAGCATGAAAGAACTTCTTTTTTGTTGGAGCACGCGCAGAATCAGTAAGAAAACAGAGCATGTGGGCCTGGATCACGGGGGTAACCACTTTTTTACCGTTTCAGTAGAATTACAAAATGCGAGCGCGTTATAACGCGCTCGCGTTTTATCCTGCTATAGATCTCTAAACCCTAAACCCTCAACTCTAATCCCTTGACCCTCAACCCTCAATGTCAAATCCTAATCCCTCAACCCTATCCCTAAACCCTCAACCCTCAATGTCAAATCCTAATCCCTCAACCTCAACCTTGTCCCTAAACCCTAATCCCTTCAACCTCAACCCTATCCCTAAACCCTTGACCCTCGAACCTCAGCCCTCAACGTCAAACCGTAATCCCTTGATGCAGAGCGAAACAAGTTGAACATTAACACAGGTGAAAAAATCCTTGAAAGTCCACAAAATAACCTTTACAGTGTATATCGGCAAGACAATTTAAATGTCACACCGAAATGTACCTCAACCCTCAACCCTCAACATCAAACCCTCGAACCTCAACCCTCAACCCTCAACATCAAACCCTAATCCCTCAACCCTTAACTCTAATCCCTCGACCTTCAACCTTGATCCTAAACCCTAAACCCTCAACGCCAAATTCTAATCCCTCAACCCTTCACTCTAATCCCTCAACCCTAAACCCTATCCCTAAACCCTCAACACTATACCTTAAACCCTAATCCCTCAACCCTAACCCTAAACCTTGTCCCTAAACCCTAATCCCTTCAACCTCAACCCTATCCCTAAACCCTTGACTCTCGAACCTCAGCCCTCGACATCAAACCCTAATCCCTCAACCCTTAACTCTGATCCCTCATCTCTCAACCCTAACCCTAAACCCTCAACCCTCAACATCAAACCCTAATCCCTCAACCCTCAACCCTAATCTGTCATCTGTCATCCCTCCACACTCTACTTTAACCCTAATTCCTCGACCCTCGACCCTCGAACCTCAACCCTCAACCCTCAACATCAAACCCTAATCCCTCAACCCTTAACTCTAATCCCTCGACCTTCAACCCTGATCCTAAACCCTAAACCCTCAACGCCAAATTCTAATCCCTCAACCCTTCACTCTAATCCCTCAACCCTAAACCCTATCCCTAAACCCTCAACACTATACCTTAAACCCTAATCCCTCAACCCTAACCCTAAACCTTGTCCCTAAACCCTAATCCCTTCAACCTCAACCCTATCCCTAAACCCTTGACCCTCGAACCTCAGCCCTCGACGTCAAACCCTAATCCCTCAACCCTTAACTCTGATCCCTCATCTCTCAACCCTAACCCTAAACCCTCAACCCTCAACATCAACCCCTAATCCCTCAACCCTCAACCCTAATCTATCATCCGTCATCCCTCCACACTCTACTTTAACCCTAATTCCTCGACCCTCAACCCTATCCCTAAACCCTTGACCCTCGAACCTCAACCCTCAACCCTCAACATCAAACCCTAATCCCTCAACCCTTAACTCTAATCCCTCGACCTTCAACCCTGATCCTAAACCCTAAACCCTCAACGCCAAATTCTAATCCCTCAACCCTTCACTCTAATCCCTCAACCCTAAACCCTATCCCTAAACCCTCAACACTATACCTTAAACCCTAATCCCTCAACCCTAACCCTAAACCTTGTCCCTAAACCCTAATCCCTTCAACCTCAACCCTATCCCTAAACCCTTGACCCTCGAACCTCAGCCCTCGACGTCAAACCCTAATCCCTCAACCCTTAACTCTGATCCCTCATCTCTCAACCCTAACCCTAAACCCTCAACCCTCAACATCAACCCCTAATCCCTCAACCCTCAACCCTAATCTATCATCCGTCATCCCTCCACACTCTACTTTAACCCTAATTCCTCGACCCTCAACCCTATCCCTAAACCCTTAACCCTCGAACCTCAACCCTCAACCCTCAACATCAAACCCTAATCCCTCAACCCTTAACTCTAATCCCTCGACCTTCAACCCTGATCCTAAACCCTAAACCCTCAACGCCAAATTCTAATCCCTCAACCCTTCACTCTAATCCCTCAACCCTAAACCCTATCCCTAAACCCTCAACACTATACCTTAAACCCTAATCCCTCAACCCTAACCCTAAACCTTGTCCCTAAACCCTAATCCCTTCAACCTCAACCCTATCCCTAAACCCTTGACCCTCGAACCTCAGCCCTCGACGTCAAACCCTAATCCCTCAACCCTTAACTCTGATCCCTCATCTCTCAACCCTAACCCTAAACCCTCAACCCTCAACATCAACCCCTAATCCCTCAACCCTCAACCCTAATCTATCATCCGTCATCCCTCCACACTCTACTTTAACCCTAATTCCTCGACCCTCAACCCTATCCCTAAACCCTTGACCCTCGAACCTCAACCCTCAACCCTCAACATCAAACCCTAATCCCTCAACCCTTAACTCTAATCCCTCGACCTTCAACCCTGATCCTAAACCCTAAACCCTCAACGCCAAATTCTAATCCCTCAACCCTTCACTCTAATCCCTCAACCCTAAACCCTATCCCTAAACCCTCAACACTATACCTTAAACCCTAATCCCTCAACCCTAACCCTAAACCCTTGACCCTCGAACCTCAGCCCTCGATGTCAAACCCTAATCCCTCAACCCTTAACTCTAATCCCTCATCTCTCAACCCTAACCCTAAACCCTCAACCCTCAACATCAAACCCTAATCCCTCAACCCTCAACCCTAATCTGTCATCTGTCATCCCTCCACACTCTACTTTAACCCTAATTCCTCGACCCTCGACCCTCAAACCTCAACCCTCAACCCTCAACATCAAACCCTAATCCCTCAACCCTTAACTCTGATCCCTCATCTCTCAACCCTAACCCTAAACCCTCAACCCTCAACATCAAACCCTAATCCCTCAACCCTCAACCCTAATCTGTCATCTGTCATCCCTCCACACTCTACTTTAACCCTAATTCCTCGACCCTCGACCCTCGAACCTCAACCCTCAACCCTCAATATCAAACCCTAATCCCTCAACCCTTAACTCTAATCCCTCGACCTTCAACCCTGATCCTAAACCCTAAACCCTCAACGCCAAATTCTAATCCCTCAACCCTTCACTCTAATCCCTCAACCCTAAACCCTATCCCTAAACCCTCAACACTATACCTTAAACCCTAATCCCTCAACCCTAACCCTAAACCTTGTCCCTAAACCCTAATCCCTTCAACCTCAACCCTATCCCTAAACCCTTGACCCTCGAACCTCAGCCCTCGACATCAAACCCTAATCCGTCAACCCTTAACTCTGATCCCTCATCTCTTAACCCTAACCCTAAACCCTCAACCCTCAACATCAAACCCTAATCCCTCAACCCTCAACCCTAATCTATCATCCGTCATCCCTCCACACTCTACTTTAACCCTAATTCCTCGACCCTCAACCCTATCCCTAAACCCTTGACCCTCGAACCTCAACCCTCAACCCTCAACATCAAACCCTAATCCCTCAACCCTTAACTCTAATCCCTCGACCTTCAACCCTGATCCTAAACCATAAACCCTCAATGCCAAATTCTAATCCCTCAACCCTTCACTCTAATCCCTCAACCCTAAACCCTATCCCTAAACCCTCAACACTATACCTTAAACCCTAATCCCTCAACCCTAACCCTAAACCTTGTCCCTAAACCCTAATCCCTTCAACCTCAACCCTATCCCTAAACCCTTGACCCTTGAACCTCAACCCTTGACGTCAAACCCTAATCCCTCAACCCTTAACTCTGATCCCTCATCTCTCAACCCTAACCCTAAACCCTCAACCCTCAACATCAAACCCTAATCCCTCAACCCTCAACCCTAATCTGTCATCTGTCATCCCTCCACACTCTACTTTAACCCTAATTCCTCGACCCTCGACCCTCGAACCTCAACCCTCAACCCTCAACATCAAACCCTAATCCCTCAACCCTTAACTCTAATCCCTCGACCTTCAACCCTGATCCTAAACCCTAAACCCTCAATGCCAAATTCTAATCCCTCAACCCTTCACTCTAATCCCTCAACCCTAAACCCTATCCCTAAACCCTCAACACTATACCTTAAACCCTAATCCCTCAACCCTAACCCTAAACCTTGTCCCTAAACCCTAATCCCTTCAACCTCAACCCTATCCCTAAACCCTTGAGCCTCGAACCTCAGCCCTCGACGTCAAACCCTAATCCCTCAACCCTTAACTCTGATCCCTCATCTCTCAACCCTAACCCTAAACCCTCAACCCTCAACATCAAACCCTAATCCCTCAACCCTCAACCCTAATCTATCATCCGTCATCCCTCCACACTCTACTTTAACCCTAATTCCTCGACCCTCAACCCTATCCCTAAACCCTTGACCCTCGAACCTCAACCCTCAACCCTCAACGTCAAATCCTAATCCCTCAACCCTAAACCCTATCCCTAAACCCTCAACACTATACCTTAAACCCTAATCCCTCATCCCTCAACCCTAAACCTTATCCCTAAACCCTAATCCCTCAACCCTCAACCCTAATCTGTCATCCCCCAACTCTAATCCTTCATCCCTAAACCCTAAATGCTATCCCTATTCCTACACCCTCAACAGAATCGATACTATACCTTAAACCCTAATCCCTTATCCCTAAACCCTCCAACCCTATCCCTAATCCTTATACCCTCCACACTCTACTTTAACCCTAATTCCTCGACCCTCAACCCTATCCCTAAACCCTTGACCCTCGAACCTCAACCCTCAACCCTCAACGTCAAACCCTAATCCCTCAACCCTTAACTCTGATCCCTCGACCCTCAACACTATACCTTAAACCCTAATCCATATCCCTCAACCCTTAACCCTTAAAACTTAAACCCTATCCCTACACCCTCAACACTTGACACTATATCTTAAGCCTTAAACCCTCATCCCTAAAGCCTCAACCCTCAATCCTTAAACCTTAAACCCTAAACCCTATCCCTAATCCCTCTACCCTCAACACTCTAACCCTAACCTCAACATTAAATGCTAATCCGTCAACCCTAAACCCTAATCCTAAACCCTCAACCCTAAACCTTATCCCTAAACCCTAATCCCTCAACCCTCAACCCTAATCCATCATCCCTCAACTATAATCCCTCATCCCTAATCCCTAAATGCTATCCCTATTCCTAAACTCTCAACAGACTTGATACTATACCTTAAACCCTAATCCCTTATCCCTAAACCCTCCAACCCTATCCCTAATCCTTACACCCTCCACACTCTACTTTAACCCTAATCCCTCGACCCTAAACCCTATCCCTAAACCCTTGACCCTTGAACCTCAACCCTCAACCCTTAATGTCAAACCCTAATCCCTCAACCCTTAACTTTGATCCCTCGACCCTCAACCGTAATCTGTCATCCCTCATCCCTAAACCTTAAACGCTATCCCTATTCCTAGACCCTCAACGGGCTCGATACTATACCTTAAACGCTAATCCCTTATCCGTAAACCTTTCAACTCTATCCTTTATGCCTTAACCCTTTTGATAAATAGCCTTGAATGTAAAAAAATTTGAGTGGGACATAACGCGAGCGCATTATAACGCGCTCGCGTTATGTCAAACATGGGAAAATACAGACTTGCGGGAAAAAATGTAAGGCAGGAAATAACGCGAGCACGTTATAACGCACTCGCGTTAT
This sequence comes from Cunninghamia lanceolata, assembly GCA_027924645.1. Classification (NCBI taxonomy): domain Eukaryota; kingdom Viridiplantae; phylum Streptophyta; class Pinopsida; order Cupressales; family Cupressaceae; genus Cunninghamia; species Cunninghamia lanceolata. The sequence goes on from BSBN01001101.1 coordinate 14,483,337, forward strand.
TTCTTGCTTTGGGAATCCCAAGCCTTGGGCTTGGGATTTGCTTTGGATTTCCAACCCAAAGGCTTGGAGTGCCTTATGAACAGTCACAGACGTGTTTTTCTGTATTCTTCAAAATTTCACATAATTTCGTTCGTGCTAACCCTCAGATTTGCACGTGTTTCAAGGTTGAACAAATCGAACACATGGGTAATGTTAGGCTTTCTCTTAGCTATTTGACGATGTGATTTTTTTCACATTTTAACAATGTTAAGCCTTTCATCTTTAATTTCTTTTGTTTGTGTGTCCGTTTTTATGCAAAAACCACTGTTTGGTCTTTTTTTCATTGTAAAATAACTATTCATTCAAATTTCAAAAAAATTACATATTTAGAAACTAGACTCCATTCTACAAATATTAAAAAAATAAAAAAATGATTTTCAATTAGTTTTCAAAATTTATAGGGGTAGCACGGCCAAAATTCTATTTTTTAGGATGTGTCCACTTTAAAAATTAGTAAAAAATCAAATATTCATCAAAAAATTATCAGAAAAATCGGGCATAAACTACATGCTATTAGCTAATTTCTCACCGAAGCGATTTTAAAAATACCAAAAAAAAGTTGACCTTTTGAGGGAGCCACAAAACATGCTATGTTATGTTTTTTTGACAGAAACAACACCAATTTCTGTGGCTCCCTCTTTTGAACCCCTTAATCTATGCCATTTTCAAAACAAAATAGTAGTTTAGAAAGTAGACTCGGAGCACTACGAACATTGTTTTGGTTGCATCTCTAAATTTTGAGTGTAACTATGCTCAATTTCTCATCCAAGGCCAGTATTTCCTGATTTCAGAAAAAAAGTGGCCACTTAAGACCCCTTTTTGGCCCCCCATCTTCTTGCACTTACCCAACATAAAGTATTTATCACCTTGTATACTCCTAGTTCTTGCCGGACCACAAAGATCAGTATGAACTAAGTCTAATAATCCAGTAGAAGACAGTTCCTTACTTTTGAATGAGACTTTGCTTAACTTACCCAACTGACATTCTTTGCACAAGCTATTAGTAGGTTTCACCAATTTAGGAAGATCTCTTATAGATTGAGTATTGCTTATCTTGATGATATTATCAAAATTCACATGACACATTCTCCTATGCCATAACCAACTCTGATCAACTTGAGCAAATAAGCAACTTTTACCAGTATTGACCAAGTGGAAGATATTACCTTTAGTTTGAGTACCGGATGCAATGTCTGTTCCGGAACTTTCAAAGATCTTGCATTTTCCATTCCTAAATCTGAGATCATAGCCTTTGTCCACCAACTATCCAACACTGAGAAGATTATGCTTTAATCCTTCAACATACAGTACATTACCGGTTCTGTTCTTTCCATCAAAAGAAATAGTTCCTCTACCTCTGATTCTGCCAGCAAAATTATCACCAAACTTTACTACTCCTCCTTCATATCTTTCCAAATCTAAGAACTTATTTCTGTCACCTGTCATATGGTGAGAACATCCACTGCCAATAACCCAATCATCTTTTTCTTCAACTTGGACAGCCAGAGCTCTTTCTTCAACCTTATGATTGACAGATTCAGAGGGCATTGGATCGTCTTCCTTGATGGCAATGAACACCCAGTCATTTCTGGATTTGTCTCCTATCTCTAATTCATCATCTGTTACTCCTTCATCATCTCTTTCATGAGCATAGTAACAATTCTTTTAGAATCTTGGTCTTTTAGAATTTGGCCTTGAAAATCTTTCTAGACACTTTGAGGCAAAATGACCAATCTTATTATAGTTAAAACACTTAAAAGGCAATTTCCCTTCATACTTAACGGATCCTCTTTGTAGTCTTTTTGCAATGAGAGCTTCAAGATGAACAGTTTTAGCTTCTTCTTCTTCCAAGTCTTTTCTTGCTTTTTCATACCAGGATAAGTTCCTTGAAGAATTTTCTCCCAGATCAAACCTTTGTTTCCCTTTTATAGAGGCGCTGGCTTTGAATGCAGATTCAGTCTTTGGGGGTTCATCTCCAAACTTGGCCATTTCAAATGCAGCCAATTTACCAACCAATTGTTCTCTTGTAACTATTGTGTGAGCTCTGAATTCTTCAATTGCAGCAGCCCTGATTTTATAAGAAGCGGGAAGGGATCTGAGAACTTTGCAAACAATCTCATCTTCACTCAAGACACCACCAGCATTTCTGATTCCATAAACAGTCTCATTTACTCTTGGCATGAAAGTAGTAATGTTTTCATCATCTCTCATCTTCAAATTTTCAAATCTTCCTTTCAGACTCTGAAGTCTTGCACTTTTAACATACTTGTCTCCTTCATGCAACAGTTCCAATTTTTGCCAGATATCATGAGTAGTTGGTAGGTTAATAACATTTGAGAGCTCTGTATCCAATAATGTGCATAGAAGAGCCTCAATGGTCCGCAGATTGTTTTCAGCATCAGTGATTTCATACTTAGTTGTTGGACCACCCTGTGGAGGTGCATACGGTGTTGAAGCCATGGTCCAATACGCCTTTCCCATACATTGCAGGTGACATTTCATGCGACCTTTCCAAAGATTAAAATTGGTTCCATAAAATTTCAAACTGTCCTTCTTGTAAGACGACATCCTGGATCTCCTCAAGAGGTTAAGCTCCTTTTAGAGGAACTTGGATCTAATACCAATTGTTGGATTTAGGGTACACAACTGAGAGGGGGGGTGAATCAGTTGTGCAAAACTTTCTTCCACTTAAACACTTAACTTTATTTTTCAATACAGCAGCATAATAATAAATCAACCATGAAAGCACAATGCAACAAATCAAGAGCAGAAATACATCAACACATGAGACACCAAGATTTTGACGTGGAAAACCCGGTTAAGGGAAAAACCCAGGGTGATTAACCCAAGATATATTCTTTGTTAGAAGAATAGAAAGAACAAATGGCACATGCCAATTAGGGCTCACTGCCCGAGCACACTGCTCACAAGAGGCTCACTGCCTACAAGAGACACACTGTCTACAAAGAAATAAGTATCACATACTTGAACTGGTAAATAGCATCTTCACCATGCTTGAGTCAGTTCCATTTAAGCCCAAAACTTCTTCTCTGTCTTTCGCTCTTCTCCTCGCTACCACACACTCATCTTCACATCGACAACTTTGAAATGACTTCACAATCCCTTCTTTATACAAGAAATCAACTTAGGAATGATCATCTAAGTCGGCAAACATCGACAAGAACATCCGCAAGACGTGTAACTCATCCAATCAGCCAGTCACAAGAAGAACACCATCATCTAGAAGTTTTCTTCAATTACGAGCTCCATCTTCAATGTGGACCACCAACACGAACTGGACATACTCCAAAGACTTCCACAAGCTTTCATGAATCACCACTAACATCCGCACTTTATCTTATTGGAATCCATCTCTCCTACATCCGGAACCTCAAGAACACAGACTGTCATTACCGTCACAAGGGAATAGATACTTGCAGACCTTCAGACCATGAAAAAATTGAGTTGACATACCAAAAGGACTTCCCAAACACTTCCTCAAATATGCAGAACATGAAAATGCATTTCCGGATCTCACCGGACCTTTCTGTAACATTCTGTCACCTCTAAACACCTACCGGAGCTGGTTTTACTTAAGCAGCCACAACTTCTTCAGATCTTCATGCGGACCTCTGAAATCTCTACTGGACCACCTCAAGACACATATCTACAAACCCTTTAATCTGCATCTTCTGATCTTCCTCCCATCTTGGACTAATGCATTACTGTCATCATTGTTCTTCACTGTTCCTGATTGGGGCTAATTTTCTCAATATCCTCAGCACACTACTCATCCAATTCTTATCATTAATGCAACAAGAGTATGTTGACATCAATGACAACTCCGGTTAGGCCCATACTTGCAACAATTCTCTCGTCGGTATGATCTATACTATCGGGGGAGTGTTCGGAGTATTCTCTGATAATGTTTTCTCATCTCGATGGTCTTCATATTTGATTAATTTGGCATGATTGGGACTCTCTCTCTCTTCGATGAAGGGTCATCGATGTTACTTCTTTCATCGAAGGATTCTAAAACTTTCACTTCGACCATAATCTTCATGCCGATACACATCTAGCTCACTCAAATGGAACATGGATTAGTGTAAAAAAAACTGAGGTCTTGCCGAAATCAAAGAACTGAGGCCCTTTTTATACTATGGTTTGAGAGGTGAGACCAATATTTGTGGTATAAATCATGTTATGTTTATGGAATTTATTAGCTGCTATTATGATTTTCTAATTTGGTTGGACATGGGGTGGATAGGAGTATAGGAAAATTTTAAAATTTTCCTGTCCCAACAGTGGCTCTATCTGGGATGTATACCCCTTGCAGGTATAACAAGAATTTAGATCTCTTGGGGGAGTAGACCATGTATTTTATTTATTGCAGATGACAACTTTACAGAATTTTAGGAATATATATATGGATGAAATGAGAATGGGAGTTAGATGTGATAATGATGTAGGACGGGGATGATCCTATACTACTATACATGGAAAAGATTTTTGTTATTGTTGAGAGATTCATAGGACTGTCCATGTACTGGCAGATCCTTATCTCTCTTCATTACCCTAAACTATTGTGCATGGAATAAGAGTACTTCAAGAATTATTTAAGAGTTGTCCATCCACTGGCAACACTTATTTCTCTTTGTGCATGATTTTGATGTTTTCATGAAAAGAAAGGTTTTAGAAACTATCCATGCACTGGCAGTTCCTGTTTTTCTCCAGACATATTTTGTAGATAGGAGTCATCTCCTCCTTTGCTAATGACAACAAAAGTACCCAACCATAGGGCTTCAAACTTTCCATGCTTTCCTTTCTCTTGACATCTGGCATTCCACATCAATACCAAGTCATTTATCTCAAATTTTCTATCCTTGGCCTTTTTGTCAAAAAGGTATTTTACTTGTGATTGCAATTTGATGTTCTACTTTTGAGCTAGTCTCCCTGTCTCATCAAGTTCTGCAAGATGTTCTATTCTTTCCTCCATTGGTTCAGGAATGTTTAAATCCTCTTGAAGAACAAATTTGTAAACTAGTAGAAGATTTTCTAATGGCATCCTTGCTTGTGTTCCATACACCAATTCAAAAAGAGATCTTCCAATTGATCTCTTCACAATAATCCTATCAGCCCACATAGCCATTCTCAACTTTGAATCCCACACCTTTTTGTTTCCCTCCAACATCCTTTTTATAATTTTCAAAAGATTTTTGTTACTAGATTCTGCCTGCCCATTTGCCTGTGGGTGTTAAGGGGCAGCATAAGACACAGTGATGCCATATATATTACATAAATTTTTGAACTCATCAGATCTAAAGCACATTCCATTGTCTGTAATCAACCTCACTAGTGTACCAAATCTAAACATAATGCTTTCCATTAAAAAAATGATCACCACTTTGCTTGTTGCTTGTTTAGTTGGGATTGCTTCCACCTATTTTGTGAAGTAATCCGTTGCCACTAAAATCCATTTGTGTCCTCCGCTTGACTTTTTTGCAATCTCTCCTATAAAGTCAATTCCCCATTGATAGAATGGAGCTTCCACCTGCATAGGTTTTAAGGGTAGTGCTCCCTGATATTTTCATTTTCCTAAAAATTTCTGGCATGCCTCACATTTTCCTGTATAGTGATATGAATCATTGAAAACTCTAGGCCAATAGTATCCAGCCCTCAGGATCTTGTGAGCTATAGTTTTTGCTGAGAAGTGTCTTCCACACACTCCTTCATGTAATTCTTTCATGACATGTTTTGACTGATGTTCATCTAGGCATAGTAACAGAATTCCATCCCTATTCTTGTTGATAACTGAGAGGGGGGGTGAATCAGTTATCCTAATTATTTCTTCTTTCTGAACTTTCTTATTAATCAATGCAGCATTAATTCAAACAAGCAAATATTACCATGAAATGAAAAACACATGACACAGTATTTTTGACGTGGAAACCCTGTTAAGGGAGAAAACCACAGGGTGATTAACCCAAAGATTATTCTTTGTTAGAAGAATAAGGAATTACAAAATGGCACTTGCCAATTAGGGCTCACTGCCCGAGCACACTGCTCATAAAGGAGGCACACTGCCTACAAGGAGACACACTGCCTACAAGGAGACACACTGTCTACAAAAGAATGTTTATACAATACTTGAACTGATTGGAAGCATCCATATATGCTGGAGTTCAGTTCCGGTTAGGCCCAGTACACTAATCTGCTACACTTCATCTTCCCTCTTCTCTTTATTCTGCTTTTATTTCACATACCAGATCTTTCTTACTGCTTCTATTATGCTCTGCTCTTGTTCGCATATCACATCACTCAACAACACCTCTCATAACTAAATCCATACTATATATATATCCGCACAAGTGATTTCATTATCTTTCTAGTCGGCACCCGAAACAGTCTATCTTCTCACAAACTCTGTTCTGTCGGCTGAATCCTTGCACATCAAGTAATGCGGATCAAGCATATACTTGTAGATATCATTAATCATGTCGGCCAAACATGATTCATGCCTTCACAACCTTTACCATCAATAGTAACACATCCGAAAAATAGTCTGATGTTCTGTCAATCAGTTCTTCCTCTGTTCACACTGTCACTCAGGAATCCGGTACTCAACTATTCATATCTTTTTCCTCATCTATCACCGGAGGCTAAATCCTTGGAATATACCACTCAAGGTAGTCCTCTTGACTTCCTCAAATCCACACTACACCAAGATACTTCCTCTGAGAGATCCGGACCAGTCTATCGGACCTTGCCACATGCTCTATTCTTGTTCACCAGACCACAATAATCTTCATTCTGACTTCCGGTAGAGTCACACCATGATTTGCGGATATGTGGGATGACCTTTGTTGCCATCAATGACAACAACCATGAATCCATATAGTGTCTCTTGCCAACAATCTCCCCCTTTGGCATTGATGGCAACACTTAGTGAAAAATGACTAAGTGTTTACACTATGCTCCCCCTTGGCTGATGCTCTGTCTTTATATACATTTTCCGGAGCTCCCCCTTAGTTGGATTCCTCATTTTTCACTGCTCCTCACTCCCCCTTTGACATCAATGGCAAAGGGTAGGGTCCGCACACCAAAATTTTTAAGAATTTTACTATACTTGGCTGTATATTACATATTCACAAAAACTGAAGAATGTCTGCAAAGGATGTCTTCAATTGGATGAGTTTTGTAGCCCAACTTTGCTTCATTCTATCCAAAATTGAAATGTGACCACTCAACAAGAACACAAAAGCTTCTGCCCTCTTAAGATCTGTCAGATCATTGGTTTGGGTGGTAGTCTTGGCATCATTTATGGCCTCATGCATGGTCTCTAACTTAGGGATAATAATCCTTCTAAGTTCTCCCATCCGGTTAATTATATTCTTCCTTTCCTTTTCAAAGTTCTTTATTGCATTTGTGATTGCAATAGTTTGACATTCTTGATTTACTATGGAGGAAGAGAGAGGATAAAAACTTTGAGACAAACTCAGCAGTTTGTCCTATTCCTCTTTTATTTTCTTCTCAATTTCTACTGTTGCTTTTGACCAGGAGATACAAAATTTGTAAATGTCACCGCCATCCTTAAGAGCATTTTCTAAGCTCTTTATTCCAATACTCATATTTCTCCTATCATTAGAGATTAATCCTAGTACCTCTGAGAATCTCTTATCCAAAAACTCCTTCCGGACCTTTTCTTCAGCTGATTTTTCTAGGGATTCAAAATGTGTACCAACACTGCTGACTAAGGTTTTGAGATTACTGGAAGAGGAGGCTGTGGGATCTTTCTGGACCGAAGGCATAATCTTCTCAAGCACTCCGAAAGCAGCTTCTATCAACTCAAAGTCTTCCATATGAGACTTTAGGAGTTTTTCATTTGCCTGCTATCTTCATTGTCTGTACCGGAGAGAGGGAATCAAAGTTGAATGGACCTTGTAGAAGCTCCGGTTCATCAATCTCTATTGCTTCTTTGCTCAGAAATTTTTGGACAGTTTGTGCAGTGTCTCTTGCCGGAGATAGATGTTTCTTCTCTTCTGCAGTCTTGGAGTTGTCCTTTGGAATTTTCTCTCCCTCTACATTCCCACCACTGACAGTTGTGGTTTTCTCTGGTGAAGTCTTCTGTCCTTCTGCAATCTTTGCACTGTCACCTTCTTTTTCCTTCACCGCTGCTCCTTTCTCTTATAATTTCTCTTCTTCTTTAGATCCGGAGACTGTAGGGGAAATCGAAGGAGAGATGTTAGTCTGTTCAAGGGCCACTTCTTCTGGAGCAGAGGATTCCAAGTCCACAGCTGTTTCTGCACCTAAGTCCTCTACAATAGGAATGTTGAACCTTTTGAATGTATTCCAGAGGATCTCTTCAGTGTCCTTGGCTACCTTGTCGGTCTCACCAAGCATAAGTTGATTCATCCTTGCTTTGCTCCTGAATTCATCCTTGCAGCCTTTGAATACCATGTTCATTGTTTTGTGATCAATTGAAGGATATAACTGAATAGCTATCTGTTCCCTGATCTCAAGGTCTTTTGCCATGGCATTGGTCTTTCTCATTTCCAACTCCTTCTCTAGACTCTTAGGAATTTGGGAGATAACCTCAATAAAATCTTTATTGTAAATGTTCAGATACCTGATTGTAGCTTCCTGCAAGATCTTTTGGTCAGCCTCATTGTAGTCATCATAGAATTCGGCCACTGGTTGAAGGTTCCCATCCACAGTGACTGATTTGATTACACTGTCTAGAGACAGGGTGGGCTTTTCAACAAATTTCTCTGCCATTTCTTCCTTGTCTTGGCCTATGGAGGGTTTATCGGATCCTTTCTTCTTCTGCTTCTTTATTTCCTTTACTCCCTCATCTGATTCAGTTTCCTCTTCATCTCTTTGACTTTCATAAGCCCTTGTGGCTTTTGTCTTGGATCTTTTGCTGGATGCCTGGACTTCTGGTTTTGAGCTTTTGGCTGTGGCAAGTGCAAATCTTTTTGATGATCTGGTCCAGGTGGAGGTTTCTACCGGAACACTTTCTTCACTTTTCTTTTCTACCCTCTTCTTCTCTTTCTCATCCCCTTCTTCTTATGAGCATCAAGTGCCTCCATTGAGATCCCAAGGCCTTATGCTATATGTTCTACTTCTTTTCTAACCTTCCTCTTGATCTCTGGTTCTCTGAGTTCAACATGGATTTTTATACTTAGTTCCTCAAATGTTTTGAACCTTTCTGCCTTTGGATCTTAAGGCTGACTTAGCATGTGTTGAACATGCAGCTCCACAATTTGTTCATCCACTTCATACCCCATGGGCATGATCCACACAGTTCTTGGTTCTACTGCCTCCATTAGGCACTGATCTATTTCTACCATAAAGCATACTGTGTCTTTGTACTTTTCAACAAGAGACTGGGGAATTCTTTCTCTTGCATGCATCATGCTCTAAAAGTTCTTGAAATATCCCCACAGGGCTGTTTTTCTTGCTTTAACACCCCCAAGTCCATGCAAATAATCTCTGATTTGGATGGCAACTGGTTTGTCATTCTGCCATATCCATCCACTAGATCCGGGAAGCTCATTCATGTAATAAAAGAATAAACAAAGGATCAAACTACCATACTTGAAGGAGTTTTTCTTGTCCTTCTTGATCTTCTGCAGATTTTCCAAAAGTTGGTTTAGAAGAAGCCAACACAAGTCATAGTCTGCATTCTCCTTTAGCATTTGATAAGCTGTGTAAATTGCAGTTTTCGGTACTGAATTTTCCCTACTGGAGTGATAGATCTTGTAACCAATTATCATAGATGCAAATTTGACATCCGGTTCAGTGATGCCTTCAATTGTCATAGCTCTCTTGTCAAATTTAGATCCAGTTGCATCACTAACTGTCTGATTTTTGACAGACTTGAGAATAGGTAATCCACCGAATGAGTGCAGACTGGTTACAGCCCTAATTGCATCTTTGGTGATCTTGAAAGGCTTGTTCAACCATAGGAAATTGTCATGTACTCTACTTAGTACATACCGGACCCATTCATCTTCTTCAAAACAGGGGAAATGAATGCACTGTGCAAAGTGCTTATCCCGGATGGCTTTGTATTGAGGTTTAATCTCAAAGGAGTCGTCTATCAACTGTTTGTGATAGATATCCATCAATTTTGATTCTCCAAAGTCTTCAAAATTCGCATGTATGTAAACCCTAATGTCCTCCATATGCAATACACCATGCGAAACACGAGAGAAGGCTTCTAGGGTATCTACCTCCAAAGATTTGTATGGATGTTTCTTGAATGTGGGGTGAGGTCTATCAGAGATCTTAACTCTATTCAGAGTAGCCATTTTTCAAAGATTTGCAGTGAGATATTGAAAATGGAAAATACCTTATGCGCCTTCGGTTACACAGAGTGGTTGGATTGATTTCTGTATGTAATGACTTCTGCAAGAGATCTTTGGTGAACTTGATGAATTTTGTTGCAGAGCTCCACTTTTTGTTTCTTCTTGAGTGCAGAATGAACAAGTGATTTATGAGATATCCCTTATATTGCTCCGCAAACCCTAATATCTGATTGCAATAAATGCTCGACCTAAATTATTCTGGTTTGCCTTATTTGAATGACTTGAAGAACCGAATCAGTCCTGATTTATGAACGTCGTGCGGATCTTCCAACCATGAACAAATCAAGATGACACATCACAAGGTCATCCCAAATACTCTGTCCAATCCGTAGAATAAGACAATACACTTCCGGATCTCTCCAGACCTTTTTGTAATCCTCTGTCATTCCGAAGCATCTTCTGGAATAGGTTTTACATGATCGATCACAACTTCTTCACATCTTCATGCAGACCTCTGAAATCTTAGCTGGATCATCTCAAGACTCATATCTACAAACCCTTTACTCCGCATCTTGTGCTTAATCCGGCACCACTTGATTGGCTGGGGGAACAAGATTTTCTTTGTGTCTCCCCCTGAGCCAGAGCTCATTTCTTAATTTCTGGAAGGAATATCAGCACCAGAGTCTGGTGTGGATCCAACCTCTACCTTCTCTGAACTTTTCTTCACCCAAATCTTGTTCATCTCATTCCTAACTTCATCCGCATTCATCTTTTGTTTACCTTTGCCTTGATTCTGACTATATACCAGACCTCTTTTGTCCTAATTCTTGCTTCTGCAGACTTTTGCATTATGACCGGACCTATTACAGATTTGGCAAACAACATTTCTTTGCATATTTAACTGATAACCTCTTGATCTGCATTGATTAGCCATATGACCTACTCTATTGCATGTAAAGCATCTACCATTGAATGATTTGTTCATTTGCATATTTCTACATTCATGAGACTTATGTCCATACCTTTTGTAGTTAAAGCATTGTCCAGAGAAGGATGAATTAGTCTGATTCATTCTCTTTTTGCACTAATTAGCTTTGTGACCAAAGTGATTGCCGCTGTGGTAGTATCCATTGAAGGATGGATATCTTTGAGCATTGGGCTATCTTACCAGAGGTTTTCTAGGCCTGTTCCTTGGATTTTTTGATCCAAAATTCTTCTGACCGGATCCGGAGCTTTCTCCTTTCTCATATCCTAAACCACACTTGTCATTTGTCCTCTTTTGACTTCTAAGAAGAACTTCAAGTTGAGCAGAACTTATCTTGAATTTCTCTTTATATTCATTTACTGTTTGAAGATCCCTTTTGAGAGAGACAATTTGATCCTCAAGTTTTTCTTCATTATCTTTAGCATCTTCAAGATCAGATTCAGGATGTCTGATAATCCTATCCATCTGGTGGCAATCTTCTAATTTCTCTTTGAGAGATTGTCTTAGATTGTCTTCAGTTTTTCTTTTTTCTTCAATCTCTTGAGTAAACTTTATAACTCTTGATTCCATTTCATGTCTTACCATAATGACTTCTTTTGATAACTTTTCACATAACTTGGTTTTTTCAGTCAGCTATTCATTTGCATTACTTTCTTCACTTTGTCTTGCCAATTGCTGGAGCAGCTCCTTTCTCTTTTTCATAGAGAGACTTAATTTGTCTTTTAGTTCTCTCATGAATTCATCAGCCTGTTTGAGTCTTTCCTTTAATTCATTGACTTCAGAGTTTGACTGTTCAAGATCCTCAAGGGCAGTTTTGAGTTGCTCCCTTAAACCATATGCATCCATTTGAACTCCTAGATCTTCCTCAAGCTGTTAGGCTCTATTAGGAGGAACTTAGCTCTGATACCAATTGTTGATAACTGAGAGGGGGGGTGAATCAGTTATCCTAATTATTTCTTCTTTCTGAACTTTCTTATTAATCAATGCAGTATTAATTCAAACAAGCAAATAATACCATGAAATGAAAAACACATGACACAGTATTTTTGACGTGGAAACCCTGTTAAGGGAGAAAACCACGGGGTGATTAACCCAAAGATTATTCTCTGTTAGAAGAATAAGGAATTACAAAATGGCACTTACCAATTAGGGCTCACTGCCCGAGCACACTGCTCACAAAGGAGGCATACTGCCTACAAGGAGACACATTGTCTACAGAAGAATGTTTATACAATACTTGAACTGATTGGAAGCATCCATATATGCTGGAGTTTAGTTCCAGTTAGGCTCCGTACACTGATCTGCTGCACTTCATCTTCCCTCTTCTCTTTATTCTGCTTTTCTTTCACATACCGGATCTTTCTTACTGCTTCTATTCTGCTTTGCTCTTGTTCGCATATCACATCACTCAACAACACCTCTCATAACTAAATCCATCCTATATATATATCCGCACAAGTGATTTCATTATCTTTCTAGTCGGCACCCGGAACAGTCTATCTCTCACAAACTCTGTTCTGTCGGCTGAATCCTTGCACATCAAGTAATGCGGATCAAGCATATACTTGTAGATATCATTAATCATGTCGGCTAAACATGATTCATGCCTTCACAACCTTTACCATCAACAGTAACACATCCAGAAAATAGTCTGATGTTCTGTCAGTCAGTTCTTCCTCTGTTCACACTGTCACTCAGGAATCCGGTACTCAACTATTCATATCTTTTTCCTCATCTATCACCGAAGGCTAAATCCTTGGAATATACCACTCAAGGTAGTCCTCTTGACTTCCCCAAACCTGCATTGCACCAAGATACCTCCTCTGAGAGATCTGGACCAGTCTGTCGGACCTTGCCACATGCTCTGTTCTTGTTCACCGGACCACAATAATCTTCATTCTGACTTCCGGTAGAGTCACACCATGATTTGCAGATATGTGGGATGACCTTTGTTGCCATCAATGACAACAACCATGAATCCATATAGTGTCTCTTGCCAACAATTCTTCCAATAAAGATCTCCATCGATAAATACATATTTTGAAACCTGTAATTTAAGTGTCCTTTTCTTGTTATCATCATATCCTTCAGGACATTTCATATGTTTCAAATAAAATATGATGTCAGCATACCATGGAGTATGCTTAATGCTAGAACTCATGTTATTAACCTCATCAGTATTACATATTTGAGAAGCCTCAAGATTATTTTCGACCATTAGTCTAGCAAGACCCTGTCCTCTCACTAGTTTGGTGATTTGGATTTCAATATTAAACTCCTGAATTTTATTAATCCATCTGCATCTTCTACCTGTGACCTCAGCTTGGACTAATATATCTTTCACTGCAGCATTAGGCACATATGCTATTATTTCAGCTTCCACCAAGTATGGTCTAAAAGCTTTGACTGCTTTCACCAATGCATAGGACTGTTTCTCAACTATGTCATATTTTAATTTTGCATTTTGAAGAGACTTGCTAAAAAATAAAATGGGTTGTTCATGTCCCTCACCATTTTTCTAAAACATTATTGCTGCAACTGTATGATATGAGGCAAATGAGAACAGCTGAAATGGCTTACTGAAATCATGAGATATCAGAACTGGGGCTTCCTTGATTGCCTTCTTAATGGTGGCAAATGCATCTAATGTTTCGGCTATCCAGTTCACTTCTGAATTCTTTTTTAACATTATTGATATGGGACTAACAATCTCTACAAAATTTGATATGAACCTCCTAACAAAGTTGATTTGGCCAAAGAATGATTGTATGGTTTTTACATTCTTAGGAATGGGAACTTGATCAATGGCTCTTACTCTTTCTGGATCTATTCTTACTCCATCTTTTGAGACTATGTGACCAAGCAGCTTACCCTTTGTTACTGTGAAATGGCACTTCTTAGGATTCAACGAAATTCCATATTCTAAGGCTTTAATAAAAATTTGTTCTAAATGTTTACAATGATCCTTAGCCTTTTTGGAATATGTTGTCATGTCATTCTAATATACTACCATGATTTTGTTAATCAGTTCTGCAAAGGCCACATCCATCGCTCTTTGGAATGTTGCTCCAGTGTTCGTGAGTCCAAATGGCATTCTTAAATACACATACGTTCCCCATGGTGTGGTGAATGCAGTTTTATATTGTTCTGATTCTTTGACTTTCACCTGATTATATCTCGAGAAACCATCCATCATTGACAATAGTTCACACCCTATCACCTATGCAGTACTACTTCCATGTTAGGAAGGGGATAGTTGTCCTTAAGAAAGGATTTATTTAGATTCCTAAAGTCCACACATAATCTAATATCACCATTTTTCTTTCTGATAGGCACCAAATTGGAAACCCAAGAAGAATGTCTAATGGGTTTGATAATAGCTCCATCTCTTAGTTTTGTAAGTTCTTCAAGCATTTTAGGGGCTAGTGTGGGATTAATAGGCCTCTGCTTTTGCCTGAATGGTTTAGCATCTAGCTTTAATGGTATTTCATGCTAAAAAAGATCCTCCCTATATGCTTTCAAATCATTATATGACCATGCAAATACATGTCTATACTTCCTAAGTAAGTTGATGAGCATGCTCCTGATTTTGGGACTGAGCTTCTTTCCAATGTATACATTCTTTGGGGCTGCCTGCGTCCCCAAATTAATCTCTTCAAGATCATTCTGTACTACGGGTGTGTCTTTCATTTTAAATCTATCACATTCGTCAAACGCTTTCTCCAACGCTATGAATCCCTTAGGTATTTTGTTTGTTTTTAGCTAAACTATCTCTTGACCAAAGAGAGTTTCTTTTCCATCATGTTCTTCCACAAATGCATTAAAATCAATTTCTTGGTTTTCATAGTGATCGACACAATGTAAGAATTTGATTATATCGGTATCATTATCAAACACTTTCTAGTTATGGACATTATCTGGGATAGTGGGTCTGGTTTTGAATTCAATTTCTGTAATACCCCCCAATGTGATATCATCCCTTTTTAATGCAATATTTGTTAGAAAATCTACCATAATATTTTTTGATCTATCAATCCAGTTGATTGAGAAGGCATCGAACAACTCAACATCATCCCAGACAGCATTTCTATATTGCTTCAACCTCTTGTTTTTGGATAAGTATTTCCCTCTTACTTGAGAAGTGACTAATTTTGAATCCCCGTATACAGCCAGCTTTCTTATCTTGTGCTTGATGGCAATATTCAAACCAATGAGCAAAGCCTCATATTCCGCTACATTGTTTGTGCATTCAAATGTCAATAAGAATGAGTATTTGAAAGTTTTACCTGTTGGTGAAATAAATAATACTCCCGCCCCATTTCCCATTTTGCTACACGCACCATCAAAATACATTTTCCACACATCACTCTCCTCTTTCTTAGATTCTATATGCATTGGATTAGTATTTTGCAATTCTAGATGACTTGTTTCAACCTTGAAGGTTCCCAAATATGTATCATAGAATAGATTTATTTGATTTTGATCTAAGTGTTCTATGATGTTCTCATATCTTGGCTCCCTACACAGCTTGATCTCTTTGCCTCTCACTGATATTGTAGCATATGATAAATCTAATTGGACATTAACTCCTGCCATTGCAGCCCATTGTCTTGATAAGAGCATTCCATAATATGGTGGAATATCAACCACAATGATATCAATATTATAGGTTGCTTCAGGGTATGAAGCTAGTTTTATTTTCACATCCCTCATAATGCCCACAACTGGGATAGACCTATTTTCCATCGTATAACACTTACCAAATGTAGTGTCAACCCACATTCCCAGTTCTTTCATGACTACTATTGGCATGATATTCATGGCTGCACCTGAATCAATCATGCAATTCCTCACTAGCCTGTTTCTGATTAATAAGGTGGTGTAGAAAGGGTCCACTTGTGAGGGGTTCTTTGTTACGGCATCACCTAGATATACTTCAGAAATTTGGAATGTTTCTTGGTGAACGTTGTTTGTTCTATTCTCTGATTCTTCATATTTTTTATTTGGTATATCTGAAATTAGTTTAACCACTGTATTTTTGTATTTATCTATCTTCATCATTTCCAAAAGTGGTATTGATATATTCACCTGAGATATTGCATGAGCAACGTCAAATGAATGGGCTATAGTCTGATCATTCCTTTCTGTCTTTATATGTTCTTTTGCTTGATTTGGTGATTTATCTTTTGTTTTATTCTTCTCATTTTTTTCTAGTTCTCTAAATGAGGACTTTGCATTATTTCTTTTGTAATTTTGATCTTTTATAAAGACACTCCCAGGTGTTCCCTATTCTAAATTTACTGTCCTGTTTCTTAAATTATAGGCATTTTTAGCTTGGGCAACTGCAGCTATTGTAAGAACTTCCCTTTCCTTTTCAGTGGGCTTTCTCCACTGATCATATGGTGAATTGTTATGATAATAAGTAGGTCCCTCATAGCTAGCCTTCTGATCTGAGAATACTTCTTATTTTCCCATGTTGATATGATGTTTCTAGTTCCCCACATCATATTCATATCCCTCTTCCTCTGTAGAAGAATAGTCTTCATTCAACAAGTATGGTGCATCTTGCATCATGTTTATTGTGTGATTATCTCTGTTATAGTTGTATAATACTTCTTGTTGTATTGTTTTAGCCACTACACAATATTCAGGTGAGTGTGGTAAATTGCACACCAAACACCAAGGTTTATCTTCTACCATATGTGCCCTATTTCTCTTTAGAGGGTCAAGAGTATCTTTGCCATAATGTTGCTTTATATTACTTTCAATAGGTCTCCCATCCTTCCAATTTGTATTATATGGCATATCATGCAACCTAGGTCTTTCATGTATATGCTAACCTTCCTATTTATTCTATTGAATATTTGGGCTTTGAGGAATTCTAGGATTATCTCTTTTGCTAACCATACCTGCAGTTTTTCTATTGTTTTCAATAGTTAACGCCACTTTCTGTGCTTCAGCTAAGGTCATAGGGCACCGATTTCTAAATTTGTACCCTGTCTTAGGATCAAATGCTTTCAGATAAATACTTAATGTTGGTGGATTAGTCAATTTAGATCCATGTGGTATTTTGTTGTGTAACTTGGAAAATCTCATATTGAAATCATATACTGACTCATTTTGGTATTTTTGGATGCTTATCAACTCATGCAATGCAAACTCAGGGGCATACTGATTGCCATATTGTTCCTTAAATTGACTGTGGAAATCTGTTAGGGAATTGATTGAGGCATCTAGTAAACTGTTGAACCAATCTCTCACATCTTCAGTCAGAGACATCATGAATAACCTCATTTTAACA
This sequence comes from Cunninghamia lanceolata, assembly GCA_027924645.1. Taxonomy (NCBI): domain Eukaryota; kingdom Viridiplantae; phylum Streptophyta; class Pinopsida; order Cupressales; family Cupressaceae; genus Cunninghamia; species Cunninghamia lanceolata. Next base: position 14,500,972 of record BSBN01001101.1, read on the forward strand.
TCTTCATAATCCATCCTAATATCTTGTACGAAGGCATTGAAGCTTCTGATATGATCCTTAGCTGATACTGCACTGTTTCCAGTGAACTTGGGAACTATATTCCTCCAACTACTATAAATAGGGTATGGATACAATTGATATCCAGTCAGATCAAACTGCCCACATATGTTTGTGAGATTTTGGAGTGGAATATTCATGGGTGGTGGATTAGGGTAGTAATTATATCTGCCGGGAGGCTGGTGATAAGCATGTTGTTGTTGTGGGTTTATGTGGGGGTTCATATGAGGATTTTGTGGTCTACAATAGTGTTGGCCAGGGGATGGGTATGGATTAGCCATATGTTGAGACGTGTTGTGAATGAGAGGTGGTCTAGGATTATTCGGGAGGGTATTTTGATGAACATGACTTCTGGATGCTTGTAGATTAGAAACACCAACTGTATTTTGGTGCAAGTTTTGTTGTTGGTTCCTCAAAGTATTCCCTCTATGTGGAGGTATATATTTTGGGGCAGCTATTTTAGTCCTATTCCTTATCTGTTGAATTCCCTATTTTAACAGCATCTCAGTTTCCTCTATCTTGATCATTTCAAGTTCTTCCTAGAGCTTAAGCACGTTTTGCTGCACTTCATTTATATTTCTTGTATTCTTTGGACTTTTATTCATCTCTTGATTCATGAATCCATAGTTTACCCCCTCTTCCTGTTGTAATGACATTTTATAATCACATTCAGCTTGCCTCTGATCAATTTCCTTCATGGCCCGTGCTTCATACTCAAGCTGTTCTTGAGGATCAGGTCTCTATTTTGCCAATATATCATCAATTACTCCATTGATTTGAGACAAATTCTCATTTGATTCATGCAAAGGGGTAAAACTATTGTGAGTTATGATAGTTTTTTCTGTATTATCCTCTTGAGCCTCCTGATTATTATTATAATGAAAACAATTTGATGCTTCGTTTTTCTTGGGAATGGTTCTAATTGGTGGGGATGATTGTAACTTCTTCCCTTCCATCTTGGATCTTCTACCATCCATTTGATACTAACTTTCCATTATAACAAGTTCTAGAGTCGCCACTATTTTTGTAAATAAGAAAAGGTTATAATTTATCTTTCCGGAATCTTCTTGCCAGCAGAGGTACCAATTTGAATTCTTGAAATTTCTGACTCTATAAAAGAATGGCCTCTTACCAAGGCTCTTTGCATTTGGTTCCCCAGTAGAGTCTCCAATTTATTAGGTCTCAAAAATGTAGGTTGCAAATCCTAAGAGGATGACGGACTCTATGATTAGATTGGCAATGTTTTTGAACTAACTTGACGAAGTTAACTTGTAAGGTTGATGACTCCATGCACTTTAGGCACTGTTATACCTAGGTGGGTGGACCTTGGAAGTTGAAGTAGAATTGATGAGTGTAAGTGCTTTGACTAAGTTAATGGATCTACCCATAGTGGCAAATGGTGTGGAATAGATGAAATCTTGCTAATTAGTTCTATTTCTAATATCTGAGAAATGATTGGTATAAATTGTATAAGCAATATCAAGGTAATTTTTATGACTATGCTCAACTAATGGATGGGTTTTGGATAAAACTAAATGATGAATTGAGATAAGACCAATGCCTTGTTGGGTAAACAAAGTCAAATGAAAACCTAAGACCAGTGGCCTATATTGGGTAATAACTCTAACTGTTTGGCACAATACTTTAGTTTATAACTAGTATAAACGTGTAGGGAAATGATTGACATACTATTCTTAATATCCAACTAACACAATCAAGTTTCTTGTTATTCACCAGAGGGATTTTAATCCTTCCTTGAAGGAACCAATTGAATGAATTATACAAGAACAATAGATAATATCAACTTGGAGACAGAATGACAATCCTATTCACATGGTTCTTCTTAGTGATCCAAATCAACACTTCCAGATTATTGTGAATGATCAAAAGGATTTTAATTCCCTTTAAGGAAACCAATTAATCAAATCACACAAATACAACAAATGTGCATTGACAAATTAAAAATATACTTGATATATCGATTTGAATAATAAGGAAATACTGAACTGGAGACAACCAAATAACTAAATAATTTCAATAAACAATTGATGCCAATATAAAACCACAGAATCAGAGATCTTCTATTAACTTCTTTAATTTAATACTTTTAACATGGTCCTTTTAAAATATTATAAACTTCTTCTATTATCTCCCTACTGCTGATGATAATTGATCACCATATGTCCAACTTATATAGAAATATTTATAAAGAGACATAACTCTTCAAAATGTCTTTTGAGAATTAAAATGATTAACATAACAACAAACAAAGATAATGACCCTAAGCCCTGCTAAGCCACAGGTATATCTGAGCAACATGATCTAGGTACTCTTGGCTTCGATGTGTATCAGCAAATTCAATAGCATTTTTGGTGATCGCATCCATTCTCACCATCTTCTCCAGATGCTTACAGGCCTCCCTAGACATTGAGTCCTTATCCCTGAGAGCTTCTAAAGCTTCATGTAATATCACCTGGCATTCTTTACTCCATTCATCTTTGCTCTTCAGCTCCTTGTCATTTTTGAACAACATGGGTATACCTGCCTTTGAAGCCTCAGCACATTCCCTGGCATCATTTTTAAGTTGGTCATGATATTTTTGATGTTGTTTGATCAAGTCTTTGGTACTGGAGGTACCTGTAGTGTAAGGAGCATCCCTACTCTGTATCTTGTGGAGTTTCTCTTGAAGCCTGTTGTTTAACCTTTCATGTTCTTGGATTACCTTATGGTTCTCAGAATAGACATCCCAAAATTTATTCATCTAATGCATCATATTGATATGCCTATTCTGTAATACTGCTGCAAGTGTGTCAATTTGAACCTGGGCTATTTGATCAACAGATGGTGACTGGGAACTTTGTGAATTCTCTCCTTGGGTTAACATTTTAATTGATCCTCCGGAGGCATTCTTGACAGTATCTTTTAGGAAATCATTTTCTTTTGTCAATCTTTCACAACTCAGCTTATACGCATCTCGTTCCTTGATCAACATTTGAGCTGGTGCTTTATTTAATTTTGCAACATTTATACCAATATTTGTAGTAATCAAAGGATAAGTTTCTCCTGCTTTCAAATTTGCAACATGCCCAAACATTTTTTCAGTATCTATAATGGCTATCTTCTTATGAGGAGGGTATAAGGCCCATATCATGAGTGAGTTTTCATCATTGTTATACTTGGTGCCCATGTATACCTCTGTTACACCCTTAGGAGTGAGCTTGTATTTGTCATCAATATTGTGCAAGAAACTATCAAACACCAAGGCAGAATTTATGTCAAGTCTAGGAAATATCATGACACCTGCTTCTCTAAGCAACTATCTGCCTCTGTTAGGAATCATATCCCTCAATTTATTATCTACTGTTGTTTTTAACATATTCATCAATGTTTTTCATTATCAACTGTGACATCTTCAACTGATTCCCTGAGTTCTTTTCCCTTGCATTTATACAAAAATGATTTAAATTCTTGAGAATGAATAAATTGATCATCTGCAATAAAAGAATCATATGCTAACTGTCAAGGATCCTCATCACCAAGCCCCTCTTTGATGCAGAGTGGAACGCAACGGAGGCAACCTAACAGGAAGGAGTAGCCAACAATACAAACAGCATGATAAAATTCTCTATCGGCTGAACATCATCATCATATTTCCTAGAGACACCAACAGCATCATCACATTTCAACAGCATCATCATATTTCGGATGATCGCAAATATCCTCCTGTCGACTGTTATTTACCTCCTCCGTTTGTCGCCTATCATCATCATCATGATAATCAACGGGCGCAAACATCCTCCGGTTCCACTGTTCATCGGGTGCCAAATACAAGCGGCATCATCATGATAGTCAAGATCACCTTCGTCTGCAGGATATTCCAAATATCCGGTTGCTCCAAAATCCTGATGACGTTGTACTTCAACAACTTGCCTTCGATGCTCCACTGCCCGACGATACAAGCAACAGCATCATGATATTGTTCATCCGGTTCCTCGAAACCTCCTGATGATGCTACTACAACTTCCTGCCTACGCCGATACCTTACCACATAGTGACAACAGGATAAACTCGCATTGAGGGATTTCTTAATATCCTGATGACGATGACGTCACACATCATCCTGATGAACTCTTCAATACTTAGCCAAAAAAACCTAACTTTCACACCCGCATCCGTCAGCGATATGCGGATGATGAACTTCCCCGAGAGATGATCCTGACTGCGATATATACACTGAGTATATATCCAACTCAAAACATCATGATGCACTTGCAACATGCAAACTTCAACAACTTCATGACCCGATCCTGATGGCGATGCATTCGCAGATGATGATGCGGCTCGTTCCGACTGGAAACGCACATGTAGACTCCTGTGTATCCTTCTACTGCATGTAAGCACTCCGAACCGCTCTATTTCACAAAGATCATGTGACAACCGGGCCGGATCACCTTCAAACCAAAATCTAACAACTTATCTTCTAGACCTAGCACATGAGGATGCTAGGCTGATTCACAGCATGCTCCTAACTGATCTCCTGAACAATGCAATGCATAAACAGAAAACACAAATGCAAACTAAACTATGATACAGGACCATTCCACCGATTTGCAGGATCAACCGGTGGAAGGGTTGAAAGTGCCCATTAACTTGCAAACAAAAAAGAAATCAAAACAGATACAACTGATACAACCAGATAATGCAAAGATGAGATCTTATTCAATTGAAATTCAAATGTCCTGAATACAGCTTCACAATGTCTGAACTGCTTTCCTGAATCTCAACTCAACACAACACCAGTACATCTAGCAACATTAATATCAAACTCAATGATCAATCCGAACTATCAATATGAACTCAATGTCTAAACCCTAACAGGTCGAAGGTATATATAACAAATCCTTCGAGTACTACCAACTTCACTTCCCAGCGGCTGGGAGCTTCCAAGCGGCTGGGAGAGAGGACAACTCAGACTATCTTATCCCGATCTCTAACTGCCTACACATACTCCTAGGCTGAACTAATACATAGCATCGGTCCAATGGACCTTATTACAGGAGAAAGTCAAACATACTAAAAATAGCCTACTGCCCTGTCATCATGCTGATAACTATCCTATATCCTGATCATGTATGTCATCATGCGGACCTATATCCTGATCATGTGCGGGTGCTCCTGCACCACTCTTCATCCTGCTCTCTATTAGGAGATTGATAACATTCCATTTTTCGTTTAGAGATTCTAGTAGTCTGTTCATGTACCTCCTCTTCTCCCTCAGATTCTTCATCACCAGAAGACAACAACTCTATTTATGCAAGTTGTTTCCTCTTCTCATCTAGTTCTCTATTGTACTTTTCAATTATCAATTCAACCTCAGCTTCTTCCATGTTCCTAATAATATCATCATGTGGATATGGAATATGTGTATATCCACTGAGATTTTGTTTTCTCCTAGCAAAATCAATGAAACCCTCAGGATCAAATCCTTTTCTTGCCTCTGCACTCCTCATGTTGTAATGCATTAATTTGTCCCTGATGAGACCATAACCCTCTTTAGACACCACAGTAAAATCCTCAAAGCATAGAGTACTGGGCATGAAGGATTGTTTGTCATAGGCGCTCAAGTTCATCACATTAGAGCAGTTCATTTGCCTGACTATCTCTAAATAGGCAATCCTATCAGGAACTATCTTGGGCAATATGAATGGGGTATCTTCAAAACCATAAATTCTGACCATGGTTGAATCCTCAAAGCAATACCAATCTCCCTAGTTGTGGGTGATAGTTGGGGGACCACCAAAATCTTTTGGTCTGAGAAACCTTTTTATTTCATTTAATGGTGAATATTCACAAGGATGGTTAAAGTATCTATACAACACTTTTACAAAATACTCTTCAAAATGAATGTAACCAGAGTGGGCAAACCTATTGTCCCATATCCTTGTCCACATTTGTACAAGCGACTTTTGTCCCCTTTTGTCTAGTTGAGCAATTTTAAGTGTACTTGGCCATATTCCAATTTCCTGGCCATAGTATAATACCATATGCATGAGGAATGAATAATGCTCAAAAGCGACTATTGGGGCATTGTTCTTAATTGCAATTAAACTGGAATCAATCTTTCTGAAAACATAAGTAGCATAGTCAAACTGCCTAGCATTATGACACTGGATATTTGTGGCTATCACCATTAATGGAATTGTCATAAAATCAGGAACCCCTGACCCTAGGACTTGGCCAATGGAATAATATGTGTATTGCATATACGGTTCAAATAAGGACACATGGAATGGAGGTCCATCATTGTTATCAAAAGGCATTGTTTTTCCCTCTGCCCTAGACCAGTGGAGAAGCAATCTCCATCCATTGTATGTGGTGTCCATCCTCCAATATTCTCTGTCCAAATCTTCATATACTATGGGAAGTGTAAACAAATCATCCAAATCAAATACTTCACAAATGGCATTTTTGGACAAGTGTATAACAAGCTCTCCTTGTGGATTGCATATGGCTTTGAGGCTGGGATTGTAATGTTTAGCCAAGAGTTTTAGGAGTTCCACATTCACAAACACATCAGGGATGACCAATTTGCCCAAATTCAAATGCCATGGATTTGACACTGGGACATTCTTAAATCTTCTATCATAATGGAATTTGAACAACTCATAGCCTCTTATTGGTGTCCATACATTTCCCAGGTATTTGTATTTGTCTTCTAATTTCTTTACCTCTACCCTGAGTTGTGCAGACCTTCGGGCTTTAGGGGTAGACCCAAGCAATTGGTCTATCAAATCTTGATTTAGTTTTCTCTCTTTCATTTTTTCATCAGGGCTTTTGTCAATTTTTTGTTTCTTAGGCTTACTAGTTTCACCTTGTTGTTTTCTACCCTTGCCCTTTACTGGAGTTTCCATTATAATTATGAATGGTAAATTCAAATTGTAATCCACCACAGAAAGGCTCTTATGTATGTACCTGTTGTCTGAGATGATGACCGAACTCCTTTGTTCTCTCCTCCAATTTCTCGCTTGTGTGCTCCTCTCAGATAATTCTTTTGAACCTAATTGCAATGATTTCAGATGACTCTTCAGGGGATTTCTTCTCATCCTATAATTAATACTTCCAGTGCATTGATTTTCATAATCATTGTGAGATGTCACATCGTCATAACGTCCTTCATCAGTGGGACTTTTGTAATGTTGGGGCGATCTAATAGCTTCTTATGGTGCGAACATTTGCAGATGACTCAATCGTTGTGACCCTTCATTTTGTCTCCTCGATATCACCTTTTATGATAACATATATATGTCTGTATCGACAAGACATTTCAAGGTTTATCCGATATAGAAATGAGCACAGGAGCTGTTGTCGGCCTGACTTACATTATTGTTGTGAGAACAACATTGTACTCCGATGTTTCAAATATCTCTGATATAAATATCAGTATGAGTCTTGTCGAAATGTTTATTGGCTATTCTTTATAGGGCAGGTTAGTGAAATTGGTAAGACTCAAGAAATTAATACCAATATCGCTTGTCTTTATAACCTATCGAAAAGAGTGTTATTGATGAGCGTGGTCACTATCTTCATTGGAACAACATATGATATCAGGATAACTTCATTCGAATTATCTGATCCTGGTTGTTTCCCCGATGTCTTTCTTTCTATCCTTCATCGGAATGATCATCATCACATGTCACTGAAATCATTCGTCATTGTGACTATAGATTCGGCAGGACTTGTAAACTCTACTCCGATCTATTCCCTTTTGCCAATGAGTCATATCCTCCATATACATCTATGTGACTTAGGCTGAAAATGCCTTATGGTCGCTAAGACATCATAAGGTCGGAGACACTTTAATCTCTTGCCCCAATGTACATTTCTTCCCTATGAGTCACTAGTTCCACCCATTCCATGGGTTGTTCGGCAGGAGTCTTACCGAATTCTCTCGTCGGTGTGATCTATACTATCGGGGGAGTGTTTGGAGCATTCTCCGATAATGTTTTCTTATCCCAATGGTCTTCATATTTGATTAATTCAGTGTGACTGGGGACTCTCTCTCTCCGATGAAGGGTCATCGGTGTTACTTCTTTCATCAGAGATTTTTGAAACTTTCACTCCGACCATAATCTTCATGTCGATACACATCTAGCTCACTCAAATGGAAGATGGATCGGTGTAAAAAAAACTGAGGTCTTGCCAAAATCAAAGAACTGAGGCCACTTTTTATACTACGATTTGAGAGTTGAGACCAATATTTGTGGTAAAATTCATGTTATGTTTATGGAATTTATCAACTGCTATTATAATTTTGGGCATATGAATTTCTGATTTGGTTGGACATGGGGTGGATAGGAGTATAGGAAAATTTTAAAATTTTCCTGTCCCAACATAATGCTACCCTTTTTAACCTTTGTTTACCAAAACCTACTCATCATAAATGTTGTTTTCGAAAAGCTAACAAACACTTCTCTATTAGGCACAGTCAATCAAGATTATTCCACAATGTGTCGAATCAGATCCTTTTCTTCTGGATTTTCTTTTAAGAGATTTGTCACATCAAATTCCATCATATACCTTTGTGTCAGATTCTGGCACCCACTTTCTGGCTGGGGGTTTTGGATTTTCAACATTGCTCCCCCTGAGCTAGAGTTACCAATTTACTTCCCAGAGGAAGTATCTACACCAAATGATGGTGCGGATTCATCCTTGACTTCAATCCCATCTTTCTTGATCCAAATCTTGCTCATTTCTTTCTTGGTTTCAACCGGATCAACCTTTTCTTTCTCGTTATCATTCTTTTGGTCTATTTTTTTGTATTTAGTATTGTAGTTTCTTTTCACATTTTTGCTTCTGCAGATTCTTGCAATATGTCCATACTTGTTGCAATTGTAGCACACCACATTCCTTTGTCTTTGGTTAATAATTGGATTTGATCTGCATTGATTAGTCGTATGTCCAAATTTGTTGCATGCAAAATGCTTTCCATTGAATGCTTGACTATTCCTTGCATTGTAGGCACCATTCCTTACCAAATTTCTGCATTCATTTGATTTGTGATCAATTTTCTTGCAATTGAAACATTGACCAGAGAATTATGGAACATTCTAGTTTACTCTACTCCTGCATTAAACAGTTTTATGACCAAACTTATTGCAATTAAAATAATGACCATTGAAAGATGGGTACCTTTGAGCATTTGGTTGTCTGACCGGAGGTCTTCTAGGTCTTCTTCTTTGATTTTTAAACTGGTTCCCTCTGTTTTTTTTTAACTCAAAATTTGCTTGACCAAATTTTGAACTTTCTCCTTTCTCAAATCCCAAACCTTGCTTATCATCAGTACTCTTTTGACCAACAATCATTTCATCAAGCTTTGCAGAACTTAGCTTGAACTTCTCTTCATAGCTCTTAGTTGCTTCCAGATTAAATTTTAGAAGTAGCACTTCTTTACCCAATTTTTCACATTCCTCTGATTTATCCTTAACAACTTGGCTCAGATGCCTTTCAATTTCTTCCTTCTTTTCAACTTCCAATGTCAACCCATTTAGGAACTCTTGTGCTTCATCTAATTGATCATTTAGCTCCTTATTTTTTTCCTTAAATTTCCTGACTTGCTCTCTTAGTTTTAGGATGCATTCATCAGCTTCTTGAATATTTGTTTTTAGATCCCTGATTTTTGCCTCAGATTTTTCAAGATCAATAAGGGTTGTTTCTAGTTCCTTGTTGCTTTCATAATTTCCAAATCTTCTTGCTGCCATGAATTCAGAACCCCAGATCTTCCTTAAGCTGTTAGACTTCTTCCAAGGAACCTTGCTCTGATACCAATTGTTGAACACAATGAACACTAAGAGGGGGGGTGAAGTAGTGTTCTATAAAACCATTTATGTCCTTGCTCTTTTATCCAATTACCAAATTCAATTAAGTGAAAGCAGATTAAACAAATAAGCAACAACCATAAAGACATAACACATGAACACCAAGATTTTTATGTGGAAAACCCAAAGAGGGAAAAACCACAGAGAGTCTTAGCTCTCAATATTATTATTATAGCACAATATCGAATTACAAGAGGCTCACTGCCTTAGGGCTCACTGCTCAAGAGAAAAGGCTCACTGCCAATTAGAAAAAGAAGGATAGCTCACTGCCAAAGATGAACTGTTGTGGTTGCATCTACAAATGCATGGTTATAGTTCCAATTGAGCTCATAAATACTGACTCAGAACTCTTCATTTCAGTCTACCCCTATTTCTCTACTCTACTCTTACATATGCTCAAGATCTCCCTTCATATGATGTGGGAACTTTACCTTTGCATGTTTCACATCACATCCATCACATCACTTACATACCTTCCAACACCGAAATCCAACCTCTATTTATATCTGCAGCTAAATCTTTCTCATGATCAGGTTGGTAAGCAAACTGTGAAACGTGTATACCAAGAGTTATATCCTATTGGCTTGCCCTTGGGTTACACTTTTAATGTGGATCCAAACAATCATGTACATGTCTTCATATGAGTCGGCTCTAATCATACAACCACTTACAATTATCATCCAACTCATATTTCTTCTCCGCATAAGGATTTAACCAACCTGTCAACTTGTTCCTTAATAACATATATGATAGGTTCCTCTGTCACATCACAACTTTTGTTGCGAACCAAATGTACCTTCATGAATCATATTCAACAATCATTAATGATCTCTTAACATGTCTTCAACTCTGCAGAACAAGATAAATCTGTATGCCAAAATGCAGGCCTTAGAACTGTTGCCCAGACACACTGTAACACTATCATACTGGATGTTGATATTGAAGAGCCTGTAGAATAAGATCTGTTCCACTTCTTGAGCTACAAACTTGGATTCTGATAGTCATGACCTGTCTCTATCTTACTTCAGAACTGCAGAGTAAAACATGCTAATGTGGAGGAATGTGGACCAATTTACTCAGCACTATTCATTGTCTCTGTCTTACTTCTGCAGACCTGGACTTGATTATTGGAATGTAACATCAATAGATAACTGTGAACATCATGCCTGAGCTGCATCTTCATATCTTCACTTGCGGAGGAGTACTAATCCTTTTTCTATCTCGTACCTGAACACTTGCAATACTTAGCCAATTTTAGGGCTTCCAGACCAAAATGCGTGTACCTTATTACTAGATTAGGATTGTCTTCCAGAGTAATGTGTCTTTGCCATTGTGATGAATGATCTTTGCCTTGTTTCCATCAATGACAACACTCAAGTCTAATACATATCAGTGTCTCTTGCCAACATGTCCCTTATGTGCATATTTTATATCTTCATAATTTGAACATATTTTCTTTTGGGCTTATGTCTACGTGATGTGGCTTTTTAATAGGTAACTTGTGCATGTATGAATAAAACATACTATTTATGTGCTTGTTTATGGGTTTAGAGATGACACCTTGTTATCAAAATGTTGTTTCTAGTTCTCAAGGTAGGTCTATTGTAGGCATGAGATGTCATGTCACCTAATGTTGAGTAGTTGAGAGCTTTCACTTGTGACCATACCTTATTCTTTGAAGTCATGAAATTTAATAATTAGGCATTTGTTGGTTGTCCTTTTCTCATACTTTGGGTTCCATTCTACTTATGAGCATGGGACTATTGTTGCAACCTATTACAAGGCTATAGAAGTTGATTATTGATTTGATACATGAAGACATGTGCACTAGGTAGTACTCCCATTCTACAAGACTACAAAACTAAAAGATGTTGACTTGTATGATTTTAAGAGATTTTTACCCCTACTCATATGCACTTCAAGTTGATCCAATGTGGATTTTCTCCTTCATACAAGTGTAATTCTTAAATACATATTATAGTGTGCTAAATGGACATGGCTTATGTTGGTCTGAAATGCAAATCCAAGCGTGTCTATGCCCTTAATGCTGAGAAAGAGAGATGGATGTTATAAATACATGATTGTAAGATGTAAAATAGGATAGTTTCTTGGCCATTTCATGTACAAGGGTATGCCTAAAAGATAACTTATAGAGAATCAAACATTACATATTTGATTTGGGTGATGTATTAATTTATATGTCAACTTAGAGAAGGTACAGTCATGGCGTTTCATCTCCATATTATAGACCAATCTCCCCGATGGACTAAGTTGTTTTAGGGAATCATTAGAGTGTGTGTCATGGGTCCTCAAGTCACATTTGTTGGCTTGTTGTTTTGAGGACATGTTAGTGTCACAACACTATATGTCACCACAACATTTTGCAATTGGCTCTTTCTTAATACAAGTGAGGTATTTTTGAGCTATTGTAGATCTCTACGTAGACCTAAAATGTGAGATGATTCATGAATTTATGCATTATATGGAAATGAGAAATATGTATTGTGGTTCTCATTGCAAGTTTATATACATATATTTGCATTGTTTTATTACCTTGACTATGTTTCTCAATTGGATAGGCATTGGTCATAAATGGAGAAGGACCAAGCATAAAATTTAAACACATATCTCTTTATTATGCTTTGTAGTTTAGGAGTAGTTGATAGGCTCTACTCACTAGTATGATTCAACATTACAATTTATCCATATCCTAAGTGAACTCAAGCTGAAACATCTTCAAAAGATCATGTTGGTGTAGTTTGTAAGTTGTACATGTGCATTGTTTAGTTAAGGGAATTCATCTTAAGAGGTATTCAAATAAATTTCCTATCATTTGTTGCATGTGCATACTTGTCATTTTATCTACTTATTTTGAGGTCTTTTAGGTCTATTCATAGTTGTCATAAGGTGTGGTTAGTCAAGGCATCATGAACTATAGTTTTATATTTGTATAATATAATTGTCTTATTCAAAGACCTCTAGGGAACACCCTTGTAGGTTTAGCATAGCCCATAGTCAAAGTTGTTAAGGTCAAATCTGCCAAGCAAGGAGGATTGGAAAGATATGTGAAGAAAAGGATAGACCTATCAAAATTGTCATGGTAAACAGGGAAGACAAGCTCCAAATATTCAACAAAAAGAGACTTTTGAGAGGTTCCCACTTCTTTTTAGAAGACAATCTAACTACAAAACAACAAGATGAGAGAAGGGCAGAAATGGCTAAAATTAGGACAGCAATGGATGAAGGGAAAAGGGCATGGTTATACAAAGGGAAAGCAATTATTATCAATTCAGGGTCTTGTGATAAATCAGAGCAACAAGAAGGCAACATAGGGAGAGAGGAGGTTCTTATGACAACAAGGAATATTGGTCAACAAGTATGGGTAGAAAGGGGCAAGGACTCAATTTTGAGTCTTTTGATTCAAAATAAATAGCAATCAGGACCCCCTCAGGCACACCTAAATGTTTTGTGCTATGATTGTAGAGGCTACCCTTAGAGGAGGGAACCGAGGTGAGGGCCTATTGCTAAAGGAAGTGACATAAATTGTCTCACTGAAACACATGAGAAAGAAGGCTGCACGACTCCCATCTATGAGGGATACACAAAGTTTGTAGTTTGGAACAAAGTAGTGGGCAATGGCAAAGGGTACGATGGCATAATGGTTTTAGTGAAAAAAGTTGGACGTACAATTCAGTTGGAAAGAGAAGACACTAATAAGCAATACATTTGGGTCAAATTTTCATAAAATGGGAACCACATAAACATTGTAGCGTGCTATTTTGCTCCTCAGATCTCAAAAACTTACAAAAGACTTGGTTTGGATAGCAAGGATCCTTTTGCAGCCATCAAAAAAGATATCTTAGTGTATGCCCAGCAAGGTGAAGTTATTTTGGAAGTTTTCAATGCTTGGACAACAAGTGTTCAAGCTAATGTTCTTTGAGGTAAGGGAGACCACAATCCTATTTGGCTTATGGATGAAGGGAATCAATAGTGGGCTAGATGCTTAGAAGACAATAAGGACATTAATCACTATGGTGAAGAATTGCTTACTCTTTGTGGCACTTTTGATCTAATCATTTGTAATGGTATAGATAGATGTAAGAATTTCAAAAATTTTACATGCAACACCTACAACGGGGCAAGTGTGGTGGACTATGCAATCTATTCAAAAAGTGTGATTAACAAGATAAAGGATGTCACAATCGGTGATCATTTTTGGGAGTTAAAATCAGATCATAGACCAATTTTCTTAAGGCTTTCATGGCTGAAAAAAGGCAGCATTCGAGAAAAATGCAACCCCCTCAGCAACCACTCACAAAGAGCAAAATTCTTTTAACTCAAGAAAACCATAATATTTTCAAGGCAACACTAGAGCAATTATGTAAAAAGGGGAAAGTTGTTGAAAATGAAGGTAGAACTACTGCTATAAACTTTAAAATTTTGTGTATGCAAATATGAAATAAAGATTAATCTATAACAATTACTGAACAATTGATTTGCACATTCAATCCAATGTAGAAGAGAAGAGAATAGAAAAGAAAAAGTTTGCAAAATATTTACGTGGAGAAACCCTTTCAGGAAAAAACTCCACACTTAAAGATGTTTCCTGCTTGTATTAAATCTCTTTTGAAAAGATTACATTCAATACTGAAATTTCTCTAAGTCCTTGATGCACTTCATAAAAAAACTTCTTGTTTTTTTCTCTAAGTCTTTACACACAACTTTTGTTTTTTTCTTCTAAGTCCTTTTCCTTCAAATCAACTCTCTCGAAAATGTATGGGGTTTACAATTAAATCAAAAGCTTCTTTTAATTCAAAAGCTTGAAACTCAAATTACAATAAATTGTAGTTGATAACATAGCTTCCAAAACTCATGCAAAAACTAAGCACACTTAAATTGAGAAGACTGAACTCAAACAAAGTTCAAGCTTTGAGTTAACTGCCCCTTCATGATGTGGGCACCCAAGATGGCTAAATATAGTTGCCCCAACATCAAACTTATCACCAAATAAAAGCAACATCAAAAACTCCTCTATTTGGGCGTCCATATTTGCCCAATGAGTTTATGTTAACTGAAGTGACCAATACACATCAAAATCATGCAAACAACATGCAAGATTGATGTCCCCAGGGTTATTATGAAATATCTTGATTTGTACATGCAAGTGACATGCAAACACCAGATTCAACATGCAATTGATACCCATTACCTGAAACATTGAGATGTACCATCCTGCAACTTTCAGGAGTTAGGGTGTCCTGCAAGTAATATCTTAAAACTGACATGCAAGCATTTTCAACGACATGCAACTAATAACCATTTCCTGAATCACTGAGATGTACCATCCTCCAAGTTTTTGGAGTTGGAGTGTTCTGCAAGTAATTTCACAAAACTGACATGCAACTACATGCAAGGTCATATGACTGACATGCAAGAACATGCAAGGTCATACAAGTCCATAGGAATGACATGCAAGCACATGCAATAACATGCAAACACATGCAAGTGACATGCAACATGCAAGGTCATACAAGTCCATAGGAGTGACATGCAACAACATGCAAGCACATGCAAGTGACATGCAAGTTCATGCAAGCTATTCTAACCACATGTAAGCAATATCCAATTCATGCATCTCTAACATTGTAGTTAACTCCAACATTATATCCATGCAAGGTGTCTCAACATTATCCACTCGTGTACATAAAAAGCACAACCTCAAGTCTAAATATAAGTCACAAGTCTATCTCCTACTCACTAGGAGTTATCAAACTCTAAATTTAGACTTAAGAGAAGTCAACAAGGTCTTCATGGCTCCCATCTCAAAGTGGGCGCCCAAGTTTGACATTATCCATTTAGAACTTAATTGCAAAAGTCAAAGTGATGTAATTAATAAATAATTAATCTCTCAAAGTCCTAATGTGTTGGAAAACACATTCCAAAAACTTTAGAGACACGTGAATTGGTTAGGATTGCAAGTTAATGGCAACTTATCCCAACAAAAGCTAGCTCTTTATGTCTCAACAGCTATGAGTTAAACATTATGATCCAAGGAGCGCTTGAGAAGTGCAAAAGAGTAAAAGTAAGAAGGCGGTGACAAATTGTTTGCCGATTAATGTGTGGTTTGATGAAGATTGTAAAATTGCTAAGAAAGCATTGAAGAAGACAGGCAAAGAGAAGATGAGCATAAAATGTTACAAGGAGATCATAAAAGTGAAAAAAGTTGATTTCATGAGCACAAGACGTGAGGATTAATCTACCTAGGTAAGTATAACCCTAAGTTATTTTGGAAGGAACTTCAACCAAAGAAGAAACCTACAGAAAACAATATCACAGATAGTCAATGGTTTGAGTATGCAAAGCAGCTTTACGAGCAAGAAATAGAGATTGAGCCTCCTCCCTTGATCAACACGGCAACTAAGTTTTTCACTGTGTAAGAGGTCAAGGTGGGTATTAAGAAGCTTGGTGTTGGGAAAGCAAAAGGTTTGGTTGAACTTCAAGCAGAATACATTAAATGGGGGGTGAAGACCCTCATGCCTCACATTACTAGAATTTTCAACAACATTATTTAGCATGGCTTCCCAAAAGATTAGATCACCAGCCTAGTGATTCCTCTCTTTAAGAGCGGAGATGCTAACAATCCTTCCAACTATAGGACCATCATGATCAATCCTCTGTTTACAAAATTGTTTGGTAGCATGGTGGAAAGCAGAATCAACAAGTGGACACAAGAGAAAGGTAAGAGAGCAAAAGGGCAGGCAAGCTTTAGGCCTAAGCATTCTACTTTAGATCATGGTGTTACACTGAGGCACATCATCGAAAAAATTTGGGACGAAAAAGAAGCTTATTGTTGTTTTGTTGACTTTAAAAAGGTGTTTGACACAGTCCCTATAGATAAGTTATGGTGCAGGATGAAGGAACTTGGCATTCCAGTCCATCTAAGAGTAGTTGTCCATAGGCTTTATGAAGAGGTCCACGTCAAAATTAAAACTTCAGCAGGCATCTAAGAAAGTTTGAGTGACATCGGAGTTAAACAAGGGTGCCCTTTATCTCCCACTCCCTTTGGCTTGTACATTGACATGCTTGAAGAGTGGCTAAATTTGTAGGGCCGGGATAGTGTGCAACTAAAGGAATATGTGATAAGACTCCTTCTGTATGTTGATGACCTTTTTTCTGATTGCTAAGTCCCCCTAGGGATTACAAGAGCACCTCTATGCTCTTGAGCACTTTTGCAGGGCTGTTGGCATGCAAGTCAATTCTAACAAGACCAAAATCATGATTTTCTTAAACAAAAAGATAAAATTCCAACATACGTTTTTCTTTGAGGGAAGTATTCTTGAAGAAGTTAATGAGTACAAGTATCTTGGAATTGACTTTAACAACAAGCTTATTTGGGAGACTTGTAGACAGAAAAGAACTATGGGAGGTTGGAAAGCATGGTATGCTCTTCAAAACAGATGCAGAGAGGTAGAATTATGGGATTGGAAAACTATTCTGACTCTTTTGGGGTTATTGGTAAGCCCTGTGGTTCTTTATGGGTGTGAGATTTGGGCTAGCAGCTTGTCTAAGTCCAAGTGGAAGCAAATAGAGAAATCCAAAAGCACATGATCACTAGCAAGTTCAAGCTAAAAGTTTCAACTCCATATGAGATTTTATTAGCTGAAACAGGGGCTACTCCAATGGAAGCCAATACTATGGTGTGTCTCTTAAGGTATCTCAAAAAAATTGAGCAGATGGAAACAAGTAGGTGGCCTAAGGTTGTTTTCAATGAGGCTTTTAGCGAAAGAAAAAAATCCTAAATGAAACAAAATAGCAAGTGGATGAACAAATGGAATATCTATTTGAATGCTTGCCCCACGGATGGCGAAGAGATAAAAGCTTTTGTCATAAATAAATTTCGCAAGTCTATGTGGAATGGGTCTATAGGGAGAAAGAAGAAGTATTACCTCGAGATGTTTAACCCCACGTGTGATCATCAACAAAAAGCATACATTGGGGTTGATATCCCTTGGAGAGCTAAGATTTTGATTGGTCAGATTAGAACTAACTCCTATCAGCTTCGATGTGAAACAAGAAGGTGGAAGAGGCCTAAAGAAATGTGGGAAGAGAGAGTGAGTTCTGCAATTTTGGGGCAGTGGAATTAAAAAAACAATTTATCTTAGAGTGTGACGCTTACACAGACATCAAGGCTAAGTATGTGGGCATCTGACTACGGTTTCTTGGCATAGTCTATTTTTTGAGGAGGCACTCGAGAAAGTCGGTAAGCTCATTATTTCTTTGAACAAAAGAAGAATTGAAAGGCAGAAGCAAATCTGATTGGGTTGACTGTCTCATAGGCTATTTTACAGCCATTGTCTATTGTGATGTGGTACGACAGATTTTGTCTAGGCAGTTTTAATTTATTAAAATCTTTCCAATTAATAGGTTGCCATCTGCAAGAAAGTGATAAGGTGCTTGATACACAGCTACTAAACCCTTTATAAGAATAGAATAACATTTAACCTCTACGAGGCTAAAAATGGCCTATGAGACAGTCAACCCAATCAGATTTGCTTCTACCTTTCAATTCTGCTTTTGTTCAAAGAAATAATGAGCTCACCAACCTTCTCGAGGGCTGTGTCTATCCAACCATCAAAATGGCCATGGTGCATGCCTGTTGGAAATCATAATTTTATGATTTCCAACACTTTTTGATGGGCATGCACCATGGCCATTTTGATGGCCCCATAGACGCTGCCGCCTTTGAATACCATCGAATCATTGTCCTGGAACTGCGGTATCATATACGGGAACCTGCTATTTAGTTAATACTTTGATTGGATGCTGGTGAATATTCTTCTAAAAGCTGCCGTATTATTTTTATTTGTTAAAGCTGCTACAAAACTGAAGATTCAATTTGCTGCAGTTCTGCCGTTCCATATTGGTACTTAATCTGTCCGTACAACTTGTTGCAATCGCAGCACTTGTGAGTTTGTTTTGATAAATATTATTTTTGATTTTGTTGTGTAATGGAAATAAAGAGCTTGGCTGTACTTGCATCAGCAATTTGTTAACTTCCAGACTGCTGTAATTTTATTTGTGTATTCTGCTGAACTGTCTAGCATTTCCAGTATTGCTGTTTGTCAAGTGTTAATTATTGTGGAATATATTAGAATGCTGCAATACTTATAATTGAAGTGCAAAGATCAGTAATTGAGATTAGTATTTAGCTACTTGTTCAGTATTCAGTATTTAGGCAGTTGCATAAATCAGAAAATATCAAAAAATTACAGGGTTTTATGAGATTACTAAGAGGAGGACATTACAAAGTAAAGGCATGCCTGAATAATAAAAATAGGCGATTAACATGTGCCCTGTCATTGACTAACAAGAATCATATCCATGAAGCTTTATCCAAAATGATTTATACAAAGGTATGATAGGGAAATTTAAAAGCTTAAGAAGTTATCTTCTCCATTAAGATCTTTCATACTTGTAAATATTTATGAATTCTTTTTATGGCAAATCTCTACTGATCTCTTGTTTTATTTGGAAAATAGGATGTCAAATTCTATAGTTACTTCTAAATACTCATCCATCAGTTTTAATAGACACCTCAGATTGGGTTAGTAAAACCCTCTTGGTATATTGGACTTCTATTGTTTGCAAGGCTTGGTTGCTTCCTCTTGCAGGAAGATGTAATCTTGGGTCAACAAGATACCCTGGCCTTTGATACCCGGTGCATACCCCTGTTGAAGAAATTTTCTACAACATAGAATGTCTGAAACAGCATGGATTACCATAGTCTCACCAGTAAGAAATAAAAAACAAAGATCGTCTTTATAAAGAGATGAAATCGAATAGTTTTGCAGTTAAGGAACAAGACAGCAATGGTATAAGTTGCAGTGCACATGGATGCATGATGACATGTTTTGCTCCACAAATGTAACATTGTTTACAGAAAATTCTTACACGACATCATGGAATGGCAGAACACACCTTGTCAAGTCTAAAACTAAACTTAAAATGCATAACTAGAATATACACACATAAATAGGAACTCTATTTTCTCATCCTATAGATTGGATTAGGATTTTTGTGTAAGAATTTCTAACTGGAAATTAGAAATGTTGCAGTAAGGCTTTCTTCTTTATGGAAACAACTGGATTATATAGATATCAGCATCTTTGCCATTTTATTAAGCGGATTACAACATGATGAGTAAGAATACATCTACACCAGAACTCCTTTACAAAGTAATAGAGCAATAATAGATTTAACTTGGCCAAGCTGAAGGGCTAGATTATTGATTATTCAAATACATTGATGTGTTTATTATATCTCTGCAATTTCAAAAAAATTAATTTTTGATAAAGATCCACCTCCAGATGCAAGGAATATGGTTAACATTGCAGATTGATTTTCGTTGATTTTATTTTGTTGTGCTGAATTTATCATTTTTGTTGTTTGGAATATCCAATTCTTTAAGTTTGAATCATGCCACATACCTTCTGACTCAGGTACTACTTTTGCTATATTAAAAAAGTTGTATATTTCAAGAATTTCTTTTGCATAATGGAGCCTAATTTTACAAAACAAATAACAGAATGTTACTCTACAGAAATGGAAACAAGATTATAAACACTCTGGCTTCCCTAATTGAAATATCTCCTGAATAGCTGGTAAGAAAAATGTTATGAACTTGACTGAATCGATTCATAGTTTACAAGATAAAAGCTTAAATATTGAAAATCTTTGCATCTTGCAATCTGATGTGTCTCACATGCGACTTGAATCCCTTCCAAATATTATCCTCTTTGTCCAATCAAAGATTACTAATACTCTTGTACGCCAACTGACTTGCTTGCTGAGTTACAAAATAAGTAAACATGTGAGCACTTAAAAGACAAATTTTTAATACAAAGATGCACTCAAAAAGAAGAGTAGCAGGAAAGAAAAGTTCTTGAAAGAGATATGGAAACATGCCTGGCATAAACAGAATACCAAAGCCATTGACTGCTATGGCCTATGGAAACCCAGTCCCCAGGTAATTCTGCAGCTGTCTGTTCACCACCCAAAGGAGCAAATTGCCCAAAGTGCTTGTACCTGTTCAGTGTCATTATTTATAGCTTAGTGCACTTTGTTATGCTCTGGCAAAAAAAAAGAAACTGAAATGGAACAATCTTGGGTTTTCTATGACAGCTGTTTTTTTTTTTTTTTTCTAAATCATCCTCTAAAAAATGTGTACACTCTGAATTTACAGGTAGGCACATCTGGAATAGTGGATAAGAAATATGACCGAAGTTGACATTCGAAACTCTGGTGAAATGATTTGTTCCAACTCATATTGTTCTGTACAAATCCCTAGTAAGAAATACTAGGCCATTTTTTTGATAACAAGATAAAGTGACATCAAATTTCCACAGTCCATAATGATAGTAGTTCAATACTTCAGGAAAACTGTGTGCACGTTTTTAACCTCAACGTTTTGGATCACACTCTATGATCCATCATCAGGAGAAAGAGCAAGAGAAGAGAAATAGAAAAGGTAATTTGCAGACAAGGAGATCTAAATAGGAGGGAGACTCGCAGGAACCAATAAACTATAAGGAGAAGAAAATAATAAAAAACACAAAAACAAGACACTCATACACCATAAGAACCACATAATCATAAAAGTAAAAGAGAGAAAACAGTGAAACATAACAAAATAAAAGAGATAAAAATATAAGAATCAAAAAATAAAAAGTGAGAAAATAACCAGGAAAAAAAAGAGGATAAAGGAAGCAAAAATTAACTAAGGTTAAATATGTAAAAGAGAGACTAACCAATACATACATGTATACCAAAGATACCACGAACAAAACACATAAGCATTAACAAATTCCATAATGATGAAAGTTATAAAAGAATACCTATAAATTACACCAACCGACCAACAATTACAAAAAACAAAAAGAAGAAAGAATAAAATTAGTGCTAGGAAGCAAGCAACGAGAGGAATATGTACAAAACTACACCATGCAAATGCATACAACCAACGTATGAACAAGGACAAGGATAAATACAAACACGCAAAAACATAAACCAAGAACATAAGCAAAACAAATAAACAATTAGAAAACCAATGACATAGGAAACAAGTAAAACTATATATATATATATATATATCTGGTTATCCAAGTCACACACCGTATGCATTAAGAATGCATCTTGACCCTGCGAAAGTGCCTTTGTGACTCCAAAAACTCCAGCTGCGGATAGAGCCTGAATATTTTGGTATTCTGCAATGAGTCGATGAAGTTCAATCGGATAAAATTAGGATGCTTCGCCAGCATGTAGACCAAGAAGGAGGTCATCTTGAACTCGTGAGTTTGAGGAAACTCCACGATCTGTTTATGCATGTAATCACTGATGAGGGAAGCCCAATCGTAATTTTCACTACCATTGCTCACATTATTGATAATGTAAAATATCCATGTTCTGAAAGTCCGCGCCTTGGCTTGCCCTGTGATGCAGTTGAGCAATGTGATCATGATGGCATATTCATCCGTGAACTCGTCGTGGCCTACATTCCTTGGAAGTGTGGTTTTGTTCTCCTTTAGCCACTTTGATGTCTGTTTTTGACACTTATCAACATGATTGTTCCATACTACATTGCACTCTTCAAGATCTATATCAAGGGACTCTTCAAACGGCAGAATGGAGAAGGCAAACTCGATATCATCGGACTTGAGGCTTCCCAATACTAGCCCATCAACCGCTCTAATTTCCTATGTCTCAGGGTCGTAATGCTTTATGCAAGCAAGTACAAACTCTAGGCATTGAACCGAGATAGGGAAAGAGTCGGCTTGAACAAGCCCGGAATAAATCAGATTCTTAGTTGTAGTGCTACCGGCTCTCATCATAGCATCCAAGTCAAAACCCTCGGGAGCAACTTGGCACGAATCCGTCTCCTTGACCTTTGGGTACTCATGAATGAGTGTTGATTTGACCTCCAAAGTGATAGAAGAATATTGCATCTTGACTTTTGGCTTGTAGAAGACTTCTTTAATGCTGTCCCGCACTTTGTGACAAAAAATCAGACCTTTCCTTGTCCGCTGTTATGAAAAATCAGACCTTTATCGCTGCCAAACTCAGAAATTTTGGAAAAATTGAATATTTTTGCCTTGGAAAGTGAAATTTCTGAGTTTTTCCTTCAAATTTGCTCTTAGAAATGGATGCAAAGGTCAATTTTAAGTGTTTTTAAGTGCTGAATGAGCACAAAACCACAAAAATTGATGCTTTTTGGTCAAGATTTTGACCTAGAACAAGGCTGGACCTGCTCAAAAATGGAGAAAAAGTCACCTCCAAAGTCTGATTTTTGTCTTCAAGAATGTTGAACCTGCACTATGTGATGTTTTCTATTTGAAAACCTCTTCAAATTCACCTTCTTGATGCTTCAAAACAATGAAATATGTCTTTATACTTGTTGGACTTGCACAAAATGATGCCTTGCAAAAATAACTTCGAATTTGACCTCTATATGGCTTGAAATGGATGAATTCTCCCTCAACCTGCTGTAGCAAACCAAAAATATGCTCCTCCTTTGATGAACTTGAGAGTTTGAAGAAGTTTGTGAAAAAAGAAGAGAAACCTCCTTAAATAACTAGCGCTGCTTTTTTCCTCTTTCTAATTTACCTTCTCTTATTTTTAGACTGCTTTTTTCTGCCTTGCTCATGCAAATTGAATTATGAGCTTGAACTTGGAGTGATGTATCTTAAATAACATGCAAAACTCATGTGAAGAGGTGTGCTCCTTGCAAAAGGGCCAACCAGCTATTAATAGGATGTTTTTATTGCTTTTAGAAGCCTCCAAATGCAATGTATATGCGCTAAAAAGCGAGTCTCCTTGGTGAATGGTCGCACCTACTGCTAGGTGGACACGCCTGTTGCTAGGCATACGTGCCTAGTATCAGGCGATGAAACCTCTGTCTTCTCAGGGGCGCGCGTCTTGACAAAAACACGTTTTCCTCTCCTTCTAAAGCACCTTCCCTTTATAAATGTGCGTCTATTCTTTTGAATGTGTTTTTGGTCGTGCTTGATGGACGCATTTTAAGAGTGAAGTGCCTTTTGAAAGAAGACGCGTTGCTTGGGAGGCGGACGCATCTCCAAACAGGTGCATGTGCTTTCAAAAGGAAGCGCTTCTCCTTTGCATGACATGCTTTCAAGCGCTTTTTCTCTGACTTGGCGCGCTTGACCCTAACATGGCACGCTTTTTCTCTTGACTTGGTGGAATTTAGAAGTTTTACCAAGTGCGCCTTAATTTGCTTTCAAACTTTTGAATTTTGAAGCCTTTTGAAAACTTGTCGTCTTGATATGGCGGTTTGATAAGTGAATGGCGTGTTTTCCTCTTGATTTGAAGCGTCTTCTTCTAACTTGGAGCGCCTTTTTCCTTGCGGTGGACGCGCCTTTGGCCAAGCACGCATGCCTCAGGCTAGGCACGCCTAATTTGGCCTTTGACTTCTTTTCCTAGACCTTTGAATTTTGTAATGTCCCCATTTATGGCATGATCACCGAACAAATGATGGAGTTAGCCTATCATCACTCCCGTAGGCTAATTCATCAAAAGAAGGGAATATTTTGGTTGAGCCAAGGCTTGGAAAAGATAATAATGTTCAGAGGCTTGAAGAATGGAGCGTTGGCTCAACTAATTACATTGGCGAGGATAAAAAAAATGAATTAATGCAATTTTGCATTAATTATCAAAAGAAGACAATTGAATAAAATATTTTATTATTATTTAATTCAAGCGCCAAGAAGGAGAAATATAAAAATCAAATTAAATAATATTATTTAATTTTGGCGCCCACTTGGAAAAAAGGAATAAATTAAATAAAATAATGTTTGGGCGCTCATTGTGGGAGATGAAAGAAAATAAAATAATAAATAAAATATTGGATTTAGGCACCACATGGAGAAAAGGAAAAGTCAAAAGAATGAAGAAAAAATAGTTTATTGGAATTGAGCGCTCAACCTTGGAGATGTAAAATTATAAAATATTGTACTCTTGATTATGGCGCTCACCTTGGAGATTCAAATAAATCAATAAAATAATGATATTTGAAATTGGGCGCCCTTATTGGAGAAATAAATAATGAAGGCGTTTTCAAATTGAAAAGAGGGAAATTGAAATTCAAATCTTTAATTTGAATTGGTGGAGATCCAAGTATTGTTACAAAGAATCGATGTTGTTCATTATACAGAGGAGACGAAGGCTCCTTAAATAGAATTACAAGGACGATGTTTCTAAAAAGAAACAATCGTTAACACAAGACGAAGTTAGAAACTACTAGATGACCATTAATAACACAAATAGAAAGATATTATTCTAATACCCTCCCTTAATGGTCATCATTCTAACTACCCAAAGAGATAACAGAGAAGGCTGCCCCCTTTTTCTCAGAAATTCTGGAAAAACAACACCAATCGTCCAACCTGATGTTGGAGAATTGTCCCTCCCTATAACCAGAGATACACCAAGAACAGCTGCCATGATTTTGAGGAAAAATCAGCAAACCCTCCAAACTGTTGCAAATAAGCAAGATGCCCGAAAACAGAGTGCAAAAACCACTGGTGCAGATGATCGCACAACTCTAGGTGCGAC
Source organism: Cunninghamia lanceolata (assembly GCA_027924645.1). NCBI lineage: Eukaryota > Viridiplantae > Streptophyta > Pinopsida > Cupressales > Cupressaceae > Cunninghamia > Cunninghamia lanceolata. Next base: position 14,526,528 of record BSBN01001101.1, read on the forward strand.
TTAAGACAGATTGTAGCAAAATACGATTTTTGAGGAAAAAATCGCCAAACCCAAGATGCTTACACATGGTAAAAACCAAACACGATTTTTGAGAATAAAAATCGATCAAAACCGGACACAATTTTTAAGTTGAAAAATCAATCAAAACCAGACATGAAATCCGAGACATGGATCAGAATACAAATCATCGTTTGAAAAAACAGTAAAACCTTTTCAAAAACCAGAGAGCTCTCCCGAACTACGAAAACCCTGACTAGGGCATATAGGAGCAAACCCTTAATTTTTGAGGAAAAAATTATAAACCCTCCCATGATTTTTTCAGGCAAAAAATCAGAAAACCATAGAAAAATTTTTTAAGAAGAAAAATTATTAAAACCCAGAAATAATTTTTTGAAGGAAAAAATTATAAACCCACCAAATAACTTTTGAGGACAAAATTATTAAAACCCAGAGACATTGATTAGGCATGCAGGTCGCACAAATCCCAAAGCACAGATTACGAGACACCTAGAAAAAACTAACGACTACCCAAAAATCCTCTCGAGAAACCCACAAAGAATCTACACTTAGAATAAAATTTTGGCTTGAAACAAAGGGTCAAAACCCTAGCCGATTTCTCAAAAACCCTAGCCGTCAACAGCAAACCATAAAGAGTTGAAAAACCACAAATTGGAGTGGCACACACTACAAACTAAGTTGCAGGGTTCGCCTGCCAGAGGACCAGGTGCGGGTGCGGTGCGGCTCGGGTGCGGGTGCGGGTGCCCTATGGGTGCTAGCAGGGGGCGGTGGAAGGCGGCTAGGTGCGTCGGGTTCGCTGGGTTCAAACCCAGTCCAAAAACAAAGAACCCGGAACGCACCCACACCCCCAATGATTTTTTTTTTTTTAAATTTCAACTAAAAACTCAATTTTTTAATTTTTTAAACATTATAAAAGGCAAATGAAACCCTAAAAAGACATTATAAACACAATTTTGCCATTTTCAACTCATTTCTTTCATTCCAAAACACAAACTCTCCATTGTGGCTGAACTCAAAAAAAAATTTGTGGTTGAAGAAAGAAGCTTGAAGATTGAATCCTGAAGGTTGGAAATCCATTGCTCCATCATTCCTACTCATTTCCAACGGTTTAGAGGCTGCCAAGAAGATCAAAGGAAGAGATTTTTGCAAAGAGGTAGGTTTTCTATTCATTTTTTTTTTGCATTTTTGAACAACAAACAAATTCTTTTCAACTTGTATTTTTTTTAAAATATATATATGAATCATGAATGTATCACCATGCTTTTGTTTTTGTTTTGATTCTTGAAAGTTTTGAGTTTTCATTGTTTCCATTTTGTTTACAAAACTTATTGCCACACCCACAGGTGACAGGAATCACAATGGCAGCTAGTTCTAGCTCAGTATCACAATCAAAATTCAAAATCAATCCACACTCACCCCTTTGGAGGCATGTTGAAATGATTCAACAACAATCAAGTGGTGGGGGTCACCTTTGGAAATGCAATGGCTGTGATGTGCAATATAACAGTTCATATAGTCGGGTGAAAGCCCATTTGTGTAACATCCCTGGGATGGGGATCAAAGCTTGCCCAGGAAAGAATAATAAACCTATACCACGAGAGCAAGTGCTAGCATATATCATGGAGCAAGAAGCAGCAGATGAAGTAGCAGGCCGTAAATCAATAGCAAACATGTCAAGGAAAAGAGGCAAAAATCAAAGAATGGATCCTCCATCTATTCCTAGTTCCAATGTTGTGATAGAGAGCCACCCATTTTTGGTCACTCCTCAAGAGCAACCCACAAGCACTACAAACAAGAGACCAAAGGGACCTTTGGAAACATCATTTCAAAATGAGGCTCGAGATATTGTTAACCAACATATAGCCAGATGCATTTATGCAAATGGTATGTCATTCAATGTTGTTCGCTCACCATATTGGCAAGAGATGGTGAAAAAAATTAATGAGGCTCCAAAAGGGTATAAGAGCCCAGGTTATGAGAAGGTATGTGGCACCTTATTGGAGAATGAGGTGAAGAGTATAGAAGATGCATTAAAGCCCTTAAGGGATTCATGGAGTGAGACAGGGGTGTCAATTGTCTCTGATGGATGGAAAGATGCAAGAAATCGGCCTTTGATCAATGTCATTGCAGTGTCCCCTAAAGGGGCAATGTTTTTGAGAGCTGTGGATTGTGAGGGACAGGTGAAGAATGGTGAATTTATTGCTCAGATCCTCATTGCAGCCATTGAGGATGTGGGACCTCGTAATGTTGTTCAAGTGATAACGGACAACGCAAAAAATTGTAGAGCTGTTGGGTTCTTGGTTGAGGAACGATATTCACATATCTTTTGGACACCTTGTGCTGTCCACTCTCTCAATCTAATGCTACAAAAGATTGGGAAAAAAATTGATTGGATTAGAGAGTTGTATGCAGAGGCCGAGGAGATATGAATGTTCATCACCAACCACCACATGTCCCAAAGCATATTTAGATCATTTTCTACATTGGAGTTGTTGAAGGTGAGTGAAGCAATATATTTTTAAATTTAAATTTTTCATAGTGCTTTAAATTTTTAATTTCACATATTCTATTTCTTCTTAAAAGTTAAAGTTTGTTTTCAATTTTTTAAATGCTTAAATTAAATTTTATTTATTGTACTTTTTATTTTTGATATTTCAATAGGTTGTCGAGACCCGTTTTGCCTCAAACACAATTGCCTTGAGACGACTTGTGAAGGTCAAACAGGTTCTTATCAACATGGTAACAGGCACTACTTGGTCCGTATGGAGGCAAAGCAACACTGAGAGGGCAGCAAATGTTAAGGGGATGATCCTAAATGACTATTGGTGGGATCGTGTGGAGTATCTCCTTAGTTTCACCGAGCCCATTTTGAGCATGATTCGTTATACGGACATGGACAAGCCTTGCATGGGGGAGATATATGATGGCATTGATTCAGTGATAGAGAAGATAAAGAACATCATAAATGAGAAGGAGAAAGATCCTCAAGAAATTCTCTTCAAGCAAGTGCATGAAATTATTGAGGCTAGATGGAACACAATGACAACCCCGCTACATCTTCTTGCATTTGCATTGACTCCAAAATATTACAACAGTGAGATTCTTTCGGTGACAAATAGGATTTCCCCATGGAGAGATTTATAAGTGTTTGAAGGGTACAAGGCAGCATTTCGTAGACTCTTCCCTAATCCAGATTTGCATGATATGGTCACTGATGAGTTCACTGATTTTGTACACTCCAATGGTCTAAGTATTGAGGCTCTTCATGATAGATTCAAGAAAGATGCTCACAATTGGTGGTACTTTCATGGCCAACAATTCCGGTGCCTACAACCTTTTGCAGTCAAAGTTTTATCACAAGTAAGTTTACTAAATTTCTATGTTTTTTATGATTTATAATTTTATCTTAAAGACTTTTAAAAATTTAAAGTTTGAAGTTTCATAATTTTTAATTATTATAAATTTTATAACTTGTAACTTTATAAGTTTTAACTTTGTAAGTTTTTATTTATAACTCTTTCTCTCTACTTTGTCGTTATAGGTTGCTAGTTCCTCTGAATCTGAGAGGAATTGGAGCACGTACTCTTTTATCCACTCGATAAAGCGCAACCAATTGCACTCCAAAAAGGCGGAGAATTTAGTGTATGTGCATTCCAACTTGCGCCTCCTTTCACACAAAAAGCAAGACTATAAGGAGGGGGAATCAAAGTTGTGGGATGTGGAGCCAGAGCAAATTGACATGGATGCTTCTACTTCCCAATCCCAACATGTTGCACTTGAGGGATCAGAGAGCGAGCACACTATTTTAGCGAGTGGCAATGGTGTCGGTTGTGGTTCTTGAAATGATCCTGCTAATGTCCAAGATGATGATGATGTGGAGGATTTAGCAAATCCATATGATGATTGACATTTGTCATTTGACATTGAAACGATGAAAATTGATTGTTGAACATGATATTATTTTGAATCTTGTTATTGAACTTGAAGTTCGAGTTTTATGTTTTATGATATTCAAGTTGATGGTGGTTTTGTTGATTATATGATGCTATGTGGTGTTCTACACTTTATTCTTGCATTTCTACACTTAATTCTTGTTTCTATGCTTAAGTTTTTTGCATATACATATATTTATATATATATATATATAAAAACGAACCCAACCCCCAAAAAAAATTTTGGTCGAACCCGCGAACCCAAACCCACACCCGCACCAGAACCGGCAACTTAGGCTGCAAATCAAACCCTAGTTGTTGAAAGAAAACCCAGGCAAAAAAGAAATGTGTAAAAACTGTCTCAGAAATGCGGGTAGAAACAAAGAAAACCTGGTCGAGCATCATCCTTGATCACATGCTTGAATTAGGAGGAGATTCGAGGCCAAAAAATGGAGCCAAATCGTACTCCAAGGAAAGCCCTCAACTCAAAAATCACCTTAAAAATGCGACCATAAATAGAAGGACGAATCGTGCAAGAAGAAATCATGAAAACGTGACCACAAGGAGCTTGAAATCGCAGCCAAAAAAGAGATAAATCATGCTCCTGATTAAAACAAAGAATCGCGCCCAGATAGGGCTGAAAAACGCGATGAATCAAGAGAATCCGCACCAAAAGTAAGAGTTTCGAGAACGCACAATTTTCACAAAAAAAATAGATGAAAATCCGATTTTGTGACCCACGATTTTAAACCTGTAAGCCCTTGATTTTCTTAGCAATAGAGACTCACGAAAAATCGATCTTCAAAAGCTTTTAAAAATTTCTTTCGAAATTTTAGAAGACTAATTTTTTTTTTTAATTAACCTGGCTCTAATACCATGTTACAAAGAATCGATGTTGTTCATTATATAGAGGAGACAAAGGCTCCTTAAATAGAATTACAAGGACGATGTTTCTAAAAAGAAACAATCGTTAACACAAGACAAAGTTAGAAACTACTGGATGACCATTAATAACATAAATAGAAAGATATTATTCTAATAAGTATAAAAGAAGGCCTTGGAGCCTTATTTCGACATCACAAATCTTTTGGCATGTCAACTTTGTATTGTTCTACAATTTATTTGCATTCTATTCCAAGTATGAAAACCCTTACGAATAAAGGTGTGTTGGACGAAAACCCAACTACATCTAGGAGGTGAATTCATGCGGAATCCACATTGGCACTTCATTGGAGATTCGAGGAGTTGTTTAAGCTTCATCGATTCATCATTCAAGTTTTGGTCGGAGACCATTGTTGGTAATTTGAAGATTGAAGATCATTGTATTTCATTGAAGATAATTTGATTGAAGATTCTTTGCATTTTTGTAGAAGACATTGGTGAAGATATTGAACATTCATCACATTCCTTTGATTGCCGATTTGAGGGAGAATATCTTCTTGTTGAGTGCTAACTCGAGGGAAGATTGTGACATTTAGAGTGCCACCATTGAAGGAAGTTGCAGGCTGATTCCCTCTCTAATTGCAGATCCGATTTGGTTGTGGAGGCTGATTTCATTTCTAAGTGCAGATCGGAATTGTTAGATCCTTCACCTTGTATGCTGAGCACCAATTTGAAGAGAAAGAGGCTGCAAACTCCATTTCAGGTCTGATCTGTAGCAGCAAACTGGTCTGTAGCCCCAGCTCCCGCCATTCCTTGGTAGTAATTGCATTATCTTTGGGCGATCTCATCCTTGGGCTTCGCTACTTGGAGAGACGGGTTTCATCCTACAAGAGATCCATCAGCTAGCAGCAAACCTGGACAGCAGGTGATTGATACCACATACTACATTTTGAAGACTTCATTGATATCCCTTCATCATCAACTTGTTGGCCGATCTGATTGAAGAAGATTCAATTGCATTATCTTGTCCATTTGATGTTATTCTTGGTATGTGTAGCACATCTTCGTCTCTGATTTGTATTACAGCAATCTATATTTGTACTTGGGCTATCATAGAGCCATGAAAATGGTGTAATTGAAGACTTGAGCAACTGTATTTTGGTAACAGCTAAATCTGATTCAGTTTATCATCATTTGCTATCATTGTAATGTGTAAATCATGATGTAATCTAGTAGTAGAGGAGGCTGCATATGTATGTTTTGTTTTGTCATCACTTCTTGTACATGTTAGTCTATGTTCCATGTTTGTTGGAGTCAAATTGAAGGGTGCAGAAGTAAAAAAATCAGATTTCAGTCCTAGGATTTTCATCTTTAAAGAGCAAGTTCAGAAATATTGCTTCAAACCTAGAACGGGACATTACAAATTTGCCCTCAATGCGGCATGCTCTCCTTGATCCTAATGCATCGCCCTCGCGTCTAAGAATTCCTCGTCCCTGCAGGGTTAGTTTGAAACTTGACAAGGGCAAATGACCTTTAGGACAGTGTTTTTAGGAAGGATTCATACATAGACGAAAGTTTTTCGTATGGGTACAACAACGAAAAATCCCAAACATCATCAAACTGCAAAATAAACTATACCATCATCCTCCATGAAGTTTGGGATGAAGAATGATGCCTTTTCGGTGACTTTCTAAAAATAGGCGGCTTCTCCAAGAAGTTTGGAGAGCAATCCGGGAAGTCGGAAAAACTTCTGAAAGTTGCACTGTAATCCTGAAACACAATCGAGCTCAATGCCAACATCAAAATCCCACAAAACAGCTGAACCAATGATCTTCACAAAAGGAGCCCCTTACCATACCACATAGCCTATCAGAACTCCAAGAAATAGGCTATCGGGCCCACAACTATCTAGGCTTGAAAATGGGACATTACAGTTGGTCAGCTATAACATGACTTTTTCCCGAACGTACGATAATAGTGAATGTAAACTCCTAGAGTAGGAGTAGCCATTTGCTGATGCGACCTTGTATAATTGGCTTGTTCACAAGATACATGAGTGCCTGGTGGTCGACATAAAAGGTGAAAGGTGTTGCCAGGAGGCAATGTCTGAACTTTTGAACCGAGTAGCCCATTCTGAGCACTTCTCTTTCAGTCGTATTGTAGTTGTGCTCAACACTTGATAGTAGTCGACTAGCGAAGAACACCGGGTAGTTGAACCCTTGAGGCCCCACCTGCACCAAAGTGGCTCCCATCGCGAAATTTGAAGCGTCGACATGTACATGAAACTCCTTGTCCCAGTCCAGATAGGCTAAGATCAGTCAACTAATCAACCTTGCCTTTAATTCATTGACCACCTTTTCTTGTTCGTCTGTCCACATGAATGGCACACCCTTCCTTGTCAGCATATCCAAGTGATAGGATATTTGGGCGAAGTTCTTGATAAATCTTCGGTAGTATCCCACATGTCCAAAAAACTTCACCCCAATGACATCTCTCGAAGCCTCAATCTGTATGATTACCCATATTTTGTCCAGATCTATTTTTAGTCCTACCTTGCGTGATGAGCACACACTTATACTGAGAGGGGGGTGAATTAGTATAAGATAATCTTCACTTATTAAAATCTTAACAACCACAATAATAGCAATCACACAAGATCCAACAATTATGTGACACAAGATTTACGTGGAAACCCTTTCGGGAGAAAACCACAATGAAAGGATTGCTTGGATCTACTGTCCAAATCTAGCCATGAAAAATAAAATTCTCTTACAAATATTTGTAGGCACCAACCCACTAGAGACACCAATCCCCACTGCTAAGCAATTTGTAGGCACCCACCTACTGGAGACACTAATCCCCACTGCTAAGCACCAACTTAGGAAGAAACACCAATCTCTTCTTTTAGGAGGCACCAACCTCCAAATGAACAAAGTTTTTGCCTTCTTGAATATTGCTTCTTCAATGAATGATGATCATTTGAATTGCCTTTATACTAAGTTACCGGTTTTGGTACTAGTTCGGGTTCGGGTTTGCGGGTTCGGTCAAAAAAAAATTTGGGTGTGGGTTCGTTTTGGGTTCGTCCATACAAAAACATATAAAAATCAGAAATATATTCATATTTGCAGCAGTAATTAAGTTTAGAATACCTAGCATCATGAAACTAAGACTTCAATGAAATAGGACTTTCTACAAGGTAGATCAGATTTTGTAACAGTTCATTGCAGTCATTCAAATAAATTTGTGACAGGCATGCAAATTTGTAAATTTGATGTAAATTTGTGACAGGCATGCAAATTGGGACTTTGTGATGAATGCACAACATGAATTGTTGTGATGTTGCTATGCTGGGTGCTAATGTGTGAACCACAAATAATGAGTTAATGCACAGGATGATGTTGTGTCAGTGCAAAAGAACTGGGATGCTATCTATCAAAGGTGATGTTGTCTTTGCTTGCAATTGGCAGAAATCCATTCAGACTCTCTCTACAACTAAGAATGACTACTAAATTTATTTAAATTGGCAGTGATTGCTACTACTACACTATGATAATGTTTTAGAAACTAAACCCATTTGGATTTACTTCTATTTCAAATGTAATAATGTTTTGATTTCATTGTCTCAACCAGATAAATTCAAGTACAATATGATGGTACTCCACTGAAAGTCTACATAATACTAACTACAGAGAAATATGAACTTGTTTATTTCAAAACAAACTGACAGTACTTGCCTGATTACTTGGATTAAGATCTTTAGAAAATTCAATTGATTTTATACAAATAATTCAATTGCAAATGCATTATCTTATGCAAACACAGTTATGTATATTTTTCCTAAATGACCCCATCTTTAGGACTAAGGACATCATGATTTCCTTAAAGTGATGTTTCTTTGAAAGACCAAATTTGCCTTTTCGCTAGACACAAAAATTACCATTTAATTACTTAAAATGTCTTAAAAATGCAAAAAAAAAATTAAAAAATGCCCCAAAAAGTGCTTTTCCTAGCATTTTCCTCTGGGTTTGCCCCAGGTTCTGGCTGGGTTCTTCCCGGGTTCGGCCCAGAAGGACCCACAAGTCCAAAGTAGAACCTTGGCCGAATCCCCGGGAAGACCGGACCAGGATCAGGACCCGAGCTGTACCGGACCAGTACCCTGGGGATTTTCCTAAAGAACTAGTAACTTAGCCTTTATAAAATCTACTTGTAGATGATACACTCTCCTTCACAAATTTGATGCAATCATTTTAATACTTTCCTTCACAAATATGTTTGTAACATTTTCCACACATATACTCTCCTTCACAAATCTACTTGGATTTTTCACATATATTCTCTTCAAAAATCTGCTTGAATTCTTCATATATATTCTCTTCAAAAATCTGCTTGAATAGGAATGATTTTACATTTTTGCTTGCCTTCTTTTTCACCCACCCATCTTTTTATATGCCTCTTATGCCTCTTCACCCAAGAGAGGCAATCCTTTACAAGAGGTCGGCTACATTGGCAAATAATAATTTTATTTTAAATTCCCCAAGAGGAGGGACCACATGGAGAGAGACGTCTCTCCCAAGGAAGGCACTACAACATGAAGGGGTCGGCCTTTCATACAAATTAAAATATAATCATCACTTCTAGGGTCGGCCTCCATTCAAATTAAAATGTAATAAATACTTTGACAATCATATCATAGTAGGCCTACATAAAACTAAATATTTCTAATAATTCCAACGTTGTTATAGATGAGGGTCAACCCTCTTTTGGTCTTGATGAATTCTTTCTTCGACAACGATTACACTCCTCTCCTTTGACATCAATGACAACTATATTTCTAACAATCTCCCCCTTTGTCATTGATGGCAACCATCTGTAAATATAGCAAGAATATAATGTAATGTCCCCTTTTGAGCCATTGTTGCAAAATGACTTAGTTATTTGGAAAATTGGAAAATAACTTAAGCTTGGAGAATGGAAAGTCACTTTTCATGTATTTAACTATTTTTCCTTGGCAAAACGAAATTGGATTATGATTTGGAGTAATTTTATGATAATTATGGTGAAGTCAAAAATAATAAAATAATTTGCCTTGGAGTGAAACGACCCACTTGGAGGATGGAAAGTCGAAAAAATAAAGGGAAAATAAAAAGGTGAAATAAAATGACAAATAAAAAATAATAAAATAATATTTTATTTGCAAAAGTGACTACCCAACTTGAGATGAGGAAATTAATAACATATTAATATTTTATTCCTCTATTTTGGCCGCCCAAGTTGAAGGAAAAGAAAAATAAAATAAAATAATATTTTATTGTGGAGGTGGACTTGAAAGCAAATTAAATTATAGTGAATTTGGGCGTCCAAATTGTGGGCTATAAAAAAGGTGTTTGGGAGTCAATTTTCATCATATTGTGAGTTTGTCATTTGTTTTGGAGATCTTCTCTTTGAGCTGCAACTTTGTTTCAGCGATCTTCTAAGGACAAAAACCCTTAGAATTTAGAGGTTTGGACGAAAACCCACTCCACTTTGTGAGGTGAATCCATAAAATTTAGATTTTAAGAGCATATTATCAAGGTAAGCAATGTGAATACAAGAAGTCCTAGGTGGTCATCCAAGTAAAAGTTATGACACTCCACAACGATAATCATCTTAATTTTAATAGGGACTTCTAATATGATTTGAAAATTTTCATACAACCACAATGGTTGGGAAAATCATGAAGTATTCATTTTTATAGTAATCGTCTTAGTGTATTGTTGAAATTCACATGAATTCAGTATCACTAATAATGTTGAGACATGGCTTCATTATACATAAATTTAGAATAAAATTTATTACTGTAAAAACAGAACTTACGCATCCAAAATTTTCATGCTTTAGATCTCTAACAATAAGGCAATCTCATTAATAAGCATCTATAAAACAATGGTAAAAAGACTCTAAAGCACAACTCAAATAGGCTAGATCTGACAGAAATGTAAATGGCATATGTCTAATGCATCTAAAGTTTCCAATGCAGTGAAACATGGAGATAATCAATAATTTCAAGGATAGTATCAGCTCATACAGAAATGGGCGAAATCGATGACGCCCTGACCCTGTAAAATGTAAAGGACCTTCTGGCTCAGCTTCATGCTTGTCCATTTGATTGAAGCACCTAGCAAGGTAGGTGCCCTGTTGAGCTGCAACCTGCACACACAACAAGATGAAGGGAAAGTAAATAGAATATTAAGGAAAACAAAAAGAAAATGAATTTTCAAATTAAGGGGGAAGAAAAGAAAGAGAACACTTGCATTAGAGAAGATGACTAAAAGCTCCAACAGTATACATCAACGTATCAAATTTTAACAAATTATAATGTTAGCAAGACAATTAAGTTATAACATTAGCACGTGATCAGGTTAGAAGTAATGATAATGATGATCGTTGGTGGTTATACTACTATAAAGTAATGTAAATTGTATTAATGAGCATAGAAGGATATGGAACATTTACAGACCTGTATGGGAGCCCATTTCAGCATTAAAGTGTTCATCAAACTGACTTATTTTCTTTAGTTTATGTCTCTTAATATATTTGTTTATGGCCCTGATCCATCCTATATGTGGTGTCAAACCTATCGTGTGTTGGAGACATTTGAATCCTGCTAGCATTTTCAAGTATAACTTAAATCAAATTGAAGACGGGTTAGGAAAAGAGAGAGAATGAAATTATACTAATGTCTGCCAATAAACAAAATAGGTTGATGGGGCTTGAGCAATATAATCAGTATAAATAACCTGGAAAAGTGAAAGAGGGCTCCAAAGAGAGAGGGTACAGGATAAAATTAAAACTAAATGCAAAAGAAGAGCCTAGCTACCATAGTGGGTAAACCATAAATATGTCAAAACAATGATGCTGTATATTACAAACCATAATAGCATTCCATTTACATGGCATTGACACATGGCAAAAGTGTAAACGGAATTCAATTCCTGGGTTTAAAACAGGACAAACGTGGCATACTAAAAAGATGAAATGTTTGTAAAAACAAAAAAATAAAATTGACAGCTATATTTACAAAAAAACACAGATTTGGTTTTTATTTTTTAAAAGCTAAGAAAAATCTGTGTTAAGCAGCAAGTTATTCCTGATTTTCCCATTTTATTGTAGCTTTGACTGCAAAATGTCAGTGATTTGAATGGGCATGGAGAAACTAGAGAGCTGGAAATATTGGAATATTTTCCCAAATTTTGCTAATATTTTAGAAAATTTATTTATAGCCATGAGAAAGGAAGATCTGTCACCAAAAAAGTTAGGAATGATGGAGGCCATGCTAAGAGATGAGGACTTCCTCTAATCTAAGTCTCAAGGTAGAGAATTCTAAGGGTTTTCGTCCTTAGAAGCTTGCTGAAACAAAGTTACAGCCAAAGAGAAAATCTCTAAATTCCAAATGACAAATTCACAATGATGAAAAATGTCTTCCAAATGTCCTTTTTATAACCCACAAGTTGGGTGCCCAAATTCACCATAATTTATTTTGCTTTCAAGTCCACCTCCATAATAAAATAATATTTTATTTTAATTTTGCCTTTTCCACTTGGGACGTCCAAGTCTAAAAATAAAATATTTTTATTTTTATTTTATTTTTCACTTTTCTAAGTGGGACGCCACCCTTGGAATTAAAATATTATTTTTATATTTGTCACTTTATTTTAATTTATTTTCTCTTTATTTTTCCCACAAGTGGGTCGCTCCATGCCAAGGAAAATTATTTTATTAATTTTGACTTCACCATAATTATCACAAAATTACTCCAAGTCATAATCCAACTCCGTTTTGCCAAGGAAAAATAGTTATTTTTACAATTTTCCAAATATCTAGGTCATTTTGCAACAATGGCTCAAAAAGGGGACATTACACTTATACTAAGGTATATCATAGTATTTTAAAGGCACCTTTGAATAGATAACCGCCATTAAAAAATTGTTTGACAGGCAAGGTCGAACGTCAAATTTAAGCCCTGAATGAAGCCTTCAAGATGCGCTAAAAAGCGTGCCTAAAAGTTTTTTTAACATTTTTTTTACTTCGTACTTTTTAATTTTTAAAATCTGATTTTTTATTTTTCAATGTTAATTTTTTTTTAAATAACAAATTATTAATAATTCATATTATTAAAAACTAACATTTTCTGATTTTTTATAATTTAATTTTTAAATTTTGATTTTTCTATTTGCAGATTTTTAACTTTTAAAATTTAGATATTTTTTAGTTTTTTTAAAAAATTTAATAATATCAATTTATAACAAGTTATTAATTAAAAATTAATATCTAACAATAATTTTAATTTTAAAATATTAACTAGTAATCAATAATAAATTAATAATTAAAATCAAATTTTGACGAACAAATTACAATGGTCTTACAATACGATATTTTTGGATTTTGACGCAACAATTTGACTTAGCTAAAAATTGACAATTTGGACTACAACACAATTAGCAAATTAGTTGAAAATGACTTTTTCAATTTTGACAGACACACGAACAATTGATTTTGACAATGGAGTTTCTTGTAACACAATCAAGTTTCGAATTGGATACAACATAATATTTATACAATGTTGCATTATAGCATTGAATTAAGCATCTGAGTTATAATTATAAGTCATTGGTGAACAGTTGCCCATGACTATGATGATCATGGGAGCCTCTAGGGACTATAAGGAGTTATCCTGTCTGAACTTTGGCGTTGTCATGATAGTGCAGGATTTTCACCTCACATCAAAGATCACTCTAGACTTAACGTGCTTACATTGTTTAAACATTATATTGATATAATTCCATTACATTCATTCTCATAATTATTTATTTAATGTGCCTATTTTTTCTCTATGCTTTTAATTGTTAGAATGTTCCACTAAACTTGGGCTTCGGGAAAAACCCATTGGAGCACAAGGACCCAAAGACAAAGCAATGATCAATTCCAGAATTATTTGTTACATGTCTATGTTTAGAATGATAAATTGAAAGAATAAAAAAGAAATTACCTGTGCGGTTGCTGGTAGAGTCTTCATTTGAGAATCCACATGACTGAGTGCAGACTTGAACTGCTCAATATTGAGCTCTGTTGTCTTACCATGTCCACTTTCTGCTGCCCCCTCTAGCAGTTTGGTTGCATTACGCATATGCTGTCTTTCCAAATAAAGATCTATTTGAGGATATCTCATCCGAACATCCTTTATAACATCAATAAATTCTTCCATGGTTAAGGTGCCAGAATTATCCTTATCCGCAATCTTGAATATGTAGGATATATCTTCCTGCAATTTATCAGACATTCAACACAATAACACACAACAAGAAGTAGATCCACTCTAACATCATTAACAAGTTCCAAAACATCAATATTTAAGCATTATAGCATTATAGCATTACAATTTGCATTTAATATTATTACCAAGTCCAAAAACTACTGTGTTATGCCCCCCGCCATACACTCTGTGTCATGTCCCCATATTAATTGATTACGCACTATTCATTCAAATTAAAGATATGATTGTCAGATTTAATATATTTAAATAATGGATTAAGTACTATATTAATCCTAAAGCAATATCATAAATATTAATTAAATATTTATAATTATAAATATATATAAATATTAAATATTAATAATATAAATATTATTATCAATATAAATACAAATATTATATACTATATGATTATCAATAAATATTAATATCATTATTATATAGTAATATCATTAATAAATACTAAATATTGTGAAGTCAGCTATTATCATATGACAGCGCTTATGTTAAAAAGATAGTGATTGTCCAAATTAGGGGTGACTCCTATAAAGGAGCAAATGAACATATATTAGTTAGCCAAATATAATAACAATGATATACTAAGCAACGAATGGTCATAGTAGCATTTAGTATTCCTAACAGCGATTCACAATATAGAACAAGCGCTGCTTTATTAGGCTGCGATCAAGATAGTCAACAATCATTAATTAATGCAGCGGTCAATTTGGTCACCGTTTCATAATATCCAATGCCAATGATTAATGAGGAAGTGCGATTAGGATGTCTAAGGGACATGATCACTACAAGGAGTGGTGTCTCTTACAAGAAAGTGATCTTTCAAGGTATAAATATTGATCGATGAGCAGCATAAAAGGATATCATTGGATCCAAGACCATTCAATTACGCAGAAAGTAGGATATCATCTCATCAGCCATAAATCAGGAAAACACAGATCTGCACAAGAGAATTAAGGCAACTACAAGGTATGATGTATTTAACTGTGTTATTATGATAAAATTATATATTAAGTAATGGATAGATTTTATATATATTAAAAAATTTGCTATCAACACATTAGTAACTGTATAAGAACAAAGGACACCATATAACAGCATTCCAATTGGAGACATAAATGTCTCTATTTCATGCACTAGAATGATAAATAGTATAATAGAATTCCATCTATAGTACAAGGGGATATTGAATAAAAGATCATATCTCCAATAGCCCCTATTATTTCATCCAAGAAGGAATGATGGGAATTGTAGGGAAAGGCGGAGTAATTCCATCCCATATATAGACCCCAAGGGCTGGGACATGTTGTAGCCAAATCACACATCACCCCATCGGGCTGGGGACCCCCTCTTTAGAGTTAAGATGCTTTGCACTAGAGTTATTGTGTCATTTTGACCAGGGTATTCCAGATGAGAATATAGGATGATAGGAAGGGGTTGATTGTTTTGATGTTTGTCCTTGAGGTGTCAAGCGCTTACAGTTCAAGGGGTCATCATCTTGGAATGCTTCAGGATCATTATACTTCAACTATTATACTTCAAGTTCTAGTGCACTTCAAGTCCAAAAGAGACTTCTGCTCCAAACCAAGTTCAAACTAGGATATGCGCCTTGGAGAGTTCACTTCAATATGCGCCTTAGAGTGAGGAGATGAGTAATTGAGGACTTGGAGCGCCTTCAGTGATTGAGATTGGTTGGTGTCAAGGGCTTTAAGCCCTTGAAAACTTGCATTGAATGATTAGGCGCCTTGATGATAATAGAAGCCAAGATTTAAGACTTCTGGCGCCTAGAAGATGAACTTGAACGTTTCGAGTGCTTAGAAGTGAATGTCTGCGCCTTGGAGTGGAAAGACAAAGTGATTTTAGCGCCTTGGTGTAAGTTTGTGCACCTAGAATTGGAGGTAGGAATTCTGGCGCCTTGGACTAAAGTGTCTTGGAGTGTAAGTTCAGTTTAGCGCCCTGTGCAATATGAAATGACTCCCTATTGCGCCTTCAACTAAGACTGCTCCATTTGAGCGCCTTCAAGGAAAACTTCAAGAAATGGAGTACTCAGGTGAGTTTTGGGTCTTTCACATTGCGCCTTGAGGAGGAACTTCTGGCGCCTTGAGTTGCTTGGATGGAGTCAGTTAGCATCATCTGGATCATCAAGGAGAGAGCGCCTAGAGGTAAGACAAAAGGTCTTTGATTGCATAAGTTAGGATTTGAGCGCCTAAGGCATATAACTAGGTGTTGGGAACTCTCTACTTGAGCGCCTTGAAGCTAAGTCAGAGGAATGACACAAGTAAGTCATTGTGCACCTTGATGGGGAGAGGTCTTGATGAGGAGAGGTAAATGAATGCCGTGAGTGATGTTGGAGTGCCCAAGAGGTAATATGCACCTTTAGGTGAAGTCTAGATTGTAAGATGATGCTTCTGGCGCCTAGATTGAAAGATAGATGTTTCAAAGACTTTGAGTATGTTGGAGGGCCCAAGCTATTCTGGCGCCTAGGAGAATGAACTATCTAAATGCGCCTAAAATGGAGTTGGAGTTTTTGGCGCCTAAGGGAGAAAGTTGGAAGTTGTGAAGCACCTTGATGATTGAAATCTCATATCTGGCGCCTAGTAACTTGGTTCCGATGCTTAGATGATGTTTTGGTACCTTCATGCCACCTCAATGAGCGCCTTAGAGAGCGCCCAAAGTCAGAAGACTTAAAACCTTGAGCAAATAGATCATCTCTGAGTTGTGGTGCCTTGAAGTGACTTAGCGCCTTCAAGTAAAGTTGGGAGAATGCGCCATTAGGAAGTTGATCCTGAGACAGGATTGAGTGCCTTGGAGCTAAATGTGCGCCTTATGAAGGTCATAAATGCAAAAGACTTAAAACCTTGAAGATTTGCCTTAGAGGTTATGAGCGCCTTGGATAGAAAGTATTCCAAAGCAAGTAAGTTTGTGCGCCTAGAATGGAGTTGGAGTTTTTGGCGCCTAAGGAAGGTAGTGAGTCTAGATGAAGCACCTAGACACATTCTGTGCCTTGATGGTGATATAAAAGAAGTTGAGCGCCTTCAACCTAGAAAAGGCGCCTTAGACTGGATGAATTTGGAGTGGCTTGGAGTTCAAGGAAGGTTTGAGCGCCTAAGGCATATGGCTAGAGAAGATTGTGCCTTGAACTAGAGTTGAGAAGCTCATTTTTGCGCCCTTGATTAGAAAAGACCACTTTTTGCGCCTTAAAGTTTGAATGCTTAGGGAGTTTTTTCAAGATTTTGCGCCCTTATGCCCTAGGATCATCAAGTGTGCGCCTTGTAATGAGGAGTTCATGTAAGTTTGGTTTGAGCGCCTAAGGAAAGGAAGGAGGGCGCCCTACACGCAAGATACCGCCTTGGAGAGGATGGAGCCCTTTGAGGGAGACTGGAGCGCCTAGAAACAAGATATGAGCGCCTTGAATGATGAATGAGCCCCTTGGACAAGTAAATGCGCCTTTGATGGAGTGGAGCCCAGAAGGGGAGTAGGAAGAAACCCAATCTTCAAGATTCATCAAGCTTCAAAGTTTATGTCAGAGGTTATCCACTTCATCCAAGGAAGGTGTTATCATCTACACTCCAAGAAGGTAATGTCAAAGGCCATCATGAAGGATCACTTCATCAACTTTAAGTCCTTCAAGTTCAAGTCCTTTCACCTAGCAAGTCCAAGAGAGATTTCTACTCCAATTCATGAAGTAAGCTTATATTATCATTATCTACTCTGCGAGAAGAAGAAACATTACAAAGTCAATCAAATGAGTTACAAGTATCATACATCCAATTGCAAGGAGTGAACCACCTTAAGGAAAATAGTTCTCTTGAAGTTACTTAAAATGTCAAAAGGTTTTAGCGCCTCAAAGTAAGTTTGAGTGAACCTTGATAGTGAAGTCAGAGGTGAAATGCGCCTAAAAGAAGTTTGTGCGCCTTGAAGTGGTTTGGAGCGCCTTTTGAGTGCCAGTTGAGAGAGTTGGCGCCTTAGGTAATAGAAGATTGAAGAGTACTAGCGCCTTGGTGGGAGTTTGAATGAACTAAACAAGGAGGTAAGTATGAAAAGTTGATTGAATCAGCACTTCAAGTCTCCTGCATCAATGACATCATGTTAGATCACATCAAGTTCAAAGTATACTTTATCAGGTGGCATCATATTCAAAGACAAGGTATTCACTCATCCAAGCTTCAAGTCAGGTTCTTCCAAACAAAGAAGATCATCATGCAAGATCACTTCATCAACTTCTACATCAAGCAAAGACACTTCATCTATGCAACTTCAAGTTTAAGAGAGTCATCAATGAAGCATCATCAGTTGCTCTACTTCAAGTCTTCATCATCTACTCCCATTCAAGAATGAGGTCATCATCATCTACATCAAGAAGCTACAAAGAAGATCATCATATCAATTTACCTGCAAGATGAAATTAAGCGCCCTTAATATGCAGGACAATCCATTTTGGCGCCCATCAATGCTTAAACCTTCTTATTTTGCGCCTAAGGATGTTTTAAATTTTAAAATTGCCAATATTAAAGGTAGGCCGACCTAATTTACCTAGCCGCCCATATTAAATGAGTAGAAATTCCTATATAAGAAGAGCGCCACTTCTTATTTTCATTATTCATTTTGCAAATTGCAAGGGAAAGGGCAGCGAAATCTAGGAAAGGAGCAGCGAATTTTCTCTTTATAGGGCAGTGAATCATCTTGAAGGCAGTGATTTTGTCCAGAAGCAGCAAATTGTGATAAAGGAGCATTGAATTTGTGAAGAGAAGGCAGAACTTTCTAAGGCAGATCTGAATTCTAGAAGGTTGATTTGCTTTTGAATTCCACCATTTCTATACTGATTGGCATCATTTAATCTAGAAAATTGCATTTTCTAAGGCAGAAAATTGAACACGAGGTGTGTTATCACTTTTACTTGGTAAAATTACCTTGTATTTGTTTGAATTTGCAGATTTATATCCAGAAATCAGATAATGCCTCAATGAAAAAATGACTTAGAATATGTTGCTCTTCATTCATAAAACCTCTTTGTACTTGAAAAATTGAATTAAGACATGATAACATGATAATAGTGATGTAGAAGATTCATAAAATCCATTATTTCAATCCACTTATTCGAGTCCAGTCTTGCAGATAGATGGGAATGACGGCCAAGGAGAGACAAGTCCTTATCAAAATGGACGCTAAGTCCAACATACCGGAGTTTAAGCTAGAAACGCAGTGAAAGGATGTCGGCGACACCAATATGGGACACGTCAACTTGGAGGAAGTGAAAGACTTCTTGCTTGCGATCACCAGGAATGAAGACATTAAAGCCTCGCAAAGAGCAGGATTGTACAAGCAGCTTGCTTTCCACTTGCCTTGCCAAGCGCCGAGCTAGTATTGGAGTGTGTTCAGCACTATGACAAAGAGAAAAGACAGATTATAGCAAAGGATGGAACTGTTCTCGCCTACCTACAAAGGGAAGCTATCCAAGAGATCTTCAACATCCCGAAGGCAAAAGAGTCTTCATATGCCCTACAACTGCTCAGATGACGTTCGAAGGCAACTCAAAGGTTTACATGCAAGAAATCAGGAAGAAGTGGATGAATGATTCCTCGATGAAGATATACAACTCAGAAGATCCTAAGTATCACAAGGTTGACTTCAAGCAAGAGATAAGTCACTTGATCATGTTCCTGAATCGAGTAACAGGTAGGCCACAATCATCTACTTTCGAGGGATGGATGTACACTTATTTTGATCATATGTTTACAAAGAACAAGATGATTGACTGGGCTGGTCTTATTAGCCACTGCCTGGATGAACAGTTTGAAAACTTTGATGAAACGAAGTCTTTCTTCATGACTTCATACCTTGTGTATATCTTGGCAAGAAATGTAGTTTACAAAGGACTAACAGCTAAAGGGCAAGTAGGTACAAAGCCAGGACAGATTCTCTCACATCAGTGTTATCCTCAGCTTCACCTGAAAAACATCAATCACTACAAGAGATTCAATGATGCTTTCGCCATGTTCATAGTGAGGAAGTTGAGAGGTGAACTACATCGAAGACTAACAGGTGCTGCCAGGAACTTCATCAAGCAGTATGGAAGGTATTACATCCAGTATGATAAGTTCACCTATATTAGGATTCAAGGATTTACATCATTCCCATATAGACTGCCTAGATATCCTTCAAACAGGATGGTATTGCTAGAGGTTTCAAGACAGCTGTTGGAATTTCATAAGATGCAGAAAGCAAGGAAGAAAGCAGGAGTTCAATTTCCTCTTCAGCTAGGTAGATACTATTCTTGTCCATCATTACAGGCAGCTGAGCATTCAGAAATTGAGCTTCAGCCTTATCATCTGCATCCACATGATTCGAGGAGAGAAAACTTTGATCCACATGGAGCTATCAAGCAGTCTTATTCTTCTTACAAACATAAAGAACAATTGGAGGATCACTGGGCTAATGCTATAGATGATGATGACATCAGGATGCAAAAGTGTTCAAGATTGAAATGGGACCTGATAAGAGCTACAAAGGTACTAAGAATTCCTGATCAGTTAGAAGGTGAAAGAGCTCTTCTTGGTGATGAATATGATAAAATCCGCAATTTGCCTTATGAAGTCAACTGGGCAGATAGAGAAAAGGTCGATGATGAAGGATTGATAAGGCCTGTTATTGCTATCACTGAAGAGCAAATAGACAAGCAGGTACAAGCTTTGCTTGATGAGGGTAGGAAACTCACTTATACTAAGATGGGAGAAGTGGATCAGCAAGAACAACATAAAGCACCTAGTAAAGATTCACGAAGTAGAGGAAGTGAGAAAGATTCAGGACAGGGAAAGAAAAGGAAACAGCTTGAGATTGTTCAAGGAGAATCCAGTAGAAAGAAGAAAAGGATAAGTATTGAGACTGCTTCTTCTAGACAGCCAGGTGACATTCCACTGAATCAAGACATAATGATACCTGCTGAGAATGTAGTTCCAGAAGCTCCAGTGGAAGAAGTACCTTCTAGCCCGCATGATACTGAGATCATCGATGAAGCTAATACTGAAGATAAGGATGAAGCTGAAGAGGAATCATTGCCTGCACAAGGAAGACAATTACAACATCAGCAAGACCTTTCATCACTGCCAGAATGGTTACAGGAAAGAATCAGAGAGAATTGTGAACTTGAGAACTGTCCTCCCCTTCTAGTTGATGAGTTACTCTTAGACATGTCGAAGGAGAAACCGAAGAAGAAGGCAAATATCCTTTCCAAGATCACTAAAGATGAAACAGGTGTAAGGAAAGTACATGTAGCAGTTCCTAGGCTTGAAAAAAATATAGAGGATGTAACACCTGATGATTATGACATCAATACAATCAATCTAGGTCCTTTGACTGGAATGCAAGTTGAAGAAGAGCTTAAGGATTCGATTGATAATGCTCGAGCTATCATAAGACAAGAGACAGAAGGCAGAATCAAGGCTGAGCAAAGATGTCGTGCCTTAGAGCAGTACATTCAGCATTTGGTGCATCCTATTCATCAACAGGAAAGAGTAACTACACCTCCATCTCTCCTTCCTCCTGAAACAGTTGAACACCTAGAAGAGTTGAAGTCTTCATCTCACAAAATGAAGGATTGGATGAAAAGATCAAAGGAGGCTACATTTAGACATCTGAGAGACATTATGCAAGTGAGTGATAAGATTACTAGTCTTAAGGAGAGGGTACTTGCACTAATGACAACTTGTGTTGAATTCAAAGACCTCAAGGATCAATACCTGTCACACTTGAAAAACTTGATGGAAACATCAGTGGATGAGTTGTTACATGCTGAAGTCATTGAAGAAGGTAGAACATACAACTTTTCCTCCTGGTATTATAGCTTTCGCATCAAAAGACAGTTGCTGGATAAGATAGAAATAGATATGTCGAGAGTTAGAAGTATGCTTCAAAGGATTCAGGATGGAATACATGCCTCTTTAATGAAGATCTGTAATCCATTTGGGGGAATGACTCTTGAGAATCTGAAAGAACAAGTTCAAGTTTTCTATTTTCAGGAAAATGATGTTACAAATGAGAGACTTGATAGTATATTTCCACTTGCTGTCCACCTTGGCGACAACAAAGCAAGAATAACTGATTGGGAAAGGACACTTGGCCTTTATTCAATTGATGTACTTGAAGCTGAAGGAACCATTCAGAATGCGCCAAGTGTACCTGTGGAGGAAGTCAAGCAAATAGTGTCCAAATTCATTGAATGCCAAGCTTCAAGTGATGGATATTCATATGGGGATTCTTCATAAGATAATGATATATCATTCTTATCTTCTTGCAAGGCGTGCCTTTGTTCTTTTCTTCATAGCCTCCCTCATTTAATACAGACAACCTCCTTCATTTAATAAAGCTGGCCTCTTTCATTTAATAAAGAGAAGTTTGTTACAACTACTTGTGATGTGGCTTGATCTGGTCCGCTAACTTGGCCGATCGATCTTGACCCTTTATTCCTTTTGAGGTCTATAAAAGGGCTCTTGTTGCTCTCATTTGTACGGTTGAAATTTCTGAAATTGTTGCAAGAGCTCTCTGAGATAATAAAAGATTCATTGCTTTGGTGATTCTATTTGTGTTTCTGAGTGTTGCATGGTTTAGATTTTCAAGCGAACATTAAGTTATAAGTTTTCTTTAAGTTCATGTTAGTTAATGGAAGGTTTTTTTATTGCTTTGTGGTGAAATCTATAAGTTCATACCATTTGTAGTTTGTGGTTTGCAAATTGAAGTGCATGGTTAGCCTGAACAAAATTGGACATCAATTTGATCTTTATGTTTGTTGAAACTTTCATGAGCATAAGTGATTTAAACATCTTGTACACCCTAGAAGATTGCACCTATCTTGTGTAGTTGTCCATCTTGGCGAAGCAGGATCTGGTTTGATTTCACCTTGAGCAGTAATCATCCTTGCATCTAGGATTAGATTAGTGTTTCTAAACTTTACATCTTTTGTCTTTTTTTTTATCCATTGAGTTAGAATTAGAACCAAGAACATCAGTTGCTAAATCATACGCCATCAGCTGTAGTACTTAGACTCTCTAGTATCCGCTTCCGTAATCATTGAAACAACAAATTTACTTGAACAATTGCGTAAGTCCCTTTGTGTTTAAACAGCAAAATCATACTTAGTCACTGAGCTATCTCTTACAAACTCATAAGAAAGGAACCTTGGAGTCATCTTGTTTGATCACTTCGTTCAGCATTCGAGAGGCTTTGCTCAAGAGGGAGTCAGATACTTAGTATTTCACTCTAATTGTTGACTTGTCCAAAAACAATCATCAACAGGACATAGTTTCCCGAAGCCAGGTCAGAGATCTTGTATCCCAAGGGCTAGGACATAGTTTCCCGAAGCTGGATCAGAGATTCCGTGTATAGACCCCAAGGGTTGGGACACAATTCCCGAAGCCAAGTCGGAGATGGTTTCAACACGCCCTAGTCATGTAAAGCCTAATTCCTTGATGAAGAATAGGAGGGGAAGATATGGATCTTGAAATGTGTTTAATATCTACCCTAATGTACTTATGAAATATATTATAGAAGAATCATCCATAGTGAATGATAAGAAGGAAATGAATAATCCTTTGTTAAGAATGAAATATTTATATTATCTTTGATTTTATTGGATATTTCATTGTAATTTATTGATCTCTAATGTTTCTAATGTCTCTTTGAGAATCACTTTGAATGTAGATTCAGGTTTAAGTGTTTCCACTAGAAAGGGAGATTACATCCTGAACCCCAATCACATCTTCCTTTGGCTGAAGGTAATCGCTGGTCAAACAAATAAAAGAGGGGCAACCAAGGTAAATGCAGCAATTCCTAAATGTAACGATTCCTAAATGCTGCGATTCACCAAAGATTAAATAATTATTAATTCAAAGAGTCAAGGCAGCGAATGATTTAATGAAGTGAAAATTAAGAGCAATGAAATGTGACTTGATATAAATGATGTGGCAGCAATTAATATTTATTAAGTAAAGGCAGCAATGACTAATCTAAAGACTGCTTAGTATATAACAAAAGAAAGGCAGCAATCAATATAGAAGGTGGCGATTTGTTTGAAATTTGCTTTATGTGAAGTGTTTCCTCTTGGCAGCGATTAGTTTCGAGGAGGTACGATTTGTTGAGGAGTTGTGTCTATATTCATAAAGACACCTCCTTTGGAAAATATAAAGAGAGAGTTAAGTGTTTTGAAGGAAGGAGAGTACATTGAAAAAAAAAATCTGCACTCAGCAAACAAGGGCAGAATCAGTAGTCAATACATTTGCTTCTGATAATATGTAATGTCCCCTTTTTGGGAGAACACTAATTTTTTCTAAATTATCAATTTCCAAGTAAACAAAGGTTTAGAGAGTACCTTGTCTTGCCTTAATCCCTACAACAAGTTAGAAATCTTAAACATCAGTAAGTCCGTAACAATTAATAAACTCAATTGAATCTTACCTAGGGATGATCAACCATGGGAAAGCATGGAAGAGAGTGACTCGATGGGTGTCTAGCCACTCTAGGCCCAAGGGCAGAACCCTTCAACTAAAAGGCAGAACCCCCTTGGCCTCATGTGGCCCATGCCATTCATATGAGGTGGCGTGCCTGGTGAAGATTCCCACATCTTGCCATCTTTCCCTATTTCCTCATGATTGGTCTCCTTATATTACTATACCCATGATAGGGGAGTGAGGTCTCCAAAGGGTATCCTAGTAATCCAACTCTCTAGGCCCAAAGGCAGAACCCCTTTGGCCCAAGTGAACATTTCATTTCCATCATGAGTGGCGTATCTAGAAGAGCACATCTCTCGCTAGACCCAAAGGCAGAACCCTTCACTAGAAGGCAGAACCCCTTCAGCCCATGTGAACTTATTACTTCCATCATAAGTGGTGTGTCTAGAATAGCACATCTCTCTTAGACTCGAAGGTAGAACCCTTCGCTAGAAGGCAAGACCCCTTTGGCTTATGTGGACTTATTGTTTCTCATCATGAGTGGCGTATCTAGAAGAGCACATCTCTCTCTAGACCCAAAGGCAGAACCCCTTTGGCTCATATGAGTTCATTACATTTCCTTTTGGGTGGTGTACCTAAGAGAGGGTCCTATATTCCCTTTATACTTTCTCTTCCTCCTATCATAGTATAGATTTATGCATAACCAAGTCTTATCAATTCAAATGATTATATCAACAATACATAATAAATTATGAGAATGATATCATAAATGCATGATCCATATTACATAAGTCTACCATAATCAGATTTTAGACCTCTATGTATATATATGTAGTTCCACTTTCCTCTTGCTATGGTCCAATATATCTATATAAATCAGAAATATATGTGTATTAAACTCAGAATATCTATATAAAATCAGTATATTTCTCCTCACTCCACCTTATCTCTCCATATATATATCCTTCCTTTATGATAAAAGAGCATCCCCTTAAAAGGGTGATGACTCTTCAAAGAGTCACATACATTGGCTGCTGCCTTTTTCAAGGCTGATCGCAGCCCCATTTTTATTTATGTTTGATGCAGCGGTTACTAACTAAGATTCGCTGCCTTTATTTTATAATTACAGATTTATTAATCCATACCCTTGCATTTCCTAGTCTTCCTTTGTCTTATAAACGTGGGCCCTCATACCATCTGCTGCCCTTTTATTATTATAAAGTATTTTTTTCTTAATACTTTTTATTTTTATCGCTGCCTTCTGCATTCTATAATAGGCATCGCTTATTTTGTTTGGGACCTTTTCCTTAAGGAGAGTCGGTCCCCTTATTAATATTTATAATATTTTTATTTTTATTTATTTATTAATATTTATAATAATTAATTTATGATACTTAATCCATAATATTTATAATATAATATTTAATATTTAATTTAAATATATTTGATTTGTAGTATATTTTATTGAAGCCAAATATATTTATTTTTATCTTATTTAAATTTGAATATACTCAATTTATGATTTATAAATAGATTCAAGTGTCATTCATATCTTTAATTTGAATGAATAATACATAATCGATTCAATTATAAATTATTAATATAGGGACATGACATAATATAGCAGACTTATGTCTTAATAAATATTGTGGTATGCTCTATCATGATTGTTGTATAATCTCTATGAATCTGAATGTATTTAGTGTTTGTAATTCTCATCAAGCAACCATGAGGAAGAGCGGGGGAAATACCAATAGGGTGAACAGATACTAGATTTCTTTCTAAGTACACCACTCCATGATGGATGCCCATGTGTCTGCCACTTGGAGCCAAGGGGTGAGTGTCTGCCCTTGGGCTTAGAAAGGAGAATCTATGGGCCTCCTATTGTAGCTTTCCCTCCAATCTCTACATGGGTTGGTTGTTGAGATGGAATCAAGGAGTTTCAATCATAAGAGGGATGGATAAGGTAGCATGGATAAGGAAAGCAGATACAAGTTTATCCACTAAGTACGCCACCCCATGTTGGATGCCCGCATGTCTGCCACTTGGGGCCAAGAGGGATGGTATATCCGCTCTTGGGCTTAGCAAGGATAACTTCGGGCAGACTTATCATGTTTCTCATCCAAGTCCTATTATGATTAAATTTCCAATATGCATTATGGATATGATGTAGTTTATATAGTTTTGAAAATGCTATATATTTTCCAGGGTTTAAATAGATAAGACATTTATTATATATGTTATGATCATATGAATTATATTTCCAATATTGTCTAACATGATTGCAGGACCTAAACCAAGTTTTATATGGCTTCAAGCATATAATTGGTTAGTTATAACCCTAACTATATTAAACTTGTGATTCTAGGGCAAGATTAAGGGCAGTTCCAAAAAGGGGACATTACTTGTTCCAAACTATATCAGTGGTCTGATTTATATTTTCAGTCATCTATTTATCTTTGTTTCATGCAACAAATGGTTTTACATTGATATCATAACATGGCAAAAACATTCATGCATTGAAAACACATGGAAACCATTGAAACAAACAAGAAAACCTAATCGGAAAATTCAGAAAGTTGGATCAGATTTTTCAAGGGATCTTACAATTAACATACCATTATCTTTCGTTGGTCTATGGTTGCACAGTCACCAAGTGCATATACATCATTGCATCCCTTAACTCTCAACCATTCATCTGTTGCTAGAACCCGCCTAGCTGTCTGCATTATAGTTGCACATTTTAACATTACTCAAAAATTTATGTAGACACCAAAGTGCAATGCTGTCAATGAGCTCAAGGTCAATATTGAGGGAGTAAAAAGGGAAAAGCATATAAAATAAATTTAATAATGGCATCTGAACAAAAAGAAAACCTGGCCAATCTGCTTCATGAAGTGAGATATAACAGGACGAGTCCCAATTCCAGTAGACCACACAATCATGCCATATGAGATGGATGATGTCTTACCACTTTCTTTCTCTTTCATGCTAATATATTTGTCAGTTACCTCAACCACAGGACATCCTGTTTTTACATCAATACCATCCCTCTTAAACTTTTTTCCTGCGAAATTGCTGATTCGCTTATCAAACCTACAAATGAATCAGCAAGCAAATATATATAATAAGCATCTACCGAGTTTGAGATACAAAGTATCAAAGGTTAATCTTAGATTGCTTTTGGTTTTTATAACATACATAAAACAAAAGTATCCAACCATAGCTTATAACTTGATGTTAGATTATTTCTGTTTTTTAACAATTTAACAAGTGCCATCTCTATCATAAAATATTGGCTAGACATGAACAGAATGCAATTTGAATTTGGAGTTCAACATATACAAAACAATAGACTGAATTGCCTATAAAGCTAAGACTAGAAGAACAGAAAAGAAAAAGTCAATCTCAACATAAAGGATTCACAAAGAAATTGACTACGGAAATTTTCCATAAACCTTTGATGTTGGAACCCCACATAAACCTTAATATTGATGACATTAGAGGGATGATGTTGAATGGGCATGTATTGGATGTGGGTAAATTCATTGAACAGCACTCCATATGGAGAGAGAAGGGATGCACCACATGAGAACTAAATGCAGAATCTAATGATTGGCATAGTCAAAATTCCACACATTCAAAAGAGCACAGACAAGAACAAGAAAGTACAGTGATTGTCTTTTATGGCACCCAAGCAAAAAAATACTCTATAATAAAGAAAATAATATAATAGGATGTGACAATACAATGACTTTATGCATAGACATATCTCCTATGGACACTCAAGGTAAAATGACATAATGAGAATCAACACTCTACAACCTAAATTACTAATAAAGAAAGTTGTCTGATACTTCCCCTCCCAAGTCTGGTTACATGTGTAATGTCCCCTTTTGGGATTGCCCTAAATCTTGCCCTAGAATATCACAAGTTAAGATAACAACTTACCAATTAAATGTTGTAAGCAAGTTAAATCCTAGTTTAGGTCCTGCAATCATGTTAGATAATATTGGAAATATAATTCATATGATCAAAACATATATAATAAATTATCTATTTAAACCATGTAAGATATATGACTATTTCAAATCTACATAAACTACACAAAATCTATAGTGCATGATAGAAGATCAGCCATAATTCATAGAGGAAATTTAATTATGATAGGACTTGGATGAGGAACATGATAAGTCTGCTCGAAGCTATCCATACCAAGCCCAAGAGCACGAGTGTCTCAGACAACCCACCCCTTGGCCCAAGCGGCAAGAATATCCAAACTAAGACAATTCCACCCTTGGGTTGGTGTACTTGGTGGAAAAACTTGTATCTGCTTTCCCTATCCATGTTACGCTTTCCGTCCTTATGACTGAAACTCATTGAATCCATCCTAATAACCAGTCATCGTTCGGCTTGAAAGGAAAGACTTGAAAGGGGTGCTTGTAAACTACTCACCCACCTAAGCCCAAGAGCACGAGTGTCTTAGACAACCCACCCTTGGCCCCAAGCGGCAAGAATGTTTGTAATGTCCCCTTCTAGCAAGCCAAAATTTTTCCTTGACATTGCACAATTTCAACTTACAAAAGAGAACATTAGTATTCAATTCTTTTTATCTAATCATGTTATCCATAGAGATATATTAAATCAAGTCTTATAATCATAAGCTATAAGCATTCTAACTTTCACAATATCCAATTATACATGTTTCATGATTCCAATTGGGAGAGATATACTTGGGTATACATGGTAATCAAACCACTTGCCCAATGAGAGAGGGTTTATAAAGGAGCAATCAAGGGGTCCATATTTTATTCCTTTGATCGGAGACCAACCCAAATCAAAGGCCCATCCCTTGTCCCGAAGAGGTACTCTAGACCAACACGAGACAAGAGCCTATCCATTACTTGATGGTTCTCTTGACCAACATAAGATAATGGGAATGTATCGGTCTTTAGCCGGATGGTACTCTTGACCAACTTAGGCATCAACCATGATATCGGTCTTTAGCCGGATGGTACTCTTGACCAACTACGGCATCAACCCTGATATACCTCATTGCTTACCCTTATCCCTTCATCTCTATCTATGGGTTTGGTTGATATACCATGAACCTCTACTTCTCCTCCTTATGCATCATGATTGACTTAAGTCATTTTTCTAGTCATTTAATCCATACCTTATTATCTTAGGCTATGATAATTATTATTCATCATGTATTCTATTTACTTTATTAACAAGCTTCTAATCATTTCCAAAGTTCATATAACTCTATCATGACATATCAAAGAACTACATATGGTTATTCATATATGTAATTGAGGCATTACCTTTTCATTATATTCTCATTATATGATCTCTATTTATCAACTCACAACTGATGCAATACGTTCTTAATCATTCTATATATATATATCATCTTATTGCTAGATATGATCTTTTCTACTTGATTCTATTTCATTATCACTAGATTGTTATTTCATTTATTCCATGATAATCATATGCAATGCATTCCTATTAGGATGATTAATTCCATCTATTTTGTATTGTAATGCATTATTCATAACTACAACCACTATTCCTATTCAATGCATATACTTATTCGATGATACAGTCAGCAACACATTTACCATTATATTTTCATTCATCCTTGTCTATGCATTTCAAGGGAATATACATATCAACTTAGCTTGTAATGATAATATCATATTGCATACCTTTGCTGTTCGATTCTGCTGTATACTTCGTTGGCTGTGTAAGGGATCGCTTTCAATCTTCTATGACGTGCTGGTGATATGTAAACTGCTATGGCGCTGCTTGTAATTAATCTACTTCAGGTTGTTGGCTGTATTTCATTACTTGGTTGCTATGAAACTGATCAATGTTTCCTTAATGCTATTCGATGGTGCGTAGGAGAGAATGCTTGATCGATCCCATATCTCTCTATATCTATGTCTTTTACCAAGAGTAATGACTCCTCTCAGCAATTCGTGCCTCTTCATAACCTGTGCTTTATTGTTATTTTATAAATCTTAAAACAGATTACTCATCGAATGCCATACGCTGCCTTATATTACTGCATTTTATACTTGAATCTGATCGCTGCCTTAAATATGCTGAGCGCTTATTCTTTGGTTTCGCCTTAAGCGCTGCTTGCATATCTTACCTCCCCCCGATATGGATACAAGGTTTTGCCTTAATATATATTTGCTGATAAGAATCGCACCTTGTGTCTTTTCCAAACTGCTTAAATATTCGTATCATGTTAAATGCTTTAGGATAAGCCAATTATTTGTCTCTTCATATAGGTATTATATTTACTGCCTTTATAAGTAAGACAAAGTCACTTACAATAATCTTAATTGCTAACTTTGGGGTCAGCGAATCTCCTTATTCCTTTAGAATAATATCTTATTAATTATTTAATTTAAGATATTTATATTATTATCATTTCATGCTTATATTTATATATTTATATATTCTAGATATTATATTTAATAATATCTTATATTATAATTATCATAATATTTAAATTGACAATATCTATATTTGTATTTATATTTATTATTATAATAAAAATATATTATATTTTAATTATATAATAATATTATTATCAACAATATTATTATATATGTGATTACCACCCAAAGTGGTTTCTCCGACTTATCACGATGTTTAAATCTTTAATTTAAACAATGCCTTAATATGGGGACATGACAATGTCCAACTAAGACAATTCCACCCTCGGAGTGGCGTGCTTAGCATGAGAGGCCCGTAAACAGCATCCTCCTAACTTGCTTCCTTCAACCTTACATTTATAGGATAAAGATATTCATAAATATATATATAATATAATCTATTTCTTTTAAAGGAATATAATCTAAGCATTGATCCATCACAGCAGTACTATGAAATATGCATGTTTGAGAAATCAGACTTATTCATAATTTAATTATTGCAGACTTATTCATAATTTAATTATTGCAGACTTATTCTATGAAGATCATTGCTGATTAATATTCAGGAGATATTAACATTTTTCTGATTGATTCTATGCACAAGTTCTGATCTAAGTCTGCTGTAGATCTGCCTTAGTCTGCTGTGTGCGGATATATTTCTGAATCTGCTCTGCTTTTTTTGTATTCTCCAACATCAGTCTTGATCCCTGCATTCCCCTTATATCTTCTTATGTCTTTGCAAGGGTGTGACTCCAACGAACAGGTATGTCTTTTATTAACATATTGTGTCCTCATCTAGCGTCTATTTGATCTTTCTCCATCACAATATATATAAACTCACTCGTTGTTCCTTTAAGATGGTCAGCCAGCATTTAAGGTGGTCGGCCTTAGTTTATTTTTAAAATATGTTTTTTGAAGTCGGCTTCATATGAGACTCGGCCATGAAGGTCAGCCATATCTTATTTTGAGGAAATCGGCCTCATAAATCAATCTGACAGGGAATATCACAACCTTGTAATGTTTTCAATTTTGGTGGGGCATTACAACATGGATCCACACATTGGATACCAAATATGGATACAATACTCCCCATATATGGCATGGATACCATATTGCAATGCATCCATTATGGGCCTATATTTGGGACATATCTAATACATCTAGATATAGCACCACACCGTCTAGTGTCATAGCCAATTTAGGGCTTATGAAAAAACAATCAATATTTGCAAAAAAAACAATAAAATATTATTCATATTTATATATGAACAATATTTTACTATTTTTTTTGCAAATATTGGGGTTTATGAAAAAACATTCAATATTTGCAAAAAAAACAGTAAAATATTGTTCATATATATATATATATATATATATAAAATCTAAAAAAATAAACATTATAAACCAAAATATAAAAACCAAGCTTCTGGAAGGAGGGATCAACATAGCATCATCATGATTGAGAAACGAACTTTTCAAAATGCTATTTCCCGCCCAGTTCTCTACAAACCCTAAGTCCACTAATCTAAAGTCTGATGCAACAAGGGATGTCTTGAATCAAAAGTGAGCAGTTTCAACAAATGTGGTCTCATTGGTGGATGTGGGGACATGCGCTTAGGATGGTATAGGCCCCTCCCTAGTGGGCCACAGGGGCCTTGTGGCCCTAGTGACTCTATGCAAACAAGGTCTAGAAACCCTATCTCATGGAGGGGTAGATCCTATGATTTCGAAAGAACAAAGCCCAACAAAGAGGAAGCAATTGTTTGCAAGTGATGTAGATCCAAAACCTTCCAAGAAGGTGAATGTTGAAGTTTTGTGTCTGTGGATGTGGCATATGAATATTATTCTAAGTACAAGTAGAAATCCAATTTTGCATCTACGTAAAGAGGTGCTTAATAAGGAGTGAACATTCTCCAAAAAAGGATTGATATGTAAGTTCAGTAATTGGTGGCCTAGTCTCGCTAACTTGCATGGGTGGCTTTTGAAAGGGTCATCTCACATTAAAGATAGCATTGAAATTTTTTGCTAGTGCTAAAGGGTTTTCTTGTTCTTTTGTGTCAATCCATAAAAGATAGATCTCATATGGCAAGCCCTCATTCCTTGGGTTTAATCCAATGCAAGAATCATTTTCAATCTTGCCAATTTGGGTTAGGCTGCCATAGCCCACCCTTTAGTTTTGGGTAGATGTCTACTTCAAGGTATCGAGAATATCTTGAGCAGATTCTTGAAATTGGGTCAAGAGACAAATGGGTTGATACATTCTACCTCTACAATAATCTTGGCAGGAGCTAGATATTTCTAAAGTGCTTCCAAATGAAACTTGGCTACAAGTTGAAGACATAATATGGAAACAAGCGTTAGATTATGAGAACATTCCTTTTGACTACAAAAAATGCGTTTAGGTTGGACATTATGCTTTTGACTACAAAGTAGCTAAGAAATGCTCTAAACAAGCCACATGGTGGAAAGGGGCTTGTCTTTCCCACCTTGTTGTGCAACATGTGGATTCTACCTCTTCGGAAGACTCAAACTCTTCTTTAGCTTCATCAAAGCGCCCTCTAAGTAAGGGCTCCCCTAGAAAACAAGCAAATCAAGCAAAAAAGGTCACAACCCCTCCTTTGTTGTCTAAGTATAGTGATATTGTGTGTTCCTCTACTATCAAAGAGAAGGTACTTGTGTCGACTTTTGTAGGTGTGCTAGGTTAGGAGTTGGTAGTTGCAAAAATGGCATATAAATGCCAAGAAAAGTTGGCTTCATATGCAATAAGAATTATGTTGTGCTCTGGCAACTCAAGCTCGTAAGCAATCTCTCCAATCCTCCACCTAATCCTATAAGGCTCGTAGAAGCGAGGCTTGAGCTTCTCAACTCCACTTCTCTTGAGAGAAGATTGTCTATATGGTTGTAACCTCGGGAAAACCATGACTCCAACCTCAAAAGTTTGCTCAGTGCGATGCTGATTTGCATACAACTGTTGGTTTTGTGCTCGCTGGAGGTTTGCCTTGAGTGACTCCAAAATTTCTTGGCTTTGTTTGACCAATTCTCTGGCTCCTGGCACTCTACCATCCATGATGACCAAATCAATAAAAGTGTAATGTCCCCAAATATGTATTTTTGTAATTTTCTTTTTTTTTCTGAATTTCTAAAACAAAGTACAAACTGAAACAACAAACCATATTGGAAACAAATAGCTGAAAACTACTTATCAAACCCTCAATGACTAGAATACAACTTCAATTTCATCCAAAAAAGCAAAATTCAACCTGTAGATGTCGAATTACCCGAATGAACTAGTTGGTTTATTACTGATATGAAATGGACAGCCAATGTAAACCCCATGACATGCAATTATGTAATATCCAAGCCCTCGCACTTTTTGATCACCCAAATCCTGAGATGGGCATGGTGAGAGCATGCAGTGTTCATAAAACACTAACTACATGATTACAATTACTCGAAAGTAAACAAGAGGCATAGCCGACCAGTGCATACGAGCAGCATAGCCAACCCAAATGAACACCTCTTCGGCAGACAAGTATGCGTATATGCTCAAAGCCACTAGTAGTTAATAGATAAGTATT
Organism: Cunninghamia lanceolata; assembly: GCA_027924645.1. NCBI lineage: Eukaryota > Viridiplantae > Streptophyta > Pinopsida > Cupressales > Cupressaceae > Cunninghamia > Cunninghamia lanceolata. The sequence goes on from BSBN01001101.1 coordinate 14,561,136, forward strand.
ATCAAGCCAAAATGGTTGATGACAAGCGAACCTGATCAATGCCAAAATAGGCTGAAAAATAAAATGCAATGTAGAAGGGATCTAGCGATAAACCTTCCAGGATCCTTACAATATTAAATGCAATGCTATCTGGCAAAAAACCATCTAGATTTACAATTAAGTATGCAAACTGAACTCTAATCAAATTACTTCGAAACTACTATGTAATATCTCGAATAGGATCTGCCCTAGAATTCTGAATTTCTGCCCTAATTTTCTGATCTAGTTTTTTGCTTGTAATGTTCCCCCCCCTTTTAAAAAAAAAACAATAACCCAGCTCTGTAATGTCCCCTTTTTGATCTAAAGTAACTTCAAGCTTGGAAAAAGGAAAGTCGGCAAATAACTTAAAGCTTGGAGAATGGAAAGTGGGTTTTTAGTGGCAAAAATGATTTTTCCTTGGCAAAATGAAGTTTGGAGAATATTTTTTATATTTTAATAATATTTATGGAAAAATCAAAATTAATTAAATATTTAGCCAAGGAGAAAAACGAAAATTAATTAAATATTATGCCAACAGGTGGAAATGGGAAAAAATGAAAACAAGCGAAAAAATGAAATATTGTAAGTGAAATTGAAATTATAATATTTTATTATTGAAATATTAATATTTTCCACAAAATCGGCGCTCATGAGGAAAAAGGCAAAAAACATAAAATAATAATATTTTATTATTATTTTCTCTCTCCTAGCCGTTGCCACTTGGAGGAAAATAAAATAAAAATAAAATAAAATAATATTATTTTCTTATGGTGGTGGACTTGAAAAAATATTATATTTTAGTGCAATTGGGTGCCCAAGTTGAAAAGTATAAAAGGAGGTCATTAGGAGTCATTTTTATATCATTGATCATTTGGCTTTGGCATTTGAGGGGAAAAGTAAATTAAAAGAGGAATAAAATAAAGTATTACTTTCGAAAGGGAAAAGAAATATAAAAGGAGGAAAAAGTGCAATAAGGATTCATTCTTGATATGTTATTTTGAAAGAAACTTTTCCTTGAGAGCTTGAGAGCCTTGGCTTGCAAGTTCAATAAACCCCAGGACGAAAACCCTAGAGGTTTTGGCTATTTGGACGAAAACCTAGATCAACCCACTTGGTGAATTCATCTCAGGATTCACAATTGCATTAAATTGTTTAGTACTTGTGGAGATTCAGAGCCATATCTTTGCAGATTTCGGAATATTGGTTGCATGTTGGTATTTTGGTGTGCATGTTTGAGGAGTGACGGATTTTGATGTTGTGTTGCAAATAATCCATCTGGATATTTGAGTTTTGTAGATTTTAGCTATTGGGTGTTGCTGCAATTTCCAGTTCCAGCTAGGGTTTGACATGGGTGCTCACAGAAATTAGTTTTGGCATATGGGTATTGATGCAAAGTGGCTGCCATGAGGTTGGAATAACATAGGCACTTCTAGGTATTCTTCATTTCGTTGTAAGATTCCAGAAATTATCAATCTTCCTCTCTTGTCAACTCAAAATTTGTAGCAGTGAACTCAAAAAATGGAAAAAGATGCAAAATATGCATTTGGGTATGTGTTTCCAAGTTTGCAATGTGTTCATTTTTATTCCTAGTTGACTGTTCATCAATTATTTCATGTTTTTATGGCAAGATCTTTCTCAAAAACACACATGCAATTTCAAACTGAAACCCCTTCTGCATCTTCTATCTAGTCTGAAAGACCACATTAATATAAAATACAAAAACACACTAAAAAGACAAAAAAAAATTACAGCAGAACAGGGCAGCATATTACAAGTTGGCACATGTGGTGACATCATTGGAGCATCATTTGTACATTTTTTTGGTCATCTTTGGACTCGATTTACATTCACATGTAAGTCTGATTTTTATATCAGACCTCTATTTTGTAATCAGCCAACTACTATTGAATAAAGAAGTCAAATTCTCCATCCGGGTATGTTCACTTATGTTTTGTGTTGATAATTGGTTGTATTAGTGAGCTGATTATTTCATTTTCAATCATCATTTGGTATTATTTCATTGTTATATTGCAACCTTTCCATCTACAACTCATTCCAAACATATTGGTGAAAACAAAACTTGAAAACCCTAAGTCAATTTGAAGAAAAACAAATCAGGAAATTTAGATCAGCAGAGTTATTTTCAAGACAAAATTAGACAGGGTTCTTACAAGCTCACACAATAATCAGAAATGCAAGATTTAAGCACAGTTTGTGATGTAGGAAAGATATCATTTCACACATATATCTCCACAAACAAAATACATCAAAATAGAAGAGTTTTGGGTAATACCCAGATGATGAAATCAATTCAAAATAACATTACAAGCATACCCATTTACTATTGTTATATGACAGATCCGAAACAAGCTCCAAACAGCAATCTGAAGGCATAAATCCTCACCAAATACAGTACTCCCTAGTTTCTCCAGCTTCAAAACTCCAACTAGCAACAACAAGGTCCAAGGCACCTCCAACTGAGCACTTTTAACTTCATAAACCTAGGTGTTTTGTCCTAGGGAGCCCACGCTTTAACTCTAAACTAGTACAGCCTGATGTGGTTAGGCCCAGCAACAAATAACAAATGTTAAATCACTTCAAAATGCTCTCCAAAATCTCCCTTCACACTTGAGATCTGATCCTCAATCCCCAACACCAAGGAAATAGAAGAAATTGACCAAGACAAAATCAAAATGGTCTGCAAATGGTATGGCCTACCTATGAAATGGTACGGCCCAGGAGCAGGTTACAAACTATCTAGAACTCTCTAAAAATCTGCTTTGAATCACAACCATATTCTCTAATCATATATTCAAAATGTCATTCACAAAATCCTCGACATTTTGTAAAGAAATCTCTTTGCAAACACCTGCAATCTTTCCAATACACACCAGCATAGCCTCTGAATAAGACTATTAGCAATCACCCTAGAGAGGTCTTTCACTCCTCACAAAGCCAATGGCAGAACTCTGTCCAACCAGCAATAACCTATAAAAGAATATCAATAGCATAAGTTGCAAATGAGTTTTACTTTTCCCTTTTATATAACTTCAAAACCCCACCCCCCTCTTGGACTAAATAAACATTTATTTTATTTTTCATCCTTATATCTCCCTTTAAGTTGGACGCCACACTAGGGGAAAATAAAACTTAACTTTATAACAATATATCTTAGCAAAGTTGGGCGCCCCAAACCAAGAAATAAAGTCACCTTTATTATTTTAATTAACATTAAGTTAAATCTTTAATTTGACTTAGTAGCATTAACATTAATTAAACTGACATCTCTGTTGAAATGGACACCAACAGGCATCGGATGAAGAACCCAACTATGCCGAAGCATAACCGGTGCCATGTGACAAAGTCGGTGCCAAAATGGTGAGCCTACTAAAAATAGTAAATGCAGACCAAGTGTCAAAAACGCTTCGGAAAGCGTCGCCACGGATCTCCTGATAATTTTGAGCTCAATGCAACATCTAAAAGTGCCGACTGGATGACCTACCAAGTCATCAACCTCTATCCCCCGAAGGAGTCCCCTAACCACCATGTTAGCTCCTGTTGAATGGCAAAATGATGGAAAACATGATCGAAATGAAGCCAAGTGCCCTTCTTTTAAACCTTTCCAAATTGGGCCCTTAATTAAAATTCCCTCCAATTAGTATTTAAAAATACTTTATATTTTATATTAGTATTTAAAAACACTTTTTTATTTTAATAATAGTTTTATTTTATGTTGCCCCTTAAATTAAAAATTATTGAACCTAGCTTAAAATAATATTAAAAATTATTTCCCTTGCTTTACCCTTTAACCTACAAGAAATGGAAATAGGCTAGAGGTCTTCTCCATAGCTTTATTTCCTAAGTTACCGATTCTTTGCAGGGGACCGTTGGGTACTGGTTTAGTTTGAACCGGGTCCCAGTTCTAGTCCAATCCTCTAGGGGATTCGGCCAGGGTCCTTCAAATGCCCTGTGGGTTCGTCCGAGACGAACCTGAGCGAATCCAAAGCAAACCAAGGGCAGATTTTTGGGCGTGAGCAGAATCCGCCCATTTTTTAACATTTTTTAATATTTTTTTTGGCATCACATTCGAGTCTTGAGGAAAGGGTTTTTATTGAATGGCCTCAAAAGGCATCCGCGGGGTGCTCTGTGTTTCTTTGCCATGAGATCCGGGTCTATCTCTAATTCTTGCCTGGTCACAAATGAATCCTACTCGCGGTTCCCTCGCTATCCCTCCCCTCGTTCTCTCGTCCATTGATGATTCAATATCCCACCTTCTAATTCTTTCCGCGAGTCAATCCTCTCCTCTAACCTGCATCCAATCGTTAGGTGGGGATCCGGATATTTAAGTAGTACAGGATCATGTGGAGTAGCACCTGAAGTGGAGAGTGGAGCAGTCAAATGAGGGTTCAATTTTAATATTGACATTAATATATTTATATATTTTATATTCATATGAATATGAATATTAATATATTTATATTTATATATTTTATATTAATGTATTTTTACATTTTTAATTTCTATATTCATATAAATTAAAATAAATATAAAATATGTTAATATATTTATATTAATATATTTTTTATTTCTTATTTATATTTAAATATCTACATAATATATTTATAATATATATAAATAGATATTAGATACGTTTCTTATTTTAGAGATATATATAATTACTGCTATATATATATATATATATTATTATGATAAAATAACTAGTTTAATGGTCACTCGATCATTCTCCCTGCTTTTCTCCTATTAGATAGGATTTTTCGATCTTTAGATATTTCCTTTCAGCTTTGCTTTGTTAACTGTAGCTTTTGCTTTATACAAGCTATCAGTTTTTCATTAGTATGTTTCCTCTCTATATAAAGAGCCTTCGCTCTCTGATGTAATTCATTCAGATTATATTCAATAAACTCTCTTATAGTTTTTGTATCATGGTATCAAAGCGCCATGTTCGAACCTGATTAGTTTTTTCAATCTCATGGTGTGTTCCTCCTCGTCGTGTCTTTCCTGGAGCAGTTTGCCTCAAGCATTTGTCACTAGTGGTATTCAAGTTCGAAAGTTTCATGTCTTTTATTTGGACGCGGGAGATTCCCTTCTTTCTGGTTAAGCGTCTAAATTTTTTTTTTTGGGTGTGATCGTCACCTCTTATCTGGTCGCGATTCAATGTTTGTAATCGGCGGTCTATGAATCCACGACAGATTCCTAAGTTTTTAATCGCTGGTTGCATTTCGACAACTTTAATCTCTCTTTCGACAGTTTCACTTATCCTTCGATCGCTCTGTTTGATTTTTTTGGATGCATTTTTGTGGCGCGATCCTACTATTGGTGGCTCGTTCATCCTCATCCAGCTAGCACCACTGAATGACAAGAACCCAACAGCGCTAATCTTCCGTCCACACACAGACGAGTCTTTCAAGATGCCGCCGATGGTAATTCAGTTATTCAAAGCACGAAATCCTCAGAGGAGCGTGATTTCTGACGATGGTCAAATTGTTTCTTGGCTTTTTCTGGTTGGTTGTGGTTCTTGGCGCCCAGAAACGGATTTCTTGGCAGTCACTATCTGTATCTATGTTTTGAAGACTTTCAAAAAGGTGATTCTCTCATCCTTTAGTCACCATCCTTCAATCTGTTATGATGGTTTGCCGTTTTAAGTGATCCCTGGCTTCGATCTATTGGTTTTGTCAGAGGATTTGTGTTTTGTTAAGCACTTTGTATTAGGCAATCCGTGTTCATGGTCATAGCACAGTGTCCAGCACTCAGGTTTTTTGCAGAAGGCCACATTTTTCTGACATGCAGAGTTATTTTCGCCTCAAAATTCGAGTTCTGATGTTCTAAGTTCATGCCATCTATATTCTCGAGTTTTGTATCTTGAAATCCGTGATTCGGATTTATCTCGAGATCCGTACCTCAAAGTTCGTGTTCAGGACTTTTCGAGTCAGTATACTCCGTGCTTTCCGAATCTGTGCTTCGGTTCTCTTTTCCTTATCTTTGCTGTCTATCTGCTTCCGTTCCTGTGCCCACTGCTTATAATTCATCTTTTCGTGTCTCGGAAAACGTGAAGCATGGCATCCTTGACCAACATTCTGTTGGAAAGCAATCAAAAATTTAATGGCAAAAATTACAACACCTAGAAGCAGTGCAAGATGACAATCTTCGAATATTGGCATCTTGATCAACTAGTACTGGGGAAAACTACACGTCCTCAACTGCCTGGTAAAGATCAAGAAAAATTCGATGAGCAAAATCGTGAAGTGGTGATGCTTATCAAGTTATCAGTCACCGATGATTAGCTGCCTCAAGTTCCATCAATGAAATCGGCAAAAGAAATCTGGGATCTGTTGAAGGATCTTCATGAAACGTCTGACAAGAGCCGTGCATTCTTTTTAAAGAACATGCTCTTCTCGATCATGATGGATGAACAGATGTCTCTACAGGAGCATCTCACCAAAATCAAGGACATCCGTGATCAGTTGACGGCAATTGATCGAGACATGGACGAGGAAGATATGGTAGTGATCACTCTGAAAAGCCTACCATCTGCTTACGAGCACTTTATCGAAACTCTTAACATTACTTCAACTAATGTTACTCTGAAGTTTTCAGATCTGTGCAACAAACTCTTGTAGCAGGATCGATAGAAACAGCAGTTCGGGAGTGCTACTTCCTCCTCCTCAGAACAGGCATTTATTGCCAAGTCCTTTCAACAGAATCAGGGAAGCAATCAGCCCTCTCAGCCATTCAATCAAGGTCCATCACAGGACTCTTTCCAGAAAAAAAAACATCCAGTGCAATTACTGCCACAAGTTTGGCCATATGAAAAAGGATTGCTGGAAACGCTTGGCTATTGAATAGTCCAAGTCTGAAGCATCAACACCATCAGCACATGTCGCAAAGCATACTGAGCAGGAGTTTGCTTTCTACGCCTTCTAGGCCCTCTCTTTTGCCTACTATTTTAGTTGCTTGTAGACCAGCCTTTCTCATTTTTCGGTTGTCACCATTCAAGGGGGGCAACTCTGTTTTAGTTAGTACAGTGACCATTAAGGGGGGGTATTATGATAAAATAACTAGTTTAATGGTCACTCGATCATTCTCCATGCTTTTCTCCTATTAGATAGGATTTTTCCATCTTTAGATATTTCCTTTCAGCTTCACTTTGTTAACTGTAGCTTTTGCTTTATGCAAGCTATCAGTCTTTTATTAGTATGTTTCCTCTCTATATAAAGAGCTTTCACTCTCTGATGTAATTCATTCAGATTATATTCAATAAACTCTCTTATAGTTTTTGTATCATATATATATATATATATATATATATATATATTTATATATGTTTTTGTATGGACAAACCCAAAATGAACCCACACCCAAAAAAAAATTTTGACCGAACCCACGAACCGACCCTGCAAAGCCAAACCTGAACCAGTATTAGGATCGGTAACTTCGTTTATTTTTGAAAAGAGGACATGACAAAAAGTCAAAGCTTCACAACTGTATAAAACCTTAATTGGAGTCAAACTGATGGACATATGGTGTGAAGTCTTGTAACAATGCTTCCCTAGATAGAGCCATTTGATCCATGTTGTTTGCTGCCCTGCTACATAATTCCTCAAATACCCTCAATCCACTTTTTCACAATCTTTGTTTGCCCATCCGTTTGAGGGTGATAACTGGTATTGGTTGTCAACTTGGTTCCTATTAAACGAAAAAGCTCCTACCAAAATAGACTAAAGAACCTACTATCTCTATCACTCGCTATGTTCTTAGACAACCCGTGAACCCTGAATACTTCTCTAAAAACCAATTCAGACACTTGTCACGCCTTGAACTCAAAAGATATTGCAAAAAAATGAGCATATTTAGTGAGTCTGTCTACTACAACAAATATACAATCCTTACCTTGAACTCTTGGGAAGGTCGATGATGAAGTCCATAGAGATGCTCTCCCATTTTTTATTGGGGATGAACAAAGGCTATAGTAGACCTGTTGGAAACACCTTCTCTAATTTGTTTTGCTGGCAGATAACACTCTTTGATGTGTTTGAGGACATCTCCTTTGAGTAGTCTCCAAGAGAATCTCTCCCTGGTTTGCTTGTAAGTCTTGAAGTATCCCGAGTGACCTGTCAAGGGTCTATCATGTACTGCTCTCAAGACTTTATTCTTCACCTATAATTCTGGGATGAGATAGACTCTATCCTTGTAAAAGATGAGATCATTGTCATGTCCCCTTTTTAGAACTAAAATAATTAATTGAGGACCCATAGCCTATTTTTATTTCTTGTAGGCTAAGGGATAAAATAAGGGAAATAATATGACTTAGCTAGAGGGTACATGATTATAATTTTAAAATTAGTGATGTGATAATTCGTAATATAACTTACATGCAATGCAAGTAGTCATAATTAGGGTAGAAGTGTAGTTAGTTTTACTTATTTATTTTCATGCAGTTGTTTGTAAACAATATAAATGTCTTTTTGCACTTAGTGGAGAATATCAATCAATGATAATTCTCATGCCTACATATTGCTAAAATTGCTATTTAATGTTATTGTCAAATTCGTTATTCATTCAATGGGATTTAATATGCTTATTTTGCTTCTAAATTACTATTGAAGTGTTCATGTATTAATGTAACTTTATGAGTTAAATATCACTTAGCAATTACTGAAAGCTTTGTATTGTAGTTATTGTATAGTCGATCACTTGTAGCTTTGAATGCAATGACTATGTAGCTTATAAGTTATAACATTTGGCGTCATTTAATCCTTGTGTACTTGTCTCGATCAGTTTTTGCATTTAACTAAACAAGTGCAAGCATGTAGTTGTAGGATTTGGTTTAGTCGAAAAGCATAAAATCCTTTGCTTTGTGTTCAAAGAGCATTTAAGCCTTTTATTGTAATGTCCCCTTCTCAAGCGTATGCTATTGGTGACCCTTAGCCTATTTTCCGAATTTTTCTCGTAGGCTAATGGGGTGGTGGAAAAAAAGGGGGAAATGATTAAATAATTAAATTAAGTTGTCAAAAGTGCTTGAGTTATATTTTAAAAAGACAAATTATATTTAATTATTTAGAAAGGTTGTGTTTAAGTTGTGCAAATAAAATGTTGCTAGCTCCAAGGAGCAAAAAGGTGTTCATCAAGACACCATATTCTGTTTTTTTATAATTTTGAGATAAGAGAGCAAAAAGAAATAATATTATTTTATTCTCTCGAAAAAGTTATAAAAGGGAGACTTGTCCTCCGATATCTTCTTCTGGCTAATTCATTTTATTTGCTTTGGAAAATGAATGAGAGTTCTTCCAGTATATTGGTGGATGATGAAAATGCCTTGAAATGATTTCATATTTATACCTCACTTTTGCCTTCTTAATTAGGGCCGACCTAGGCAAGTATATATATATATTTTGAGTGTGAATTTCCCTCCAAGAGGGTCGACCATCCTCAAACATTATGAGCGCCCATAATAAACCAAATTAAAGATTTGTTTATTATTTTGTTTCCTCCTTCAAGCGCTAGCATAGGAATATTATGTGCCAAGATAATAATAATGACTTCCACGATGATATGTACAATGTAATCATGAGTATAGTCATAAGCAAGGCACCCAAAGATTTCCCTCAGAATGAATGAGAGCATCTTCCTACATAATACAATGTGATCTCCCGGCATGGTGAAGACTCCCTCGAATAGCTCGCTCCAATCATCTTCTCCAAGGCAAGTGCATCAATGACATCATATAACAAGTCATCTTCATTACCCAAGATGTCCTCCAAGAGTCCCAGAGCGGGGTGATAAGCCCAAGTCCTCTCTAATGGTGACCATTCCAAGAATGGGGACATTACATTACCAAAGTTGCCGACACTCTAAATCTTTCTTCTAAAATTCTTCTAAGTTGCTTCATCAATGCTCAATCTTCAGAAGTTGTTTTCTTTCTCAAGCAAGGAAATGCTATAGAATTTGGGGGGGCTCAACAACATGACATTGAGTTGGAGGATCATATGATCACTTCAGAAAAGATACAAAAATATCCAATTAGGTCATTGGTTCCTTTGAATGTCTCACCACTTCATCAATATCCATCTCCTCCAAGTAGACAAGATTCATTTATCCATTATGTCAATGATAGGTCTCATTGTCTATTTCACCAACAAATCAAGTGGTAGAAGTGTCTTCTCCTACACACACATATTGCTTGTTCCATGGAACAAGTGAACACGATGGAGAAAGTTGTCCTAAGATGCACAAATTCATGCAAATATTTATAACTTCAAATTCATGCAAATTATTGTTCAAGTATTTGTGATTGTTAATCCAAAATTCAATGTTTATTTGCTCAATAGGATTTATTACGCCTATTTTCTAAGTGTCTATTGAGATGTCTTGTTGTGTGTTGAGGTAAATAAAATAGCTTTCTACCAAATTTGCAAGCTTTGTATTGCAAGTCTTTTCGAAGTTAGATATTGTGGCTTTGTACTGAGTCCTTCATTTACTTTACCAAAGCCATCAAGTTTTTATGTATTAGTCTATTCAATTGAATGTGTCCTTGTATTGTTCAGTCTCTACATTTAGTTGGACAACGTAAGCATCTAGCCTTAGGATTTATTTTCAATCAAAAACTATAAAATTCTTTGCCTTGTGTTGAAAGAGTGTCTTAGTCTTTTACCCTAGACAAAACCAAAAAAGATATGCATTTACATTTTATTCAACATAAATGTGAACCACCCCAAAAATATTGATAGCTTCAAATTCATGCAAATTATTGTTCACCAAGTATTTGTGATTGTTAATCCAAAATTCAATGTTTATTCGCTCAATAAGATTTATTACGCCTATTTTCTAAGTGTCTATTGAGATGTCTTGTTGTGTGTTGAGGTAAATTAAATAGCTTTCTACCAAATTTGCAAGCTTTGTATTGCAGGTTTTTTCAAAGTTGGATATTGTGGCTTTGTATTGAGTCCTTCATTTACTTTACCAAAGCCATCAAGTTTTTATGTATTAGCCTATTCAATTGAATGTGTCCTTGTATTGTTCAGCCTCTATATTTAGCTGGACAACATAAGCATCTAGCCTTAGGATTTATTTTCAATCAAAAACTATAAAATCCTTTGCCTTGTGTTGAAAGAGTGTCTTAGTCTTTTACCCTAGACAAAACCAAAAAAGATATGCATTTACATTTTATTCAACATAAATGTGAACCACCCAAAAAATCATTGTAAAAATTGTAAATTGCAAGTACATATTGTTCAATTTAAGGTTAGGTTTTACTTTACAGGGAGCTTCCCCTTCTAATTCAAAGAGCGGTTTTACTACACATCTGTTTTGTTTTATGTCGCACTGAAAAGTGCAAATTAAAACGCTAACAACCTTTAGCTTGTATTTTTTGGACATTGAAATCCCTACTAGTTCTAGCTCTTATTCTTTAATTTTCTGAGTAAGGCAATATCATTTCCTTCACTTTTTGTAAAAGGGAGCTTCCCCTTCTAATTTGAAAAGAGGTTTATCCTCCTCACATGCTGTCCCGTTTTGTGTTGTACTGAAAAGTGCACATTAAAACACTAGCATATCTACTGATTTTGTAAGAGCAGCAAAAGGATTTGCGCATTAAAAGATTCAACAAGTTGGAGACTATTCGTCTACAAGTAACATCCATTTACTTTTCTGGTCGTGAAATAAGCCTTCTGTATTGTCTTCCGACCATGATATCTCATGAACTGAAGTAACTCATCCTTTTGGGTCTCAGATGGATCTTGAGAAACAGCCAGCATGAAGTATTTCTTGGTCATCATTAGTATATCTACTATTCCCAACAAGTGCCAGCTTTCCCAGATCCCCTGTTTGCAGGTCTTTGGGCCTGGGAAGGCACCTATAAATCTACAAATTAGGGCCTATTCCATGAAGAATCGTACCCTTCTTTCCATTTCTTCCATACAAAAGAAGACCCTTAGGAGAGTCAATACTATTCATCTGCAGGCAATATCCATTTACTTTGTGTTACTTTTATGTCTAGGGCCTCCTTTTTTGCCCTAGTCCTTTGCTATTGTACCTGATGCACATTCCAGTCCCATTGATGTATTTTTGGTGATTTGTGGACATAATATATTTTCTTTTCTTTTTTTATTAGCCAAAAAGTGGGGCTTTAGTATTATCTTCTGATCATGATATCTCATGAACTGAAATAACTTATCCTTTTGCACCTCACATGGATCTTGAGAAACAGCTTGCGTGAAGTTTAGTTGTTCTCTCATTTATGAGGTCATGACCTCCTCAAGAGGGTGGAGGAAACTACCCCTAGCCCCTTATCTGGTGGTTGTAGAGGGTGGATCTGATAAGCCAGGTGGAAGGATAGGACTAGTTGCAAGGTTGGAGCAGCATTAGCAGAACTCAGCATTCAGCTTAGTAAAGGTTACCGTACAATAATCCTTAAGGAGGAAGCCTTCGTTATAACACACATAACGTTTTAATTTATTATGCCATCCCTTAAATTGTTCTTGGAATCCAACCAATCTTATACATTGCTCAATTTATTTATTCAATGATGTGTAAAGCATTAACCTAATTCAAACTAACTACTAAGCAATATTATATTATAATTGACTGAGTCACTATTCCAATAATCTAGAATGCTTGTAGTGTAAAAAGATCAGAAATAAATTCTAAAAGCTACCTTCTTTATAGTTTAGAACTATAGATCTAAAGAATTATCGTTAAGTGTCTCACATGTTCAAGATATGGTCACCTGCCTCAATGACTGTTATCTTTACGAACTCCTTCACTGAAGGATATAGCTTAAGTAAATCTTCATGAACAAAATCATGCAACTCTGCAGCAAACTCTATTCCAGTGGGCCCTCCACCAACTACTACAAAATGAAGAACCCTTTCTCTCTCTTCGTTGCTTAAATGAGGCAAGCATGCTCGCTCGAAACAATCCACTATACTCCCACGTATCCTTTGAGCATCCTCCACTTCCTGAATACATACAAACAAATGTAAAATTCTTTAATTAGGCTACTTCAACACTTGAATAGATAAAAAGCATTTGTCCCACAATATGCGGAAAAAAGAAATCTTTTTGGGGAATTTTTCGAATTTCCTTCTAGGACATCCCTAATTGTTATCGATATGTGTACCATCATTTTTTTACCAAATGCAACGACAAGTCAAAAGCAAGTAGCACCTTCAAAAAATGGCAGTATTCAACTACCCCAGGAGTATTAAATGTGTTTGATCTGGCTCCCACTGCAATAATCAGGTAATCATAATCCAAGGGAAAAACTTCCTTCTCTTTGCTAACATCAATATTAGAACGACAGAGAATTTTCTTCTGCTTTGTATCTATCTCCAAGCACTCTGCTTCCCAGAATCTCATGTCTTCCTCCTTCTGAAAAACAAAATAAAGACACTTCGTATTTAAAAAAACACTTTCATGGTAAACGTATAATGGCACACAACTCTAGTAGGTATTAGAACACTGACTTTGTAAACATCAAGATTCAAGAACATCAAAACTCATAAGTAATAGGGTGTTCTAAATATCAAGATTGAAGAACACTAAAACTCATAAGTAATGGGTTGAGAACACCTAATAAAATCTCACACAACCAAAAAATCTTGAAAGGAAGCCGAAATGAGAACAGACAAATATTTAAGTATCATATTTCCCAGGCTGCTTAGCGGTTCAACATACAAAATATGCGCCAAGCAGTTTTTGATGATTTGTTTGCTCCCATTACCAGAATCTGTCTAGTGCAGTAACTATGATGTTTAACAAAACTTTTAAATACTATCAAGAAGCTTGATGCCTGTATGTCATCGTAAACCTTGTGTTTGTATATATATTTGCAGTCTAAAATTCCTTATGTTAAAGTGTTTCCTTTTAGTTATCACTTTCTTGGCAGCCAAAAAAAATTAGCAGATGCAGTTCGCTCTTTGTCTATGAGTAAATAATATTCAATTTGACCACAAATTAATATGACTAATTTTTACTCAAAAAAGAAGGCTCATTTTTCCTTACTGAATCAAGGACTCAAAAAGCCTATCATGTATCTTAAATGCATCCTACACCAAGTATTCAGTGAACATTTTTCTTAATATTGGTCATCTGTAGAACAATGTACAATTTGCAAAAAGAGTACCATGACCATTGATACTGCAAAATACTACTTACCATATCCATTATCTTTTATGTAAAACCTTTTCATAAAAAAGGAATTGTAATCTGAAGAAAGGTTACCTGGAGAAACAGTCAAAAGGAACACAAACACTTATTACAAGATAATGAAGAAAGGCTCCCAAAGTTAGTACAAGTGAGAATATTAACAATTTTCACTGGATTATATAAGGTCTTGACCTGTTTAGGGCTCTGTGGTAGCTTAGAGAGTACTTGCCTTTGTCAACAAGTAACCTTGTTACAATTAAGCTGTCAAAAACATATTTAATTACAGCAATTCAGCAGTAGCTATCATTATGAACAGGTATCATATAAGGTTAAACATTTGACGATAACCTTACTCATATTTATGTCAATCGTTTTGGCAAATAACATCATCATATTTTTGTTACAATTCATTGCTGTAATTGCATATATAACTGAGTATTTATTTTTGTAATACTCTATTATCTGTAACATTCTCTAATATTAAAATCAATTCCTTGAATCTCCTGGTATACTTTTAAACTGAGACATTATTTCCCTACTTTTGCAGATAAATCTCTACTCATAGATACCAAGAAACTCCATCATAGGAAAGTAGACCGTATTATGATAAATTAGCTATTTTAATGGTCACTCTTTCGTCTCCCTGCTTTTCTCCTATTAGATAGGTTTTATTCCTTCTTTAGTTATTTCCTTTCTGCATTGCTTTGTTAACTGAAGCTTTTGCTTTATGCAAGCTGTCAATCTTTCTTTAGTATGTTCCCTCTCTCTATAAAGAGCTTTCGCTCTCTGATGTAATTCATTCGATTATATTCAATAATATAATCTTCAGTATTATTTATATCATGTTTCTACAACATTTGTAACATGGTATCAGAGCAAAGTTACGAACCTGTAGGTACGAATCCTGGTCTAGGGTTTCTGTTCGCGTGAAAGCATTCTGTCTTGCTACATGGCCGCGAGTATTAAACCCGCTAAAAATCATGGATTCCATCCCTGAGGTCGCCGTTTTTACCTATGACCCGTCGTTTTTTTCTGGGTTTCGCGTTTTCTCCCACGGACCAGCTTTCTCGTCGCGACTTCCTCATCTGGAGATTCTGTGTTTCTACAAGCCACTTTCAATCTGTCGTGGACGTGATTTCCTATTTCGGATTGCATGTAAAGATTAAGTCACGGTTTTGTTGCATTCCAGTTTTGTTCTTGGCTCGCGATTAATAGTCTTGGCGTCTGGTGTGTTTCTTCGACGGTTTTAACCGGCACTTTCTCAAAGTAAATCGTGGTCGTCAGTTTTTGGCGGGCTTTGGCATCCGCAGGTCTGGTGAATTTAATTCGGAGGTCACATATGAAGGACTGCTATCAAAGATCTTGCATTCTATCGACGGTTTTGTGGGTTGTGGGTTATGTGGTAGCGCTTTGGTAGTCAGCATCTAAAGTGTTAACCGAACCATCTGCCTGTGGTCAAAATTTTCCATGAGGTCACTCGTTCCGTCTATGGTTGCGATGGTGATCATCTATGTTTAAATCCTCGTAACTTTCTTTTGGAGGTCGTTGACCTTAATCGCCCTGCTCTCTGTCTATTGGTGGTTGGTGGTCTCTTATGGTGAACCTCGTGGTTCGGAGGCCGCTTTGTTGTCTTGGCAGACGCGCCCTATATTCTCTTGGCTACATTCTTGTTTTGAAGTGTTGAGCAAGCAGTCCGTGATCACATTTGCATCAACAGACATGCAGAGTTCATTTTGTTTCGAATTCCGTGTTTAGATGTTCTGAACTTCTGCTATCCGTACTCTCGAGATCTGAGCTTTGAAATCTGTGATTTTCAGATTTATCTTGAGATCCATACCTCGAAGTCTGTGTTCACGACTTTTGAGTCAACTTATTCCATGTTTTCAGAATTTGTATCTGTATAAAGATTTTTTGTTTGCTGTCTGTGTCATCTATCTGCTTCCGTTTCCTTGCCCACTGCTTATAATTCATTTTGTCGTGTCTCAAAAAACGTGAAGCATGGCATCTTTGACCAACATTTTGTTGGAGAGCAGTCAGAGATTCAATGGCAAAAATTACAACACCTAGAAGCAGCGGATGATGACTATTTTTGAGTATCAGTGTTTGGACAAGATTATTTTGGGCACAACTACACGGCCTGCAGTGGCGGGTAAGGATCAGGATAGATACGATGAGCAAAATCGTGAAGTAGTAATGCTTATCAAGCTATCAATCACCGATGATCAGTTGCCTCAGGTTCCGTCTGGGAAAACAGCAAAAGAAATTTGGGAATCACTGAAGGACCTTCATGAAACCTCTGACAAAAGCCGAGCATTCTTTCTCAAGAACATGCTCTTCTCAATGATGATGGATGATCAGATGTCTCTGCAGGAGCATCTCACAAAAATCAAGGACATTTGTGATCAGTTGACGGCAATTGGTAGGAAAATGGAAGAAGAAGATATGGTAGTGATCACTCTGAAAAGTCTACCATCATCTTATGAGCACTTTATCGAAACTCTTAACATTACTTCATCTAATGTTAGTCTGACGTTCCCCGATCTGTGCAACAAACTCTTGCAGCAGGATCGATGGAAACAACAATTTGGTAACAGTGCTTCTTCCTCCTCCTCAAAACAGGTATTTACTGCCAAGTCCTTCCAGCAATATCAAGGTCCTAATCAGCCCTTGCAGCAGTTCAGTCAGGGTCAATCACAAGACCCATCCAAGAAATACATCCAGTGCAATTACTGTCACAAGTTTGGGCATATGAAAAAGGATTGCTGGAAACGCTTGGCTGCTGAGCAGTCCAAGTCTGAAGCTTCAACTCCATCAGCACATGTTGCAGAGCATACTGAGCAGAAGGAGTCTGCTTTCTATGCCTTCTAGGCCCATCTCCTCTGCCTACTTTTTCAGTTGCTCGTGGACCAACCTATCTCTGTTTTTGTTGTCTCCTTTCAGGGAGGGCAATTCTGTTTTAGTTAGTATAGTGACCATTAGGGGGGGTATTATGATAAATTAGCTATTTTAATGGTCACTCTTTCGTCTCCCTGCTTTTCTCCTATTAGATAGGTTTTATTCCTTCTTTAGTTATTTCCTTTCTGCATTGCTTTGTTAACTGAAGCTTTTGCTTTATGCAAGCTGTTAGTCTCTCTTTAGTATGTTCCCTCTCTCTATAAAGAGCTTTCGCTCTCTGATGTAATTCATTCGATCATATTCAATAATATAATCTTCAGTATTATTTGTCATGTTTCTGCAACATTTGTAACAGACCGCACCCCCATCCTTGTATCCACAGTTTCTAGTGGCTAAATTTATACATCATATAGCCATATCCTTAGTAATTTACTCACGTACCCCATTTTGAATGGAGTCCCCATCCCTATTGCATGTACCGCATGTCTCTAGGTAACTATCTCTCCCACATTCCGTAATGTCCCCTTTTTGAGCTAAAGTGACTTCAAGCTTGGAATAAAGAGAATCAACATATAACTTAAAGCTTGGAGAATGGAAAGCGGGTTTTTAGTGGCAAAAATGATTTTTCCTTGGCAAAATGAAGTTTGGAGATGATTTTTTATATTTTAATAATATTTGTGTAAAAATCAAAATTAATTAAATATTTAGCCAAGGAGAAAAACAAAAATTAATTAAATATTATGCCAAGAGGTAAAATGAAAAAAGGTGGAAAATGGAATATTGGAGGGAAGAATAAATTATAATATTTTATTATTAAAATATTATAATAAATCCCACAAAATCGGCGCTCAAGGAGGAAAAAGCAAAACTTAGAAAATAATAATATTTTATTATTATTTTCTCTCTCCTAGCCGCCGCCACTTGGAGAAAATAAAATAAAATTAAAAGAATAAAATAATAGTATTTTCTTTTGGCGGTGGACTTGAAAAAATATTATATTTTATCATATTTGGGCGCCCAAGGTGAAGAGGTTAAAAGGAGGTCATTTGGAGTGTTTTTCATATCATTGATCATTTGGCTTTTGCATGTTTTAGAGAGTTTCTCTTGACTGTAACAGAGTTTCAGCGGTATCTAAGAACGAAAACCCTTGGATAATAGTGGTTTGGACGAAAACCCAATCCACCATGGGAGATGGATTCACCTAGAATCCATTATTGAGCATATTGGAGGTTATTGAGGAGTTAAGGGCTTCAAATCAACTAGGGTTTCAATGGAGTTTATTGGTTCAGCTAGGGTTTGAAGATATCAAGCATGTTGAAGGCTTTATTTTTCAGATTTGAAGACATTAAGAGGCAGATTTCACTATTTGGTTTCATGGCTATGATGTATTGATGATATTTCATGTTTTGGTAGCTTCATTGGAAGTGGAACCTCATATTTTGCAAGCTGAATTTCAAAAAAGACCTTTGAAATTCACCTACAGGTTCAAATCCATGCATTTTCAGCCACGGCATTGGAGTTGGGTTGACATATTTTCATCCTAGACCCTTAGTGCTTCAATTTGGCACCTATCTCTAGGGTTTGGAGGCATATTTTGGTGGTTTAGGCTAGGGTTTCATGATCTGATTGCATATCAGCAGCTACAGAATTATAATCAGACTTCTAAGTATTGACATTTGGCCTAGATTTTCATCGGCATTCATCACTAATAAGTTGGCATATGTTGTTGCATCATTGGAAACTCATTCGTATATCTTATTGATCATATTTGGACACTATTTGTATTCATATGCAAGTCTGATTTTTATATCAGACCATTATTGTTTGTAATCAGCCAACTACTATTCAATAAAGAGGCCAATCTTCTATCCGGGTATGTTCTATTATGTTTTGTGTTGATATTTGGTTGTTTAAGTGAGCTGGTTATTTCATTTTCAGTCATCATTTTGTGTTATTTAATTGTCATATTGCAACCTTTCCATCTACAAAACATTTCAAACACATTGGTGAAAACAAGACTTCAAAACCCTAAGTAAAACTCGAGAAACAAATCAGAAAATTCAAGACAGCAGGGTTATTTTCAGGTCAGATCTAGACAGGGTTCTTACACATTCTCATTATCATCATGAAGCAAACTAAACTCTTTCTACAAGGCTTTCCTATGCTGCTCCCAAGTGCTCATATCCATCTTATCATATTCTATATACAAATCATCTACAATCTTTGGGAAGGATGTTACCAATAACCTTCATCATTTTGTCCATTCATTGTCCAAATTGTAATGCATGTGTTACAATGCCTTGCAAGGTCTTTGTTTTTCTCAAACATCAATTTGGGCAACTTGTGTCTATTTCCAATCAATGGTGGATTTGTCATTGTCCTCAGATTCTTCATTGTGTTTGTGGCGTCAGTGATGATAGTGATCTTTGTGGAATCTTCCTTTTTTTAATTCTGAAAATGGATCCAAGTAGCATGAACGTGGGAGCAGATGTTTTTAAGCAGAATTTGTATGGTGTTACAAATTAGGTCAGAAAGTACAATAGCAAATGTTTTTGAGAACTTAAATTGCATATAAGTCTCATAAAGCTCATCCCTACAAAGCAAAACCTAACCTGCATATGGGCATAAGGCCACTTATTTATAGGATAATCCCAACCCATAATAGAATTTCTCCCTCAAAATCCCAGAATTTAAATTTGAAATGATACTGAAGAAGAGAAATCCCACTAAAAGTTGGGATGGCAAAAGAAGCTGGGATGAAGAGAAGCAACAACCATAAATGATCCTTGTCGATGGTTAAAGTATCCTTGAGATGGTGTAAGTAGCTAGGTCATGAATTCTAACTCCTCGATCTATGTATGTGACCATCAGGGTGGTTGTGCATCATGTCATGGGCAGCATCGGAGAACTAGTTGAGATTGCTTGTCCTTTGATACACACGCTTATGGAGGAAATTTGAAAATAGCTACCACATCTCCTGCTTGATT
Organism: Cunninghamia lanceolata; assembly: GCA_027924645.1. NCBI lineage: Eukaryota > Viridiplantae > Streptophyta > Pinopsida > Cupressales > Cupressaceae > Cunninghamia > Cunninghamia lanceolata. The sequence continues at coordinate 14,581,199 of BSBN01001101.1, forward strand.
TGATTTTATACCTCTAAATGATGTTAGGTCAGTACAGAAGAATCTGTTGTGTGTCAAACAACCTGAAAACACCCTTGAATGCTTCCTAGAAGGCCCCAAGCTTTTGAAAATAGCTGCCACATCCCCTGCTTGATTTGATTTTATACTGTCATGTCCCCATATTAAGGCATTGTTTAAATTAAGATTTAAACGCCATGATAAAGGTGGAAAAGTCGTTTCCGTCAAATATAATGTTTGTCATCATCAATCGTGTAAATAAACAATAATATTAAATAATATTATTTTATAAATATTTTATATTTATGGTGTTTATAAATGATAATATAAATACAAAAAAATAATATTATCAATATGGATATTATTATAATTACAATATAATATATTAATAAATATATTTATAATAATATAAATATTATTATAAATATAAAAATTAAAAAGAAATATTATTATAATCATTTATTATAATAATATAATAAATATATTATAAATATAAATATTGCTATAGATATTAATATTAATATAAACCCCATAAGACAAAAAGAAAAGCTTTTTTGAGAAAAGCAATCAAGACAAAAAGAAAGCATACGATTCAAGGAAAGTAAATAAAAGAAATCTATTAATAGCTTATGATTCTATTAAGAGAAGCCACGAATTAGGATAAAGGGATACTAGTTTAAAAGACTTGACGGAACTTATTAGTATGAATAACTATTAAAAAGGAGGGCAGCAAATGAGGGAAAACAACAATTCACTTATGATGTTTTCATTAAGTCACACCCATTACTAGTAGAATTATGGTATTAAAGAGAGATATAAGGTAGAGAAATGGGAAGGCAGAAAAAAATACAATTTGAATCCCATTCAGCAATTCTGATTTAAACAAAAGGCCTGCAACAATAAGAGGAACGAATACATAGGAATGAGGACAGAAAAACATAAACACCATAGAATCATTAAAAGGGTCTGAAGCATCAACGGATGAAGAAATAAAAAAAAGTCTAAAGCAATTTTGAACAGCAATCAAGATTATTGTTTTCATCAGCATTATTCAGTCAAGGGAAATAATTCAGCAGACAGCAATACACAAGTTTGAGTTAAAATAACAACAATCAACATTGAAGCATCATTCAGTGGTAAATACAGACCAAAAGGAAAAAGGGACTGTTACAGCAGAGGTAAGATTTAGCAAACTCTATACCAGGTATGTTTAGGGAATAAGTTATTTGAATTCTTTAATGTCGCATGTTAAATATTCTGATTTATATTTGAAGATAGATAGATATATTACATTAGGAATGTCTTAATCAGCAAATCAATCAAAATGGATGAATGTTAATAAATGAATAACTCAGATTTCTCTTATTCAATGCATAAGCAAATAGCATAGAATAATTACAAGGCTATGAATAAGAAGTATAATACTAGAACAATCTAATTATGGTAAGAATAAATGAATCATGATTAGAAATGAAACAAAGCATTAGTTAATTGTCTCATGCTTGAAATTGAATATGAATGATATAAAGCTATATGATAATGATGTGTAATATAAGGCCATGAATAAATGTAAAAATGAGGTTCCGTGAAGGAACAAGAATAGAGATATAAAGATCTCAAATTGATGAATTGTGGCTCACGAACTCATGATGTAATCAAAGGGATGTTCAAGCCTCATCCTTAATCACTTTTACCAACCTGTGAGTATGGGGTTAAGTTAAGGATGTGAAATTGGACCTAGGTGACCCTCAAGTGGATGAAGGACCCCGGGTGTTGGGAGAAGCTCTTGGTATTATGAGCTCATAATAAACGTGCCCGACGGTAGGTGACTCTCAATGGGATGAAGAATGCCGGGTGTTGCGTGAAGTTCCATTGAGTCAAATGGTGAAGGACCCCGGGTGTTGGGAGAAACCTTTGGGCCTCCGTGTGGGATGGTTAACGCCTTAACAAACCATGCTCATGTGGAAGACAAGGTTGATTAATGATAGGGCTAACCAAGAACTCTCTTTAGATAATACATGGGAACGATGTGAGAAAGAATATGAATATGAAATGTATGAACTTGATATGAAACATAACTATAAATATAGAGATGAAATGTATGTGATTATGATTAAAGATTATAAGCCTTAAATACAATCGTGGAAAAATATGAGTTTGACACTTAGTTGTTAACTCTAATTATGATATGAAAAGAAGAATTGAATACTAATGTTCTCTTTTGTAAGTTGAAATTGTGCAAGGTTGTGAAAAATTCGACTGACTAGAAGGGGACATTACATATACCACTAAATGATGTTAGGTCAGTACAGAAGAATCTATTGTGTGTCAAACAGCCTGGAAACGCCCTTGAATCCTTCCTAGAAGGCCCCGAGCTTCAAAAATTGACTGTATGGTGTTATCACTACCAGGAACCATTGAGGAATGGGCTCCATTCCTTGCGGTCCGTCAGATTACATTTGAGGTAGCAAATCAGACGACTTGGACAACTCCAAGGGAAAGATTGCTACCTTTTTGGGCTGAAACCCAAAGAGCATGCCACATGGCACCTATCAAGGAGCACTATGGACAAAAGTATAAAAAGCTGAAAAGATGCACCTTGTCGTTGATGACAGACTTCAACATAGAAGGAAATGTGGCGGGCCTACAAAGCTAACATAGACCAATGGCAAGAATCAGCTATAGAAATTTCTCCATTGATAGACCATGAATCCTCACACATCGTTAGATGAAGAATGATGTGGCACCATCAGATGGTGCACACTGTTCGAACCTTCAACACTTATACAACTACTTAACATGCACCACAAATCTCCAAAATTTGCTTAAGACAAATAGGATTTTGGCTCTATAGCGAGCCATGCTGATCAAAATCCGAACGCAGTAAAAGAATTCTACTACTGTAGTGGAAAATCATTACAAGTACAACAAAGTACTATGATGAAGTTTTTTTACTAAGTTATGTGCCATTTTTTTAACTTTGAGTCCACTCCTCTTGACTTCTAACATTTCTTGTCACTTGTCTCTTGCCTCCTTTGGATAGCAGTGGTTAGAATATGTAATATCCCCAATGGGATCTGCCCTAAAATTCTGATTTTAGTTTTCTGAATTCTGCCCTAGTTTCATGCACTTTTAGTTTTCTGCTGAAAGCCTAGAATTCTGCTCTGATTTTCTGATTTCAATTAAACAAGGACAGCAAACATATATGCCACCAAATGCTCAAATAATAAAGCAATTATGAACCCTTATGATTATATCTTCAATCATGAACACATCCAACCATACATGACATCAAATTGCAAACATATACATGGAACAAATCTGATTTTTAGATTATCCAGTCTGCTGCTATAAATCAGAACTTCTGATTATGCAAATACATCACATAAATGGGCTCAAACATGCCCAAGTACAAATCAGATTCCTGCTGTCACAAATCAGACCTAATGATAGGTTGATACATATCAAAAATGATGTAGAAATGATGCTCCAATACAAACCCTAGTTGGGTGAATTACATCAGCTAGGCAAGGATGTCAAAACACATGCAAATGATGAGATTTGATGCTCCCAAAATCCTCCACAAGGTGGTGTTTGGACTGCTGCACTTAATTTAGGGTTTATAAACGCTAACAATGAAGAAATCTGCCTTCAAACTCCAAATCGCCCTTCACAAAACCAAGTCGCCCTTCTCCTAATGATGGTGCTCCACTCTAGGGTGAAACCCTAGGTCAATACTAACACAAAACTCACCAAAGCTGCTGCTCCAATCTGATCCAAATTCTGAATATGCAAATATGCTCAAAAACCTCCATAGATCTCCAATGAAGTGCAAGTAGGTTTCCGTTATGAAACCTCCACAAAGATGAATTAGGTTTTCGTCTAATTCACCAAGAATCACAAGGGTTTTCATCCTTGGATTTATGCCCAACCAAAGTTACAGCCAAATGAGATAAACTCAATGAGAAATAGGAATGAATGATATGATGGAAATGCCTCAAATGATTCCTTATTTATACATGATCTTCTCTCCTTCCTCAAGGCCGACCTAGGCATGATAATTCTTTTATTTTTATTATTTTTTCTTCCCAAGTTTGGCCGACCACCTCAAGACAATATTGGAGCTCAAAATACAAATTAAAGATTTGTCTTTTGTGTTTGTTTTCTCCTTAGGCCGATCTCCCTTTAGCGCCCAACACAAGAGATATCATTATTTTATTTTGTCCAACCTTACATTCTCCAAGGGCGAACCACTTGGGCACAAGATTCATCATGAATTTGTCTTCAAAACAAGTCGTTCTCTTCAAGGGAAAATATCATAAATTATCATTTATTTTTCCATAAGCAATTTCCACATTTTCTTATATTTTCCATCCTCCAAATGGGTCGCTCCACATTAGGGCAATTTATTTTATTAATGATGACTACATCAAAAATACCACAAAAATATGCCAAGTTCCCATACTCGATTTGCCCTACAAAATTAGCCAAGTGTGAAAACTCGCCAATAAGGTCATTCCCTGAGCCCTTCGACTTAGCCTACGGGAATGGAAATAGGCTAGCCACTCCACTAAGTGATTACTCTGAAAATGGGAACATTACAGAATATTGCACCTTGTTTGTGCACATGATATGGAGTGCTCATCTAGTTGTCTATGTTGAGACATGGACCAGCTAGGACTCGAACCTAGGACCTTCCATTCGCTGCTAGAGTGCTCTACCACTGAGCTACTAGCCCCTCTTGTGCCAGTCCATCGTCGGTCCGGGTGTGGCTTATTTCCAACACCAACACCCCCCCTTAAGCCACACTTCTCGTATGCTTGGGGCTCCTAGCCTGGGCTTGGCTCTGATACCATGTTGAGACATGGACCAGCTAGGACTCGAACCTAGGACCTTCCATTCGTTGTTGGAGTGCTCTACCATTGAGCTACTGGCCCCTCTTGGGCCAGTCCATCGTTGGTCCGGGTGTGGCTTATTTCCAACACCAACAGTCTAGCCTCTTAGTTAGTTGTGATATCTCTGCTTGATCGAGCATTTGTGTCAAATCACTTCAAGTTTGACATAAGCCACACCATGTTTCCTTCTACATCAACATTGACATTTAAGTCTTTCATACTTATCTACTTTCTAGAGTTAAAAAAGTTGTCACTAATGGGGGAGACCCTGCAGTCTTCCTATCATCAATTTTCCAATTTAATCTTAAGAGGGGATGGTAGTGTATAGGCCTTTTCTAGGACCTATGCACATTATACTTAGGTTTATTTGGTGTTTCTTAAGTTAGCATTTTCAATAGTTATGCAAATAATTATTTAAATGTGGATCCACAAATATCCATATCATTAGTTCAGACATTATTAGATTTAGTTATACTAAGAGTTGGTCCTAGTTCACTAAACAATCATCTTTGCATGCTTTATCCACCTAGTTGAGCTCAGTTAGACTAACTATGTGAATCTTACTATTTTCAATAGTTAAATAATCATGATTCATGTTCCACCTCTATCTCCATATGGTTATAAATATAAGATGACTAGGTGTCCAATTCATGGGGCTTGTAAAGATGTATATTTTTTCCATGATAAAGTTGTTAGATTACTGTGTCAATTATCTGTATTTATTCATCTATAGAATTTGTATTGTGTAGTATGGAACGTTGTTATTGTAAGAGTCAATGTGACTCAACAAGCCAGGATCACCTGCACTCAAGACAGCCTTCCACACAAAGATAACAGAGAAGATGCTAAAACAATGGAGCAAGAATCTATACAAAGATCATATGAAGCTGTATTAAACTGACATATAAAATACAATGAGTGAGCCTTGCTTATAAAGGCAAGGTGAGAGCTAGAAAGGTGGAGTGGAAAGTGGAGATATTCCTACAACATGTGTCAATTAGAGGATGATAACTAATTGCACATGTGGAGGATAAGACAACTCACTCCAACTATCAACAACTCAACACACAACTAGACTCAACTAGAAACACCTAGAAGACTCACTAAGTCAACTTAACATGTGTGAATTATGTGTTCACACCAACACCCCCCCTTAAGTGCAACATAGGGAGTAGTTGACTAAAACAAAGATGCAATGATGGAGATGGGTCCCGACTACTAGGCCATGTTAGGTACCCATGTACAACAAATCTCAAGTGGAGAAAAGGAGAAAACCTCATGGGACAAAACTCCTCTCCAAAAGTGAGAATGTAGAAAACAAATGAAAGATGTGATGGATGTGATGGATGGAGAACTCAAGACCCCCCAAGGACTACATCCAACACATATGTACAATCAATTACCCCCCCATAGGAGAGCAAGTGTGAGACTATAGGTCCCTCCCACAATGAAGTAGCTCCTGTGCCGATGGTGAATGCCTGAAGAAGAATGTTGAAGAGAATCCAAAGCCTGCAAACAACATTCTTTCCCTTAAGAAGAAATAGGTCCAAAGGCTACTGTCGAAGAAACTCCATCTCAAGGTATGAGGGAAAAAGCCTCATGATGTATGCTATCTCTGAAAACTGCTCAAGTGTCCACATGTTACAACCAAAAGATGCCACATAATCAGGGGACAATCCAAGACAAGATGAAAACTCAAGATCATCAATCTCCAAAGACAAAGTATCCTCCGAATGATGCTCAGCATACTCCAACTCAGTGCCAAACTGTGACAAGTGAAGAGGAGAAGATGATGCATGCTCATCCGAAGTAGAAGAATCAACTCCTTCAAAGAGGAGATGAATGTCATCAATGATGTCCTCCGGGTCATCAAAATAGGACTCACGAAACAAGTCTAAAATACCTGTCACGTACTCATCCCAAAAACCTGTATCTGGAAGACAAAGAATATCCTACTCAACTGAAGTGGATGAAACTATGTCAATGCCAATCTTTGTAGAAGTAGGAGAAGGAGGAAGCTCAAAACTAGTCTCAGGAACCGAAGTAGATGCAAGAACACCAAGGTTCAAGTGACCAAACTTCTCCTTAGAAACATGATTCACACTTGATGCATGAGTGTGAATATCAATCAATGGATCTACATCATCATTAGAAACAAAATGGGAGAAAGTGTACAAGCGAGATGCATGATTAGCCATCCCAACAACAATGATATCTCTACTCTCTAAGTCCCGAATGATCACAGAATCAAGAGTGAACTCAACTGTCTTCCCTGCACCACAATGAGTAATCTGATAGATGGAAAGGAGATCGGTTGTCAAATAAGGTACACACAACACATTTTTGAATGTACACTCACCAACATCAATATTTCCTTTACCAGTTGCATGCATGTATGTATTGTTACCCATCAAAATAGGTGGCGAAGTACATGACTGAAATGAAGAGAAATTCCCAGTGAAGATGCCATATGATGAGAAGCTCCTGAATCAAGAAGCCATCTCTCTGACTGTAGACTTGTTGAAGCAAAGAGTGCCTGTCCTTTTCCTTTGTATAACCCACTAGCAATGCCTGCTGTCCCTGTAGATGTAGATGATGACGGTGGCGAAGAAGGCTTGGGTAAAACTATTGTTGATGGAGAATACTCAATGTTATTGTTGTACCCATACAAAATTTTTCGTATATGTGCCCAAACACACCTCCCCAACACCATGTAGCCTTGTCATTACTGCTCTAACCCTATAGGTACAAGACATATCAAAAGATGGCAAAGCAAGGCTCAAATGGAGGGATATTTTGGTCAGCCCATCAAGCTTGAAGCAGTGAAAAAGCATCAAAAAAGAGGAAGTCAAAGTGCCGAATTAGAGGCCAAAATGACATAAAGGAGCCTAGGGAAGCAATGCAAATACATCTGGCAAATCAAAATTCAATTTTGAAAATTTTGAAATTTTGAAAAATTTCGAAAATTTTTCTAAGGCATTTTTGGGCGTTCTTGGCTAAAATATGCTCCATCTTGGAGTATAATTCATGGAGGAGAGGCTTCAATAAGAGCTTCGGATCATATGAGCTTGGTTTCCAAACTTCAAGACATTCTGTCATCAGACGAAGAAGTTACGGCAAAAAGAAGCTCCAGAGGCAGAGGCAAACGGCAATGATCCAAGGAGCCTCCGTCGAAATGGCCAAGGCAAACTTCAAAGTTTTCCAAGGTCAAGAATCATAAATATGAGCCCTGAGATTGGCTAAGTCTCATGTCCTAAAACTTGATGTTCTCAGATCCTAAAATCTGTGTAAGTCTGAAATCTGGTGGATCCTCAAAAATCTAGAATCTGCATGTTAAATCCCATGGATCCAAGACCTATCTCAAACATCCTGGAAGTATATTTCAAAATATTTAAAGTATAGGAAATATACTTTAAATATACTTAAATATATTTTGAAATATACTTCCACCCAGGACACTCAAAACCAAACTCCAAAATGGTGCTCAATTTGCCCAAAAGCCACACCTTTTCATCCTTGTGAAAAAACGCTCAAAACCTCCATTTCTCACGCCATTTTGAACCTCCTAAAAGGTGCCTATTTCACCCAATTTCCACGCCTTTTCAACCTTTCAAAAAAGGCGCCTAAATCCTCTAAAATGCATGCCTTTTTGGCATATGCCAAAAGTGCCTAAAATGCCATAAACCCACGCCTTTTGATGCCTAGACAAAGGCGCTCAATTTGGTCAAAATCCACAACTTTTTGGCCTTTGAGAAAAGGCGCTCAATATAATGAAAAAGCACTCCTTTTTGGCCGCTTCACTTTGGAGCTACAAATAATTGTTCTCTATTTGTGGAAAAGAAAAAAAAAAGCTCATTGAAACCCTAGAAGGTATAAAGGCAAGCTATTAAAGGAGAGTCTTCTACATTGTTTTTATCATTTTCCAAAGGCGAGGGAAGAGGTGTCATGTCCCTACATTATGTATTATTCATTCAAATCAAAGATATGAATGATATTATAAATTAAATATATTTAAATAATATTTATTTAAAACAATTAAAAGATATATTATTATTATATTTATAAATAACACATAAACAATAATAATATATTATAAATATATCTAATAATATAAATATAAATATTCTTATATTTATCTTATATTATAATATAAATATAAATAATATAATATAAATCATATATCATTTATTATGATATAAATGATATAATATAAATAATACAAAATAAATAATGTATCATTTATTATAATGATATAACATAAATACAAATAATATAAATAAACTATGTTAAGGGAGTTATGTATGGTTACCACATATCATAGAAGGGAATGTAAGTTTGAGGAATAATCGTCAGCAATTGAATTCAGATCTGTAGAAGGAAATAAAGGTAATAAAAAGGTAATTTATATTTAATTTTATGGTCTTAGAATATATAACATATGAGAAGATTCTCTTATATATATATTATTATTTGATATGTCTAATCTATAAAGTATTAAGAGTTTGTAAGAGAATGAATATATATATGTCAATTCATAAATATAGAAATTTCATCCTAGAATAAGATGAAACATGTAAGAAATGGTCATAGAAAGAAATTTGCAAATAATATAGTAAGTAAATAGATTAAATGAATATGAGAATACATGTCAAATAACTGATCTAGAATCAATGAGGATAGAATCAAATATGAGGACTAAGGAATATCACGTCTATGCATCGAATGAATGGAAATTTAATATGATGATTCAAGTATGATTAAGGCATAAACATTTCCTATATAATGAACATTGTTCTTATTAGGAAATATAATAATAGATTGATATGAGAAAATGAATTATGATTAGGAAATACAATGAACTCTTAACTTGGAACAATTATCTTATGAATAAGATTAAATATAAGGCAATGAAATCTCAAGCATGAGAATAAGCATAAATTGAATTGTCAATGAGCCTAGTATAAGGCTATGAATAAATGATGAAATGAGGTTCCATGAAGGAACAAGGATAGAGATATAAAGATCTCAAAATGATGAATAATGAATTGTGGCTCATGAACTTGTGATATAATCAAAAGGATGTTCAAGCCTCATCCTTAATCACTTCTATTATCCTGTGTGTATGGGGTTAAGTTAAGGGCAAAAATTGGACCTAGGTGACCCGTAAGTGGATGAAGAACACCGCATGTTGTGTGAAGTCTCTTCAGCCAAGAAGCGAAGGACACCGTGTGTAGTGTGAAGCTCTTGGGCCTAAGGTAAATGAGCTCATAATTAATGTGCCCTATGGATGGTGACTCTCAAGTAAGTGAGGAATACTGCATGTAGCATGAAGCTTCTTGAGCCAAATGGTGAGGAACACCGTGTGTAGTGTGAAACCTTTGGGCCTCCGTATGGGATGAATATATCAAGCACCTTAACAAACCATGCTCATACGAGAAATAGGGTTGATTAATGATAGGGCTACTTAAGAACTTCCTTGAGATAAATCATGATAAGGACGAGAGAAAGAATATGGATATGAAATGTATGAACTTGATAGGAATCATGACTATAAGTATAAATATGAAATGTATGTGATTATGATTATAAGGTTACAAGACTTAGGTACAAATGTGGAAAATATACTTAATCATTAATCCTAGTTATGAAATGGAAAGAAGAATTGAATACTAATGTTCTCTTTTACTAAGTTGAATTGTGCAAGGTTCTGAAAAATTTGACTTACTAGAAGGGGACATTACAAGAGGTTAGAGGCTGCACTTCACATATGGCGACCATTAATGGAAGATTAAAAGCTTGCAATGGACAGATCCTAAGGCGTTGAGGAGTTGATCTTGACATACAAGGCAGAGGCTACTAATTCTTGCATCATTCTACACCTTTCTGTCACACTCCAAGGCATATTTGTTCACAAGAAGACCATTTCTTTGCCTTGGCGGCCATTGTTGAGGGTTTCCAAGCTTTTCTTTTTGCAGATTTGAAGCTTTTTCGGGCTAGCAAAGCATAAAGGGGGCAGATCTTTCACTCCAAGGCCTCTTTTTCTTCATTTTCTTCCACCATAGGATCCATCTTCATGTTCCTGAGGCAACGTTCAATACCAAAGAGCCATTTTTCAAGGTTTTTCAAGCTTTTCCTTGGCTGGTTATGATTGTTCCAGTCCAAAATGTCCACCTACAGCCAAAGAAAAAATGATTTTTTAAGGTCTCTATGTTCAAATTCTCTCATTTCTAGCGCATACCCACCTCGGGAAAAGGCGTTTCACACCATTCTTGACTGTTTATAGCTTAGATCCGGCAACTTTTTGAGGATTTAGCCTCATATTTTCACTTTCCAAGGGCAAAATATACATTTTTTCACAAGAATCAGATTTTGGAAAGTGGAAGTAGAAACCTGATTTTTTGGGACAGTGAGCCAAAAGAGGTCTGATTTTGCATTTTCTAGTGCGGGACAGCAAAAAAGAACACTTCTACAAGCCCAAAAGTCACCATGCAATATTCTTCTATCACTATGAAGGCTAAATCAATACTCATTCATGAGTATCCGAAGGTCAGGGAGTATTTGGATCTCGTGAAGACAGTGGAGTATGCAAACACCATCTTGCAAACGGAGATCATGCATCCGGATCCTATCATTATCCCAGAAGAGGCTAAGGTTGATGAATTTGAGAGAAATCTCAATTCTCATACTTAGTCATTTTTTCACTATCTGCAGGAGGATTCTATTTTGGACGGTTGGAGGGATTTCCAAAGCAGTTTCTATTTTAAGAACTGACTTTGCTTTTCAAAGATAGACTTATTTTTGGATTTGTTTTGGAAATCATGCAAATCTTCTTTGAGTTGGAACTCACTTTGTAATAACATGCAAGTTCAGTTAACCGAATTGCATGGCAAGATACTTTTAGTTTTAATTGCTAATAAGCTTGCATGCTTCCCATGCAACAATTAGATCCATAGTTCCACGGAGTTTCGGGGACGGGGACGGGGGGACGGCAGGGGACACGTTTCGGGTTCGGGGACGGGGGGGCCTAAATTTGGGGATGGCGGGGGGACGGCGGCAGGGGGGCGGCGGGGGAGCGGTGCGCTGAAATACATATAGTACTTGAAAAATTACTTATAAAAAGAGGTATAACTGTAGAAGTCTATAAGATGTATAAATTAGTTATAAATTAGACATGTATGCAAAATGTGGAAGCATAGACAAGGCACATGAATTGTTTGACAGAATGCCTCAAAGAAATGTGGTCTCATGGACTGCAATGATTGCAGGATATGTACAAAATGGATTTGTTGAACAGGCTTTAGAAATTTTAAAGCAAATGCAATTGGCTGGTGTAAAGCCAAATACCACAACTAACATAGACATGTATGCAAAATGTGGAAGCATAGACAAAGCACGTGAACTGTTTGACAGAATGCCTCAAAGAAATACATCGGCAAAACTGGGGGACGGCGGTGGACGGCGGGGGACGGCAGGGGACGGTGGGGGGACGGCAGGGGGACGGCGGGCGGATGGCGGCGGATGGCAGGGACGTTTCCCAGAAGTCTCCCCGTCTCGGAAATGGGGAGACGTGGAGACGGCTGTATTTTACGGGGAGGACGCGTCCCTGTGGAACTAGGATTAGATCTAGAGTGAAGAGTGTTAGTTAACTCTTCCTTTTATTTCCTTGCACCTTTGCTTTTTAGGTATAAATAAGTGTTTCTACACACTTAAACTTCCTAATGGTAAATGCTGAGACTAATTTTTGCTCGCATTTTATTGTTCAAACAATGTTATTTGTTCTTTTTTTTTTTATTAATGAAAATATGCATCATGGTTTTTGAGATGTATCTTGTTGTCGAGAGTTGTGAAAATCGTTCATGACTTTGTGCATGAGCGATTGTTGTTGAATTATCTTTGTTGAAAAATCTCCAAGTTGTTCCTTCGATTTCTTTATGCTCTGGATTTACTTAAAGAAATCGGAAGTGTTTTAAAGATAGAATTAGTTATTTTCTTCTGTAATGCTTTAGAAAATCTTATAGCCTTGCAGAAGAGCTTCATTGCCTTGTGCTCGTGCCTTGAGAAACCAAAAAGATAGGTTATTTTGTAAACATCTTTTTAATTTCCTTGTTGAGAGAGCTTCCCCTCCTAATTTGAAGAACAGTCCTACTGTACACGCTGTCCATTTTTCTTTCTCACCGAAAGGTGCGAAATTAAATGCTAACAGTTATATTTTTGAAGAAGTTGTGACATCTCATCAATTTTTTTCTCGTAACATTTAGTCTCATCATGACCCAATTTCTTGCAATAAGAACACTTTGGCTTCTTCTTCTTATTGAACTCCTCTTTGGAAGAAGAGTTGGGGGTTTTCTTTGATTCTTTATCTTGCTTATTAGACTTTGAATCCTTTTGTTTCTTTCCCTTATTATGTGAAGCCTTAGGATCTTTTGTGCTTTGTGTTGCAACTAGAGTCTATTTTCTAGGAGACTTCAATGTGCCCATGTGTAGTAGCTTGGCTTGTTCTCTTGTGAGTTGTGCAGCAAACTCATCAAGTGAAGGCATAGTAAACTTACTACCAAAGGCATACATTGTAGCATAAAAGGTAGAAACATAAACTGAATATGCAGGACCCAATTTTGCAAGAATAGATAGAATCAATTGTTCATCTTCTTTCTCAAGACCGCACTGTTTGAGTTGCAACCTGAGAGACTTAAATTTGGTGAAGAAGTCTTCAGTTTGATCAAAATCTTGAGGATTAAGTGCAATTAGCTCGTTCTCCAATTTGAACCTTCTTATCTTATCTTGCTTGCCAAATAGATTGTCCAGTGTTGTCCATATCTCATTTGGTGTTGTACAAGACTCAACATGAAATCTAAAATCTGGAGAAATAGCAAGACAAAGTGTGCCATAAGCCTCATCTCTTCTATCTAACCATTTTCTTCTCTCAATAGCACTTGTGGGTTCAGGATCTGTGCCTAAAGTTATTCTATGTAACTTTTGTTTATACAATACAAACTCCATGTTTTTCTTCCATTCAAGATAATTATATGGAGTTAAAAGTGGAAATTGAGGCACATCCATGATGAAAAAGAGAGACAACAACACAACACCCCTTTACTACGTAAGAGAACCCCCCCAATTTGTTTGTGGCACTTTATACTTAGTGCGTTTTACAATTGTCCTCGAGGGATCAAAATTGGGAAAACAACTAAAATCTCTTAGAAAAGAAATCCAAGTGAGATTACAATCACTCACAATGATGTATTACAGTAAACAAATCCTCTCAAAACAAATTTCACCTCCTCAAGTATCAAAATGTCCAAATTATCACTCAAATGCCAAAAAACCGACAAATTGAATAAAATACACCTGGAGCAAAATCTTAGAAAAGTGCATGGATGGCTGTTTAGAGCTCCTGAATACCTTTCCGACGTCGCTTGAATCATGAAAATCAGAGATCGTGGCAGAAAGTTATGAGCTCGGGAGTCAAAAACGAAGATTTGTCTTTGACCTGCAATAAATGTTGTCAAACAGAAAAATCTGTGAAAATGACTGATACCACTGCGAAGTGCTCGCTGTCAACTTTCCAACAATATCTTGTTTGCCCGATTTCGACACCCTGGGCAAAAGTTATGCAAAAAAGAAAAAAAAGCCCTACTTTAGGGCTTTGAGGGGCAAAACAAGCCCCCTGGTGGAATATTCTCACAGCAAACAGAGTATTCTTTGCAGTTGTTGGAAAACCACCAATTTGCTCGTGAAACCATCGTCAAGGAATAAAACACCTTGTTTGTTGTCGAATACCGCCAGAAAGGGTATGCAAGCTCGGCCAAAAAAACAAAACTACCAATAGGTATCAGCGAAACTGCCTTGTGTGGGGCCGACCTCCACACAGGCTAGCGAGGCCCGAGCCAAAAGGCTCCCGCCGACTGAGATCAACCAAAATGCTTATAGAAAGCCGAATGGGAATTGAGACTCCCGCTATACACACCACTGTATAAACAGTGCTTGACCGGTGAGGAAAGTCTTTAACCGTCGATCGTGCAAAACATGCCGTAGGTTACAGTGAATGAATTTGCCTCCATTGAGTACGGTGCCCACGGTTTCAATGTGTTGCCAGAGAAAGTTAACACAAGGCAGACCAAAGATGTCAACTGCCAAGATCTTTGTTTAATGGAAATACCGATGACCACCAATGAGTTTGGTATAAACTGCCGATGGAAAGCCGACCAAAGACTTTCAAGACAACCGCCGGATCTGAAGATTTCCTTTGATCACTGCCGGCAATGTGATCCCCGTCCACAGAGTGCAGATCATGGATGCTGACAAAAGACCATCAAATATACAGTGACCGCCAAATGAAAGAACACAAAACGTCTTTGATCGGTGAAAACAATGCCGACCACTGTCGAATAGAAACAAAGCTCGCTGGGAATGTGGTTCAAAGCCGTCAACTTGCTGGTCAAATAAAGACCACTGATAACAGGCTTAAAACCGCATGTCGAGGAAAAATGCAAGCCATTGAACTGTGATGTCCCTACCAGAAGGTAGAGCAAAGGAGCACCGCTACACAAATTCCAAAGATCTGTCCAAAAACAAAGACTGCCGGGGAAAAGCGAAACTTGAGATTTTGGTCATCGATGATTCAAATTCCCCACTTGATTTAAATACAAACTGCCAATGTTTGACAGTGTAGAGCGCCAATGTAAAGCCTGCTATGTAATGACCGATGAAAGACAAACGACAAGTATAGATGCTGACCCAAAATCTTTAACCGTTGAGGATTTATTTTGAGATCTGAGGTAGTTTTTAAAAAAAAAAGTGATTTGAATTAAAGGCCAAAGCCTTTAGCGGGGGGCAGAGGATTCAGGCGAGGTAATAACCTGCCACATGGTCACCCTGGCCTACAGGCTACCTGTGGGTACCGTAGGTACAGGCCCTACCAGCTACAGTGTTTGCAGCGCGGGTACCTTCTACTCGCCTACAATGAATACCTTTTTTTTAAAGGCTTTAGATCCACAGACAATTTTTTAACCAGCAAATAAAAATTTATATAACCTTTTACCTGGAAAATGGAGTACGACTATGATGCAGTAAGCAAACAAAGTACACAGGTGCATATCCGATGCAGGGTACGGCCGTACGGATTTCGCCAAGGTTAACCAGGGGCAAAATAAATTTGCCAAAATTTTTCCTGATTTCAAAACTCAACGATTTGACAGCCGTTCTATACTGATTTTGGGCCTCCTGATCGCAACAGTGATGTCCGATTTGCTCCAAGACGCTCCTAAAACATAGCTCCTCGCAAAACCTCTCCAATGAATGCAGTAAATTGCAGATCAAGCTCTGATACCATGTAAGAATCAATGTAACTCAACAAGCCAGGATCACCTACAATCAAGACAACCTTCCACACAAAGATAACAGAGAAGATGCTAAAACAATGAAGCAAGAATCTATACAAAGATCATATGAAGTTGTATTAAACTGTCATATAAAATACAATGAGTGAGCCTTGCTTATAAAAGCAAGGTGAGAGCTAGAAAGGTGGAGTGAAAGGTGGAGTGGAAAGTGGAGTTATTCCTACAACATGTTTCAATTAGAGGATGATAACTAATTGCACATGTGGAGGATAAAGCAACTCACTCCAACTATCAACAACTCAACACACAACTAGACTCAACTAGAAACACCTAGAAGACTCACTAAGTCAACTTAGCATGTGTGAATTATGTGTTCACACCAACAGTTATTGGCATGGGCAATCCTAGGATAAATTTGATTGAGTTGAATCTGTGTTGTGTCTATTCTGATTGTTTCCAAATCTCCCAATAAAATCAGATTTTGGGGCTTTCCATATATGATCCATTGCTCAATCTGTTCTAGAATGTATGGTTATATATAGAATGATTGGTTATAAATGTGTTTGCTGTTTACCCTGCTGGTCCTGGTTTACAATTTATTTATTTTTAAAAACAAAAAAGTATTTACAAGACAGGAATTTACAAAACTTTAATGTAAAGTCAGGAATTTACAAGAGCAGCAGCTTAATGATGATGAATTAATTTACAGTAAATTTTGTAATTGGAACTGCTATTTACTAAAGGAATGTTCCCAAACACCTGTTCAAAATCAATGATATAGTATACTATAAATTACGATAATAGAAATTACATCAAATTCCCTACTACTCACATGTTTTACAATCTTTCGAATCGGCTCTGAAATGCTCCTTGCTTCCACTGTTCCACATGTCACACTTGGAAGCAAAGGAGTGAAAGCAAAATAATTGCGGGGAGAAACAACTTGAACATCATACTTGGAGCAATCCAAGTTCTTCAAGAAACTAGTGCCAGCCCATCCAGTACCTAAGACCAGCACTTTCTTTTTATTCAGATCTTTATCAGATGCTTCAGTTGGGTTCAGCTCTTGAGATAATGCAGCATCTGCAAGTACCATAAGACCACCGCTACTGCAGCAAAAATGATTATAACCAATACTTTAGATCCTAGCCAATTATGTTATCTCTCCTAGGAGAAAAGATTTTTAAAAATGAAATATTATAACATAATAAATCAATATGCATATGTTCCACTTAAGAAGCAACCAAGAAATTACTAGCATTACAAATCTGTTTGTAGATTAAAGAGATATATTAAATTACTCCATTTTTTATATCATAGAAGATAGATTTGTTTCAAACCTACATAATAAAAGCTTACATAAAAGAAAGCAACCTCAAAAAAACATGCAAAACATATTATTTTATTGTGCTATCCCATTCAACTCAGATTTCAACATAAACTTGAAACTCTCATTTTCCAGTTCCTATAGTGAGTATTTGAGTGATTATACCCACTTCAAGATCCACAATATAATGTTTATTATCCCTCTTGTTTTTCTTAATACTTACAACTTAAGATGTATTCAGGATCCACAAGCACCAGTTTGGCATTTGAAGGACTGCAAATTGGTGATAAAATCTTTGCAAGTTAAACTAAAAACTGGACAACCAAATGTGATAATGCTGCCACCCAAATGGGATCCAAACACTAAGAACAATTATAAACCCATTGTCACAATAGGTGTAATGCCCACAATCCACCATGGACAAAACTCAGCAAATCACAACATTAAAAAAAAAAATAATGCATCACACAAACAGTAGTGCAACACAAACATTAACAGGTGTCATCGCGAAGTGCAATGCTACCTAATACCAACCATACATGGAAGATACATGTCAACAAGCACACAAGAAAGAGAAAGGATAGAATGATAAGTGTACTAGACGAGTGGCATGCATCCCCATACAGCATGCTCTATGCTGCAGAAGGAAGAACTATAAGCAAGGTGAAAGAACCAACGAATGTGGCACCCAATTGACTGTTACGCCCAAGGGTAGTGCACTCCGCAAAAGTTTTACATGGAAATATGAAGGACAGAGACCTTCAAAACTAACTAAGAGAATAACAACCGATACCTCAAATCAAGCATACATAATTTATTCTTTCTTCTATCTAACACTGTGTTGGTAGTGTTGGTGCCTGAATTGACTGTCAGTTTCCGAGCAATTTTTCATGCAGGCACCTTCCCAAAAAATCCAAAAGGTTCTGAGTTTTGGCTCCCCTTCATCTTTCCTGAGGAAGGGGTCATCATGTTTTGTCCATCAGCGAAAGTTTTGTTTTTTTGAGTGCTCCGATTGTGTCTTTGAACTTTCGGTTTGAACCTCGCCGGCAAACCTCAGTGTTGAACCTCGCCATTGAACCATGTTTGAACCGGTTCAATGGTTCAAAGCTTTATGTTTTTGGTTTCATCGGCGTGATGGCAGCTATCGGCATAGGTTTGTGGTCTTGCTCCGACGGTCTAAGTCACACCGACGGAGATGGGAAGCCAAGTTGCCATCGGCGTGACTTTTGTTGTCGGCGAGCGTTGCTTTTGGGTTGGCCGATGGTTTTTGTCTTGGCGACGGGTGTTTTTTGCTTGGCCATCGGTGAGACTTGTTTTATCGGCCTAATCGATGGAAGTTGGCCCGATGGTCTATCTCTGGCCGATGATGGGAAATATGGAGTTTGCGATGGCGTCGGCGAGACTATTGAGGTCGGTCAGAGGAGTTTCAGGTTGGCCGATGGGATTGGTCTGGCCGACGGGGGATTGCGATGGGCTTCATCGGTGTAACACATGAGGTCGGCCAGAGGATTTTTGGATGCTCCGATGGAGGGAGTCACGGCGACGGAGGTTGTGTTTTGTTTGCCATCGGAGAGACTTGATAGATCAGCGAGAGTTTTTTGGGGCAAGCCGATGGCTTAGCTTTGGGCGAGGGCTTGTGTGTCGAGCGCGGCAAAAGCGCTCGACACTTAGTATGTTTGTGGCCATGTTTATAAAACGTTGAAGTGGTCTTCTCACTATGCATGTGAGATTAATCTCCCTACATTATTTTGAACCTGCGAGGAAGCACTTCTTGGCGGGAAGCTCCATTTTGAACAGTGCGACGGTTTCCAAGTAGGCCGCGGGTGGTTGAGCCATCAATGGCGATTGTAGCAGGGGTGTGGGCGACAGTACAAGTGATTAAACTGCTCGATTTTTAGCATGAAGACTTCCAGATGGTGGCACAGGGCTCGAGGCCACCCCTATCAACTCTCCTGCCTACTGCATTGATAACTTATGGGCGCCATCTCTCATGGGCTGTATCTGGCGGTTTTTTGTAAAAATCATGTAATTAATTGCTGTGGGTACACTTTCTGGCCGATATAGGCAGACTGTGTTACCATTGTTTTGGTTGTTGAAAACTGGTCATTTTGGCTCTGTAATAAGATACAACTGGTTTTGGTTGCTCTGTGCAGCAAAACTTGCGAGTTTATGTATCTCCTGTTGTACGTTTGTGCATGAATCCACTGATTTCATGGTCAATTTTATATGAATAATGCTATGTTTGCATGTGTTATGCTGATTCTGTCTCCAGTTTTGCATGTATCTTTCTTCTGAGTCCAGGCATTCAAAGAATGTCTGAGATTCTAGAACATAGAATTCCTGTGTTGAATGTTTAATCTTTTAACTTCTGCTCAAGGGGTAGATTAAACTGTTTTCAGATTGAATATTGGGAAGGGTATACTGCAATAGGGATGCCATAAGTATAGACAGCTTAACACTTTGTATTGGGAGATATCTGTAAGGCAGATATCATGTATATCCCCCTGAAATCCAGTTTTAGTTGTTCATGCTGATCATTCACAGGTGTATGTCTACCAACTCCAAGCCTTGGATAGGCACCAATCTAGCTCTGTGTTGAGGTTATATACCATGTCCAGCTTTGCATCCAAAAATCAAATCAAACCATTTCATCCTTCCACCTGTTAGTTGTAGGAGTAGGTTTAGGATCCCTGCATGCTCTCATACCCAACCAGACATCATGTCCAAGAATGTTGCCAACCTTGTGATTTGTTACACAAATCTTGGTCCATACATGAGAGTATTCTGCCTGTTGCTGTCAAGTTAAATCCTTCTGTCATTGAGCTAGTCAAGGTTATACTTTTATCAAATAGGGACACCCCCCTTGGTGCGGCAGAACTAGAAGTGAAGGGGAGGAGCTCACGCAACCTCCTGTATTCAGTTGGCTGAATCTGCCTGTGCATTAGAAGTGGCAAACCCTAATGCTGATTCGGAAGAAAAACCAACAGGTAGCTAAAATTGCCACCCCTAAAAAACTTGAAGATCAATCATATGTGTAGCCAAATGTCAAGTCATTCTTGTCACATCAATGTCAACTATGTTAACTTTCCTATCAAACGGTAAAGTCCTTAGGTGTTGATATGTCTCAGTCCACTAATAATGTGTGCAGGTTGTTTGTCATGAAGATTATCAAGCTCTGAATCCTAAAGGAAGCTCTAGCATAGGCAGACGAAGGATAGAATGAAGTTAAAATAAAGATTATGGTGGCACATGCTAGGAAGAGGCAGCAAGGATTAAGATTAAGGCAAATCTACTCCAACTCACTAAGACAAAATCATTTATGGGGGTCATCTTTCAAGCATAAAGTTGCCATTATAGAAGTTCCAAAATTCAAGTCAGCAATTTTAGTGTCTAACCAAAAATCAAACTTTCTATTTTTTGAAGGTTTCTATTTTTAGAAAAAAGTTGGTTTTTGCTTTTTTTGCTCCTTCCAGGATTGAGGAGAGAAACTTGAAAATCAAAATTTCTATTTTTACAAAGTTACTTTTTGTTTTTTCTGTTTTTTCGAAGAATGGCAATAGATGGTAGAGGCAAGAGGTTGTCAAAATAGGTTCAAGCTTCATGTAATATCCCAAATGGGGATATTTTCTTCTAGTTTGGATTTACAAGCTTTCCAACAAAAACCCTCTGCTGAATCCAATTTCGGGGACGAAAACCCTCCTAGCTGGTTGTGTGGTTTCACCTAGAAATCACCATTGTGCTGATAAGGAGTTTTTTTTAAGTTTTCAGTTTTTCCGGTTCGTGTTATAACGGAAGTTTTTGATGTGTTTTGAGTTTGAGTGAGTTTTGGTTATCTAGACTGGTATTTATGTTGTTGTGGAAGCTGTACCAATCCTCTAGGAGGCCGTACTTTTTGTTTCTGAGTTGGACATTTTGTTGAAGGGCTGATTTAACCTCAGCAGGGGTTGTACATATTTGAAAGAGGTGTATGAGTCTAAATACATTTATTTGGGTGTTCATTGGTTGGCCATACTAATATATGTTGGCCGTACTATGAGTTAGGGGGGACATGAGAAGTCAAAGGAAGAATTGCTTCCTTATTTTGACTTATGTGGAATTTGGCGGGTCGCCGTACCATTGTCTAAGTGAGGCAAATTTGTTTTGTTTATCCCTTAGCAACTTTCATATCTTTGGTGGTGTCCGTACTGTTTGGCAAGGAGGCCATACACCTTCTGAATAGTCTGCAGCAGTTTGTAGTGTGTATTGGCAATCCCTAGTCACCATTATGGGACCATACAGCAGCATATAATCTCTGATTTACATTCAAGTTGCTAGGTACTATTATTTGTTGATGTTAATCTCAATTTGGGCAGTGAGAGTTTCAGTTTAGATCTGATTTTTCAGTGTTACTGCAGTTTCCCAGTGATCTGATTGCATTAAGCATTGGTTTCCAGACTCTAAGGATAGTCTTCATCAGCTTCCAGTGTTCTATTTCAGTGGCCTTGCTTATCCAGCCAATGTAAGTATATTTACATGTGATATTCATGAGTTTCTAGACTAATCTTTGTTGTTGCAGCAGTCTGATTTTCTGATTAGAATAATATAACAGTGTGTTACTATGGTATTTACACTACAATGGTATTTAGTACTTTGTAATGCATTTTACACTGTTATTGTAACCCCGGATGGTAGTACCGCCAGAGGCATTGCATTTCATACTCATATTATTGTAGAATCGAATGGTATTATGCCGATTAATGTGTGTTTCAACATTCTAGGTTGTAGATGGTTAATCATCAGACTTAGATGCATTTCATAGCCTATTTTGGCATTGAACAAGCTTGCATTGCAATCAACCATTTTGGTTTGATCAAGCTTAAGTTATTTTTCCAGTGGCTTTACATTTCTATGCATGCTTGTCTACCGAAAAAGGTGTTAATTTGGGTCGGCTATGCCGCCTACATTCTCTGAAATAATCCGAGCCAAATTTTTTCGTTTTTTCAAATTACAAATTACAAACCAATGCCCCCGTTAAGGTTAGCAGCTAAACCAAAATGTTGCTGAAGCAACTCTAACCAGAATGTACACCAGGATCCCGATGTGGGCAAGGTGTGAGCATTGGTCAGAGGATCTTAATCAAAATGCTTATGCAAGAACTCTAACCAAGATGCGCCGGCGAACGACGAGCATGTGGTCAGAGGATTCCTACAATCTAATATACTGAAAGCACACTCGACACCAAGTATGTGCTGCCAATCCGATACGGAAATGAGGCAACCATATGGCGGAGATAACTGAAATTACAATGCTGGAAAGAGAAGTAAGCTAAAATGTTGAAAGTACTCGACACCCAGAATGTGCTTTCTAACCTGGGATGGGAAAGGAGCTACCATAGGGCGGAGATAAAGAAAATACAGTTGCAATTACTGAACGGAAAGCTGAGCATTACAAAGTATGATAAGCAAGAATAATCACTACTGTCAGTACTACTGCCAACTTACAATATGAAAGATAATGTCTTGCTATCAAAGTGAATCAACATATAAATAGAGCTGCAACAATATAAATGAGTTTCCTTTACTGAGTAATAAAGCTTAGATCTGAAATTGCACTAAACACACCAACCTCGAAATCTGATTTATGACAGTCCTGTTTTCCCATGCACGAACAGCAGCCCTGTAACTCACAAATCCATTCACAACTACCTCCAGAGTCACTCAAATCTCATGAAACAGAATGCAATATGACTCTAAGATGATGGTGCCCAAGATTGGCACAAGAAACTGACTCAAAAAGCTGATATGAATTAATGGCACAATTCCCAAGAAAGGCAGATGGTACGGCCCAGCAAGAGGGGCGATTTCCTTTTAAAAATCATAGCCTTCAAAATAAAATCTATAACTTTGGGAATAGGGTCGCCCCTTACAGACAGAGAGAATGAAACAATACCCAGAAGCAATATTTTTGTATTTTTTGATTTACGAATAAAAACAACAATCTGCTGTAGCTAAAATGCAATTTCTGGAAAACCTCTAATATGCAAAACTGAAATAACAAGGCACAAGCTGAATACAATGCTCAAATCCCCAATGCAACTCACAAAACTAAACTAATTCACTACTAGTCGCTATCTTTCAAGCAAGAAACAATGCCTAGCTAGGAGGCTTACATTCCTCGAAGCAATCCCAAGGCCAATCCGGCAACATAACATTATCAAGTTTTCGGATTCCCCCAAATGAGAGCACTCTTCCTCCTTTTATACTTTTCCAACTGGGAGTCTCTAAAATCCTCTTGCATATGGGATAAAACATGAGAGGGAAAATAATATAATCCTCTTCAATTCTTTTTCAACCTCACCCTTAAAGTCCCCTCTTTTAAAACAACATTAATATTAAATAATAATGTTTAATTTACGGACTTTAAAACGGAGGCCAAGATGATGTCGAAATTCAATGATCTATAGCTCGTTGGAAAGGTCTTGACAAGACGAATCCAACCCCACTCTCAAAATCCCATTCTGGTGCCAATCCTGAACTTACTAAAAATAGCCGTAACCAACAGGGACTAAGGAGAACAAACCCAGAAAGAAACCGCCAACCAAACCACAATCCACGAACAAAAGCAACCACCAAAACATGAAATCCCAATTTCAACCTCCAAGTAGCCTACGGGTCTCCGGAATAGGCCAACGGTCAACTGTAAAAGATCAAGCTAGAAAACGGAAAATTACAGTCTGCCCTTCCCAAGATTGCTTGTCCTCAAGCAATTGCAAGCCTGGATGCTGCAGAATCTCATCATTCTCCCAAGTAGCATCCTCCATAGGCAAGTTCTTCCACTTCACCAAATACTCTCTGATAATTCTTTTCCTCAAGGAACGCTCCCTAGAATCAAGAATCTCTTCTGGAATCAAAACTAACTGTCCTTCATCCAAAGGTGGCAACTGTGATGAAGCAACAACATTGTGTCCAAGTGCCTTCTTGAGGCGTGACACGTGGAATACATTGTGCACTCTACTATCCGAAGGTAGCTCCAACTCATAAGCTACTGCCCCCACCTTCCTAGTGACCTTGAACGGCCCATAGAAACGTGGTTTGAGCTTCTCAGCTCCACTTTTCTTGAGAGTGGACTGTTTATAAGGTTGTAGTCGAAGATAAACCATATCTCCAACTTCAAAAGAGCGCTCAACACGCCGCTGATCAGCGTACATCTTCTGCTGATTCTGTGCAATCTGAAGATTGTTCTTCAATGAGTTCAAGATATCTTGACTCTGCTGCAACAAATCTTTGGCCTGAGGGGCTTTGCTATCACCAAACACCAAATCAGCAAAGCTAGGAGCCTCATAACCGTAAAGAGCCATGAAATGTGACATCCTTATTGACATGTGAAAAGTAGAATTATAACAATACTCGCCCATGTGAAGCCACTTCACCCAAGCTCTTTGCTGCTCCGAAACATAGTTTCTCAGGTAACCTTCCAACCACTTGTTCACTATCTCCGTCTGTCCATTGGTTTGAGGGTGATAACTAGTGCTTGGAGTAAACACTGTACCACTCATTCTGAAAACCTCTTGCCAAAAAGTGCTGAGGAACTTGCTGTCCCTATCACTCACAATGTTTTTTGGCAACCCATGTAATCTAAACACCTCATGAAAAAACAGATTTGCAACTTGGGCTACTGAAAAAAAGCTGGCAATGGCGAAGAAGTGAGCAAATTTTGTTAATCTGTCCACTACAACATAGATACAGTCTTTACCTTGAACCTTGGGCAACCCTGTGATGAAGTCCATTGATATGCTTTCCCATTTTTGATTGGGAATGGGAAGAGGTTGCAGAAGACCAGCTGGTAAAGTATGCTCATTTTTGTTCATCTGACAAGTGGGACACTCCTGAATGTAACGTTGAACCTCCCCTTTCAGCCCTTTCCAAGAAAATCTTTCCCTGATCTGCCTATATGTCTTGAAGAACCCTTGATGACCAGCAAGTGGAATGTCATGAAAGGTCAACAAAATCTTCTTTTTGAGCTTAGAATCAACCACCACGAAGATTCTACCCTTGTAGTGTATCAGCCCTTCGACCACTTTGTACCTTTCGTCAAGAATAGTACCCTCAATGATGCTGGTTGCAAACTGATTTTTGGCATAATCAGCAAGCAACATGTCCCTCCAATCAGCTGTAAGCTCACACAATGAGCTCAAATGAGGTCTCCTAGATAGAGCATCAGCCACAATATTGTTTTTTCCTTTGACATATTCAATGTCAAAATCGTAAGCTTGAAGCTTACTCACCCACTTTTGTTGCCTCTCGTTCAAATCTTTTTGATGCATGAAGTGCTTGAGGCTATTGTGATCAGTCTTGACCACAAACTTGCTCCCCACCAAGTACTGTCTGAACTTAGCTAATGCATGCATAATGGCAAGCATCTCCTTGTCATAGATGGAGTAGGTCCTTTCAACACCTCTTAATTTTCTGCTTTCAAACACAATGGGATGTTTGTCTTGCATCAAAACAGCCCCAACTCCTTCACCGGATGCATCACACTGTAGCTCGAATGGCTTGGAGAAGTCTGGGATAGCTAAAACCGGACAAGAGCTCATGATCCCCTTAAATTTATCAAAAGTAGTTTGAGCCTTTTCTGACCAACAAAAGGCACCCTTTTTCATGAGGTCAGTAAGAGGAGCAGCATTCTGAGAGTAGCCCTTCACAAATCTTCTGTAAAATCCACAAAGACCCAAAAATCCTTTCAGATGAGTCAAATTCTCAGGAGGTGGCCAATCAACAATTGCCTTGATCTTTTCAGGATCAACCTTCACTCCTTCAGCACTGATTATATGGCCAAGGTAAAGTAACTCCTTCATTCCAAATTCACATTTGGATTCTTTGGCAAACAAACTCTCTGATTCCAAGATGCTAAGCACTTCCTCCAAGTGCTTGAGATGTTCTTCCCATGTCTTGTTGTAGATCAGGATGTCATCAAAAAATATCAATACAAACTTCCTCAACTGCTTCTGAAAGATTTTGTTCATACATGACTGGAAGGTGGCAGGAGCATTAGTCAACCCAAATGGCATGACTAAAAACTCGAAGTGGCCATAGTGACATCTAAATGTTGTCTTCTCAACATCGGATCCTCTCATCCGAATCTGGTAATAACCCGATCTCAAATCGATCTTTGAAAAGAACTTGGCTCCATGTAGCTCATCAATGAGCTCATCTATCCTCGGGATGGGATACCGATTTTTGATGGTGCTTTGATTCAAAGCACGATAGTCCACACACATGCGGATGGTACCGTCCTCCTTCTTCACCAGGACAACTGCCGAAGCAAAGGGGCTCTTGCTTGGACAAATGAAGCCCATCTCCAAGAGTTCCCGAATGTTTTTCTCAATCTCGTCCTTTTGCTTCTTAGGATACCGATAAGGAGTTGTAATAACTGGTTTAGCTCCTTCCTTGAGCTCTATGACATGCTCCGAACCCCGATCAGGAGGTTGTAATGTCCCCTTCTAGTAAGCTTAAATTTTTCACTTTTTAACACAACTCCAACTTAGTAAAAGAGAACATTAGTAATCTTTAATCATTTCTTTCAACATATAATCATTAAGACTGAAACATATTAGATTATATTCACATTAAGTTTCATATAATTCATTTCATCATTATGCATTAACACACATTCACATATATGTTATTCATTTTCATCATTGGTTCATGATCTATCTTATATCATTAATCACACGAGTCATGGACATACCTCGGGGAGGACGTTCGTAATCCTATCCATTAATCAGACCACTCACCTAATATGAGAGGGTGGGTTAAGGATTCCAAGACCCACGGCCGTAGGCCCAAGGCTTCACCTCACACTCGGAGGTACTTCACTCTTGGCTCGGAGGGGCTTATAGCCAGCTCGAGGTTCACCTACCGTTAGACCATTAATATTATCTAGGTCCTACGCAACCATAAGGTCAAGAATTTCATGCTACACCCGGCAATACTTCGTTCTTACCCTAGGTCTAAGAGCTTCATGCTACACCCGGCAATACTTCACTCTTAGCTCGGAGGGGCAATGACTTGCCAGCTCGAGTGCTAGACACTAGATTCCTTCTGACCACCAGTCTCATACTAATAAGGTGTGTAGGTGGATTAAGGGGAAGGCTACTAGTCCTAGCCCAGTACTCCAGGGTCATGTTGATTGCTTTTTAAAGGTGATCTCATAATCAATCCCTTTGTAGAGATATACTTATTATTCTATCATTTATATACATATCTAACATTATATATATTTTTTTATCTTAGGTTAGATGACGTACTGGATTCTATTATTTTTGCCTATTCTTTAATACTTATATATTATAATATTTGTTATAATATTCATAATAGCTCTATATTGTATTATTATATATGTTATTAATATTATTGTATATATATATAATTATTTATATAAATACATATATTTACACACATATATATAAATATATTACATCTTAATAATTAAATATATTAAAATACTTATCTGTTGTTTAGACGATCTGCAGGTACCTTTTTGTCTGCGGTAAATATTTATTCCCTTCCTTTTTCTATTACTTTTTTTTCCCTTTTTGTTAGATGGGCCCGTTAATATTTATAAGTTTGAAGGGGTGCAATTCACCACCCGTCACCACCCTTAATAAATAAATATTATTAAACTTTGATACTCGATATTTGTTTGTATTAGTTATGGGCTCCTTATTATGAGATCGGCATCTTCTCAACAGCCCGATTCCATAGATGAATGCCCTTATATTATGCAATGAATAAATATATATTTACTATTATATATTATTATTATTATATTTATTATTATTATTATTTTTACTTGAATAATTCCTCCCTATATATATTTATGATATTTTTTCTAGTTATGACTCAGAAATATATATAAATATAATGCGGATCTAAATATATTTATTTATGGGATATTATTTATTTATTGCCCATCTTCTTTTCTTTATTTATTTCCCTAGGGATATTTATTATGCCTGGTGGTAAAAGACATACTTACCCTTTTATAATTTTTATTACTTTATGTTATTCCCTTCTATGACATGTGGTAACCATACATAACTCCCTTAACATAGTTTATTTATATTATTTGTATTTATGTTATATCATTATAATAAATGATATATTATTTATTTTGTATTATTTATATTATATCATTTATATCATAATAAATGATATATGATTTATATCATATTATTTATATTTATATTTATATTATTAGATATATTTATAATATATTATTATTGTTTATATGTTATTTATAAATATAATAATAATATATCTTTTAATTGTTTTAAATAAATATTATTTAAATATATTCAATTTATAATATCATTCATATCTTTGATTTGAATGAATAATACATAATGTAGGGACATGACAGAGGTGGTCCAGGAGGTAAATCAGCAAACACCTTGCTCTTCTTTGTGAGTAAAGACTGAATATCAAGGGGATAGTCTCTCTTTGTTTCAACCGGACTAGCAGGAAGAATCATACACTATACAGCCCACTCAACTTGATCATGACGAATCAGCCTCGCCATCCTCTCGAATGACACAATCCGAGGACCACCATTGGACATTCCTTTGATCACTACATTCTTCCCTTTTGGATTGAAACTTGAGCTCCATGGTTTGCAGATTTAGAGTGATCTCCCCGAGTGAACGCAGCCATTGAATGCCTAGGACGGCATCCGTATCTCCAATTTTGACTACATAGAAGTCGTCCTTGACCTCATAGTTTCCCACTTGCATGGTCATGTTTGAGATCTTCTTGGTGCAGGTGATATGAAAACCATCAGCAACCATAACCTTGAAGCCTTCAAACTCTTCTGTTTGCAGCCCCTTCTTTGCCACCACAGCTTCATCAATGAAGTTATGCGTTGCTCCAGTGTCAATCAAAGCAACTATGCGTTGCCCCTTAATCATCCCTCGAACTTTGAAGGATTCATTCCTTTGAAAGCTCGAAAGTTGAGCCAAAGTGCCTCCACTTCCCTTTTCATCTTCAGACTCTTCTGGGACCCTTTCCACTTCACTGTCTTCAGAATCAGACTGATGGTCTGACAAATCAGAATTACTTTCTTCAGCTGAATAGTATTCAATTTGATGAAATTTGCCTCCTTTTGGGCAAACATGATCTTGGGACCATTTTTCTCTACACCAGAAACATAACCCTTTTATTCTGAGTTCATTAAGTGTCTCGGGATCCAACCTTGTGACATGAGGTTGATGCTGTTTGAACTCCTTATGCTGAGGTCTTTTCCCTTTATCTCTTTTGTGAAATGATGGTTTGGGTTGAAACTTTGCTTTAGGAGCAGCCCACTCCATGTTTCTTGCCTTCTTCATTGCCTCTTGTAGAGAGGGTGGATCAAAAGCTTTAATCCAACCCTTGAGTGGCTCCGTCAATCCTTCACTGAATAGGATCACCAAGCGCCTCTCAGTGACTCCTGTGACCATGACTGAAAGCCTCTGAAACTCAGCTATGTAGGCATCAACTGTACCATATTGCTTAAGTTGTGCCAATTCTCTGAAATGCACTTCTGGATCTTTTTTCTCAAATCTCTCTATGAGCTTATTGGTAAACTCATCATAGGTAGTGATAGACCGATGACCCAAGGTGACTAGACCATGGTACCACCACTCGTGCGCCACCCCATCCAGGTGTAGCGTAGCGAACTTAATCGCCTCCTCCTCCTCCATGGGTCTAAGAGCTAGATAGTTGTCTAATTTCTGTATCCAAGCTTTGGCTGAACTATTGTCACTCCCATCAAAATGTGGAAGCATAACCTTGTTGATAGCTTGATGCAAATCCCCATGAACTATTGTCCTCCTTTGTTCATAATGTCTTCTTTGTCCTCTATCCTTCCTTTTATGATCCATAAAATCATTATAAGACATATCTGCCTTAATTTCATCAGGTAGAGAATCATACTCAGCGCGGCCGAGTCTCAACTGTTCAACAAATGACACATTTTCTTCTGGATCAAGATGAGGTTTTACTGGTGCCAAAAAAGTGGGTTTGAATGGCCTGGAAGAAATGTTTGTGTTATTTGAAGCAGGCTGAGCAGCATGTCCATTATGCTGGTTGGTGGCACTGTGTTCTCCACCGTGTCCTGAATTGTTCAGTAGAGGTTGGTTCTGACCCATTCTTCCCATCATGAGAGATATCATATCCATTAAAGTATCCATCTTCCTCTCGAACCTCTTTGCCGGACTTAATGATCTTTCTCTTCCTTTCCCATTATCATCTCTATTACCTCCTGACGTCCTCTCATTATCCCCCATTTCTCCTTCAAGAGAAGACTCCCAATTGGCTCTTAATACCTCTGAAGCTGTCTGACCTTCTGGGACCTGATGCCAATGAAACTGACTGGTAGCCTTCTTGTATTCTCTTGCTAAGTACCTCTGTTCTCTGTCACTCATAGAAGGTTGTTTTCACAGGATGGCAAGATGCGTGGCTCTGATACCACTGAAATAATCTGATCGTTTTTTCAAATTACAAATTACAAACCAATGCACCCATTAAGGTTAGCAGCTAAACCAAAACGTTGCTGAAGCAACTCTAACCAGAATGTACACCAGGATCCCGATGTGGGCAAGGTGTGAACATTGGTCAGAGGATCTTAATCAAAATGCTTATGCAAGAACTCTAACCAAGATGCGCCGGCGAATGACGAGCATGTGGTCAGAGGATCCCTACAATCTAATATACTGAAAGCACACTCGACACCAAGTATGTGCTGCTCAATCCGATACAGAAATGAGGCGACCATATGGCGGAGATAACTGAAATTACAATGCTGGAAAGAGAAGTAAGCTAAAATGTTGAAAGTACTCGACACCCAGAATGTGCTTTCTAACCCGGGATGGGAAAGGAGCTACCATAGGGCGAAGATAAAGGAAATACAGTTGCAATTACTGAACGGAAAGCTGAGCATTACAAAGTATGATAAACAAGAATAATCACTACTGTCAGTACTACTGCCAGCTTACAATATGAAAGATAATGTCTTGCTATCAAAGTGAATCAACATATAAATAGAGCTGCAACAATATAAATGAGTTTCCTTTACTGAGTAATAAAGCTTAGATTTGAAATTGCACTAAACACACCAACCTCGAAATCTGATTTATGACAGTCCTGTTTTCCCGTGCACGAACAGCAGCCCTGTAACTCACAAATCCATTCACAACTACCTCCAGAGTCACTCAAATCTCATGAAACAGAATGCAATATGACTCTAAGATGATGGTGCCCAAGATTGGCACAAGAAACTGACTCAAAAAGCTGATATGAATTAATGGCACAATTCCCAAGAAAGGCAGATGGTACGGCCCAGCAAGAGGGGCGATTTCCTTTTAAAAATCACAGCCTTCAAAATAAAATCTATAACTTTGGGAATAGGGTCGCCCCTTACAGACAGAGAGAATGAAACAATACCCAGAAGCAATATTTTTGTATTTTTTGATTTACAAATAAAAACAACAATCTGCTGTAGCTAAAATGCAATTTCTGGAAAACCTCTAATATGCAAAACTGAACTAACAAGGCACAAGCTGAATACAAT
Source organism: Cunninghamia lanceolata (assembly GCA_027924645.1). NCBI lineage: Eukaryota > Viridiplantae > Streptophyta > Pinopsida > Cupressales > Cupressaceae > Cunninghamia > Cunninghamia lanceolata. Next base: position 14,613,337 of record BSBN01001101.1, read on the forward strand.
GCTCAAATCCCCAATGCAACTCACAAAACTAAACTAATTCACTACTAGTCGCTATCTTTCAAGCGAGAAACAATGCCTAGCTAGGAGACTTACATTCTTCGAAGCAATCCCAAGGCCAATCCGGCAGCATAACATTATCAAGTTTTCGGATTCCCCCAAATGAGAGCACTCTTCCTCCTTTTATACTTTTCCAACTGGGAGTCTCTAAAATCCTCTTGCATATGGGATAAAACATGAGAGGGAAAATAATATAATCCTCTTCAATTCTTTTTCAACCTCACCCTTAAAGTCCCCTCTTTTAAAACAACATTAATATTAAATAATAATGTTTAATTTACGGACTTTAAAACGGAGGCCAAGATGATGTCGGAATTCAATGATCTATAGCTCGTTGGAAAGGTCTTGACAAGATGAATCCAACCCCACTCTCAAAATCCCGTTCTGGTGCCAATCCTGAACTTACTAAAAATAGCCGTAACCAACAGAGACTAAGGAGAACAAACCCGGAAAAAAACCGCCAACCAAACCACAATCCACGAACAAAAGCAACCACCAAAACATGAAACCCCAATTTCAACCTCTGAGTAGCCTACGGGTCTCCGGAATAGGCCAACGGTCAACTGTAAAAGATCAAGCTAGAAAACGGAACATTACATTCTCTAGTCCGCTTGCCACCTTTTCATTACAGCAATGCATTCATCTAGATAGTTGTATGTGGTCCAAAACACTATATGCTCTCACCTTGCGCACATCGGGAATTGGGTGATCAGACAACATTAGGACGTTGCATTTGCATTTATATATTGCAAAAAATCAAAAAAATTGGTGTGGGTCTTTACAAGGTAGAGGCATGCAATTGTGTTTTTTACATTCTAAATAAGCGTCCACATAAGAGTGTTGAAGGACAAACTCCAAGGGAAGCTTTCACAGGAGTCCTATCTACATTCATGTGCCAAAGAAAAAGAGGAAAAAGCTTGAACCCTCGAGCTTGAAGGGTATGTTTGTGAGATATAGCGAGTTCTCCAAGGCTTACAAGGTCGATGTTTCATCACAACAAAAGATAGTACTGACTTGTGTTGTGAAGGTTGATGAGGATGCTTGGTCCTCTAAGTCTTAGAAGCTTCATATGGAGGTTAATGAGGGTGAACAAATTGTTGTCCCAAGTGCTGATTAGCAAAATATAGCAATACCAACTGCAATTCAGTGAAGTTCTCATGCAACAACAAATACCTCATTACCTTCTAGTACAGCCAAGAAGACTAGATGGCTTACTCAAATATTGCAAGAGGCATAGACACAAGTAAGAGCACCGAAGACTTCTTTCCAAGTGAGTCATCCCCTTTAGAAGTTTTTGAGTTGTGTTGCTTTGATGTCTTCCATCATTGATGCAAAGCCTTCCACTTTTGACGAGGCAAACTCAAAGCAAGTATGGAAAGATGTGTAATATCCTAATTGGGATTTTTGACTATATTTCTGATTTTTCTGCTTAAACCCTAATTCTGATTTCTGATTTTATATTTTCAGCAGTCTAATACTTCATGAAACACCATAAATATCATATCCAAACATCAAAGTAATATTACATATGAGTTCGCCCAAGCATAGGAACACATTACACCATGAAATATACCATTGCAACCATAATATCAACTCACAAATGAAGGAATCTGATCTGCTGTTATAAACTGGAAATATGCAGTCCAAAATGACAAGTATTTGACTAGGGCAAACAGCCACAAGTCACAAATCACATAGAAAAGTATCTATCATCAAATTACATACCAAATATGCCAAGTTAAGCCCTAGAAGGAGGGCGAATGAGGTCTGCCCTAGCTGCTGTAGCAGAACTGCTGTAACGTGAAACCCTAACAGCCAATGTATCCTCCAAATCGCCTCCAATGAAGTAGCCTTTACCTCCAAGAGGTACGCTCCAAGCTAGGGTAAACCCTAGTCTAATTTGTGCATGATGAATGCACACCAAAGCTGATGTAATTTTCTACACTTGATGATGATGAAGCTCACTTGAATCCCCATCACGGAATCCACAACAAGAGAAGCTAGATTGGCGCCCAACTCCTCCTTAGTCACCTAAGGTTTTCATCCCAAGCTCCTATTAGAGATTGCTCTCCAAGTATGAATGAATGAATGCTTGAATGATCCTTTTGAAATGGCAATTGACCACATATATATATATATATATGCAAATTGTCTCACTTCTCCCATAAGGCCGACCTAGGTCATTTAGCCTTATATTTAAAATATCATTTCCCTCCAAGAGGGCCGACCTCCATTTCTCCACATGGGCACTTAAATAAATTAAATTAAAGATAGAATTTATTATTATAATTTCTTCTCCTTCTCCTTCAAGCTAGCATGTAGATAGTATATTTTATTGGGCACCTAGGGAATAATGACAAGGGCGATCTCCATGATGACGTGTATGAAGAAATCATAAGTGAAGACATGATCAAGGCGTCCAAATGCTTGTCTTGGCATGAATGAGAGTATCTCCATGGTAAAAGTCTCAGAGCCACATGGAAAGCACAAATCAACTCTAATGGCGACCATTCCAAAAATGGCGACATTACAAGATGCCATGGCAAAAGAGTATAACTCCATTATAAAGAATGATGTTTGGCAAATTGTGCTAAGATCATATGGGAAATTAGTGATTGTACAAGGTGAAACATGCAGCAAATGGGAGCATAAAGAAGTACAAGGCCAAATTCATTGCACAAAGGTTCTCTCATATTATGAGTTTCTTCACTACTACTAAAGTTACTTTGGCCTCAAATGTTAGGTGTGGTTATAGAGGGAGTACCTTGCTTCCTCTTAGAATCCCCCCATCTTGGCCCTCTTGACATTAGGCACTACCCAATGAACACTACCAGATCTTGTATTGGTCATTTCACAGTGATCAATGATGACACTAATGACTTCTCCATTTCAAGCCCAAGCTATGATAATGAGACTTTCCTATATCTCCAATACTCCTCAGCTTATGTTCTATGGGGTTCTTGTTGCTCCTACTTGGCTATTTGTATTAGTTTCTTATTATCTTAACCACTTGTGTTGGTGGTCTACAATTGTATTGTATTTTATATCCCTTTGTTTTTGGTTCTTCCCCTTTGTGGGCCTCTCTAGGATTCTCTCTGTTCCTAGAACTTTCTATTGTAAGCTGGTGTACTCTTGAGTCCCATTGACCTACTTTTGGTCATTGTAATGTCCCCATTTTCGGGTTCTCTTGCAGTATAGTTGGCATTGACTTTGTGGATGTGTGTCAACGTTATCAGAGGACTCATTTAATGATTCCCATGAGCTCAGGTGTAATGTCCACCATTTAGCCCAATCACATGGATGGTGGAGATTAGCCTATCATATGACTTCCGTAGGCTAATAACAATGGTTAGGAGGTCAATTCAGGGACTTACTATTTATGGTAAGTCAAGAGCAGGGCACTTTCTATTTTTAGCAAGGCAGTTGTGGATGATCGGTGCACGAGGTTCATGGTCTCGATATGACTAGAACTCTATTTGATATAATATAAGTCAAATTAAATATTTAACTTATATTATTTTATGAGACCTAAAGTGACTTTAAGTTATAATGCATTTTCACTTTATAAGAATAAGTTATAACTTAAAAGTGTTTGTCTAGGAGATGGGCACCCAAGGTCATGAGGGGACATAAGGGATATGAGGACGTTAAATAAAATAATAAAATATATGTTCTTCGGCATTGAGGAGAGAAGAGAACAAAAAAGAAAAAAGGGAGCTCATTTGCATATGCTAAGATTATTGATTTTTGCTCTCATATTGAGTTTTCTCATGCATTGGGTTTGAGCTTGGCTCTAGGGTTTGTTCATGGCTATGTTGGGACGAAAACCCCTGCATTAGTCCCTTTCTTCGTGCATGAAAAATTGCATCAGGAGAGGATTGGAGGAGCTTCACTTCAAGAGCTTCATTTGTGCATTCATTGGTGGTATTTTGGTGAAGTTTTGAGCTGATATGAACATCATTGACGGAGTTTTGATATGCAGATGTAATGGAAGAATGTTAAGACCAGATTTGATATTTGTGTGAGGAGTTTGGAGGCTGAAAAGACTCCTTCGTGACAGGCCGTACTGCACCAAGGCTGGCCGTGCCGTACCTGATACAGCAGAAAGTACCTTATTTGAGGGCGATTTTGGAGCTGTTTTCTATTGTTATCTGCATCATTCTAGTCACCTTACCCCAGCAGAGATTTCAGATGCATAACAGTAAATTTTAGGACTGTATTTCAGTTGTTTGGAGCAGATATTTATGCCCAGCTTGGCCGTACAGCAGGGCCTTGGACGTGGGTATTTGTGAGCTGGTCTTTTCTTCATTTTGAAACACTTATCTCTCCAAATCTTGGCGTTTTGGACCATTGATGTAGCTGCAGCATTCACATTTGAACTTCCTTTGCATTGTATGAAGATTTGAATGATTTTCAAAGCCTTGTAATGCTCGTACCAATTTCGGCAATGAATCAAGTTGAAGATTTTCTAATGGGTTATGTTACAATAATTAGTTTTACCACTTTCTATGATCTGAGTCTTTATCCGTTTGTGCAAATTCATTGTATATTTTCTGGGTTTTAAGTTTATGCTTCATTTCCTATGTATTTCATGTCAAAACATACATGCAAGCAAAACTCATAAAACCCTAAACATCAAACAACAAGAAAAACACAAAAAAACACATACAGAGAAAAACATATATCAGGGGTGTATGGTACATCAGGTGGTCTAGAGGACTCATATGCCACTTTCCGGGGTGATTTCCGGCTTCTGGTGTGCTTATAGTAAGTCACACAATTGGTTCCGTTTATCATTAATCTTCATCAGGATCACTCCAATGTAGTCAGTATTCGATTCCAATGCATTCCGACAGTTTCCGCAAAATGGGTGTATTAATGGCTTTATTTTAATTATTTTACTAAGATCGCCAAATTTATTTAAAATATTTCAAAAACACCTAAGTGTTATAGCTTGTCAGAACCGGGATGAAATGTTTTAAATCATGGATGCATAAAACAAGTACCTTGCATGTCAAATTATCATTATTTTAATAAACAGGTCTTTTTTGGAGCTGAAAGGGAGTTTAAATTAAAAAGTGAATTTTAAAATATAAGCTTCGGGAGAGTTCAGCGGAAAAGTATAAAAGGAGGTTGTGAGAGCTCATTTGGAATATGCAGATTATTATATTTTCCTCTGATGAAACCCTCATGGTTCTGGGAGATTGAACTTGGTTCATCTCAGCTTTCTTGAGGACGTAAACCCTCTTGAAGAAGAATAGCTGCGGTGGTGAAAGATCCACCTATGTTATTATAGTGTGACTCATTCAGAGTTACAGTTTGTGCAGGAAAGGAATTACAGGTGGAATCATACAAATTTCACACAGAGCTAAATGTTGTCGGTTGACGAGTTTCTACAGCTAAGACAAATTTGTGGATTTGTTCCAAATACAAGTTGGAGTTTATGATCAGTTGTTGAGATGATTAAGGGCAGATTATATTCATTGATTTTGTGATAGATTGAAGGTGTGATTGGGCGATTGGCATTGGAGAAGGACTGATTTACACTGCTATTGTATACCGTCCTAGGGTGAAGGTGATCGCTGCCATATATCATGTGTTGATCGCTGTCATACATTTGGGGTTTGACATCAAACATTCCAGCCGTCCCTTTGAGAAGGTAATCGCTGTCCAAGTTATCGCATGAAGTTGAAGGGAGTTTTGGAGGTGTTCGTACTCTATTGAAGTCTGATCGCTATCCAAAAGATTCGCAGTCCAGTTTGGGGGTCATTTGCATATGGGAATCATTCTCATTCTATAAAGATATCGCTGCCATCTCAGTCCTAAACGCCATCAAGAGGGATCACTGCCTTATTGGAAGGATACGCCAACCATGGGAGAAGATATGAAGGATCGTGGCATGTGAAGAAGTTGTATCAGACCTGTCTACATCAGAATTTCACTTGCAACAGTCCTATATTATCTGAGTCTTGTATATCAGGTCATATCTTTGTAAGAATGACATCTTTGTAAGGAAGGACAAACCGAGTATGTAATGGATGTAATAGGTATTCAAATCTTTAATTTGAATAAAGATATCTTGTTGTTCTGAGTCATATCAGACCTCTGATTTAGTTATCAGTCATATTGTTTGTCTTTGTTTCAATTGCAAATTGTTATGTTTTGGCACTACTTCATGGCAAATACATATGTAAACTGAAAACATCAAAACCCATCATCCAAACAAGCAAATTAACTCAGAAAATCAGTCACAGTCAGATTGCATGCCAAGTGTTTGACGGAATGTCAGCTCACTATAAGTAAGTAAACTTTATGGGTGTTTGAAAAAAAAATAAAAAAACTGTTCCAAACTAGGGTGGGAAATTACAGTCATCTATGGACATTAATATAATCTCTTTCTTTCTTTCTCAGGGAAAGAGAGTTGACAACGATGAGACCTTCGCTCCAACAACAAGATACAGTTCTATTAGGGTAATTCTATCTCTTGCATCTTATTTCAGCCTTTCCATTAGATGGATGTAAAGACAGCTTTTCTACATGGCAAAATAGAGAAAGAGGTATATATCAATCAGCTTAGGGGCTTTAAGGTGCATGGGCAAGATACCCATGTATGCAGGTTGAAGAAAGCCCCATATTGGCTGAAGCAAGCACTGTGTACTTGGTACTCATGGATTGATGAGTACTTGTTGAAGTTGGGCCTCACTATAACTACTACAAATCTTAATCTTTACTATCAATTTGATAAATCTGATCTTTTAGTTTTAGTCTTGTATGTGGATGACCTAATCCTTACAACTAGCAATGAGAAGCTCATAGCATGGTGCAAGGGGGAAGTTGGCCTCCAACTTTGATATGAAATATATCGGCCTTATGCACTATTTTATGGATCTTGAGGTGTGGCAGGGTACAAGAGAAGTCTTCTTAGGTCAAGACAAGTATAGACTAGCGATTCTAAAGAAATTTCAAATGATAGATTGTAAGCCCCTTCCTAGTCCAATGGTTCCAAATCTCAAATTGACTGTAGATTCATAATCAAATTTGGTAGATCCGTTTGTGTATAAGTAGTTAATATGTTGCCTCATGTATTTGGTGAATACTCAACCTAATATTTGCTTTACAATGAATACATTGAGGCAATTCATTGTCTATCCGAGCCAAATTCACTGGTCTGTTACAAAGCATGTGCTCCGGTATTTGAAGGGCACATTTCATTATGGGTTAAGATATGTTGGAGATGAAGAGTTAATGTTGCATGGCTTTGTGGATTCAGACTAGGTAGGTGATGCTAGTGCTAGGAGAGCACTTCAAATTTTTGTTTCAACTTGGGATCAGGTAAGAGATCTTGGTTCAAGAGGAAGCAAGTGAAAGTAGCATTCTCTTCTACTAGTTGTGAGGCTATCTAGCTTTGCAAGTTGATAGCAGAAATTCTTGATCACATGTCGGAGCCAACAATAGTGTGTTGTAACAATCAAAGTTACATAAAGCTCTCTAAGAATCTAGTGTTTCATAATTGCTACAAGCATATAGACATTCTATATCATTTCCTCAGAGACAAAATTCAAAAGGGACTAGTAATTCTTAAATATGTACCCTTGGATTCGCAGGTTGCATATATTTTGACAAAGCCCCTCATAAAAGGGAAGTTTGAAATAGTAAGAGAGAGATTGGGTTTGATGAACACTTTCCTTGCAAAGAGAGAGTCCTAGTTTTCTAAACGTGTTGCCTGGCTATTGTTCTCCTTTAACAAGGTGCAGAAATCAACAAAAAAAATTCTATCCTTATTTGAGTGCAAGTCTTCTATTTAGCATGAAAATGCTTTTTTAGGTTTAGAGGTATTCTAAAGATTAGTTGTTGTTCTTATTTCTAGAACAAGGCACTTTCTATTTTCTACTTTATTCGTTTTCTACTTTAGGTTTTTAGGGCAAAGCTTCTTTTCCTAAACTTGGCGCTCCACTAAGATGGGCATTGGTAAAGCCTAGAAGTTTCTCTGATTCTATAGAAGAGATCTTCGGCACATAATTGAGTGAAGAATGAAAATATATATATATATAGAGAGAGAGAGAGAGAGAGGTTTTGAGTGCAGCGTAATTCATTTCAGTTTAAGAGAACATAGATTTTGAGTATTTGTTGCTCACATTTTCAACACTGTGTGTTTGCATGTTATCATACTCGGCTCTGTTGTTTTGGTTGAAGTTTTAATTTATAATTAGGGTTGTTTTTGAATGCAGAATTTGCTTACTATGGTTTGAAAATTTAACCATGACGTCTCTCAGAAAACCTGATAACCACTTCTCTACTTTGACACTTCACTGCCTTTCCTTGTATCCACATTTGTCTATTGACCTTGTCTAATGCACTTGAAATTCTTCTCTCGTAGGCCCTGCAAAAGTGTTAGATTCAACTGAAGACGACAACAACATTGACAATTACAACGAACAAAGACTTAGAGTTAATTTACAAACAAGAAACGACTGAATTGTGGCTTGCAGCTTGACACATTATGGAAAAAATTGTATAGGTACAACACCCTTCGAACTTCAATTAGCAAAGGACAAGTAGAACTCAGATAACAAATCCTTGATGTGGGGAGGAAAGAGTCGATATCCATTGAAGATAAATTAGATAATGTGACGATGTGATTGTGCCTTGCAAGTTCTAGGGTCTTCTTGCTCCAGGTAATCCATTCAAGAGGGACTTAATGCCCCTGGGTTCATCACAGCGACACGAATTGTTTGCGTGTTGGGGACTAAAATTCATTGCCCTTTTAGGAAGCTCCGAAGACTACACTGATTTAAGTACATTGCGGTGACAATGGAGCATTTGACAAAGTGGCTGAAGCCATGGCCTGCCAACTAACTCACTAGAAGCAATGAAAGGATCATTTATGAAAAAGAACTGATGCGATTTGAGATTCCAGTAGCATGCTTCTTTTGTTATGCCATCTAGGTCAAAAAGCAAGCCCTCATTATTCGTACTTTTAAGTCCCATTGACCTACTTTTTCTCATTCAGAAATACATATGATTTCAATTTCTTTCTTTCTTTCTTTTCAGATTTATTTCATTAGAAGGGTTGCATCATTTTGGGTGCTCATGTTTAATGTTCTTCCTTAATGTCAGCAATGTGGATATTAACAAATCTTGTACTTCTATTTCATATCTTTCTCCCCCACCTAGCTTTGCAAAAATAAGTTAAACAAGTTTACAAAATCAAAGGACCTTCTACATTCTATTCAAACTTGATCTGTTCTACTTTAATTTGTTCAATTTGGACTTCAAACATAACCAAATCTTCAAAACTCTAATCATTATAGCACAAAGATGCAAATATTTCCATCCGTAGGCAATTGCAGAACAAAGTGCGGCCTGAATTGGCCTAAGGTAAACCCATGTATACTTCATAATGGAGATCCTATTTTCAAATGTTGGGATGGATGCGGTTGGATACCTCAAAACAATATAAGTTGAATGGAAAAACAATCCCCTTATGGCATGTTTGCATAAGAAAGATCTCAACCACCAAACTGGTATCTCCCCTGGCGACCTAAAAACTACATTTACTATGTAATCATAACAGTTTTTTGCGAATATGTGATTGGAACACGAGCTCAGGATGAAATTAATAAATGGGCAGCCTTAATCAGTTTTGCCAACGCCAACTGAAATAAGGTATGTGGTTGAAAAGAATGCAAAAACTAATATATAATTGAAAAAGGAGGAATGTCCAAATGAAGAGTACGCACCCCGCCGCCAGCAGCAGAAGCGCGCGGTGATCCCAGAACCAGCTCGGTTTCGATGGTTCAGATGAAAATAATCTGGATCTGCAAATGCTATGGCTCCTCCGCTTAATACTTCTGAACAATACAGCCATACCTCCTGGAGATATCGGCATTTTAAATCCACCTAAATTATGTGCTGCTGTAACTTGTCCCTTTTAAATGAATCTTTTCTGTAAACCCAAACCAAATTGCCCGGCATTGTGGATTATAAAGAATTTCAATTCAAATCAAAAGCTCCCTATTCCACTTCCAATTCTAATTCTAGATTTTCAACCTTGCGACCTCTCAGGGTCAACACAAAACGTGGCAGATTGTAGCGTGACCATACTGGTTCCGAAGAGAGGGACGGAACAGAATCGCATGTCACTGCCATAGACTGCTCGGTCTCGTAAATGTTAAAAAGAAAACCACACGTCATTCATTCATCCTTCCCACGCTGCGCTTCACTTCTCGGAAAATTTAACTTGGAGCTTGCCGCGTTATGCACGTTGCACATGCGGGAAGAGCGATCGCAAATCTGTCTTCCGGAGTGTTTCCCTACGGTCCTGGAGGCTTTGGTTCGTGTTTTGTTTTCCTTTTTAAATTTGAAGCGCATTACAATATTCTTTATTAATACAATCTAGTTTTATAATACTCAAAGTTATCCTCCCCAATCCCCATGTGGCTGTTTAAGTTATTTTTCTGCTTAAAATTAAGGAGTTGAAGTGGCCCATGGAAATTTACAATTATGGGAAAGGATAATAAATTTCTAGTTTTTTATTATATAAAAACTAAAAAATAAATTATGTTAATTATGTTGATTTAGAAGAAAATTAAAAAAATAGAGAGAAGGAAATATATGCAGCGACATGGCATATTTTGCACTCCTTTTTTTCCATAATTTATTTGCAATTCCTAAACAGTAACTACTTCACAAAAATAGGGAAAGATTCTATATTATCTTTTTCCCCACAATTATAAATTTGCATGGGCCACTACAACTGCTTAAAACTGCTTAAATTTAAGCAAAAATTAACTTAAGCAGCCGCATGAATTAACTTAAGCAACGGCATGGGGACATGGGATTAAAATTTAAGCAGTTGAAGTGACCCCATGCAAATTTATAATTGTGGGAAAAGAATATTATAGAATCTTTCCTATATTTGTGGAGCAACTACTACTTAAGAATTACAAATAAGCTGTGAAAAAAGGGGGCTATTTCCTTCCTTTTTTTTTAATTTTCTTTTAAATTAACACAGTTAAAATAATATATTTTTTGCTTTTCTATATAATAAAAAACTTCAAATTAAATATCTGCTCCACAAATGTCTCCTAAAAAAATTGAGCAGTGATTGCTAGCCAAAATAAGCTAAGCAGCAGTAAGGGGACATGCCCTAAGCTTTGGAAAAAAGGGGGGGATGGAAATAAACAGCCACAGCATAATGAAAAATATATGTGGTTCCAAATAATTCTTTTCCTCTTTTTCTTTTATTTTTCTTCTAAATTAAAATAATTAAAATAATTTTTTTTAATTTTTTTATATAGTAAAAGCTACAAATTAAGATAATTGCTTAAGATAAACAGAAATGGGGTCACTAGCTCCACAAATATCTCCTAAAAAACTTGAGTAGTTGCTAGCCAAAATAAGCTAAGCCCCAACATGGGGACATGCCCTTACCCATGTGCTCCATATAATTTGTTTTTATTTTGGGTAGCAGCCAGTGCTCAATTTTTTTGGTGTAGCAACGACTACTCAATTTTTTTAGGAAATATATGGAGTCACATTGCATATTTTTCATTGTGCAGTAACTGCTTATTTCAGCCCCCTTTTTTCCTATAGCTTATTTACAATTCCTAAATAGTAGCTACTCCACAAAAATAGGGAAAGATTCTATATTATCCTTTTCCCATAATTTAAATTTCCATGGGGCCACTCCAACTACTTAAATTAGAAAAATAACTTAAGCAGTCCCATGAGGACATGGGGTTAGAAAGTGGTTCCATGTTTATTTAGTTATTTTTATTTTTTCAAATTATTTTAGATGTATGATTATTATTACTCTTTAAAATTGTAATTTTTTATATAAATATATGTTAAAAAGGTGAAGAAATGTTTTTGTAAATGACATAAATAGATGTAGTTATGTAGTATATTAGAAATTTTAATCTCAAAATTATAGCACTTCTATCATTATTCAAGAAGATTTCAAACTATCCCTTGTGTTTAATTAAAATTTTATATGGAAAGCCTCTACTACTTAAAATTAAGCAACAAATCTAGTTAAGCAACCACATGGGACCACTATGTTACAAAGTGCTTCCATATAATTACTTGGCTAATTTTTAAATTTGGTAGGAACTTTTTCCTAGAGCTACTGCTCTTATAATTTTTTTATTTATTTTTAAATTATTTTAAGCAGTTGTCAAATTGTATATTTTTCCCATATACTTTTTTTTAGATTATATATTAACGTAAAATTAAAGGGAAATGCAAAAAAGGATATGTGTAGCCAGGTTAAATTTGATGCATGATTTTGAACTACAAATTCCAAGGATTAGATTCGAACTACAAATTCCTCATTCTTTAACCCAGGTTAAATTTGATGCATGATTTTGGACTTAGTTTGGAATCACAATTGTAGTTTTAACCTTCAAACTTTCAAATTCAAATTTCAAAATCGGCCCAAGTTGACCCACTTTTATTAGTCCCTCCCATGGTAAGGATTCTATTATAATTGATTCACTTGAAGAATTAAACACAATCAACCAATAGTATCATTTTATTTTTCTTCCTTCTAAAGTTTCAAAAATATTTTGTCAAGTTTTTAATTAAATTCTTTTTTAAACCAATCAAATAATTTTCATGTATTCAATAGAGCTTTGCTCATTATCAGAGCCACAATAAAACATTTTTTTATGGATGTGTGGCCTAGCATTGTACATTTAGCACGGATGAACCAGAGCTCCGTAGTGGTGAAGACAAGATGAAGGCAACTAGAAGGCAAAATTGCTCTATGATCTTTTTTCTAAACCAATAGGCAACTAGCAAGATCATTGTCAACTCATAAACAATTATAGCCAAAAAAATTGTCAAACCTTGTCGGTCATCATGTCTCATTAAGCATTGACAAATACATTTCAAAAATGACAAGGGCTCCTTAAAATTTACTTCATACATGTGCTTCCCACAAAATAATTTTCCCAATAAAATATTTTAAATGTTCCCTAGCACACATGCTTTTGTAAAGACCTACAACTTTTTTTTTTTTACACTAAAGAAGATGCCAATGCAATCCTCACACTTTCTAATCACCAAAATCCTAGTGAGGGCAAGGTGAGAACATACTATGTCTGGACAACTATTTATCTTAATGAATGCACTACTAGAAAGTAAAGGTAGCATAGCTGACAAAAAGCATATAAGCGGCTAGGCCTACCCAAATCTACACCTGTTCGGCAAGCAAGTATGCTTGAGAATGCAAAGCCACTGGCAAATTACAACAAGTATGATCAAGCCAAAATGTTTAATTACTGTGCAGACTTGATCAATGCCCAAACAGACTATCAAGATGCAAGTGGGTCTAGCGGTGAACCAACCAAGACCTTCAATGTTGAAATGCACATAACTAGCGATAAACCTTCTAATTTTACAACATGATGATCATGAAATGCATTACTCTCTGGCGGTACTACCTTCCATAGTTCAATAACATGAGTATGAACTACTAGCAATTATATTGAAGGGAGGCTAAGCAACAACACACTAGAAATATTATACTAATAAATAAATACCACTACTGCAACACAAATATTAGTCTAAATAATTAGAAATATATGAAAATCATCTCACATTGTCCGAGCGGCTACAAACTGTAGACACCTAAAATTAACTTCACTTCTCGACTTGATTATTCTTTTCATTAATTAAATGATTCTTAATTATTTAATTAATTTCAATCATTCAACCTTATTCTTCTACATTAATTAAATAATTATTAATTATTTAATTAATCCTTTCAATTTTCTAAAATTAATTAAATAATTTATTATTTAATTAATTAAATCATCATCTAACATTAATTAAATAAATCAAATATTTATTTAATTAATAAAATCCAAATCACATCTTCTCGATTTCTTTACTTTTCTAAACTCGTGTGTATCTAATTAATTAAATTAATTAGATAATCCTCTCATATCCTATCTTATCATCTACATGTTTTATTTCCTCTTTTGTCAAATAAAGCAAAAATCAAATCTTATCTCCAAAATCAAATCCTTATCTCTCCATTGTCAAAAATCTATAAATCTAGCCTCAACCGAGCTATTATCATCACATAAGAAGGTAGTGTTATGCTGCAGAAATCACAAGCAATCAACATCTCATTCTACCCATCAAAGATCATAGAGAACAAAGCTAGTAGATTAGGGTGCATCTACTCCGTTCTATCAAGTGTGGAAGACTTGGTTGAAGGAGAAGGTATCAAGTGTATTTGCATTTATCTTCTTATTACCTTTGATCATTTTACTGTATACACAAACCATCGAAAACCAATTATTGAGAATTGATGAAGAACATTGGTAGAAGGTTGAACTAAACATTGTAGACTATAACATCAAACTAAACTGAGATACCAAACTACCCAGAATTAAAAAACACTAATATTCTACAATATATTGACAAATTAGATGATGTACAGTCAGCAAGTGCATCTGTACAACCCCATAATGACAAACACGACATGTTGGTATCCACACAAACTGTTGCATGCATAAAACAAAGTGGTACAACCTAGTTTAAGGATTGTGCAGCCCTTCTAAAGGCTGCAAATCTACTGCAAACAAATCCCACTCAACACAACACCTTCAACACATGGTACAACTGCATGTGGGATAAGTATGGCCCGTTAAAAATGTGGTTTCAACACCATAAAAGTCAACAACTCAATAATAACATTCACATGCCCCCAATAACTTAGTATGGACTGCCACAAGCATGGAAATGCATTAAATAATAAGTACAACCTGATGATATGGTACGGCTAGGAGCTACAAGAAAGTTTGGCCAATATTAAGCATGGTACGGTCTGCAAGGAAAATGAAATTGGTCTTTAATCACCAATCAGGCCATCCTATAGTTGGTATGGCCTTATTCTCAAATAGTACGACCCCTACAAACACCCAAAAATGCAGATCCAACAACTAGAAACAATATCAACAAATAGAGTGAATTAAATTCACCCAGCACTCAAAAAACATCAAAAACCTCCATTAGAAATGAATTCAAAACATAACTACAATTGTTCAACAAACAAGTGATTTCTGAATGAAATCACACAAACTAGCTAGGAGGGTTTTCATCCTCGAAATTGGATTCACCAAAGGGTTTTCATCCTTGGGAAAATGGAAGAACTCGTGTTCATTCACAAAGAAAATAGAAATGAATTGATAATAACCCTTTTCTAAAGGCATAATCCTCCTTTTATAACTTTCGAGAGAATAAAATAATATTATCTCCTTTTTCCCTTAATTATGACCACATTTTTGCACCTTGAGCCTAGTGACACTTTATCTGCACAACTTAAAACAACCTTTTTGAATAATTATCCGATAGGATTTATAGTGGGAGCTTCGCTCCCTGGAAATTCCTGATGTTGGAAATTTGTCTCACAACTTGCCTCTCTGCTTCCGTCGAGAAAGTTCACCGTTTATTTGTTTCTCGGTTGGTGAGTATACTACAATTGTCTGAGGAAAAGGTATTTGCATCAGTTCTTTGTTTTATCAACCCAAAAACTAAAATATGTTTGTTGCCATTTCATTAAGCACAAAAAAACTGAAACCCCCTTACTGCCTTTTCAAAACAATTTGACTTGTTGTATTTCTGATGGGTGTCACTCATATCTAATTTCATATTTCCATCGGCTAGCAGAATTAAAATTTCAACACCAAAACAAAAATATTGCAGCCTACCCTAGCTGGACTAGATGTAGAACTAAAATAAATGAAGCATACAATGCCTAAACATGAATTAAAACTGGAACTACAAGGTCCTTGTTAATATAATTACAAATACATGCTACAAGAAGAAGAACTTGGTGCCATATACAAATTGTTGTTTGGAACAATCCAAGCTATGTGGGTCAATGAGTTTCTGTTGAAAACTAATTTTGCCTGGATTTGGAGGTAAAAAGAGGCAAGAAGAAGGTGGAAATGAGAGAGGCAGAGGCAATGGAGGATGATTGACTTTTCTTGAGCCTGCCCTCAAATACGAGTGGCTAATCAACACACTTATGACCCACAACAAACTCGATGCATTGCTAGAAAAGGGAAGGTTGACTCATTTCAATCCAAATTTGCATTCAAGTTCACTCCAAATGAAATGACAAATTCGTCGTCTTGGTCGACCAGACCAGGTCAATTTAACCTCCAACGATTGTATCATTTACAAGTCATTTTTATTCATCCTTTCATTTTATTTAATTCTTTGCAAAGGACGAAAATATACATAAAGTATACATAATAAATGAAATATATGAATAAAACTACTCTTGAGAACTTTAATTACTTTATATGTTTTTCTTGTTTTTTCATATTGTCCTTTTTAATCTCATGTTTATATTTAGTTTTTAGTGATGACCAAAGTGATTCAAATACTTGGTGCAAGGATTTTTATTTTTTATTATTATTATTTTTTATTATTTTTAAATATTGTAACAAGCTTTTTAGGTGATGTAGATTATTTGGATATCATTTATGTATTGTAAACATAATTTTTTTATTTTACATTCAGAACTATTCCCTTAATTCTTTAGATAGAACAATTTTTAGAGAAAGAAGATCAGGGGGTTTCTAATTTATAATTTTTAGATAAAATGAGGGTTTTTGATTAATAAAGAGCACCTTTCGTGATATATTGCTTTGCGAAATGCAGGTAGAAGTGAGGACAAGACAAGGTCAAGCCTTGAATATTCACTATCAGGACTCTGGATGGACTTGGTCTCGATGTCAAACAAGTTATCATAAGCTACTTCAATGTGTTCACTATGAATGTTTTTCAAGAAGAGGTATTGAAATTATTGCCTTGACTCAAATCTCCTCTGCATATGATAAAACCTTGATAAATATAAAATAGCCAATGTTCTTACTTGGTACTTTGGGATTTGTGGCAACAAACTAAGGGCCAAGATATTACACCTGATGTGATTAAGGATCTGGTGCTATCAAAGTACACTTACACTCTAGCAAACACACCAGAAGATTTAAGGTTAAATTCATAGTTAGCTCCCTCTCTACTGCAGAAACATGCAGTTCCTTCCAATTCCTTTTTGGGTCAGAACCAACGAATAGCAATTAATGAGGAATTTCCAAACATGGGCATTAAAAATACACAACAATGGATGCTTGCAATAAATTTTATCTTGATACTTATTTTTAATATCTACATCTAAGTGGCTTAAAAAGCGGCCCCCACATTAATTATGTGCATCAATCAAAGCAAAAAAAATCCATTTCACCCACCCGTTGATTTTCACTCAGATTTCAATGATTCAATACAACGAAAACCAAAGCTATTGTCAATCTGAAAGCTTGGTAATTTTTCTATTGT
Organism: Cunninghamia lanceolata; assembly: GCA_027924645.1. Classification (NCBI taxonomy): domain Eukaryota; kingdom Viridiplantae; phylum Streptophyta; class Pinopsida; order Cupressales; family Cupressaceae; genus Cunninghamia; species Cunninghamia lanceolata. The sequence continues at coordinate 14,630,755 of BSBN01001101.1, forward strand.
TTAATGTTGAAGCTTGTGTATTTTGTTGTTGATTCTGCTAAGTGTTGATTGCAAGCACTCACCCAACCATTAACAAAATTTTGTGGAATGCACCATCGGGTTTAGAGAAGCTTTTAGCATAGAAGCCTCATTTGAGGAGTTTTATTTTACCAAAATTTATCTGAGATTACTTGATACAACTTGTGACTGGGTCATCATCACAGTGGAGTTGCTTTAGGTTGCAGACATCAATTAAACCACTAAGTTATGTTAAATATTGTCTCCCCATGTTTGTTGAATGGATAACAAAAAACCAATAAATAAACTAGAGATGCTAAAATTATTCTAGAAAATTCAAAATAGTGTTTGTCCAGATACCTAAGTGATGATCACTTCAACTTTGATGGCACATGATTGCTACTTCGGGTCTAAGTCAACCTCTTTCTTTTTTAATGGCTAACGTTTTCATAATAAAATTGATCTTTTGAATTTTAGAGAAAAATTGGATGGTAAGCAATTTGGATTACCCAACAAATAGCTACCACATCCATAATCCTAACTTCAACTCCAACATGTTTATTACCCCATGCAAATTTATTGTTCTTTTGTTGCCTTACGCAGCCATCCACCTACCTAGAGCAAACACTTGTAATACTTATTGACACTTGGAGCACATTGCTAACATCACATTCACCAGACACTACTATACATTGACAGTAAATCACAACATTGAGATAGATCCATGTGTCTATCAGCCAATGGTTGGCTGAAAGATGCACTCCTTTTTATCCACCACTAGCCAATGCAATACAAAAAATTGCTATGCCTCAATGATAGAACAATGTGCACATTACCTTGTTGAAAGAATGTCCACCTTAGAATGCCCAAACTATGAAAGGAATGCCCAAAATTAATTGGGTCTATTAATCAATAAAAGGAATTTTTTTTTTAAGTTTGGTATACAAAGCACATGAATTTGGCATTATGAAACACCTTTTTATTCCATTTTCAACATTGACTTAAAAAAAATTACTTATCATTGCTTATTCCATTGCACATAAATATTGTGCAACTGCTAGTTAAATATAAGTTGTCAATTAAAATATAACTCAAGGCACTTTTTGACAACTTAATTTAATTATTTACCTATTTTCCCCTTTACCATCACCCCAGTAGCCTACAAGGGAAATTTTGAAAAATAGGTTAAGGGTCTCAAACAACTTACGCTCAAGAAGGGGACATTACAACTTAGCAAAGTTTATAAGAAACAATAATGTAACTATATGATTTTACTATAGTGTATATTTTTTACTTAATCTTTAACATCCACAATATCACCTCTTCTTCACCCATGTGTTCATCATTATAGTAAATATTTAATGCCAATTGAACTAATATATAACTTGAGAAGTATGTAAGATTATGTGGGTATTTATAAGTTTGTATTCGTGTCAAACACAAACAAACACCATTTGGCAAACTTTTTTAAATAATATAAATTTCTACTCATACTTCTTAGCTTTTTTAAATACACCTCTTTCGTATTTCTAAGTTCTCTTGGCTTTTAGCTTTTTCATTTGTTGGTGATCTTAGAAAAGAAATCAAATGCAAGAACTATTATTGATCCTTTCTTTAAGAATAACGATAGAAGAATCAAATTAATTTCAATTTGTTAAACCTATAACTATAATTTTAGTTGGCTTACACATGATATTGAACTAGGATTTTAGTGGTTATAATATTGTCGCTTTTAATTAAAGTCTTCAAATTTATTTGGTTGGATTCAAAACTAGGTACATTGAATTTGTAGGCATTTAAAGTTATGTGAGAAAAAACCAAGAAATATTTACATTAGGACCTAGATTTGAACCTTCAAAGGCAAGGAAAAGTCAAAACTAAATCTTACAAAAAAAAAAATAATTTAAAGAGAATCTAATTAACCTTACTCAATCACCCCCCCAATTATTTTGATTTCTTATTTTTATAGTTTTTATTTTCATTTTCTTTTTTATATCAAGATCAAAAGCCCATATGAACCCATTCCGCTCTTTTGCATAGCATTCCTTGCACAAATTTATAAATTGGTAAGGTGTAGATTCAATCCATAGAGTTCATTGACATAGCATCACATGACAATGGTTCAAGTTATTCAATGGAGTAGAAAACTAATCCCTTTCCATGGAAAATTTATATTTCAAATTTGAATATTATTGTCTACATAAGTTATACAACTACCAAAATGAAAGCATAAGAAAAAGCTCCTTCCATACAAAATAAACAATTTATTGCAATACATTCTAAAGGTTAATTTCAAATTTGTTAATTAAAAAATTAAAATTATTTAATAAACTTAATTTTTTTGAGTTTGTACTATTAAATTAGAACAAATAGATTATTGAACCAATTTATCATTTAACTAATTATTACAAACTATATGTTCAACTATATTGCAATAGCATGGACTGGTCGTTACATGACACTTGTTGTTAGTCATTACTTGTTGACTTGAGCATGAAATGTGTGATTTGCCAACTATATGTTGTATAAAAGAACAAACCTATATTCGCATTATTAATCTATCAACATCAATCCATTACTCTGAGCATTCATTGCATCATGAAGACATTAGATATCATTAGCATCTAGATAAATAGTGACAAATTAGGCATCTTGCATGGATGCTTGATTTGTCTTTGAATTTGCTCAAATCATTAAATCAATCCAAGGGGTTTAACTAAGGAGAAACTCCTTGCACAACAAAATCTATTAATATCTATAGATACCATTATTTTAAATTACAAAAATGAACATGTTCCAAAGGTTCATTAGAGCGCAGATCAAAACCATGGTAGAGAGTCACTACTACAAATCTAGGATCAAAACTGCACATGTGGCTCGATAAGCTTTGTAGTTTTAGGAATAAACCAAAATAGAAAATGAATTAGTTTGCAATCTATTGAAGCATTACAATCACATATCTAAAATCAGAGCACCAAATTGGATCAGTGAGCATGGCCTACAACATCCATGAGTTTCAAATGAAGGTAAGTCCTTGTTTCCTCTGTCATTTTTGAAAAGTGTGTTTGTGTAGTGTTTCTATCTCAACCATTAATACTAAGGTTATTTACTTATTGTTGCTTGATTGCATTTATTCTCCCTAGATTTGCCCCAAAAAAGTTTTAAATTTTTTTCTTTTCATTTTAGTGAACCCATTAGATCTTACACCCCCTAGGGATTAGCCTTTAGTGCTTATGTTCTTATTTCATTTTTTCATATGGGTATATTTCATTTTTTGATATGGGTATTTTTCATTTTGTGATATCTAAATCATATATAAAACTTATTTGATCCTTATTGTCTTCTAGGGTTTGTGATTATCTATGTGTATGCCAAGGTCTCATCGTCATCCACACTTTCTTTTAAGAATAAGTCCTAGATTGAATCCTAAAATTGCAATGACTCAAGTCGACAATATATGGTTGAAAATATGAATAATACTACTCATCCTAATGGGGAAGAGAATTTTGATGATAATGCACATGCAACTGAGCAAATGGATAGGAAAGATATTATTTTAATTGCCCAAATGCTTTCGTCTAATCTTGTAAAGTTGACTAGTGATGCTAATCTTGTGCACTTGGTTGTTATTCTTCATAACTTTTTTAATAATCCATATGGATTGAAGGTGCTTAAATTGAGTGGTGTGTCTCTCCTTCATCCCACCCAAGCATCTTTTTCTTTTATGGTTCCTCCTCATTTCAATACTCTCTATGATGTGCCTTTATCCACTCCTTTTGACACTAAGCAAACCTCTCATCTTTTGCCAACCAAGTGTGTCTATCCAACTTCCTTTGCTTAGAATGACTAGCTTATTGCATGGAAAATAATAAAAGGAGAAGATATATTTGGGATTATATATGGTTACTACCTTCAAATGAATGTTTTTTTTATGCTATATGTTCAAGTCATTCACATGCTGATCCCACTAGTGTTGGACCACATTTCATGTTCCCCCTACTAGTGTTATGACTACGTGTCATGCCTCTAATGCCATGACTAGCTCTCATTCTTTGTAATGAAATAACTCCCTGATGCAGGGGCATTGTTTCCCCATCTAGTTATGTCTTGGATTAGTTGATATTTTAAGTTTTGATGTCAATGTTTTTAGTTTGTTTGTTACGATGTTTGTTCTCTTCCTTCATTGACTGTATCGGCCTCTTAGAGGCAAAGAGGCAATTATTTTGTTGGTTAAAATAGATCATTGGGGACGTTGAATTAGTTCCTGGCACCAGCAAGGAAGGAGGTTGGAAAACTGCCAGAGCGACAAAGAACGAGGTAGTTCGGGAAGGTCGCCATGGAGGACAGGTGAAAAGGGGAGAATCGCAGTAGAGGGAGGGAGGCTTGGGTAGGGGATTTGGGATGAGGTTTTTGAAGCCCAGATAAAACCATTCTCTGTAAAAGACTATAAGTCTAAGTACAATCAATGTGAAATCATGTATTCATGGCTGATCTGGCTGAGAAATGAATAAGAAGATTCTTGTTTAACCAAAGTTCTTGATTCGAATTCTAATCATTCGATTGCTGAGTTGTTTTCATCAAACTATATTTCATTCTGATGAGTTCCAGTGGGACAGCCAATCAAGAAAGAGGAAAATTTCTAAATAAAGGAGGTAGATCATATGGAAGAAGAAGTTTTCAAGGAAGAGGAATAGGCTTTGTTGGTAAGTGTTTCAAATGTAACCAGTATGTTGGTCATAAGAGTTGGGAGTGTCCTAAGTTCTCACAAGGAGGCCATACAAGGACTGAGAGAAGCAATCAGATTGTACAAGTAGATCAAGAAAGTGTTGGGTCACCTTCTCATCACCAAGAAGAACATGAATCCAGAGAGTCCTTGTTGTTCAAAAGAGTGTTGTTAAAGCCACCTAAGGAGAACCAAGAACTAGTGCAAAGGAGAGCTTTGTTCAAGACAAAATGTAAGGCTAAAGGTAAGTGCTGCAAATTGATTATAGATAGTGGGAGTACAAATAATTTAGTGGCTACTAAAATGGTAGATAAATTGGGTCTTAAGAGAATTAAACATCCTACACCTTATAAAGTTTCTTTGCTACAGAAAGGGCATCAGTTGTTGGTCAATGAACAGGTTTTGGTTGAATTTCAAATTGGTAGTTATAAGGATAGTGTTGTATGTGATATCATGCCCATGGATGTGTGTCACGTGTTGCTTGGTAGACCTTGGCAATTTGACAGGAAAGCTGTGCATAATGGAAGAGAGAATATTTACACTTTTGAGAAGGATGGAATCAAGCATATATTGTTGCCTATGCAAGATCAAGAAGGTGGCAGTAGCAATAAGGTAATGATGGTAAGTGGAAAAGAGTTTTTACATGAGATGAAAAATGAAGAGATAGGATTTGCTTTGGTATTTAAACCCACAACTGTGCTTACCTCTACAAAACTAGATGGTTTGCCTAATGAAGTATAGGATAGTTTGAAAGAACATTTGGACATTGTAATAGTTGATTTGCCTAACGAGTTGCCTCCCATTAGGAGTATTAATCATCATATGGATTTGATACCTAAGGCTAGCCTTCCAAACAAGGCTACCTATAGATTGACTCCTAAAGAGAATGAGGAGATTAGAAAACAAGTGGAAGAGTTACTCAAGAGGGTTTGATAAGAGAGAGTCTTAGCCCTTGTGCAGTCCCTACGGTTCTAGTACCTAAGAAAGGAGGTGAATGGAGAATGTGCACGGATTCTAGAGTCATAAATAAGATAAAGTTATTAGATATAGATTTCCAATTCCAATGATTGGAGATTTGATGGATTGTTTAAGTGGTTCAATGTATTTTTTAAAAATAGATCTGAAAAGCGGTTATCATCAGATTAGGATCAGACTTGGAGATGAGTGGAAAACAACATTTAAAACTAATGATGGACTTTATGAATGGTTGGTTGTGCCTTTTGGACTTTCTATTGCACCTAGTACTTTCATGAGACTTATGAATGAGGTCTTAAAACCATTTCTAGGAAAGTTTGTTATTGTGTATCTTGATGATATCTTGGTGTTTAGCAGGTCAAAGGAGGAACACTTGGAGCATTTGAGGATGGTTGTGACATGAGGAGAAATTGCAGATTAACCTTAAGAGGTGTGTATTTTTGCAGACCGAACTAATTTATTTGGGCTTTGTGGTGTCCAAAGATGGATTGAAGATGGACAAGGAAAAGGTTCAAGCCATTATTGATTGGCCAACATTTAAGAGTACAATGGAGGTAAGAAGTTTTCATGGACTTGCTAGTTTTTACAGGAACTTTATCAAAAATTTCAGTCATGTAGTTTCTCTTATACTTGAAATAATTAAGGGGAATAGAAAATAGTTTGAATGGACACAAGAGGCTGAAAGGAGTTTAATATTTCTCAAACAAAAGGTGAGTGAGCAACCTATCCTTTCATTACTTGATTTTAATAAGGTGTTTCAAGTTGAATGTGATGCTGGTGGGTTGGCAATAGGAGCTGTTCTTAGTCAGGAAGGAAAATCGGTGGCCTACTTTAGTGAGAAATTAAATGATGCTAAGAGGAAATATTCTGCCTATGATCTTGAGTTTTATGCATTAGTGCAATCATTGAAAAAGTGGAGGCATTACTTACTTCCTAAGGAGTTTATTGTCTATACAGATAACCATGCTTTACAGTTTATACACAGCCAACATAAACTGAATCAAAGACATGCCAAATGGGTGGAGTATCTTCAAAGTTTTAATTTTATGTTGAAACATAAGAGTGGAAAACAAATAAAGTTGTTGATGCATTAAGTAGAAGAAGCCTATTGTTTCATGAAATTCAGGCTAACAGTGTGGGTTTTGATAGTTTGAAAGGATTATATGTTGATGATGCGGATTTCAAAGAAGCATTTGAAGCTTGCAGTAGTCCTACCAGTAGGAATAGAGGACCATGGCTGGATTTTATGCTACAAGAGGGTTTGTTGTTCAACGGAACCAAATTGTGCATACCTAGAGGCTCAATGAGAGATAATCTATTGAAGGAGAAGCATTGTGGCAACCTAGCGGGACATTTTGGTCAAGATAAAACTTATTTACAGTTGAGTACACATTACTATTGGCCAAAGATGAGGACGAATGTCAAGAAGTATGTGGAAAGATGTAGAGTTTATCAAATGGCAAAGGGAAGAAGTCAAAATGTTGGTTTGTATCAGCCATTACCAATCCCATCTAGACCGTGGGATTCAGTGAGTATGGATTGTGTTATGGGTTTACCTCGCACTCAAAGGGGCAATGATTCAATATTTGTAGTTGTGGATAGGTTCTCTAAAATGGTTCATTTTATTCCACGTAGGAGAACTAGTGATGCTACCAATATTGCTAATTTGTTTTTCAAGGAAGTGGTGCGGTTGCATGACATTCCAAGAAGTATCATATCCGATAGAGACACCAAGTTTGTAGGGCATTTTTGGAGAACTCTACGAAAAAAGTTGGGTACACATCTTAGTTTCAATTCAGCCTATCACCCCCAAATGGATGGCCAAATCGAGGTGGTCAATAGAAGCCTTGGTGATATGTTGAGATGCCTTGTTCGAAACACACCTGGAAATTGGGATATGGTGTTGGCACAAGCGGAATTTTCTTATAATGATTCCCCAAATCGAAGTATAGGTTTTAGCCCATTTATATTGTGTAAGGCATGCATCCTAGGGGTGTAATTGAACTCAGAAATCTTGGTGATATGGAGAAAAGAAGTGCAGATGGAGAAGATTTTTCAAAGATCATTTATGACCTTCATGAGGAGGTTAAGAAGAACATTGAAGGAAGCAATCAACAATACAAATAGTATGTTGATTGGAAGCGGAGAGAAGTGCATTTTTAGGAGGGTGATCTAGTGATGGCTCATATTAGGAAAGAAAGATTTCCTACAGGAGCATATAATAAACTGAAAATGAAAAAGATTTGTTTCCATACAAAGCTGCTACAGATGACAAAACAGTTCAGTGTTGGAACTGCGAACTGATGTCGATCAACAAGGAACCACATCAGCTCCGTTAGAAATTGAATGCATTCTTGATAAACAATTGTTACGGAAGACTCGAGGCAAGGATTATTTCAAGTAAATGGAAAAACCATCCTTTGGAGGATGCTTCATGGCTTTTTGCACCTGAAATCGTCAAATCGGGTTACTTTGTTGAGGACCTCATGAGTAGGAGCTCATGAATCAGTCTGTTCTGTGGGGGAGCCTGATGCAGGGGCATCGTTTCCCCATCTAGTTCTGTTTTGGATTAGTCGATATTTTAAGTTCTTTTGTGAATGTTTTTAGTTTGTTTGTTACGATGTTTGTTCTCTTCCTTCATTGACTGTATCGGCCTCTTAGAGGCAAAGAGGTAGTTATTTTGTTGGTTAAAAGAGATCGTTGGGGATATTGAAGTAGTTCTTGGTGCCAGCAGGGAAGGAGGTTGGAAAATTACCAAAATGGCAAAGAACGAGGCAGTTCGGGAAGGTCACCATGGAGGACAGGTGAAGAGGGGAGAATCGCAGCAAAGAGAGGGAGGCTTGGGTAGGGGATTCAGGTTGAGGTTTTTGAAGCCCAAATAAACCATTCTCTATAAAAGACTATAAGTCTAAGTGCAATCAATGTGAAATCCTGTATTCATGGCCGATCTGGCTGAGAAATGAATAAGAAGATTCTTGTTTAACGAAAGTTCCTGAGTCAAATTCTAATCATTCGATTGCTGAGTTATTTTCATCAAATTATATTTCATTCTAATGAGTTCCTGTCACTGTATTTAATTCTATTTTAGATTCATATCAGTCTTTCCTATCAAGGTTGCCATCACTTGCACAAAAGAAGAATATACTAATAATATTTTACCAATACTTGAGAATAATAAGCCACTTCGACAGGGCAAAACTCCAAATATCTTTGACAAAAACATAATTTGTAATATGATGATTAAATAACACTCACCACCTCCTATATATACCCTACATATGCCTTGAATATCACCGAGGCCTGACATAAATGCCTAAATAAGATTATAATAATGATCCTATAATTTAATTAAGAGTTAAAGTAGGCACAAGCCGACTACTCATAACCCTATACACACTATAAGATTAAGGGTGTAGCATGCCCGCTCTTTAGAAAAGCATTGTCCTCGACACTGATCAATTGTGAATGCTTTTGTATAAAATATTCATCATCCCATGTGGAATCTTCAAATAGCAAATTCTTCTACTAGATGAGGTATTTTGTGACCATTTCAAGTCCCAACATTTTTGTGCATGTCTGGAGAATTAACTTGATCTAAAATAATTTTTCCTTCTTTATCGAGCTTTGGTAACACTGTCTAGGATGAAACTCTGTCTGTTAACCCTCTCCAAGCAAGAGACATGGAAGACTAGATTTATATATTTTTACTTAGGTAACCCCAACTTGTATGCTACATTGTCAGTCCTTTGTGAACCTTTATAAGGCCCATATAAATTGGGTGCCCACTTGTTATCCAACATCTAGTGTTTCAAGGACAATGACTTATACAGCTTTTGCTAGTGTTGAAGGTGGACATCAACTACTATCACCTCAGTGTGTACCTATAAGGGAGAAGTGATGGATGGTGGAAGGTTCTCTAGTAGTTGAAGGGCTTGACCATGATCCCCTAAAACTGTAACTGCTTGCAAAATAGGTGATGCAAGCATCTTTGGTTGTTACACTTTCAATGATAATAATTAAGCCATACCTCTATCCACATCTTGTTTAAACATCTTTTTCATTTGGTGTGCACTTACCATCTATGGACTCTTTGTGTGCAACCCTCTTATCTCAAATTTTCTACCATCCGAGTAGAAACACATGAATAGCTCTGAGAAATTCATCTCTATTATGCCTAGAGTGATCCATTGGACTCCTAAAATAATGTTTGCTCCAGCCATGGGTATAACAAACATAGAGCAATCTATCATGTAGTCTCTCGTAGCGATTTTAATACGATAGCATTTCCCTAAAGAATTAACTATACCACCATCTACAATCATAACCTAGAATTCTGGGGTTGAGTAGACAAAATAATTCAATTGTGTTGCTAATTAATTGTTGATGAAGTTATGCATACTCCCCAAGTCAATCAATATTGTTATCTTTTGTTGTTTAAGGAAACCCCTTACCTTGAGTGTTTGTGGGGTGCTAATACCTAATAGTGCGTGGCAAGAGATGGATGGACATCTTCCGAATCTTCTATCACCACTACTAAATCTTCTTCGTCATAGGTAGCCTCAATGTAAAACAACTTTTTCTCAGCAGAATTGTGTCCTATACTATATTTTCCATCATAGTTGAAACATAACGCTTTGGCCCTTTTTATTCAATTTGTTGAGGTGTCAGCCTAATAGGTTGAAGAAATGATGATGTAGGAATCCTTCCATCTTTGTTGCTAGGGAATTCCTCCCTTCTTTTAGCCAGTTTTTTTCCCCTCTACTTGCCTTGCCATAATCATTGCTTGGGACAGAAAATTCAAACAAAACATGTGTACCTCGTAGTCCCTAAGAATAGTTCCTTCAAATTTTCATCTGCCACATTCTCCACTCTCAAAGACAAAGTTTGGAGTTCATGAATATAATTCTTCACTGTGCATGTTTGCTTTAATTTAGTAAGTTGGTTGAGGTAGCCATCCATAAGATTGTCACCATAATGTGTAATGAGTTCCTCTTGAAAAATAGACCATGTGACAACACATCCCTTCTTTTTCTTCTCTTCACACGGCCAATGATACCAAGTGAATTGGTCAAAATCCAAGTATAAGGAAGCCATTGTAACCTTTTGTTGACAAGGAACATGATGAAGATCAAAGAATTACTCCGTTTGATAGAAGTAATTGGTCAAATCTTTACCATCAAACTTCCGCATATCCATCTTTGGAATGAAGTGTTTGGTCATAGAATTATCTAGATGACAATTCATCTTCATATCAAATTCAAACCCAAAATCACACTTTCCCTTACGAGATTCATCTTATTCCCAAGTCCTGTTGTGTGACTCCCTATGTTTATAATCTCTAGAACCTTGGCTAGAAACATTCCCCTTATATCACTTATGATTTCATCTTTCAATTTTTTGGTTTCTTCTCAAATTCGTTCCCTTTATATATCTGTTATCTCTAGGACCAATCTCCTCATCCTCATCATTAGTACCTATATATTTTCTAAAAGTGTGGCAAAATTCTTCTTTCCTCTTGTTGTAGGCCCCACCATGGTGTGACAAAATAGGTTCGCAATAAATTATTCTTTCCTTTTAGCATTGCAATAGCATATCAATATTTCATTGTTATTTTTTACTTTTATTAAGTTTTAGAGTTTTAATATGTTGTTTTTGTTTTTATGTTTCAAATTTAACATGCAAGTTCTTAGTAGGGTTTATACATTATTAAATGTTGTTTTTAGGGTTTTATAACTATTGTTTTTAAGGTTTTAGAACTATTATTTTAGGATTTTTTAATGTTGTTTTTAAGATTTTAAATTTAATTTTTTAAATGTTTACTTTCATAATGATTAACTAAACAATAGTTGATTTTCAATCTTCATTTGACTTTTGTGTATCATTTACTTTTGCACCTTATGCGATCAGAAGTAATCAAAATAGAAGTAAAATGAAAATAAAAAATCTTAATATAATCAAATTAGGATTACATCTTTTGTGTATTCTTTGTTTATGTGTTTAGTGCAACCTAAAGCGACAAAAAGAAAAGTGAAATTCTTGTTTGGCAAACTAGTTGATTATAATTTACAATTTATCATTAATTATTAATTTTTTTATTTTATTATTAGGTTAATCAATTATTAAACAAAACAACTCAAGGTTGAAAGAACAAGGATTACAACTTTTTTGTGTATCGTCTACTTCTACTCTTAATGCACCCTGAAGTTTAAAAATCAAAAGAAGAATTATTGCATCTTGACTCTTGAGCCTTTGAATTTGCCATTAAGTTTATGAAGTAAAATTAAACCATAAATTTCATTTTTTACGATGTCACTGAATTTTCATAGTGTAAGTAACAATGAGAAGGCTCAAAATCCAACCAATGAAATGCAACCTAAGAACATAGATGGGTGAAGGGTGAGGGGAGGGGAGATGCTTCCCATTTGACTTGCCCTTCCAAGTCGTTGGAAATTTTTTACCAAGAGTCTCTTTGATAGTAAGGTTCATTTAAAACAATTTGCTACAATGATGCAAACAAACAAATCTAGCAAATTAGGGGGGACTCAGCTATGGAAATGTTATTTTTATGCTCTTGAACTATATGGCAACAATACTAGAGTTAATGTGCATCTCCTTGAAATTTGTGGCAACCGTGATGAAGTATGTGAATCTTTGACATTGAAATTGAGGGTAAAGATACAAAGATTGTTTGGTGGCAATGATGAGCATGACACACCAGGGTTGCTAGCACTTCAAAGCCTCGGGATGACAAGTTCATCTATCAACCTAGTGGCAAAGTTGTTTAATGTCAATGTTTCTTTGAGTATCGAGGACCAAGAGTCATGGGGATGAGGTTTCAAGAACAGCCAAAATTTTCCCAAGTTTTGGGTACAAGGAACTATGCGCAAACTGCTATTAAAATAATTTTAACAAACTAAAAGCAAATAAAATTTTTAAAAGTAAATACAATGTACTACATTTGCAGTGACAATTCTCCCCCTTTTAGGTTTATAAAGGTTTTAGCCATGCACCAAATGGGGCAAGTTGTTCAAACCCAAAAATGGGGACATCCCCTCCAAGTCCACGAGTGCTTAGAACATTTGAGATGTTGCGGCTATCACCCAAAATCCCAAGGACACATCCTCGTGTAACACTATTTAATGTACATATTAAAGACGAGGTGGGGTGATGACATTGGAAAATTAATTTTCTCCCATGTCCCTTTGCAACTATTTGCTACCAAGATGCAAACACGCAAATCTAGCAGTTCATGAGAGAATCGACTATGTAAATGTCGTTCTAACGTGCATTTCCTTATCATATGGAGCAAAGGTGTTGGGGTATGTGAATCTTTGACACTAAACTAAGAGCAGAGATATAGATATAGAGATCGTTTGATGGCAGTGATGAGCATGACACACCACCTACTACTAGGACACTACGTGCTACTAGCACTTTCTGATAGCCACAAGTTCACTTTTTCCGTCCAATTCATTAGAGCCTACTGGCTGAGTTGTGCTTCTCAATGTAATCATCATATTGAAATTTTGAATATAATAATATATTGATATTCAACATTTTCAATGCATTGTGTTTGGTAGTTCACATTTTAACTTTACATAAAAGACTTAAAATAAATTGTTATTTCTTATTCTTATATAGATTCTTATAACTAATTTTTCAAGCAATATATTATATTTGCACCGTCATCTCCCCACCAACCCCAAATTTGGGTCCATTCTTCCCTCGTCCCTGAAACCCACCTCTCCATTCCGAAGCTTCGTGGAACTATGGTTTTATTCTTGGTTTGTTTAGGCATTTTTTTCCTTCCTCTCCCCCTGTTTGTGATTTAACAGTTCAAGACTATCCTCTAGGATGGTTTGGAAACAAGGCTGTCTTCAGTTTTTAGATATCTGAACCAAAGAGTGAAAATTGTTCTTCAGATTTGGTTGCAGCATGGCCATTTTTCCTAGGAAAAGGGAGATTCTGCCTTGTAAAAGAAAACAATTTCTATGTAGAACATGGGTTACAAGATTAATAAAATGTCCATGTCAATTCGGTTTCCTTAAACAATAGTCAATGTCAGAACACAACCAAATCTTGAAACAAGATGTCCAACTAGTTTTTCAGTTTGTTTAAAATACACATGCAAATAGTTATTGAAGTAACAGGTAGTTACAAAATATCAAGTAGCAACATGGCTAGAGAGCTCTGAGTATACAGTGGAGAATAGTAGCATGAGCACTAAGATAACAGTGTTTACGAAGAAAATGAGATGAAAATCCCCTAACAAAGATGATCAACAATAAAAGCACTAAAACAACTATGTAATGAAAGCTCTAGTACAAAATATTCTAATAGACTTTTTCAGAGAGTAGTTAGAAAACTAAAGTGCAGATGTGGCTACGGACTGCCTAGTAGATATGAATGCAAAAGTAAAGACATATAGCAGGAGGTGTCATGTTCCATTGCTGTTCTTGATGTCAAAAGAGCCACTTCAGGAGCCTGTCATTGGTTCCTTTCCAGAGCAGAGTCCACTCAATTCAGGGTGATTCAGGGTTGATCGGCAGAAGTGCTGAACATTGTCATCTCATTGCTAGGGCATTGAAGTGGGTTGAAAGGCCCCATGTTTTGCCTTTTTATAGAGGGATTGGGAAGTCCCACTGCTGGAGAATTTCAGCGTACCCATTTTATTGAAGGATTCCTTATAAAGCACATTTTCAATCACAGCGATTCTCCGCTGCTGATATTGAATACAAGCCACCAAGTGAAGAACACAGTTTTGTAAGGTTGTTACACTCAGTCCATAATGAAACTAAATTTGTGTCGACAAGCAATTATGGCAAAAGGGAAAAACAAATACAATAAATACTGTATCCAGACAATTCCTACCATCTACATAATGAACCTTTCTGCAATCCAAATCAATGTTGAAAATAATGCAGGCCTTCAGGCATCAATTTGTAGTGACAAATTTGCTCCATCTAGTACAGGGTCAAGAAGAATGTCCAAAACACTGCTTGAATCTTTTTAAGTAAAGCTGTATGGAACTTACACTCGAAACCAATATCTGAAACTCTTCACAAACTTCAGATATAACTCTTGAATTTACTACTCAAGTTTCTAATCTAAAACTCATCGTCATCTTCCTCAGCAATATGCTTTGCAAGTTCTTGCTCCTGCTGTTGCCTTTCTCTGCGTTTTTCAGCACTCTCTCTCTCCTTTTTGTGTGCATTTGGAGGGAAGCGCAAAGCCTTTACAGCTTCATTGTGCATGTTGAGACAGAAAGCTATTCGGGAGTTGAATGCAAGTTGAGGCTCATTTGTGGAGTAGATATCACCAGTCTCTTTAGAGAGCATCCATCCATTTGCATGGTCAATGGTTGCATCAATAGCACCATCACGGATTGCTTTTGCTACAATACTCTCAGCATCTGCTACAGGAGTGTCTGAGTTCAGCCTTAACTTGGCGGCAACGTCAACAAGAGAAATTCGGGAGTAAGAGATACTAATATTGCGGAGTCCAGTTCTTATCACATTGTGGCGCAATCGAACAATCAAATTATGTGTTCTATCGGTGTTGAAGGTTTTCGAATACTTATCCGCAACCCTGCGGAAAAGTTCTAAATCACCTATGCGAACAGCCTGTAAAAGTATACTTGGGCATTAACAAAGATCATAAATGAATTAAAAGTTCAGAGTTACACGAGCACACCCAATGTCAGCAAACAGATGATGGAAAAGCATATATCTAGAGCACATACATTTGTAAGTTCAAAATAGGGCCTCAAAGCTGCCTTCATTCCATTCTGCATAAATGTTGTCCTCTCTGGAATTTCACCAAGAAGCAAGCGAACAATAGCAGCCCATTTATTGCATTGAATACGGAAGCCACGAGCTGATACTGGAGCCTTACGAGCTGCTTGCAAAAGACTCTCCTTTGCATCCGTGTACTCTAGCTGTATTGTTCGGATTCTTCCCAAGTAGTACAAATACCGACAAAACTAAAAGATGACAGTCTACCGGTTAGAGGAATACGTGCATTGATCATAGCATGAGCCAATGAATATTATAAGGCAGTAAATGCATACCTGTTGATTTGAATGGGCTTCAAACCGTGGAGCTTTTGAACGCAGTTTTTCTGCTTGATCATAAAGATTGTAGTGTAAGTAATTTCGAAGCAAGAGATTCAGCAATGTTTCCTACAAGAACAATCCCCACTCTGATCAATTTCATTATGGTAAATAGCCAAATACATTGTTTACACCAAAAAAATCAGCATATACAGCGAGCAGATCCTACAAGCAAACCATACCTGTCCCAGCTCATCATGTCGCAATGTCGCTGTTCGGTGCAAAGCAAGAAGTGTACTGCAACTCAAGTTACAATTTACATGAAAATGTTAGCAGCAAACATTACAAAGTAAAACTTCTAAGGCAATTAAGCATTTCCAATATTGTCTTCTTACCTTCTTATTTCAACAAGAGAATCTGTCAGCTCATAGCTGTATGAGTAATAAAAGTACAACCTAGCAGCCAAAACATCAAGTGTTCTTCGATTTAATTGCTTCAAACGAGAAATGGCATCCGAAGAGCATCTTTTGGCCTGCAAATTTGTCCATGATCCACATCAGTACAAGAAACGGTTATAAAAACATTACAGAGCACGGGCAACTATTAATACCAGCAAGAGCCCAACTCACCTCATGATATTGTTTTTGGTCAATCAAAAATATTAATACCAGCAAGTATGCAAATATCTCCAACTCTGGAAGAATATTGTGCTTGGAGGAAACAACTTGATTTGTAGTTGAGGAAGTATCAACCTCCATATCCTTTTCTTCTTCCTGTACAATTGTGTGAGTTCCTTTAATTAGAGTTGATTACTATAAGAACGTATTTTTCTTCACAATATTTATACAAATATCATTTTTTAACATCTATCTAAACCACTACATTCAGGAAGTTAAATGAAAACAAATTATTTTGACTTTTACTTCAAGAGCTATTTTATTTTTCTATATGAATATCATTTTTAATATCTATCTAAATTGCTAAATAGATGCATGGACACATTAATAAGTAGTAGTTAAGAAAAACAAGACACTATTTATTTTAGACATTATTTACTTTATTTTTAATTGAAGAGCTATTTTATTTTTTATAAGTTTTCAAAAAAATTAAATGAAAACAAATTATTACTTCAACTTTCACTTCAAGAGCTATTTTATTTTTTCCATAGTAATAAAACAAACAATACAGCATATGCAAACAATTATAAAACAGTTTATTCAATATATTTTCTTCACTTACCTATTATTTTTATTCTGTTTTTTTAATTTTTCCTTAGTAAGGCATCACTAATATTATGTTTAATATTAAATGGCATTACTAATATTATATTTATTATTAAAGATTAACAATTTGACATGTAAATGGCTGTCAAAATTAAGTTTCGGGGATTTTGTTAACACACCATTACAATCCACCCCTTGCTACCACTATAGTTACGCCTTTCAATATAATAATATTATCTATTATGGGTCTTGTCATGGATCAAGGTTAGGGTTGCCTGGGATTTATTAGAATAATATCTTTCTATTTATGTTATTAATGGTCATCCAGTAGTTTCTAACTTCGTCTCTTGTTAACGATTGTTTCTTTTAGAAACATCTGTCTTTGTAATTCTATTTAAGGAGCCTTCGTCTCCTCTGTATAATGAACAACATCGATTCTTTTGTAACATGGTATCAGAGCCGATCTGAGTCCAACTCCCTCACGGGAGGGCTCTTTGTTTTTCAGAATTTGGCAAAAAAAAAATTAAATTCGTGGCCTCTTGCTGTTTAGCGAATTTTAAAAAAAAAAATTCGTGGGGCATTTTTTTGTTCTAAAATTTGAGGGTTTGCTGCAAATTCGAGGGTCATGTTTGCTGGAGAAATCTAAGGGTTGGAGATTAAAAAAACCGTGGAAGGAAGAGACAATTTTAAAATCGCGGGTTTTCTATAACCTACATTTTTTGTCTGAAAAATTCGTCTCTTTCTCTGATAATCCCGTGTCTCTAAGGCGTGTGTCCTTCAAGCTTTTTTGGTGCAGATTTTTTCTGCGGATCAAGGCGCGTTTTTTCTTCTCATCCTTATTTGCTGTGTTTTCTGGGCATTTCCTATTTTTCCAAAAATTCGTGCTTTTGTTCTGGGCGGATTTTTGCCTCGAATTTGTTCTAGTCTAATTTTTTGGTTCCCGTCTACCTAAAAGGTTTCTGATAAATTTTGGCAGCTAGGGTTTTAATAAATCCTCTGTTTTTTTTTTTTTTTTGATGCCATTTTCAATCTTGAAAACTCGATGTTCTGGGTTTTCATCAATTTTTTCCTTAAAAATTCTGGTTGAAAATTCTAGTTGTGGGTTTTGTGCAATTTTTGCCTAAAAAATCGTTTTGTAATAGGGTTTATAATTTTCTCCTCAAAAATTAAGGGTTTTTCCCCTGTATACCCTAGTCAGGGTTTCCGTCGTTCAAGAGGGTTCTCTGGTATTTGGTTTTTACCTTTTTTTCCGAAAAAACGATAATTTGTAATCTTCGGATTTCTGGGTTTGGCGATTTTTTCCTCAAAAATCGTACTTTGTTGCAGTCTGTTTTGGTCACACCTAAAGTTGCTGGGGTGAACATCTGCACAGCTGACTTCTTGCAGTCTATTCTGGAGCGTCGTGCTCATTTGCAAAAGTTTGGAGGGTTTGCCGATTTTTCCTCAAAATCTTGGCAGTTGTTCTTGGTGTGTCTCTGGTAACATGGAGGGACAGTTCTCCAACATCAAGTTGGACGGTTGGTGTTGTTTTTTGGGTTTATCCAGAAGTTCTGCAGTTTCTGGGAGGGTTTGTGGCAGACTCATCTCACGTGGCAGAGTCAGTGGCAGGCTCTTGTCTTTTGTTGCAGAAGCGTTCTGAGAAGAAGGGGGCAGCCTTCTCTGTTATCTCTTTGGGTAGTTAGAATAATGAACATTAAGGGAGGGTATTAGAATAATATCCTTCTATTTATGTTATTAATGGTCATCCAATAGTTTCTAACTTCGTCTCTTGTTAACGATTGTTTCTTTTAGAATCATTTGTCTTTGTAATTCTATTTAAGGAGCCTTCGTCTCCTCTGTATAATGAACAACATCGATTCTTTTGTAACAGGATTCACCCAAGGTCCGTCTCGGGCACCTAGGGTCTGCCTCAAGCACTTGAGGTGCTTGGGACGAACCTTGGGTGAACCCAGGCTACACCAAGGAGAAACCCATATGCCGCTGACCCTAAAACCAGCTAAAACAACTTTCTTTCTAAACAAAAAGACATTTATATGACCTAATTTTGCCCTAAAGTGCTTTCTATTGACTCCTTTTGCCTAAAGTTAATCATTTCTACCCTCATTTCACAAATAGAAGTGACCAAAACAACATTTTGCCTCCAAGCTGCCATTTTATATTCTTTAAGGTTGATCAATATTTCTTCGAAGGTGAAGGATACAAGAGAGAAATAGCTGCACCTACAAGATTTATTTATCAAAAGTGAGTTTATGTTGTAATTTTTTCAAGTTTTTTAAAACTTTTTTTTCTTTTTTAAAAGTATTTTGAATGCTTTTTTAAACCTTTAATACATAATATAGAGGCTATAATGCCATTTTTTTCTTAACATAATGTAGGGTTGTAATGTCTTTTTGTTTTGTTATTCATACTAAATGGTTGGTAGTTCTAGTTTAGTTGCCCCAAAGGTAGAGAGCTTGTTCAAATTTGATGCAGTGTCACCTCTTTGGCAACATACATACCTGATTGAGCAACTTCTTGGAGGTGGGGGTTATCGTTGGCATTTGTAGCCAATGTGGGACTGAGTATAAATGCTTGTATAGTCAAAGTAAAAGCTCACCTATGTGTTATAACCGGCTTAAGAATAAGAGTTTGTCCGAGGCTGAATAAAAATAGTTGCCAAAGGAACAAATTATGGGATATATCAAAGAACAAGAAAATGCCAACATTGTAAATGATAGAGCAAAGGAAAGAGTACATCCTCTTTCCAAGAAAAGATTGCACAAGCCTCCTAGTGGCTTAACAATACCATCAGGCCCACATCCTTCCTTTCCACCACCATCTTCCTGAGAAGATGATACCCCCTTTTTCTTTCCCATAAAAGAGGCCCATTGGAAAAGGCCTTCAAAAATGAGGTTGCAAATGAGAGCATTCCTTATTACATTTATAGCATTGGGCTTCCTTTCAACCTTGTCAAATCACCATATTGGTAGGATATGGTGACAACAATCACCAATGCACCTAGTGATTACATTAGTCTTGGGTATGTAAAGGTTTGCACCACCTTCTTAGCCAAGGAAAAGCTTCTACGGAGGCATCATTGAGGGCAATCAAGGATTCGTGGCCCAAAACAGGAGTGCCCATCGTTTTTAATGGATGGAAGGATGCAAAAATAAACAATTAATTAATGTCATTGCAATGTTCCCTAAAGGGGCAATATTTTTTAAGGCAATTGATTGTGAGGGCCCTCGAAATGTTGTCTTAAGTCATAAAGGACAATGCTAAAAATTGCAAGATAGATGATTCAATAGTGGAGGGTACATATGGGCATATTTTTGGACACCATGTGTTGTCCACTCCCTCAACTTGATAATGCAAAAGATTGGCACAAAGATCGATTGGGTCAAAAAATCTACACCAAGGCCGAGGAGATTCAAATGTTTGTGACAAATCATATGTCACAAGCCATCTTCAAGACATGCTTCAACTTGGAGTTATTGAAGTTAATTTTATTTTTTAGTATATTTTTAAATTTTTCTGATGTCATTTACTTTTTTTATTTTTATTTTTTTTACACCATGTTAGGTTGTTGAGACTCGATTTGCATCACACAGTCGTCTTGAGACGACTTGTGAAAGTGCGAGAACCATCGAGCATCATGGCCATCAACACTCTTTGGAGTGTATGGAGGCCATCAAATACAAAGAGAACCTAAAAAGCCAAAGAATTGATCATAGATTGAGTGGTGGGCTCATGTGGCATATGTTTTTTCACTGAGCTCATCATGAGTATGATTAGGCATACTAATACGAAACAATCATGTTTGGGTGAAATTTATGATGGCATGGACCCCATAGTTGAAAAAAAAGGACTATAATAGAACCC
Organism: Cunninghamia lanceolata; assembly: GCA_027924645.1. Lineage (NCBI taxonomy): Eukaryota > Viridiplantae > Streptophyta > Pinopsida > Cupressales > Cupressaceae > Cunninghamia > Cunninghamia lanceolata. The sequence continues at coordinate 14,651,585 of BSBN01001101.1, forward strand.
AACGATAATGACCCTACAAAAGCAGTGTTTAAAAGAGTAAAAAAATCATTCATGACTGTTTGGAACAAGATGACTACATCCTTGCATTACTTAGTATTTGTTTTTCCCCGAAATATTACAGCACAGAGATACTTTCCTTGCCAAGTAGGGTGGCACCATATAGAGGCGAAGAGGCTGCTATTGGGTAAAAGACCGCATTCAGAAGAGTATTCACATATTTAGATATACAAAGTGTTGCCTTGAGTGAGTTTGGCCACTTTATATCTTCAAGTCATCATGATGCTTGCACTCTTCGAGACAAGTACAAGAAAGATGCTCATGAATCGTGGTACATACATGGCCAAGGCTCTATTTACCTATAGCCTCTTGCAATAAAAATTCTATCTCAAGTATGCATTTTTTTTATTTTTTAACTTCCTCGCTTTTCTTTCACTGTTATATATTCTAATTTATGTTTTATAATTGTAAATGTTTTATTGAGTGCATATGCAATTTTAGTAGGTTGCAAGTTCTTCAGCTAAGTGAAATTGGAGTACACCCTCGTTTATCCACTCAATCAAGCCCAATTGATTGGGTGCAAAAAAAGCTAAGGATTTGGTCTATTTGCACTCCAACTTGCGTCTCTTGTCACATAAGAAACCTGATTACAACAAGGAAGCGATGAGGAATTGGGATCTAACTCCTAAGGGTGCCAACTTAGATGCTATTGTTGCACAACTTGTCAAAGTCTTTTTAGATGAGGCAGCTTCTATGTATGACATGGCCAATGGGAGTGGCATTGGAGTTGATTGTGATTCAAACAAACCAAATGTTGACTTTGGTGCTCTTGATGAAGAGCAATATGAATATTATTGAATGTAATTTTCATTTTGTATTGACATTTGACAAATCAATGAATTATGGATTCATGAGTACTTTCTTTTTTGCAAATTATGAGGTATTTTCTTTATTGGCAATTATGAACATTACTATTTTTACATATTTTTTAATAAATATAAATTATAATTATACTGAGTATTTACTATTTTTATATAGTTTTAATATATACGAATCGGTACCCGGACTTGAGGAAAAAATTGCCAAATCACCATACCCAAATCCGAAACCCATACTCGTTCCCATACCAAGACCGACAATTTTATTACATAGGTAATTGGTAAAACATTGGATGATAACAATGAGCGAAAGCTCAATAAATAGGTTACAGAATGTACGAGAAAAGGCACGTTTCTATATTTAGAAACTGCCAAGGATCGACACACGATCCAAGAAATCATTACAAGACCGTTACACTTACACGGTACTGACCATTAACTAAAAATAGATGATTCTAGAAGAATATCTTAATACCCTCCCTTAATGGTCAATCTATTTACAACACCAAGAGACCCCCTGAATTTTACAAACTTGTCAGGACTCAAGGACTTGGTGAGAATATCTGTTGTCTGATCCTCAGTGGGAACATACAACAACTGAACTGTGTGGTCTTCAACCAGCGATCGGATGAAGTGACAATGTGTCTCGACGTGCTTGGTTCTCTCATGGAAGACCGGATTCTTGGCAAGTTTGAGAACTCCTTGATTGTCACAGAACAGGGGAGTTGGTCCGGCTTGAGATAGTTGCATATCTGCAAGCATCCAGCGAAGCCAAACTGCCTCACATGCTGCCTTGACTGCACCTCGATATTCATCTTCTGTTGAGGAGAGCGCCACAGCCTGTTGTTTCTTACTTGTCCATGTGATGGCACCGGATCCCAAACTGAACACATACCCAGAAGTGGATTTTCGGTCATCAACTGAACCTGTCCAATCTAAATCTGTGAAGCCCCGAAGGCTGGGATCAGAATTCCTTGTGTAAAGGATACCAAAGTCAGATGTACCCTTCACATACCGGAGCACATGCTTAGCCGCTACCCAATGATCAGCCTTGGGGGCTGTCAAGAATCTGGAGATGTAGTTGACTGCAAAACTGATGTCTGGTCGAGTCGCAGTTAAGTAGATAAGACTGCCTACGAGTTGTCGGAACAGAGACTCATCAACCACTGGGGAGTCGAACTTAGCTGACAGCTTAAGTCCCTTTTCCATAGGGGTGGAGGCAGGTTTGCAATCCTGCATTCGGAACTTATCTAGAAGATTGTGAGCATACTTCGACTGAGAGATGAAAATGCTATTCTGATTTTGCCAAACCTCAACACCTAAACAATAGTGAGAAAGTCCCAAATCTGTCATATCAAAGGTGGTGCACAGGTGCTGTTTGATCTTATCGATCAGGTGTGGCGAGCTGCCAGTAATAAGCAAGTCATCCACATAGACAACAACTAACAGGATATCACTGCCAGTGTTTTTGATATACAGATTTGAGTCGGATGGACTCCTCTTAAAGCCATGTTCTGTGAGGTACTTGTCAATTTTGATGTACCATGCTCTGAGAGCCTGCTTCAAGCCATAAAGTGCTTTGACTAGCCTACAAACTTTATGTTCTTGACTGGCAACCTTGAAACCAGGAGGCTGTGTCATGTAGACTTCTTCCTGCAACTCACCGTTGAGGAATGCACTCTTCACATCCATCTGATGGACTTGCCATCCAAACTGGGCTGCTAAGGCAAGGACAAGCCGTATGGTGCTCATCTTGGCTGTAGGAGCAAAGGTCTCCTCGTAGTCGATGCCTTCTTTCTGTGAGAAGCAACAAGCCTTGCTTTGTACTTGTCTAGTGTTCCGTCAGCCTTGTACTTAACTTTATACACCCATTTGCAGCTAATGGGTTTCTTCCCTGGAGGAAGATCAGAGAGGACCCAAGTGTGATTCTTCTGAAGACTTTGGTATTCTGATTCCATCGCCGTATCCCACTCAGGAATGCCGTGAGCCTTTGAATAAGTCTGAGGTTCAAAGACACTGTGCAAGTTGGCCATGAGAGCAAAATTGACTGTAGGCTGCTTTTTGCTCTTATTCCGAGAAGATCTACCCTCAACAAGTTCATCATCATGAAGATCGGCAATCATCTTTAACCACCATTTGGGACGACGGGTAGAGGGGCCAACATCAGGTTCATTATCAAGTTCAACAGGAGGCTATGGAACAGGTGCATCAGGAGGAGGTTCAGCATCATCCTCAGGAATTTCAAGCTGAGACTCATCGGAATCTGAGTCTGACAAATAATCAACATCCCTCCCATCAGGTGGACCTAATGGAAGACGAACACCCAGGTCAGAAGCCTTCAAAGGCTGATCCTCAGACTGCTGCACAGAAGAGGGAGAGAAGAAAGGTCCTCGCTCTTCATCAAAAACCACATCACGACTGAAGATGAGACGGTCTGTCTCAATGTCAATTAGCCTGTAGGCTTTGTGGTTATCACTGTACCCTGTGAACATGAGTTTCTGACTCTTGGAATCCAGTTTGGAGCGCTTGGCATCTGGAATCCAAACATAAGCAAGAGAGCCAAAAACCTTCAAATGACTGACCCGCGGCTTGCGGCCAGTCCAGGGTTCTTCAGGAGTTTTATCCTTAACTGCAGAGGTCGGAGACCTGTTAAGAAGATAAACTGCAGTGAAAACTGCTTCTGCCCAAAATTTCTTAGGAACACATCTATGCTCCATCAGGGAACGTGCTAACTCAGTTATAGTGCGGTTGCGCCGCTCTACAACACTGTTCTGTTGAGGAGTGTAGGGTGTGGTCAATTGGCGTTTGATGCCATGCGTATCACAGAAGTTGGAGAACTCATTGGAACAAAATTGCCCCCCATTATCGGACCTAAGAGTTACAATGGAACAACCAAACTCTTTTTCTACAAGGCCTTAAACTTCTGAAAAACTGAAAACACATTTGATTTCTGTCTAAGAAAGTAAACCCACATTTTCCTACTGAAATCATCAACAAACAGTAAAAAATATTTGCATCCAATAACAGAGGGAGTATTCATAGGTCCACAAATATCAGCATGGACAAGTTGAAGTACCTTGGATGCACGCCAGGAGTCACCAATCGGAAAAGGAGTGCGGTGTTGTTTGCCAGCTTGACAAGATCCGCAGACACCGAAGTTCTGAGACTGAATCTCAGGAAGCCCATCTACCAAGTGCTGTCGGGAGAGCTGGGACAGGTAGTGCACGTTCAGGTGCCCATACCGCTGATGCCAGAGACTGGTGATGGAGTTCCGAGCTGCGAGCGCTGATTCTGGAGGACCACCTAAATCCACAAGTCTGTACAGACCATGATCCTCAATGCCAACAGCTACAGTGCATTTGGATAGTCGGTCAATGATAGAGCACTGATGAGTGCTGAAGACCACATCAAGGTGCGGAGAGTGGCGCATGATCTGGCTGACTGAGAGTAGATTAAGTTCCATGCCAGGAACATAATATACATTGAGGAATATGAGATTCCTCCCACCAGACTGGATCTGAACAGTGCCCTTGCCGGTAACTGTGTACTCTTCACCACCACCGAAAATGACAGAATCATGGAAAGGAGAGAGGTCGGTGAACCAATCACGTCTGTGAGTGAAATGTCGCGAGGCACCAGAATCTATGTACCAAGCCGAGGATTTGACATGGTCTGCTGGTCGTTTAGCCATGAAGGCGTAAAAGGCAGACACTCTCTGCTCAGTGTGCTCCGCTGTGTTGGCCTTCTGCTGAGACCCTCCCTGCTTCTTCTGTTCAGAAGCGATACGAGCGCGACAATCTTTCTTGAGGTGTCCAAACTTGTGGCAATAGTTGCACTGCACATTTTTCTTCTTGCCATTGTCAGAGGACGGTGCTGAAGCCTTGTGCTGATTCTGCTGAGAAGGCTGACTTTTGCCTTTATTCGGAGCCTGAAACTGGGTTGCAAAACCCTGCTCTGAGGAGGATGAAGAAGTACTACTACCAAACTGTTGTTTCCAGCGATCCTGCTGCAAGAGGATTGTACAGAGTTCTGGAAACTTCAGATCAACATTAGCTGATGTAATGTTGAGAGTCTCGATGAAATGTTCATAGGACTTAGGTAGACTCTTCAAAGTGATCACAACCAAGGCTTCTTCCTCCATTTTCTGACCAATAGCCTCCAGCTGATCTCGGATCTCCTGGATTTTGTTCAAGTGCGTCTGTAAAGAGGTCTTCTCATCCATCATGATAGAAAACAGTATATTTTTCAGGAAGAACGCACGGCTCTCGTCGGAGGTTTCATGCAAACCCTTCAGATGGTCCCAAATCTCCTTGGCTGTTTTTCCAGCCGGAATCTGGGGTAGCTGATCATCGGTGACGGAAAGCTTAATCAGCATGACAGCTTCACGGTTTTGCTCATCAAACTTGTCCTGGTCTTTTTCGACTGTTGCGGGACGAATAGCAGTACCCCAAATCATCTGATCGAGGTAGCGATATTCAAAGATTGTCATCATTCGCTGCTTCTAGGTATTATAATTTTTGCCATTAAATCGCTGACTGCCTTCCAACATGATGTTGTTCAGACTCGCCATCTTGCACGCTTTTCGAGGCACGAAAAACGAGGTACTGAGAAGAGGCGAAAAAACATGAAACCTGAAGCACAAATTTCAATGCACAGAGGCAGGAACAAGAACAGATTTCACGACGAACTCGCTAGCACAAATGTCGAGGCACGGACTTCGAGAGAACCGAAAAAATCTAGAGGCAACCCAGAAAAGAGCTCGAAAAACCCAAAAGGAATATGTTTTCGAAAAAAAAAATCGTCAAATTTTGAGGGTGCAGAACCCTAGACGAAAAATTTTCGTGCCCTAGGTGCTCAGAAATTTTCAAAAAAAAATGGAGATATTTTGAAACAATTTCGAAATTATTTAGAGATTCAGAAATTCGCCAAAGAAGATTGTGTGAGCCACGCGGCCTCCACGCTGTATCCGTCGTGGTCTGAGAAAAAAATGGCACGCGGCTTGTTCTCTGTGCGAGACACGCGAAAATGAGTTCGCTGTCTGAGGAGGGGCGCGCGGAAACAAGGACGCCACAACTCGAAGGGAGTCGTGGTCACGGAATGAGGACCTGTGAAATGTGAGAAGTAGGGCACGAGCGGACAACAGGAGCCGCGACTAGAGTAAAGAGACCGTTCCAAGCGTGTATCCAATGACGATTCCATTCCAACTGTCACGGACAGCAAGGAACATTCACCACAGAGAGCGCCGCGATTTTACACAGGAGAGTCGCGATTTGTCAAAGAGGAAGAATCACGAATTTTTCAGAATCAAAACCACGATACTGCAGAAAAGGTTGTCACGAGATTCCAAAAAAAAAACCCTTGATTTGTAAGAGTTAAGGAAGTCACGAAAACCAGAAGAAAATCTTCACTGAAGCACAAAAAATCGAACCGTGCTCTGAATCCACCCAGGAGCTCTAAAGAAGAATTTCTTATTTCGAAAAAACTGAATAATTTCAAAAAAACGAAATTATATTTTCAAAAAAAATGGCTCTGATACCATATTACACAGGTAATTGGTAGAACATTGGATGATAACAATGAGCGAAAGCTCAATAAATAGGTTACAGAATGTACAAGAAAAGGCACGTTTCTATATTTAGAAACTGCCAAGGATCGACACACGATCCAAGAAATCATTACAAGACCGTTACACTTACACGGTACTGACCATTAACTAAAAATAGATGATTCTAGAAGAATATCTTAATAAATTTAAAATACTATGTTTATTATTAAATATTAATAATTTGATGCGTAAATGGCTGTCAAATGTAAGGGGTTTTGTTAACACACTCACACATTACAATCAACCGCTTGTTGCCCATGTAAATATACCTCTTAGCGTAACGAGATACTATGTAATATTTTAAAAGTTCATTGTAATAAATTTTAAAAATTATACTTTAGTTTGAGATGATACCATCTTTGATGTTTTTTTAAATTAGTTGTACAAGAAACATCCCACATTTTGAAGATTCATTAAAAAGACCTTTGAATGCCTTAAGTATATCGGACGACACTCTAGAATTAGGAGAAATATTGCCATAGGGAGCAATTGGTTGTCTAAATTTGTGGTGCACTGATAAATGGTTAAACCTCAAGAAATTACTCTCTTCATACCTTAGTGACAAGGTAATGCAGTGACGAGTACGATGGAACCCTCGTCATTATAGCTCTAAAATATTGGGTCAGTTCACTATTTATGAACGAGATAATTATATCAAAGAGCCTATAGACCAAACACACCCTAGGCTAGAAATTCCCTCCACACACCCTCGTCATGAACAGATCTAGGCATATTTCAACAAAGACTGACAAATTCAAGCAGATCCACATAGTTCCAAGCAGCAAAGGGCACTGTCATAGGTAGTTGCAGAACCTCAAGGATTACCACCTCAACGCTCACAAGATCGTAAAAACAATTAATTCCAAGTAGTTAGCCTCCAAACATTCAACCATATCGATACCCCTATATGCAAAAATTGAAATTGAGAAGATCGTCCAAGAATTGCTTGATGCACAAGTTATTTGGCCAATAGCCCATATTCATCCCTGATGCTCCTAGCTTGAAAGAAAGAAGGGTCATGGCACATGAACTAGTAGATGGATTGCATGGAGACCACTTCTTCACCACATTAGATTTACATTCTGGCTACAACCAAATTGACTGACAAGAAGAAGATATGCCTAAGATAGCTTGAACTCACGAGGACCATTTTGAATTTTTGGTGATGTCATTTTTGCAGCTATTCTTTGTGTTCATTGAGCATCTTGTTCTTTTTGCATGTTGTTTCTATCTAATCATCTTTTGTGGGTAATATCATAATAGGTTCCATATGTTGCTCATCCCAAATACAAAAAGCCCTTGTGGCTAATGTTTTTAGGACAAAACATTTGATAGCCTATTATTCCAAAATGTTTATACTTATAGATATAATTTCATCATCAAATCAAATACATTGATAGAATCACATGCTATCAAAAAATTAAGAAAACTAGGCATAAAAATTACTAAACCAAATTTCAAAATTTAATCTAATTAAAATGTTTAAATAGAGTATAATCTTAATGCAAATTAATAATATATAATAAAATGTAAATATTAATAAAAATAATAACCATATTAAAAAATAAATTTAATAATACATAATATTAAACTTAATAAATAATCAACTTATTAAATTCATTAATAACAATTAAGTAATAATAAATATTAAATTTATTATAATTTAAATACTAATAATTAATAAATATATGTAATGGATATAATTAATAATAAATAATATTAAATTAATAAAAATTAAACTTAATATTAATAAATAAAAGATACTTACAAAATTAAATAATAAATATTGTTAAATTAATTAATTAATTAAATTTAAAATTAAAATTAAAACCTAACTTAAAGTATATATTAAAATAAAAATTAAACATATTAAAATTTCTAAAGCTAAAGTTTTATATTAAAAATTAAAACCAAAAAAATACAAAACAAAACTATTAAAAATAAAAAGTCAATATAGAAACTTTAAGTTTTAACTTTTGAACCTAAGGCTCAAGCTCCATTCAATGTTATGGATCTCCCAACTCAACAAGCAAATTATATAGTAGTGAAATAGGAAAGAAGTCGGCCTCATATGCTAGCAAGTTGCAGAGCTAGAACATGGAGACATTCGTGCAAAGATGCGACTACTTGGACATGAAACACAATTTCTAATTTCAAAAAGGGTTAGGCCAACACAAAAGAAATAATTTGGGTTTTATGTCACTCAACCTTTGCTCCTCCTCTTAGCTGCATGTGTTGTGTTTTACATTTTAAAGCAATTGTATTTATTCGAAAAAATAGGGTTTTTTGATGTTTTATTTGTAATGTCCCTTTTTGGGATATACCTGATTTCTTGGCCTGCAAACAATAATAATGTAAAGATGCTACCCCAATTTTTTCAAATTTACATACAAGGATATCAATGTTAGCATCAAATGCATAACCAACTAAAGGCCTCACACTTTCTGATCACCAAGATCCCAGGATGGGCAAGGTGAGAGCATACAGTGATTTTGGCTTACAATATAAAGTATGCAATAAAGAAATTCACTTCTTCCGCTGCGGCGGGCATCCACATATCGTGGGGATTCACCACTTTTCAGTGGGTAAAGAACAAGAAAGAAATACTGCAATGCCGTCCACTTGTTCAATGGGAATACTCCACTTTTCAATGGGTAGGAAACAAAAGAAAGATTCATTTCTCCTCACTGGCGGTAAACCATCCAAGGGTTCTTAATGTGTTGCATAAACATAAAATCATAACAATGTTCATAATGCCATAATAACCCAAAAAGATAGAGTTTATGGTTTTAATGATCATAGAATCATATGATTGGGAGCAACTTGATATTTTACCCTGAACTTCTATTAGCAAGAAAATCCTTTTCATTGGCTGTTCATGACTGTAGAACCTGATCTTGCTGGTTGATCACTGTGTCTCAGTTTAGTAGACTTTTTTTTCTGATTGTACAGCATCCATGGAGGTAGCATGTATCACATATAAACAATAAACACCTGATATCCTCTCAGATCTGCCATGAACTGATCACTGCGTCCTATCAACAATTTCTGAGCACTTTAGATTGATTAAACAATGCAACACAAACAGCAGCCAATAACCATTCAGCCAGGGCCGTATGGCCAGGAAAGCAAGATATGTTTACCACACTCTATCAACAAACTCAAAATCACAACAACTACTCAAGTAAGTGGCGTCCAAGACCAACTATCATAATCCAAATGATAACACAACCAAAACCCTTCACTATTATTTTCTAGACAAAACGTACCATCACAGCAGGTACGGCCTTCAGAATATATAGAATCTTCAGCACAGTGTATATTAAGCATTATATCCAATGCAAATGGGATAATATGAGGCGCTCATACCATGCAATCACACTCCAAAGGACTTAGCTTCACAAACAACTCCATTTATTTTCTAAATCAGATCATACCTTCAGCAGGGTACGGCATCAAAGTACAGCCAAGTCAAAAAATATCACTCACTAACAAATGTATTACTGAAATCTAACACTCACACCAAAATATATAAGAAATCCACACCAAAACAAAGACTATAAATGTGTATAAAAACTTCTCAAAAACTCTTTGAATCCAATAAGCTCTATGAAAGCTCCCAGGCAAACTCTGTATGGGCTTGCACCAATCTCTGTCTCCAGCACAATGGTGATTCCTATAGTGAAACCACACCCAACCTCAAGAGGGTTTCCATCTTCAAGAGAATATGGAAGAACACGCAGGTTCAATCCAACAAAGTAACAATACAAATCCAAGCATGCCCAAACAATGAACCCATCACCTCCTTTTATAACCTTTTTGAGGGAAATAAAATATTATTTCTTTTATCCCTTCATATTTCTCCTCAACAAAATATAAAAATAACTCATTATTTGTGCACAACTTAAAGTCACCTTTTTAATTAAAAGCTCCCTTTAGCTCAAAAGACCCCTTTATCAAAATAAAAGAAATATTTGATTCACAAGGCCCCAATATGATACATCCATGATTTAGAGCTTTTCATCCCCTTTCCAACGAGCTATAACACTTAAGTGTTAAATGAAAATTTCTCAACCTTTTTAACTTAAGTGCAATAATTAATTGTTTAGCTCATTAAATCAACTGATTTTACGAGAAATCTCAAATATCACCAAACTGCAAAATTAAGCATACCAATATACTCCATGATGTTTGGGAAGATGAATGATGCCCTCGGGGTGACTTTCTAAAAATAGACGACCTCTGCAAGAATCTTGGAGAGCAAACCGGGAACCCAATTAAACATCAGAAAGCATCACTGCAATCCTGAACACCATCTGAGCTCAAAGCCATAACCAATTACTCTGTAAAACTGATTTGTGGCCATTCCAAGAACATTGGAGTTCTCCCAACAAAGACGGAAAGCCACCAAGAGACTAAGGACAAGCCAAAATGCTCACAATAATCAATGCACCAAAAATGGAACATTACAAATAAACACTAGAAATGATATTAGAAATATTAAAGATCAAGAAATTATGATAACATTCAGATCATAGCATCATTTAGATCCAAATCAATACATCATAGCATCATTAATATTCAGATCAGCACATCATAGAGCAATCCTCACAGCCAATCAAATTGTGAATTTCTTGGAATTACTTGCAAATGGCAACATCAAGGCTGGTCGTCCTTGACTTGCCGAGAGCAGGGAAGGTGGGCCATCCTTCCCACTCTCAGTCCACCTTGGAGGCTGGTCGTCCTCCTTGATCAAGCCCAAGAGCATGGAAGGCTGGCCATTCTTCCAACTCTTGTCAAACCTGGAGCATGAAAGGTTGGTCGTCCTTCCAATTCTGGTCCATAACTTGATAAGAGCAGAGAGGGGGACCATCCTCTCATCTCTCGTGAACCGGAAGGGGGGCCATCCTTCCTATTTGCAAGATTCTTCCTTAAATTCAGAATTGATTGCATTGGGAATTTGCTAGATGATGGTTGATCGAGTATCTCTTGATAGACTGACAAGTTTATTCCAAATGGCTGCAATAAATTATTCTTTGCTGATCTTTCCTTGATTGATTCTATTTTCCTTGCTTGCTGATCTATGCTGGGATATGACTGGGCTGAGTTATGCTTTTATAAAATATCTACTTTGTTGATCGCTGCTAATCTCTGAATTGAATGCCTTTATGCTTGTCGCTGCTTAAATTCTCCTTCACTGATCTTTTCTTGAAATCAGTAATAATATTCCTTCACTCTTCATCTATTTCTCCTCCAATTATCTCTCTTATATATTTCTTTCTTTTCAATGGTCATATCCATTTGTATGCCTTTTGACTCTTCTTAAATAATCTTAATTTTTGTTTAATCTTAGTCTTTATAATATTAATTATCTTTTCGCTCTTTGCTGATATATTTACTTGTAATATGTCTTCCTGACTGAAATCTTTTTCATTCCTTTATTGATTCCCTTTCTCATGGAATGACTTACTCCTTATATCATTTATTTAATGAGCCACAACCTTTAATAAGGTGGTCGCCTTTATAGAAGATCACATTTCTTAATATACATATGCTGTAATATTTACTTGGAATATTTCATATTCTTTCTTTTCCAATGATTTGAATGAGGATATAATGTTTTTGCTTGAATACCCAATCCTCATTGAATGATCCCCTTTTTGTACCATATGGTCAAATGTAATGTCCCCTTTTTCGGAGTGATCACCAAATGATGTCACGATGAGCCAATTTTCACATTTTGCTAATTTTGCAAGATAATTTGAATGTGGGAATTGAGTTAACATATTTTTGTGGTAATTTTGGTATGGTCAACTCTAGTCAAATAAATGGCCTTGAGGAGAAGCGACCCATTGGAAGAAGAAAAGAATTATGGAAATGTCTATTTTTGTGATTTCTCACCTTAAGGAGGACGACATGGCTTAAGATTAATTAATGATCCATCATGTGAAGAGGTTCGCCCTCATTGGAAAAGGAGAAATAAAGAAACAAAAAAATATCTCTTATGTTGAGTCGGCCTAGGAGGGAGTAGAAGTTGATTTAAAACAAATCTTTAATTTGTTTTAGCGCCTCACTTAGCCTAAGGTCAGCCAAGATGAAGACAAAGGTGGGTCGGCCAAAGTCTGAAGGTCAAACCTTTAATTTGAGCACTAATCCTTGCCTAAAAGAGGGTCAACCCTCTTGAGAGAGGAAAATAATAAAATAAAAGGTATTTTATAGCCTAGGTCGGTCATCTTGGAGGAGTGAATGAAAACAAGTATAAATATAAGATCCTTTGTAGCATTGCAAATCATCATTCAGCTTATATCATTAATTTCCTTTGTGGATTCGCAACTTTGTTTGCATTATTTTCCAAGGACAAAAACCTTTGTGAAAAAAAGGTGGATTGGACGAAAACCAAATCTCATCTTGAAGGTGGATTCATACGGAATTCACAATTGCACTTCATTGGAGATTCAAGGAACGGAAGAGCAGAATTGCAAATCAGATTTCAGATCAGTTTTGGAACAGCAGGTTCGTGGTGTTTATGAGACATTAAGCTAGGGTTTTGCCCTAGATAGATGCGCCACAATTGGAAGAGTTGAGGCTTTCAAATCATATCATTTGGATCTGCATTTCAACATCATTTGGAGAAGAATTCTAATTAATTTGGAGCAGCATTTTGTCTTTATCTTGGAGCAGCATTTGTACAATTTTGGTGCAGAATTCTGGAGCAGCTTTGAAAACTTTTTTGGAGCGGACCTGATCGCCCCTTTTGTAGTGACATTTTGTGGTGGTTTTGTCACATTGTATTAGGGTTTAAGCCCTAATCTTGGATCACCACTTGGTGAAGGGCGAATTTGCTTTGCGGAGGTTGCTTTCTCATGGATTAGGGTTTCTAAACCCTAAACATAACAGCAGACCTGTGCGCTAACCTTTGGAGGTTTTGGGAGCATCTTTTGTCATTGATTTGGTATGTAAAACATTTGTTTTTTGGTTGGTATTGTAGTGGCAACAATCCAACTATGTTTGGGCATGTTTGAGCCCTAGAACTTGGTGTAATCTTTATTTAAATACATTCAGTTTCGAGCAGCAGACTTGCATACTCAGAAATCAGAATTGTTGTCATATTGTTTGGCTCTCGAATGGTTATTGTTCATCGTTGCAATCATAGCTAATACTATCTACTTGTTTAGTATTTTTTGTGGATGTTTGGCACATGTTTATTGGTTGTCCATAAAGTATTCATATTCAGAAAATAAATCAGATTTCAGACTTAGGGTTAGGGCAGAAATTTGAATCAAGAAGTGCAGAAAAATCAATCAGAATCTAGGGTTTTTGAGCAGAAATGAAAATGCAGAAATTTAGGGCAGAATTCACAAGTTTAAAATCAGAAATTTAGGGCAATATCCATTTGGGATATTACATCAAAGGAGACACAACCCTTCATCAAGCTGCCCCTTTGGAGGAGTCACAACTTCTCTAAATGCAACCACTGTCATTTATGCAACTAATTTCAATTTAACAAATCGTTAGTAGAAATTAGCGCTACATACTTTTAATTATAATCTCCTTCGATTTGAGAGATTGGTGCCACCTCTGCCTTAATAATTAATTCATGTGCCTTCGGCTGGCTAATTATAATATTTATTAACCGGTGATCTCCATTCAAGCTGTAATTTCAGGCGGGGGCATGACATTATTTTAAATAAATATTTACTTGGATACAACACAAACAACTATGTTGTCATATCCATATGTATTAGGCACGGTAAACAAAGGGTTTTCATTTTGGATACGAGCAAATATGGTCCTCAAGCCATAATTGGGCTGTATCGTACTCGTACTTGGTATAGTAGTATGCATATCAAGGAAGAGGGGGGGGCGTATCCTATAACTTTGCTTATTACTATAACTTGGTTTACAAAATCAAGCCCTTTCAAGAGGCAATCTTTTGTGGTGAACCACTATTAGAAGCATGTGATGTTTTCCTTGGGCAACCATATCTTTCCCACCACCATGAACAAGATCATTGTAAAGAATCACTATCCTATTCCCAAAATTGAGAACCTATTGGATCGGCTTCACTGCACCAAATTCTTTGCTATGATAGATCTCAAGTTATAGTATCATCAAATTCCTAATGAACCCTTAGATGTCTAGAAGTTGGCCTTCAAAGCCAAAGAAGGTTTGTTTGAATGTTTGGTTCTACTCTCCAGCTTGACCAATGTGCCAATGAGATTCATGCTTATGATGAATAACATTCCTTAGCAATTCACAACTTCCATTGTTGTTGTCTATGTTGATAACATTCTAATTTTCAGCAAAACATGAGAGGAACATCTCCAACATGTTGACCAAGTACTCAACACCTACTAGCAACACAATGTGGATTCAAAGATGCAGAAATGCTATTTTGGCATCAAGGAGATATAATATATTGTATTCAAGGTCGTGTTAGTCATGAATGACCTACACACAAAAACCCTCACAAAACTTCATAGTTTTTTGGGATTGGCAATTTTCTATAACTTTGACCTTGGTTTTTTCTCACATCAAATGGTTATTGGAACAAGTTGGCAGACGTAGCACCAAAGCAAATTTCAACTAGTCAACCACAAAAAAAAAAAAGCGTTTGAGGCATTGAAATGAATACCTTGTTTTTCACTAACGCTCACACTACCTACTCTTCAACAATAATTTGAGATTCAAAGATTGAGATTGTTGCTCTTGAATATGCACTTGGAGCAATCCTCACTCAATTTGATCACCCAATTACTTACCAAGTTAAGGTATTCACTGTCACAGTATGAAAATACCACATATGACCAAGAATTTCATGTCACTGTCTAAGCATGCAAGCATTAGAAGTTCTACGTATTGGGAAAAGAGACTCATCCACACAGATTACCAACCTTTGCAGTTCACATAAATGCCAAGAATGCTACAATAGGAGTGGCATCAAAATGGTCTCCATATCTTAAGCAATTCCACTTGAATATTAGACATAAGAAGGGAAGTGCCAAATCCCCAACCAAAGTTCCTACCTTTGTGCTTGAGACAAGGAGATATGTGACCAACACTTGGCCAAAATTGTAAAAAAATTGATTCAAAATTTGCAAATATCTACTAGATATAGCATAGTGATAAGTCGATTCCAAGTTAATACTTGCAAGATGGACTCTTGTATCATCTAGGACACTTATGTGTTCTGCACAAGGCAGAGCACCTGAAGTTGAGATGGAAGCCTCACTTCAACGATGTCACATGTCATTTTGGAATTGAAAAAACACTCACAATTTTGTAGAAGTATTCCACAGCTAAAGCAAAATATTTTGCAATATTTAAAATACAATATCAACTATGCTATAGCCAAGCCAACCAACAAGAAGCACAAAATGTATACTCCATTTTCAATACCAAAGAAATATTGGAAATCAATTGCCATCGAATTCCTAAATTACTAATAATCTTAGGAGAACTATGCTGAATAGGCTACATAATCCAAAAATTATGCAACAAAATGACAAATCAAAACATAAACACATAGAAACACCAAATTTACTTTGGGAAAGGCTTTCCTAAAAAAACCAACAATAACAACACCACTTCGATATATTATTTAAGAACAATATTACAATATACAAGAGATTTAACTTGTGCTAATACAGATCTTCACTCTCTGTTATGTTTTTATTCTTTTTATAATGTTATTGACAAATTGTTATAGGATTTAGACAGGGGAATGTTAGGTGTGAATTACTCTGTACTTAAATAGGATTTTTTTGGGGGTGTATTTTGAAGTTAGACCGAGGGGGTGTTAGTGTTTTATAGCTGCGTGAGGATTTTTCTAAAAGGAACATAACCTACTGCTGGTCGGCCAGGAAGATATTCGCCCAGTTTGGTATTTATAAGATATTGAATCTCTTCTTTTGGACATTCGATTCAATTCTAAGAAGACTTATTCAACAGCAGGTTCGCCATCTGAAGTAGCAGATCCAAGAAGAAGTATCTTATTTTTTTATTTTTTTTTAAAATAATGCACCTGGTAAACTTTTTAACGTGACCGGCGACGTTGGTGCGACACGCCCTCCGGCTCCAAGCGAATGCTTTTGCCCGGAGCAATGAACCGGTGAGGCCACAACTGGGGGACCTCATCCCCTAGGAAGAACACTTCAAACCCGCGAGCTCATTGGCCCAGTGAAGGCGTAAAGCCTTGCGAGCTCGTTGGCCCAACGGGGGTTTGAACTCTGGTGGCCGCCACTACATCCTGAGCGACTTAACCACCGAACCATGCCATCATCGGCAAAGAAGTATCTTATTGTTTATACAAGGGAATTACACTATTTTTCAGGTGCAGATTTATTGTGTAAGATTCTGCCCTTCTAGGGCTTGATTGTGAGTGCCATTTCTGCACTTATTATTCTGATATATAAGAGAATATCTTGTTGGGTTTTTCTCCCTCGAGTAGGAGGGTTTTCCAGGGTAAAAAACTATGTTCATTGTTCTATGTGTTGTATTTTCTATTTTTTCATTACTGTTCTATAAAACTAACATGGTATCAGAGCGGGTTTAAGCAAGATCTAGATCAGAATTGTTTAAGCAGAAATCTTCATCTCTTCTTCTCATATAAGGGAGTCTATCTTAGCTGCAAAAATGGTGAACGGACTCAAGGTTGAAGATAGACTTGATGGTGCAACTAACTTCACCTCTTGGAAGTTCAGAGTTCTTATTGCATTGGAAGAAAATGATATTCTCAAGTTTGCAGAGAGCGAAGTACCAAAACCTTCCGATGAGACTGAGAAAATTCAATGGAGGAAGAATGGCACCAAGACCAAGAAGATCTTGATTGATTCCGTAAAGGATCACCTTGTGCCTATCATCTCCAAGTTGAAGACAGCTAGAGATATGTTCAAGACTTTGAAGGAATTGTATGAGATCAATAACACCAGCAGAGCTCTTGCCTTGAGACAACAGCTACATCACATCAAGATGACTAAAGGAGATTCAATTATCTCCTTCATGAAGATCATTGAGTTGAAAGATCAACTATATGCCATTGGAGACATAGTTGAAGATAGAGACTTAGTCATGTTGGCACTTACTGGTCTTCCTCAATCTTGGGAGCCCTTCATCCAAGGTATCAGTGGAAGATCTAAGTTGCCCAAGTTTGATCGTCTTTGAGCTGATTGTATTCAAGAAGAGTCCAGGTTGGCAGCAAGAGGAATTGAGCAAAACTATCATGATGTAGAAAATCGAGTTCTTGCTACACATACTTCTAGAGAAAGAGGCAAAGGAAGAAAGAGAAATAGAGACAGAGAATCAAATTCTGCCCCAGAACTGAAGATGATGAAGGATTTCTCTCACATTCAGTGTTTCAGGTGTGACAAGTATGGTCACTTTGCTCGAGATTGCAAATTAAGGTCTACACAACTTGTTTCTACTGCGGAAATTGCCATGGGGACATCTCAGAAGGAGCCAAGATCTAAAGTCGATTCAGAAGGTTTCTTATTCTAAAGTCGATCAGTTTCTTCGATAAAGAGGAATTAACATTCAGAGGGAGTTTGACAAACCAATAGAGGCAACCTTGGACGAGGAGGTCAGGAGGTTGATGTTAATACTTGGAGCTTCAGAGGGAGTCACATCATCATGAAGGTTCCTTGTAGTGTATATTTCTCTGAGACGGAGAAATATGAGGTGAAAGCCCTTGTAGTGTATATTTCTCTGAGATGGAGAAATATGAGGTGAAAGCCCTTGTAGTGTATATTTCTCTGAGACGGAGAAATATGAGGTGAAATCCCTTGTAGTGTATATTCTCTGTGACGGAGAAGTATGAGGTGAAAGCCCTTGTAGTGTATATTTCTTTGAGACGCAGAAATATGAGGTGAAAGCCCTTGCAGTGTATATTTCTCTGAGACGGAGAAATATGAGGTGAAAGCCCTTGTAGCATATGTTTCTCTGAGACGGAGAAACATGAGGTGAAAGCCCTTGTCCATCTCTGAGATGGAGATGTGGTTCTTTCCACCCTCTGGGAGTAGCCATGGTGGACGTCATGTTGAGTGACTCCATGACGATGTATTTTCTCCACTAATGGGAGTAGCCATTGTGGACATCACATTGAGAGACTCCGTGATGATTTCTTTGTACTTGTGTTTATCCACACATGGGAGTAGCCATGGTGGACGTCATGTTGAGAGACTCCATGACGACATCACGTTGAGTGACTCCGTGATGGGCACTTGTGCATATGTTCCTTTCCACAAATGGGAGTAGCCATGGTAGACGTCATGTTGAGTGACTCCATGACGATATCACGTTGAGTGATTCCATGATGAACACTTGTCCACAAATGGGTGTAGCCATTGAGGGTGTCATGTTGAGAGACTCCATGACATGGATATCTAGAAAAAATACCTCCCTAGCTAAGAGGGAGTGTTAGTGTTTTATAGCTGCGTGAGGATTTTTCTAAAAGGAAGATAACCTACTGCTGGTCGGCCAGGAAGATATTCGCCCAATTTGGTATTTATAAGATATTGAATCTCTTCTTTTGGACATTCGATTCAATTCTAAGAAGACTTATTCAGCAGCAGGTTCGCCATCTGAAGTAGCAGATCCAAGAAGAAGTATCTTATTGTTTATACAATGGAATTACACTATTTTTCAGGTGCAGATTTATTGTGTAAGATTCTGCCCTTCTAGGGCTTGATTGTGAGTGCCATTTCTGCACTTATTATTCTGATATATAAGAGAATATCTTGTTGGGTTTTTCTCCCTCGAGTAGGAGGGTTTTCCCAGGGTAAAAAACTGTGTTCATTGTTCTATGTGTTGTATTTTCTGTTTTTGCATTTCTGTTCTATAAAACTAACAGGGGGTCTGCAAATCCATCTTGCTCAGAGATGTCAGGATGTTCCTGGAAACAAACAAGACACTACAGGGCCGTTTCTGGAAAAAATCCAATTATCCAACATTTCAAGCATTTCCAAAACATATTGACTAAATATCAGAACCAAGATCAGTACAAAAAATATGTCCATCCTGAAAAGGGAGAGGTAGCTGTAGTTTCTTGCAATAGTAGAGTACAAAGTTACACATTGGAGATTCCAGAAGAAACTCCATACCATATGATTTACACAAGATTGTTCAACAGTATAAGCAGATCTTGAGAGTAAAAGGGTTTATCATAAGTTAGAGAAAATAATCTTGCTATTAAATTGATCCTGAGTAGTCACTCTCCCCTAAAATTAAGTCTATCCAATGAGAATATGAATGAAAATGAAATTTTGGTCATAAATTTGTTGGATACCAGCATCATTCACTCCATCGAATCATCCCCAATTGTAATGGTTAAAAAAGATGATTCTTATAGGAAGTGTGTAAGGAAATAAAGAAATAAACAATGTAATAATCAAAGATAAATTTCCATTCTTTGTCATTATTAAGCTATTAAATAGTTTGCACAGTGCAGTTTTCTTCATCAAGTTAAACCTTTGTTCTGGGTATCATAAGATCCCTGAGAAGAGATGTGCGTAAGACAACAATCCATAACTCATTACAGTCACTACAAGTCATGTGCATAAACACTAACAAGATACTATAATGTTTTGTCTGAAATTACGCCTGCACTGCAGCATCATTGACAGCCTTGTTGAAGAAACCATTCGAACGGCCAAAAGTAGCAACTCAAGCAATCCAAAACTCTAGAAGACTCACATCCTCACCAATTCTCATAGCCCTGGATTTCACTAAAACATCCACTGTTGAATGTGACACATAAAGACAAAGGATTGAAGCAATTTTGACGCGAGGGGATCCATTTGAAAGCAAACATCTGGCAAATAAGAGTCCCCCCCCCCCCCACAACCAATATATGAAAACTTGATGTTGACCACATACTCTATATCATCAAACAAAGGCGTCATATCTCAGGGGTCGCAATTTCCAGACTCTCACGGTATTTAGTTGTGTCATATGAAAAGAGATATCGGCCACATGCTTAAGATATAGATTGCAAATCTCATGGCATTTAATTGTGACTTCCCATACCCAGAACCTATGAACATATTCTACAGAAATAATAATAATCTGGGCCCGCTCAATCTGTATGCATACTAACAAAGATAAAACACAAGTATGTGCCACATAAAAGGCCAGGCGTTGCAAAATTGGATGGATAAATAAAGCTAACGAATGGGAATGCTTGCCATATTTAACTTCAGAATGGTTATAACTGAACTATCAATTTGGCTGGCAAACCAGCCACAAAACACACTTGCAAGTATGTGAAGAATTTTTGCCTGCGTTTATCCATTGCTCCCCATGTTCACTCAATTGACAATAAGCAGATGCCTAGAAACCATATAAGAAGATTGAGCCTTAAACCTTGCAAATATATTGTGCTTTAATGTTGTGTTGTAAAGCCATCAATGTGCAACTCACAAAAAATCTCGAAAAACAAGAAATGTACAGTATTTCATGGCCAGCCAATGTGCAAGCAAGTCAACAACCCTAGGGTTTTTGCGAGTTGGAGACACACGGCTTATACAATCTTAAGCACGCCAACGGCAATGGGAAGTCCTAGGTTCCAGCCCCAGCGAGTCCATGTGAAGAGAGAGAAAAAGGTACCTTAGAAAAATAGGGCAGGAGCCGAGAAGAGGCGTCGGAGGCGGGAGGAAGAAGGTGGACGAGGAAAGCGGCGAGGTGAGGAGCCTTAATCCTCCTCCGCAGCGTCATCACGTGCCGTATCCCACGAATCATGAGGCGCACCTCCTTTGTCACCACCCCTTTCTCTATCAACGCCGCCACGTTCTTCAGATCTGCTCCCACAAAACCCTGTTTATTTACCATCCGTAAACAGAAACCCTAGAAAAACAAAGCGAAAAATACTTACGGGTCACCACAGGCGTGGAAAAGTTGGAATTGCCGGGTGCAGGTGAGTCCATCTCGGACACCATCTCCATCTCCGTCTCGGTCTCCGTCTTCATCTCCACGTCCTGAGTCATTCTGTGGTTGCTTTACGAAGCTAACTTTCGTCTCAAATTGGTGGGTTAATGAAAAAACTCGGCAACCTTCTTTGCCGAAATAGTAATGTGAAGTATTGTTTCTGGTTTTTTTAAAATTGTTTTTCTTACTGTAGATTCGATTGCCTTGGGCACTCTAAGTATTCGTGGAGTCTGATAGCTATCGGCGTAATTAGCAATTGGACCTACTGGTTTAATGGCACGCTGATAGCTTTTTAATTACTCTAAAATTTTATTAGAGTATGATATTTTTTCATAGTGAAATTTTTAATTATATTGAAAATGATATAAAATGTATGTAATTTAATTGTTTATAGGATAGAAATTAGTAATATTCTGGTCTTAACATGTATGTATATGAGAGGGTTGTTGGAATTGAAATAGAGTTCTTGATAGAATTTTAAAATTTCAATATGAAAGAGCAAGAGGTTAACATCTAACTAGACACAAATAGTTCTAAGTTTATATGTTAGCGTATCTAATATTCTCATTCACGAGCCTATAATTCCTTGTAGAAACAAATACAGTCCTTATTACAAAGTAGCAGAAAAATAATTAAATTTAAAATCTATGTAAAATTGTCTAAAATGACTAAAATAACTCTTGTATGTGATGGTGTACATACACTCTAAGCTCTTGGGAATGAATCTACACCTTTGCAATTTTCAATAATTTGAGCTCCTTTAGTGAATTTTAGTTCATTTAATATTTAGGAAAGAAATGGGCTTCATTAATTACCACTTTTTGGTAGGGATGAAGTGTAAAATTGTCATTGACTATTTGATCGTTGAAGAGTGTGATGCTTAAGTAGAGTGTAGAGAGATGGAACACCTTGTATACAAAACCTCTATACAAAGTCCATTATATATGTATCACGATTGGCCTAGTTATCAAATCCATCATGAAAGCATGGTCAAAGTTGAGTTCAATACACAAATTGAAAACATCTCTATTGAGCATCATCCCCATGTCATCGCACTTGCATTTCACCTGCACAAAATCCTTTCACTAGAAGATTAAAAAACCCATTCTTGCACAGATAATAAAGAAAGAAGAAAAACCAAGGAGCCACTCTTTCATTGGTAAAATCAAAGACTTACATCACAGTGAAGAGGGGTTTTTGACCATCCATCCTATCTCCAAGATAGCCTTCCTGTCTATAGTGGACTAGAAAGCTGCAAAGGAAGGTATGCAACCATACGATCAATTAAATGATAGAAATATGCAAAACAAAATGTAGAAACAACGTGTATACCTTGTAGTGAAGTGTGAGAAGTGGTTTGCCCTAGTCATTCATGAGAATAAGGTGGTTGGAAGTAAGGGTGTATGAGTCCACTCTGAAGAGGAGATCTCCATTGGAATCAAAGATGGTGAAGCCCTCGCCATAATTTGTAGAATTTGATAAAGAGAAATAGATATTTTTAGAATTCAATCAAACCAAAGGTGCAACCTACTATAAAATCAAACATAAAATCACATAATTTATTTTCTTCAAAAATAAAATCATACAAGGTTTCCTCAAAAAACCATAAGATTTCGTTAATGGCTTCTACCAAGCTTTTCTCAAGAAATGAAAATATGTTTAATAGCCATTTTGATCACACACACAACCCTTAAAAAATGGAATAATTAGCCAAAAAAGCTCTCTCTCTCTCTCTCTCTCTCTCTCTCTCTCTCTCTCTCTCTCTCTCTCTCTCTCTCTCTCTCTCTCTCTCTCTCTCTCTCTCTCTCTCTCTCTCTCTCTCTCTCTCTCTCCTCTCTCTCTCTCTCTCTCTCTCTCTCTCTCAGTAAGAAAAATCATATGTTATCTTACTTGTAATTTTCTCATTGTATAATGATTGTATTAATTAGTCTCTCGCACTTATGAAGAAATGATAGTTGTAGGATGCTTCTATTGTATACTCCTACACATGCCTAACATGATAAAATAGAAGGAAATCATATTACATTTTTATAACTGTAACACATTTTTTGAGGCAACATAAGCTTAGAACATTGTTTATTTAATATCTATTGATCCAAACACATTTAAGACATGCACATAGGACCAAATGATTGTGGATTCACCCAACAACATATCTATGAAATAAAATCTTAAAGACAAGAATTATGAAAATAATGTAAAAAACATATTTAGTCAAATGGTTTTATCTCATGTTTATTATGCATTTCTTCTAAATATGGTAATCATGAATAAGTTTAGAAATTATCATATCATTCCATAGAGTACAAACACTGATATGTTTTTGTTGGCCCACGATTGCCGTTAAACCAAAAGGTCAACCTATCAATTTTTGATACAAGCACCAGAGTTAATGAATCCACAAGAGACGGTTAGTCCATGTCATGAATCCATGGGGAGCGCTGACCATCTGCCAACAAAACTCCCCCCCAGCATTACCCGAGGGGATTCGAACCCGTGACCTTCACCTCTGATACCAATTGTTGGAGTATGGACAACACTGAGAGGGGGGTGAATCAGTGTTGTATTCAAAAACAATTCAATTACTTCTCTTCCAATTTGTGTGCATGAAATGATGTTGATAGCAACTAATCAATTTAGCAAGCTTTATCAAAGTAAGAATTCAAATATTGAATAACAATCAAGACCAAGTAAAACAACACATCAAATAGATAAAGTTCATTAAACTATCATCAAAACACAGAGTACCTGATACAAATTCTATTACTACCTTCTGCAATCAAAAGCCTCCTCATCATACTCTGACCTGACCATCTGACAAGCACATTCTGCCTATATAACTCACTAAATTTAAAAAGCCATCAGACCCTGCATATCTCTCATAAATCATTCTTTACATCTATATCACTGTGATTCATGTCTCATAAAAATCTTTAATTTCTTCATGATTCAAGCTATTCAATTACACTACATTTCTTCTTTATCCTTCACAAATTGCATATAGATATGTAGGTATGTGTCTATAGAACCTTACAAACCAACTTCCATCACACAATCTATCACACAAAACGAGTTATGATTTTTCAAGCCTCCGGGTTCATTAAAGATACAGTTACAAGTAGTTAGGGGCTTTAAATAAACCAATTGTATGGTCAGCACTCCCCATGGGATTGGTGACATGGACTAACTGCCTCCCATGGATTCATCAACTCTGGCGCTTATATCAGAAATTGACAGGTCAACCTTTTGGTTTAACGGCAATCGTGGGGCCAACAGTTTTGACATCATCTACTAACTCAAAAGTAACAATTACACTAATTCACATATTTTCTCAATGATGACAAAATGCAACAAATTAGTTAAATGAAATTTGTTTTTTTGTGTGAACACTAAATAGAGCTTTTTCTCCATCTAAACAAGTTTAAATTGAATGGAGAAATAAATATAAGCTCAAGATCCATCATTTATGACTATTTAAATAAAGAATATTTTAGAAATGTAATAAATGCAAGGTCGAGATCTTTTCCATATATCACAAATATGGATTTGTTGCAACATGACAAGGCTCCATGTCACAATCATGTATTTATTGCAAATTATATGGTCAAGATTTGTTTAATGGTAGTCATTTTAATCTCTACCGTCGATGTATGTATTTCATCTAGTTCTTCTCACTAAGGGAACACTTATCAACATAATTAGTCATGTGATGTATTTACACCCATAGTATGATGAGGATATGTTTAGTATAGATGGACATATTAGGCTGACATTTTTTCCACATTAATAAAGTTTTCTTATGTATACACACACACACACACACGCACGCACGCACACACACACCACACACACACACACACACACACACACACACACACACACACACACACACACATATACAATGTTGTATATGTGTGTGTAGAACATCTCAACAATTTAGAAGATAGGCATAACTAAATTCTATTGAATGAATGATACCAAGTCCATAACCTAGGTGTCCATAGCACTTATTTATAGGAGTTTACAAAACAATTGCACGAAAATAAACTAAAAAAAGCTAACTACAACTTCTACCCTATCAATAGATTGCTTGCATGCAAGCAAGCTCATTACACAATTATGTCCCACAAATACTAAATCCTAACTTAGGCAATTTTCAATTAGATTTTTAATAATGATAACTATCAACTAATAATAGATCTTCTAGAAGATCATCTAAAAATAACTAATCTAATAATATATACTGACCCAATAATGTGTGGAGGACATATGTATTAAATTTCATAGTCAAGTACCAATTTGCAAGAGGGAAGGTGATAGTCAGTACTCATTACAAGAAGTGCATTTAAGCTCGCACATATCGATGACAGAGTATTGAATAATGATGGTAGCGAGTTGACTTGCCATATTTTTGGTGGTTGGTGAATTCTCCCATGCTAGATGGCTTCTAGTAGCGGTGAGAGAAGAGGTAGATCGCTTCGGTCTAGCATGATACGGGAGTATGAGCTGGGTAGGGGAAGTAGAAAGAAGCCACAAAAGCGACAAGTTTCAAGTGAAGAGATGGTGGTTGATTTCATGGCATATGTGGAAAGGGAGATTAAAAACTAGAGTTATGTTTATGGATCATCGGGACTTGGGAGTGGCCAAAAGATA
This sequence comes from Cunninghamia lanceolata, assembly GCA_027924645.1. NCBI lineage: Eukaryota > Viridiplantae > Streptophyta > Pinopsida > Cupressales > Cupressaceae > Cunninghamia > Cunninghamia lanceolata. The sequence continues at coordinate 14,677,637 of BSBN01001101.1, forward strand.
TGGACGACACTCCTAGTGTTGGTATAACAGGAAGCTATGTTGAATTTGCTATTAGACCTTGTTCATACTTGTGAGAGGCATACAATGTGTTTTGACGCTGCTCAAATGCTCAGTTGTGCCTCCATGCTTTGGACTATGGATAGTTCATATATGATTCATGATCATATAGAGGATATGTTCGTCATGGAGAGGTTTGTTTCAACTATATTTTAGAGCATTTACATGTGGTTAAGTGTTGACAGGTCTATCTATAATGAGCAATAGAAGAGGTGGAAAAAAGTTTGTAAGTGGCATTTCTAGTGGAGGTAGTTGAGGTAATTTCTGACTACAGTGAGAATGAAGATTAAGACGAGGTTGGCTGAAGTTCTTGCTACAGATAATGTGTGTAGAAATTGTTGCAAATGTGACTATGTATATATGTATGGGTCGAAGGGGGCTATATAATTTGCCCCAACCCTATTAGTTAAGACTCCAGTTATTAGCAAGTGTGGCAATAATGTATGCTTAGGGTTTCTTTTAGGTAGATACTTATGACAATTTACTAGTTTTTTGAATGTGGTCTTTGTGGCACCAAAAATTGTTTTGACTATTATTCGGCTCCTAGGCCTTACCAAGTTTAATAGAAAAAACAAATATACATATACATATATGTATGTATATTATATGTATATGTATACATATACATATATGCATACATATATACATACACATCTATGTATGTGTATATATGCATGTATACATCTATATGTGTGTTGATACACACATATAGATTGTATATACACATTCACACATATAGATGTATACATGCATATATACATATACATATATAGATGCGTACATGTATACATCAATATGTGTGTATATGTATATAGGTATACATATACACACATATAGATGCATGTGTGTATAATATATTATATACACATGCATCTATATGTGTGTATCTATATACAGGTTTACCATATACATACATATAGATGCATGTGTATATAATACATATACATACATATAGATGCATGTGTATATAATACATATACATGCATCTATTTGTGTGTGTATACACACACACACATAGATGTATACATGCATATATAATACATGTGCATCTGTATATGTGTATGTCTATATAGGTATACATTTACACCATATATAGATGTATATATTACATAATGTATATATATGTATGACTTGTAAGTTATGTATTGGATATTGGAGATTGTATTAGTTTTTTCATTGGAAAAGCTTATGGAGTGATCTTCCCATGAGGACACTTATATAGTTAAACATTACCTTAAGGGTATTGATTGGCATTATTGAATTGTTTCTTCTTATAAGATCGGTCCCAAGTTAGCAAATAACCAGTCGAGCATATCTATAAATCATAATATTCTTAGTTAATAAATGGAGGTTGAGTTGGTAGCCATAATTGACACTTTGAAATTTCTAACATGATGTTAAGAATGGGTCCAAAAATAAGTTTGAAGAAATGGAAGAATAGTTAAGAATCTTGAGAAAGGAAACTAAGAGGTTAGATGGAAGAGTAGTTGAGAAGCTTGATTTGGTAACCATTCTCTATCATTTGTTGAAACATATTTGATGTAGAGGCATCTTTGGCATGGATTTGTCTATCATTTGCGAAGATTGTGAAGAATTTAGTAGGATGAAGGGTCATGAGTTTCAAGTCCATATTCTATATGATTGTTGTATCTAGCCATATCCATATTATAAATGGAAATTATGTAGCAAAAAGACTTTTGCTTTGCACTTTGGCCTTTTATTTTAAACAATGGTTAGTAATAATTTAGAATTATGCAATAAGAAGACTTTTAACGTCTCTTTTTTTTCTTCCTATAATGGCAAAATTGTATGCGTGTGCCCTTTTTCCTTATATTTAGGGTTGGTGATAGATGTCTAAAGTTAATAACTAGCTTATAAGTGGTATATTTGTGTTTGAATTTGGTTTATATTTTGATCTAGATCATTATTAATTCTTAGAATTTCATTTTTATTTTCAAATTTATTATTCTTCACCCTAGTTTAGATTTACAAGTGTAAACCTGGTCTAGGTCAATTATTGTATGTATCAAAATGGGCAAAGTGTACACCAAAGAGGATGTATGTGGCTTCTTGTAATCACGTCAAAGCAAGCCACTAAGGTTTGTTTGAATAACTCAAAAAAGAGATTCAAGATTAATCCCTAGAGGATACACGAGAAATCCCAAAAATGGGCAGTCTCAACAAGATCTTATGTTAGCCAAGAAAGTTCATTGGCAAGAGGATGAGTTGATTAGGCACGCTTGGACAATGGTTTTGACCATTTTATAAATGTTTCTCTATTGCTTGAAATGTTGCCAGTGTTGTTAAGTAAGAGTTAACTTATTGTGTTTATGTATTTTGAGCAGTATCCAAGATGCATGTTGCTGTATAATATAACTTGTATGTTGAATGTGCATCCTTGAAGTGTTTATAATGTTTTCCAACATGTTGAAGGTTGTCCTAATACATTTGTGCATGCAAATGTGTTGAAATGTTGTTGGGGAAGCATAAAATAAGCCTATAAAGAGTGTTAGGATAGCACACAATGGGCCTTGGGAGGCTACTAAGTGGTAGCACAATGAGTTACAAATTCCTATATGGTTGTAGCACAATAATTTGATAAGTTCCAAGTGTATTGTATGTCTACAACAGTGATGACATTGCATATAACAACCTTTCTTGAGATCTTAGAAGGTATCAAATGATGTTGAGAGTTCGTGTGTTGAGAGGTCAAAAGGTTTGAAGATCTTAAGAGCTTACAATGATGCTCAAGGAGGATATATTATTGTTCTTACTCTAAGTTTGATGTGTACTTGTTTGCAAATGTATCAATTTGCAATGTTCAATTTGAGTTTGAATGTTGAATGCTTTTGCTTGTGGATGTTATGAGTAGCAAATGGATTGGTTTGTTGAAGTTTGATTGAGATGTGTAGATATGTGAATGCAACATAAACTATGTCAATTTGTTCATTTGTAGGAAGAAAGAAAATGTACAAAAAGCAAGGGAGACTGACTAATATGTAGGTTGATCTAACAACCAATCCATCTACCAGTCTAACTATTAACAAAATTCCATACTAACAAATTAATCTATGATTTAACAAATATGACACTAACTAATAAAGGAATAAAACAAATTCCCAAACTTTTGGTTGAATGTTGTAGGCCAAGACCGGATTTGAAGAAGTGTAAACTAGAAATTTAGGGTGTACCACCCTTAACCATCTCATGGAAAAAGTGACATTGAACATCAATATAATTAGTACGGGCATGGTACACCAAATTGTTTTCCAACATATAGCACTACAATTGTCACATCCTAGCTTGAATTTCTTGCACTCAAAGCTAGTACTTGAACACAACCAATGTAACTATACTTCCTCACAGGCATGTATAGCAACCATGTAATTAGGTTCTATAGTGGAAAAACAACTGTGGATTACTTCTTACTCATTTAACTAACTACACCTCCAAATAGAGTGAACGCATAACTAATGTTGACCTCTTGCTATCCAAATCAGTTGCCTAATTTTTAAATCAACAAAGGTCTGTATTTCAAGTAACTTGGCCACATAATTGGTCCCATAATAACAAATGCAATAATCAAAAGTCCCTCACAAGTATCTAAAAACCTTTTTCACGTAATTCTAATTCTCTCTACCAAGGTTAGATGTAAACCTGCTAAGAACTCCCTCTACTTGGGAAATATCTAGTCTAGTATAGACCATAACATACATTAGGCTACCTATGGTATTAGCATAAACATCATCATGTACATCTTTAAATCATTATTTGCCTTAGGCCAATTTTTTCCAAAGATAATCAAGTATTGATAACTAAAGGGATACTCACTAACTTAAAGTCTTGCATAGAAAACCACTGCAAAAGAGTCTCAACATATAAATAATGTATAGATAATGATAGCTAATAAGGTTAAATATTTATAATTAAATTATCAATTTCTTTTGGCACAATCAATTAGAAGGAAACACGCACATTGAATCAATTTAATAAAGTAGTATATTTTAAATACACTAAAAACTAAATTGATCCTAGACATCTTAATAGCCAATTATCATATATCTTATGTATAATTTTGTAATTGAATCTAATTTATTTGTGAAGGAAAATAAATTTCCTTAAGCTTAGTCTAGGCTAATCCAATAACATGCATACACATAAGCAAAATTAACTTGGACAAGTAAATAAGGTAAATATGTGGGCTAATGTTTTTTATGAATATTTACAATAATTAAGTGTAGAAATATAAATAGAAAATAATTGTACTTAGCTCTATGACAAAAGAATGAACTGTTGGTTAACAAATTTGTCACCTAACTCTATATTCTCACGTCCGGATAGATGACAAATGTAATCAACAGTTGAGCCTATTATATTGGTGTTTTATAAAGGCTCTCTGCTTATTTTACAATGCGCAGCTACCTTCGATAGATATTCTTATGAATGAAAAACTAAGATTGCTTTCAACAAGAAAGCAAAAATAAAGGCAAAGCTTTTAACCAGAAAACAATAAAGGCATAAATTTGTTTTTCCAATAACTAGAACTACAAAGACTTCCACCACCATAGTAATTAGAAACTCAAATAAACATTATACACCATATAATCACCACTCTAAATAATATATCAACAGATTAACCATCCACAACAGTGAGCCAAAACTAAAGATATCCAACCACTTCAATGCACAAATGCTACTAACACTAGTAGTAATACATTCAACATAGGAAGAACATAAATTTAAATAACCATATCACAAAGTCTATGATCACTTAAATCTCCGCTGCATTGATTTTCATTATATGCATAAAACAATTGAAAACAGAAAGTATCCAAATTCTCTATCGCCAAAACAAAGTTTGCCAAAAAGATGCACACATAGACATGCACATCAAATTTATAGCAAGCCACATGATAACTGTCTTTAACCCTAACGGCTTCTTGGTGACAGTCAATTTAAAAGAGAGTTTAAACAATAATAACTTAAAGGGCCCTCCAAAGCCAATAGTTCAAGAGCATGTAAAATATTTTGCTAAAACATAAAAAGAGAATTAATTGAAGATTGCCACATCCTCATCGCTAGTATCATCATCATCATCATTTTGTGTCACTTCTTCATCTTCCACCTATTCAGTTTCCTTACTCACGTCTTCTTGTGCCGCTTGAGTTGCTTGTGCCCTTCATCTAGCCTTGTATGCTCGATACCTGGCGAGAAAAGGGGAGATGGACGTGCCACTTCGAGTGTCAGTCATGCTAATCATGCACTTCTTCTTGCGAACTGCCCTCTCTATATCATCAATCTTTTGATGAATCTCATCCAGCCCATTCTTGACAGTTTTGATGTAAGTAGCAGTACTTGCCATCTTCTCAAGTGATTCACTAGTTATGACATTATAGTCCATTATCTCCTCAGTCACCAACTTCTTAAAGTTTTGCTTTATTTCTTTAACATCCAATAATTTGTCCTCATTTTCCCCAGTCACTTCAAATTTTAAGACAACAAAACTAACCTTAATATTTCTCATTTCAGCATAGTAAGTTGCTACCACATCCCTCATATCATCCTCGACCGATGTCAACACAATTATTCTCCATTCGAGGACATCTATCCAAGCTGGTGCATTAAACTCATTTGGGGCATTTATAATTTGTTCAGCTATTAGGACCATGACATCCATTTTGGCCTTTTCTTTAATTTCCATTGAGGCTAAAGAGAGGCAATGATGATCACTCCTAGCTTTTTGAAACTATGTAATTAAGACCTTTCTTTTACTAGAGATAGAATCAAACAACTTAACAACTTCTTCAACAAATAGGAGACCATCAAAGACTACCTTTTCTACCCACTGATTCACAGCATCCTTCAAAACCCTAGACTGTTTTATTTGTTGCAAAAGAGTGGGATCTGGCACACTTACACTTAAGTCTGGCATTGTATCTGGCGAGGACATTGTAATGTTTAGGACTGATTGAATAAAAGATGGTAAAGAACTTACTTGAGCACGTAGTTTGTGATTCTCCCCCTGTTCTTTCTTGACCCTCTTTGATAAGTTGCTGACTGAATATTCTGCATGATAAATATCCCATTTTTGACATTCTCCTCGCACGCTTGGGCTTTGGAGTCTCCTGTAGCAACTTAGCCACTGTATCAACACCAGCATCCACCATTGGAGTATATCTCTTTTTCTTTTCAACCACTTTCTTCAACCAAGAAGGAGAAGAGGTGGAAACACTAGTGACATTAACCATACTTGCAACACCATCAACCTGAACTGATGAAGAATCAGGTGCAGGGGGATTATTTGAACTAGGAGAATTTTGGGCACTTAACAAAGGCTAAAAAATATTATCTGCTCCCAACTGTGTAAAAATCAATGAATCACTAACATTAACAGGGTCGTTACCTAGTGGCACATGGTCTGCTTTATGCGGAAAAGTAGCCAATCTGGTATCATCTTTCACTGGCTGACCATCCAGCTCACACATGGATTTCAACTTATTATTCTCCTCAGGGGGTCCTTCGCCATCCCCGCTCGATTGTGAGCCAACTCCTTGCATAGTTGGGTCTGAACCAGATGTCTTCCTCTGAGAACGCACGGCTTTGGACCTACCCTGGCTCTGAGCTCATGAATCATTAGTTGTATTTGAACCAGCTTGCTCTCTAAACTTTTTCCTCAGCCATTTCTCTGTTCTCCTTATGACACCAAAAGAACAAAGGTTAATGCTTGTCACTTCTTTCTCTGACCATCTCATAGGAGGTAGAGGTTGCAATGAAACTTCTTGAAATCCGGTATCCAAAATGTTTGTACCATCATCCATAATATCTAGCACTTGCATGGCGAGATCAGAAGCACGAATTTGATCAATTGTCAATCTCATCCAACTTCTCCTCTGGACTTCTCTTTCATCTAGACAATCCTCCCAATAATCCTCCAGTTGAGGTTTGTGCTGATAAGACCCACCCCCATGCATATTCTCCTTTACAAAATTTTTACTATCAAAAGTTGTTCCGATCCATAAAATGTGTAGACCAAACTTAGACAAGGCCTTATCTACATTTCTTGAAACATCATTACTTTTACAAGAGTAAAATGATAGAGTCACAGGGAAAGAATATCCCCTTTTCTTAATGGCATGATATTTCAAATTCACAGAAGCCATTTATCTGCATACCTCCAAAAGTATGAGATAGTCAGACAGATACCGCGACAATTTCAATGGGGCATTTTCATAACCCCCAATCCCTATGTATGAAAAACGATCAAATTGCACATAAAAACTCCCAAATTTCATAACAAGTGCAGTTGCACCCACTGAGAACCTCTGTTCTAATGTGCCATCAATTCTTTTTGTCAACCACATTGTAAAAGCATTGTTAATTCTTCAAAAATCTTTAGCAACTTCTTCCTTCCGAAGTTGAAAGAAAGTGTCATACCTAGGCATGCCGATGGTAGGTAACCCTTGGGACCTTAAACCAAGCCAAGTAGCCTCTCTGTGGATAGCAGATATATCAACTGTGAACCCATGTGAAACTCCTTATTCCTCGAGAAATTTGTCAATTGTTCATGCATACTATCTCTAATTATTTTAGCCCAATCAATATGATATCTCCACAAATTAACAAAATGAAATGATGCATCCAAAAAGCAAAAGTATTAGATTGAGAATTTCCCACCACACAGTTCAACAACGTAATCATGTCTGAAATTTCCTCCTTAAAATGGCTTCTTTTGAGATCGGCGGGAAGTCATGACTTTCCCTTTCTTCCTATCTCCAACTAGCCCCTTGTAATACAATTCTGGTACCAGTCTCTTCTCTCATTATAATAAGTCCAAGCTAATGACACATAAACATCTGTATTATCCTCATACTCATCCAGATTCAACGCAAGAGCAATTGACACAAAATCAATCTTTGCAACCACATAACCATCAAAAGCTCTTATTTCCTATGATTCTAGAAAGTAGTTGTTTACGCACATGATCACCAACTCAGGGTAGCAAACTACAAGCGGAAAACCTCTGGCTCTGTCCAGGCCACTATTCACAATTTTGGCAACTAGGACCGACAATCCTTTAGGGCACATTCTTAGCCAAAAGTCATCAAAATCAATGTGTCCTAGCTCTGTGTCTTTCACCCCAGACAAAGTGTTTTCTACTACAGGACCTACGGGAGCTCCTTGAAACTTAAACTTCATCTTTACTAACTTCATAAACCAGTTCATGAGAAGCTTGGAGGTAAATGTAGGTGAAACAGAGAAATGCAAAGGACTCACAGGATTTTCACAACATAGATTCATGAAGCTATGTAATTTTTACCTCCCAAATAATGTAATGCTTTATACACAAGAAAGAAAGAAATTGAAAATGATAGCCGAATGTGCTAACCTGTGAACCTTGAATCTTGCGCACTCTTCGCACGTAGTGGACTTATTTCCTTCACTCTGCAATGCTTCTCCTTTGATGAAAAGATGAACACTTCAAGTGAGATAGTGAATTGGTTTAAATTTGTAATGTCACATCTCACGAAACATTCATAAATGACATTAATTTCTGGTGGCATGTCAATCTTCGAAAATCCCACAATATGCCATAAGTTATCTCCGTAAAATGCACCACAGTGTTTGCACGTACTCCAGCTTAAATGCGGCATGATATCTGTCATTTCCCTACACCGTACGCCAACTTGGATGAAAGTACCTTGGGAGATGCAATCCACCGTAGTCAGGAAGTTGGGAAGAAAATGAACATTTGAACCGATGACTTCGAAGTTTGGAGGTTCAGAAAACGTTCGACCTTCTGACTAGACTATAGGAAAGAGGATTAAGATTGACACAAGAAAAACTTGACACTAGATTCCATAGCAAGTTAGGAAGTCGGGCGATTCATGAACTTTTGAACCTGCTGACTATGGTTCAAAAACAAGGAAGATCGCCAACTAGACAACATAAACAAAGGAGAAATGACTAAGGAAAATAAGAAAGGAAAAGGAAGTGGGGATGAAGATAAAGGATGCATGCCTTAGCAAAAAGTTTGAATACTAAGCAACATGAACAAACTCTGATATTGGTAATTAAATCTAGGTCCCTCGGGATCAAGAAGGGATTGTGACAGTTTGCAACTTGTTTCAAGATTATAAATTGTTATCTCCATAATGGAGGGTCAACTCCATAGATTTGGGTCTATTTCACACTCACAAAAATGATCTGGTAATCTACACAACATTGGTTTCTGCTTTGCTTGATTTGCATCTACCTCTTTTATCTTTTTTGATATCTAGGACTAGTAGTATTTAAAAAATCCTTTGGGAGGATTATTGTTAGTGTTACAATGGGACGTGTTCTTCTTGGCCAACCCCCTAAGAAATCAAGTAAACAATTGAAGACGATAGGCAATGGCCCTAGAATGATGTATGCAAACTTGTTACTCCTTCTAGTGCATCAAATCCAAATGTTTTATTATTGATTACTTGTTTAATGCTCTAGGATGAGAGAGGAATTGTGAATTCCATATGTGTAAAATTAATGCTAGTGAATGCTTATAAATGCTAACACATAGCATCAACTTTTGTAACACATGTACTTAGTTGGCTTAGGGAAGGAAAATAAAGGGGCATGATCATCTAAAATTTGAATTTAAATTTTAAAAAGGTAAGGGTCAAATTCATGAATACAAATTGACTCAAGGTGGGAAAACAACCATATTAAGATGGATAATGGCTATATGGAAGTAAATATGTGGATAAGTGTGATAAATGAAAGATTTGGGCAAATGTATTAGTGTATGTGCATACAAGGATAAAGTAGGTGCTAAAAATATGAAAATTTGTGTATGTGTGTGGATAGGTAAAGGCCACGAGAATGATCCCAACTTTGCACAAGATTGCACCATTTGTTCATATGTACATGTACTGAGGCATTTCCTCAAAATGGGCACAAAACTAAATGGGAAATAGCATGGGTATGTACATTTCATAATTAGATTTTGCCCCCACTTTGAGGTGCCCCCACTTTGAGGTGCGTGTGAATCCTAAAATGATCATGCATCTTAAAGTATGTAGCACTCACAAGCATGCATGTAAAATAAATATTTAGACATCAAAGGATATGGAAGGGGGTCCATATAAAGTAATGGACCCTGCAAGGTGTCATTAAATTTGTGAAGAAAGATTATAATGGAACTTTTAAACAAGTATGCAAATCTTATTTTTATTTATGCAATAATGGATTACCCATAAAAAAATATGTGAGTTTTTAAAATCAACAATAAGAAAATCAACAAACCATAAAGTTAAAACACATAACACCAGATGTACGTGGAGAACCCCTTTTAGGAAAAAAAACTCCACCATCAAAGAGAGGCTCGAGAATGTATTAATATTCATGAATAAAATACATATGCAACATTCCAACTCCCTTCAATCTGATGTCCAACATTCCAACAACACTTGTGTACCTATGAAATAACATAATTAAACTAATATCTCATGCCTCCAATTTATAGAGAAATGAGAGAGGAATATGACAAATGGTTTTCCAAAACAATGTACCAAAAAACCATGGTAAAATGCAAAAACTCACATCCAAAATGAAAAGGCTCTTCTGAGAATAGTAAAAGTTAACTCCCAATGAGCCATGAATAACACAAATAACTTATGTACTACTAATAGACAACAAATTTGACTTGTATCTCCTCCATAATGGTCCATACCCTAAGGCAGGCATCCAAAATCATCACTCAACTCATATGGGACCCACAAACAACATGTAAGATGCTCCACTACTCAATTCTAGTGCTTGAGTTGAGAAATTTGCTAAAAATAGCTTTGTAAGGTCATCACTATCAACTCCACCTCCTTCATGAATGCCATTACAACTAATATTCCAAGTCACAAGAAAATAATAATAAAACAATAATATCTCTCAACAACATGGTGTCCAAGTGCCTGTTCCAACATTATTGGATATGCATAAAAATAATAGATTAGGATTGTAATTCAATATCTCACTATCCTAACATTCTCTATACATATAAAAATAAAATTGGGACTCAACATATGAAAATGTATATGTTGTAGAACTTTTATAATAAAATTTAGTAATTAGTGATATGGACATGCTCTATTTCATATATTGGTCCATGCTCAATAATAATATCATAATTTTTGACATACTAAGATAAGAAGAATTAAGAAACTATTGTAGTAAACATTACCATCAATCTTAGGTCACTTAATTTAATTTATAATTAAATTATTGGTGACCAAGATAAAGACGATAAAAATAAACTATTGTTGACCATATACTAACATGAAATTTTAAGAACCAAAATCAATTTAAAAATGATGCAACATTTATTTATCAACTTGAATATTGGTAGCTTTGAGAAAGACAAATATTTTGAAAAATCACAGATTTTCATGTTACTTTGGGTTTGTTTGGGGGTAGGACTTGTGAGAGAAATAGGGAGGCAGAGGAGAGAGGTGGAATAATGGTTTTAAACTAAAATTGTGTTTGAAATTAGGTAGCCTTAAAAAATTAAAATTAAAAGAGTTGGTTGAGAAGATGAGCTTGTTTCTCTACCATGGTTTCAGTCTTGGCTTTGTTGTGTCTTGGTTTGGTCCCCTTGATGTCATACTACTTCATTTTGAAGCAAGAGTTGGTCTTGTTTTTCGCAGTTATTGCGGCACCTCTTAGGTTGCCACACTTGTCGGCATTTTTGCCCCTTTAAATGGCCTCAATCTTCTGTAACTCCACATTTGTTGTTGGAGTTGAAGGTTTGACAATGCATAACAATGGCATCCTTGCTCAAGTGACTCAAGAAGTTTGTTCCCAAGGTGTTCCATGAGGTATGTCCTTTAGAACACCCCTGGATGTTGTTCTCTCCATTTGAAAATTTGACAATGTATGCCAATGATTAGAGAACTTTACTCTAATAGGATATTTTGCCGGAAGGCTCCCCCTCAGAAAGCATGCTCAAAGACTAGGTCAACAAGGATTGGGTATAGTATGGGATTCTCCTTGAAGTTGTGAAAAACCTTATCGAAGGTTTATTTCTTTTCCACTTTGTTGAAGCCAACCATGTTGAGCCTATCCTTAGCCATGGAACTTGGCTTGTCCACTCTTCCTTGCTTGTTTTCAAACTCTAGAGTCTAAACTTCATCATCTTTGATGAGAAAACTCTATGAGTTCCTATCTAGATTGATTTTCTTGGGTTACCCTTGCCATGCTAATTTTTTTGAACCAAATAGCCTCCTCTTTAGGCACCATGGTATGTGTGGAACTAGATAGGTTCTACTTGGCTCATCCCTAGAAGAGGGTCTGTGTAGAAGTGGATCTTTCCAAGGATTTTAAAAGTGAGAATGTGGATATCCAAATTGGATAGATGAGATATGCTCAACGTGTTCTCAATTTAAACCTATCTAATACTTGTTATCAATGTTAATCCTCTGAAAATAAGATCCAAAATTGCGCTTTGGCTTCTCCCCATCCTAAGCTTAACACACAACCCACTTATGAGTTGCCACCTCCTATAAAAAAGAGAAAGGTTGGTCTATAGTGGTTAGTTGCAAAGCTAAGAATTCTAGAAATAATGGCCTTCCCCTAAGCCTTCTTCAAGATTTGGGGGTCAGGCCTCAAGAATAGTTTTAAAACCTCAAGATTCAAGGAAATCTATCATCTCTCCTCCTAGGGAGACATTTGATGAGGCAAAATTTATTCAAGCACCATTAGCAACATCTTTGTTGTCTCCATCACTAGCCACGACTACTTGACATGCTTCCCCTTCCACTAGCTGCATAGCAGAGGTTCCGCAACTTGTCGAGCAGTTAGAAGATGGAGAATATGTGCCAGAGAAATAGTTATCTATACAGTTTCCCATTTAGATAGGCAACTTCTATTCAAATGAAGCTTTTCTACATAATAGTTATTTATCTCTAGATGAATTAGATAACAATGAGACGACTCTCAATACTAATTAATGAATTATGTCTCTTGGAATGTTTAAGGTTTGATGGACTTCCCATAGAAGTATTTTGTTCAAGATGCTTGATTTTAATTTTTAGGCTATAAATTCTTTGTTTGCAAGAGGTTAAAATTTCTAGTTTTTTTCTTTCTATAACTTGGCATGTTATTTGGCCTTCTAGTCATTTTTATGTAACAACCATGGTAGTGTTGTCACCTTTCTCTCTCTTATGTGGCATTAGCAGTTAATTGACCAAGGATGTGACCCCACTAACCAAGCATTGTGGGTTCTTTTTAACATTAATAATCATTTCTTTGGAGTTATTAATGTTTATGCCTCAAATGATGTTATTGAGAGATCCATCCTCTAGAGATGGATTGCAAATTCAATGCCTACCACCACTTGGGTTTTATGTAGGGATTTTAATTTGATTGAAATGGCCTATAATAAATGTGGGATGTTGCATATGCATTAAACAACTGGAGAAAGAGAGGCTTGGTTCTTTATGCACAATAAATTGGGACTTTTTGATTCCAATATTTGCCACCACTAAGATCATATGACATGGTACACATGGAGTAATCTTAGAATGGGTTTGATAGGGTACTCAAGCATTTGGATTGAGCCATGTTGTTAGCTCCATCTTTATTTTATTTTTCTAGCTATTATTCCTTGTGAGTGGAGCCTTTGTCAAATGTAATCTTTTCAGACCACTTTCAAAGACAGTTTCGTATTGAGTGGTAGTTTGCCAAACCTAAGGACATGAAGACTCAATTCTTTCTAAACATGTTGTTGCTTAATCACAAGGCCACATTAGCCCATATTCAATGTGTTTAGAATTTGGAACCACATCCCATGCATGAGACATGATGGATAGCCTAGTGGAATGATGCCATCACCCATACTTCCCATTTCCTTCGCATCTATGGGCACCAACTGACCTATTTTTTCCATTGTTCATAGGATGTCACCACCTTAGAGTTGTTGCAAGTATGGGCCTAACCGGTGTTGTCATTGATGTCAACATACTCCTATTGCATTGATGACAAGGATTGGATGAGTTGTATGTTGAGGATATTGAGAAAATTAGTCCTATCAGAAACATAGAAGAACAATGAAGACAGTGAAGTGACAATCCTGGCTAAGATGAAGATCAGAGGATGCGCATCAAAGGGTTTGTAGATATGTGTCCAAAGGTGATCCAGTAAAGATTCGAGAGGTCCACATGAAGATTTGAAGAAGTTATGGCCATATGAGTAAAATCGGTTCTGGCAGATGTTCAGAGGTGACAGAGTGACACAGATAGGTCCGGTGAGATCTAGAAATGCAATATCTTGTTCTGCAGATTTGGTGGAGTGTTTAGGAAGTCAATGTGAATTGACAACTCAATTGGTTCGTGGTCTAGAGGTCCGCAAGCATCTATTCCAATATGACAGTGATTACAGACTGTGTTCTTGAGGTTTCAGATGAAGGAGAGAATGATTTTAGTAAGCAAAAGTAGTGTGGATGTTCTTGGTGATTCAGGCAAGCTTGTGGGGGTCTCTGGATTGTGTCTAGTTCATGTTGGTGGTTCGAATTGAAGATTGAGCTCGTAATTGAAGAACTACTTCCGGATGATGATGTTCTTCCTAAGTTTGGCCGACCGGATGAGTTACACATCTTGCGGATGATCTTAAAGATGTTCTGCGAAGCATGGCATGTTCCTCAAAGAAGATTGAAGTCTTAGATATGTGTGGCCGACAATGTGATGATCCGCATGAAGTCTTTTGTAATTAGTCAAGTTGTATTTGCTCTGTAAAGTATGCCGACTTGGATGATTATCCCAAAGTCAATGTCTTGTATAAATAAGAGTTGTGAAGTCAGTTCAAAAAATCTTGGCAGAGATGAGAGTGTGGTATAGAGGAGAAAAGCGAAAGGCAGAGCAGAAGTATTGCGCTTAAATGGAACTGACTCAAGCATGGTGAAGATGCTATTCTTCAGTTCAAATATGTAATATTTATTATTTTGTAGACAGTGTGTCTCCTGTAGGCAGTGGGCCTCTTGTGAGCAGTGTGCTCGGGCAGTGAGCCCTAATTGGCATGTGCCATTTTATTTTTCTTATTCTTTTAACAGAGAATACAATCTTGGATTAGTCACCCCGTGGTTTTTCCCTTAATCAGGTTTTCCACGTTAAAATCTTGGTGTCATATGTGTTAATATGTTTCTACTCTTGAATTATTGCATTATGTTTCCATGATTGATTTATTATTATGCTGCTGAATTACAAGAAGGATTTAAGTAATTAATAAGAGAAAGTTTTGGGACAACTGAGTTGCCCCCCTCTTAGTTGTCTATCTTGAATCTAACAATTAGTATCAGAGCTAAGTTCCTCTAAAAGAGCTTAACCACTTGAGGAGATCCAGGATGTCTTCCTACAAGAAGGATAGTCCGAGGTTTGATGGAACCAATTTCACTCTTTGGAAAATCCACATGGAATGTCACTTGCAATGTATGGGAATGCAATATTGGATCATGGCTTCAAAGAAGTATGTTCCTCCACAGAATGGTTTGAGAACTATAGATGAAATCAGAGATGCTGAAAATAATCTTTGGGCTAAAGAAGCTCTTCTAAGTGCCTTATCTGATTCAGAGCTGACAAATGTTATAGATCTAAAAACTACATATGAGATTTTAGAAAAATTGGAACTTTTGCATGAAGGAGACAAATATGTTAAATGTGCCAAGCTACAGAGTCTGAAAGGAAAATTCAAAAACTTGAAGATGAGTGAAGATGAAAATATCACTACATTTATGCCAAGAGTAAATGAGCTTGTTTGTGGCATTAGATGTGCTGGTGGAGTCTTGGATGAAGATGAGATTGTTGCCAAAGTTCTCAGATCTCTACCTCCTTACAAATACAAGGTTGCTGCTATTGAAGAATTCAGATCTTTTTCAAATATCACAAGAAATCAATTGGTTGGAAAATTAGTTGCATTTGAATTGACCGAGTTTGGAGATGCACCCCCACAAGACTGGATCTGCATTCAAAGCTAGTGCCTCTGTAAAAGGCAAACAAAAGTTTGATCTGGGAGAGAACTCTTCAAAGAAACTATCATGGTACGAAAAAGTAAGAAAAGATCTGGAAGAAGATGAAGCAGAAGCTGCTCAACTTGAAGCCCTTATTGTAAAAAGATTGCCAAGAGGATCCGGTAAGTATGAAGGAAAATTACCCTTCAAATGTTTTAACTGCAATAAAATTGGTCATTTTGCCTCAAGATGTCTGGAAAGATTTTCAAGGGCAAATCCTAACAGATCAAGATTCCAAAAGAAATGTTACTATGTTCATGAAGATGATGATGATGAAGGAGTAACAGATGATGAATCAAAAACAGTAAATAAATCCGGAAGTGACTGGGTGTTTATTGCCATCAAGGAAGAAATTCCAATGCCCTCTGAATCTATTAATCATAAAATGGTTGAAAGAGCTTTGGCAGCCCAAGTTGAAGAAAATGATGATTGGGTCATTGACAGTGGATGCTCCCACCATATGACAGGTGACAAAAATAAGTTTATAGGTTTGGAAAGATGTGAAGGAGGAGTTGTAAAATTTGGTGATAATTCTGCTGGCAGAATCAGAGGTAGAGGAACTATTTCTTTTGATGGAAAGAACAAAACCAGTAATGTACTGTATGTTGAAGGTTTGAAGCACAATCTTCTCAGTGTTGGATAGTTGGTGGACAAAGGCTATGCTCTCCGATTCAAAAATGGAAAATGTAAGATCTTTGAAAGTTTTGGAACAGAGATTGCATATGGTACTCAAACAAAATGTAATATCTTCCACTTGGTTGGTACTGGTAAAAGTTGTTTATTTGTTCAAATTGATCAGAGTTGGTTGTGGCATAGGAGAATGTGTCATGTAAATTTTGATAATATCATCAAAATAAGCAACACTCAGGCTGTAAGAGATCTTCCAAGACTGGTGAAACCTACTAATAGTTTGTGCAAAGAATGTCAATTGCGTAAGCAGAGTAAAGTCACATTCAAAAGTAAGGAACAGTCTTCTACCGGATTGTTGGACTTAGTACATACTGATCTATGCGGTCCGACAAGAATCAAGAGTTTGCAAGGTGATAGATATTTTATGTTATTAATTGATGACTACTCCCGGATGATGTGGGTGACATTTTTGAAAGAGAAAGCTGAGGCTCTTGAGAAATTCAAAATATTCAAGGCTATGGTAGAGTATGAAACTGGATTAAACATAAAATGTCTTAGGTCTGATAGAGGTGGAGAATTCACATCTGGAGAGTTCATAGAATTCTATGAGAAACATGGGATAAAAAGATAGTTGTTTGCTCCAAGGACTCCACAGCAGAATGGAGTAGTGGAGAGAAAGAACCGAACAATCCAGGAAGCATCTAGAACCATGATGATGGAAGTAAATGTTCCTCAGATCTACTGGAGAGAAACTGTAAGCACTACTGTTTATACTCTTAATCAAGTACAAATCGTAAGCAATACTGGTAAGACCCCTTATGAACTCTGGTTTGGCATCACTGCCACTGTGAAGTATTTTAGAGTCTTTGGTAGCAAATGTTATATTAAAAGAGATGAAGACCTTGGCAAATTTGATGCTAGAAGTGATGAAGGAATATTCTTGGGTTATTCTATTCAAAGCAAAGCATACCGGTGTTATAACAAGAGATTAAGAAAGATAATAGAAAGTACAAATGTGAAGGTTGATGAAGGTATTGAAAAAACCTCAAGGTTTTATGAATATGATGAAGATGATCATAATGATGTTTTGGTCCAAGAAGATCAAGCCCCTTCTGAAATTTAGATCCAAACTGATCCGAAGAATCAAGAAGAAGAGATAAGTTTGAATGAACCTGTTCAAGAAATACAAGTGCAAGAAATTTCCAAAATTCCCACGTATGTAAGACTGAATCACTCCGAAGATCAGATCATAGGTGATAAAAGCAAACATGTTCAAACAGGAAGAAAGATTGCTCAAGACTCAGAAAAGTATTGTCTGATTTCAAAGTTTGAACCAAACACAGTGAGTGAAGCATGCAATGATGAACGCTGGACTAAAGCAATGAAGAGCTGATGCAAATTGAGAAAAATCACACTTGGGATCTTGTTCCCAGGCCTAGAAACAAAAATGTGATTGGAACCAAATGGGTCTTCTGGAATAAATTGAATGACGATGGTGAAGTAGTCAGAAACAAAGCCAGATTGGTCTGCAAGGGTTATTCTCGAGTAGAAGGAGTTGATTTCGGGGGCAAGAATTGAAGCAGTCAGATTATTTCTTGCCTTTGCTGCCTTCAAGGACTTCAAAGTATATCAGATGGATGTCAAGTCTACCTTCCTGAATGGTGACTTGGAAGAAGAAGTATACATTGAGCAACTGGATGGATTCCAATTGTCTAATCATGGTGATATGGTCTGTAAGTTGAAGAAAGCATTGTATAGACTCAAACAAGCACCAAGAGCCTGGTATGAAAGACTGGATAAGCGTCTTTTGAAGATTGGTTTCAACAAAGGTACTGCTGACAGTAGCTTGTACTTCAAAATTGATCATGAAAATATCTTGATTGTTGAAGTATTTGTTGATGATATCATTTTTGGAGGAAGAGATAATATGTACAAATCTTTTGCAAATCAAATGAAAAGTGAATTTGAGATGTCCACATTTGGGGAAATGAATTTTTTCTTGGGTCTACAAATCATTCAAACAAAGAAATGAATCTTCATTTCACAGACCAAATATGTGAAAGAATTGTTGTAGAAAATTTTGGGGTGGAAGACTCAAAACCAATGAGTACTCCCATGGCAACTGGATGTAAATTGAGCAATGAAGATGACTCTCCTAAGGTTGATCAGAAAAAGTACAGGTCAATGATTGAAGGACTATTGTATCTTACTCAAACTAGACCTGATATTATGAATGTTGTTGGTCTTGTTGCTAGATTCCAAACTGGTCCTAGAGAATCTCATGTCATGGCAATCAAGAGGATTCTCAGATATCTAAAAGGGACATTTGAGTATGGTTTATGGTATCCTAGAGATCATGATTTCTCTCTTCATGCATATACAGATGCGGATTGGGCAGGAGATGTGGATGACCGGAAGAGTACCAGTGGTGGAGCATTCTTTTTAGGGAAAAGATTGGTTTCTTGGTTGAGAAAGAAACAAGAGGCAATATATTTGTCCACTGCAGAAGCAGAATCTATTGTAGCAGCATGTAGTTGCACTCAAGTATTGTGGATGAAGCAAATGCTAAGAGACATCAGAGTGGAGTATGAGGAACCTATCACAATCTTCTGTGATAATTCAAGTGCAATAAATATATCAAAAAATCCGGTGTTGCACTCAAAGACAAAACATATATCCATCAAGTTTCACTTTTTGAGAGAAAGCAAGTAAACAAGAATGAAGTCATATTGGAGTTTGTGCCCTCCAAGGATCAGATTATAGACATTTTTACTAAACCTCTACCTAAGGACTCTTTTGAGTATCTCAAGGAGAAGTTAGGGGTTATTACCCCTCCGATTCTAAATTAAGGTGCACTGATGTGCATCAGTCTGGTGGATCTCACAGTCATATCTTATGGTCCAGATTGATGATGGGAAGCTGCTACTTAGGGGGAGCAGTTGGTATGATTCTCAGTGATGCAAGTATGTGCCCTTTGCCATTGATGTCAAAGGGGGAGAGAAGACGTGAAAAACAAAAGTGGTTGTCAATCAAAGGGGAAGCAGTAAAAGAAGAGAAGACATGTGAATGGTTGTTGGTGATATGGGGTGTTATGTCAGTCAATGAGGAGAAGTTCTTGTCTTGATGGTTAAAACAATTTTTCACATCATATGTTGCCATCAATGACAAAGGGGGAGATTGTTGCAAGTATGGGCCTAACTGGTGTTGTCATTGATGTCAACATACTCCTGTTGCATTGATGACAAGGATTGGATGAGTTGTATGCTGAGGATATTGAGAAAATTAGTCCTATCAGAAATAGAGAAGAACAATGAAGACAGTGAAGTGAAAATCCCAGCTAAGATGAAGATCAAAGGATGCACATCAAAGGGTTTGTAGATATGTGTCCAAAGGTGATCTAGTCAAGATTTGAGAGGTACGCATGAAGATTTGAAGAATTTATGGCCATATGAGTAAAATCGGTTCTGGCAGATGTTCAGAGGCGACAAAGTGACACAGACAGGTCCAGTGAGATCCGGAAATGCAATATCTTGTTTTGCGGATTTGGTGGAGTGTTTAGGAAGTCAATGTGAATTGACAACTCAATTGGTTCGTGGTCTGGAGGTCCGCAAGCATCTATTCCAATATGACAGTGATGACAGACTGTGTTCTTGAGGTTCCAAATGAAGGAGAGAATGATTTCAGAAAGCAGAAGTAGTGTGGATGTTCTTGGTGATTCAGGCAAGCTTGTGGGGTCTCTGGATTGTGTCTAGTTCGTGTTAGTGGTCCGCATTGAAGATTGAACTCGTAATTGAAGAATTACTTCCGGATGATGATGTTCTTCCTAAGTTTGGCCGACCGGATGAGTTACACATCTTGCAGATGATCTTGAAGATGTTCTGCGAAGCATGGCGTGTTCCTCAAAGAAGATTGAAGTCTTAGATCTATGTGGCCGACAGTGTGATGATCCACATGAAGTATTTTGTAATTAGTCAAGTTGTATTTGCTCTGTAAAGTATGCCGACTTGGATGATTATCCCAAAGTCAATGTCTTGTATAAATAAGAGTTGTGAAGTCATTTCAAAAAATCTTGGTGGAGATGAGAGTGTGGTAGAGAGGAGGAAAGCGAAAGGTAGAGCAGAAGTATTGGGCTTAAATGGAACTGACTCAAGCATGGTGAAGATGATATTCTTCAGTTCAAATATGTAATATTTATTATTCTGTAGACAGTGTGTCTCCTGTAGGCAGTGAGCCTCTTGTGAGCAGTGTGCTCGGGCAGTGAGCCCTAATTGGCATGTGCCATTTTATTCTTTTTATTCTTTTAACAGAGAATACAATCTTGGGTTAGTCACCCCGTGGTTTTTCCCTTAACCGGGTTTTCCACATTAAAATCTTGGTGTCATATGTGTTAATATGTTTCTGCTCTTGAATTGCTGCATTATGTTTCCATGATTGATTTATTATTATGCTGCTGAATTACAAGAAGGATTTAATTAATTAATAAGAGAAATTTTTGGGACAACTGATTCACCCCCTCTCAGTTGTCTGTCTTGAATCTAACAAGAGCTTCACTAAGCCACTACCACCTAGAGATGTATACTTTCAACACGCTCAGCTTCATGTGGCTCAACTTTGCCACCAGAAGAAAGTTATAGATGCCCACTCTATGCGTGGAGCCCTAATCAAAGCTTAAATCCATTGGCTTAAGATTGGAGACAAGGTCTCTAAGGAGTCTTTTTAGGCTCTGTGTGCTCATCATACATCTCAAACCATCAAACAAATCAAGGAAGGACAACAACTCTTCAATGAGCTCCCTAACATTCTTCAAGCCTTCATCTAACAGTATGAGAAATTTTTTATTGCTCAAGAGTATACTCTAGCTTACAATGATGCTTTGCAATAATGCCTTAATGTGGTTCCTTGTCAAGTTTCCACATCCCAATGTATTCTTTGTGATAAACTTCTCACTAAAGATGATTTGTGGGAGGTTGTATTTTCTATATCTAATGACAAAGGCCTTAGTTTGGATGGATTCCCGTGTGAGTTCTATAAAACCTTTTGGGTGGAGACCTCCACCAAGTTTAACTGGAGGATTTTCATCAGAATTCATTAGGAAGCATAATTAACAAAGGGAATATCAAATTCACACCTAAAGCTAGCAGTTCAAGGAAAGTTACAACTGGCAGACTATCACTTTGTTGAATGTCTCCTACAAGATCATTGTCAAGGCTCTTGCTCTTAAGCTTATGCCACTAATCCCCTAGCTAGTATGCCCTAAACAAACTGGTTTTATAAAGTCATGTTACATTCTTGACAATATTATTACTATGTGGGAAGGGATGGAATGGGTTTGATGTTCTCAGTAGCCTATAATGTTTATCAAAATTAACTTCGCCAAGGCTTATAACTGCATTGAATGGACTTTAATTCTTGCCATGCTTTAGAGGCACTTGGTTTTGGGCCCTATTTTATTGATTCTGTTTAGATGTTATTTGTTTATGTCTCAGCTTGCATCACCATTAATGGTCAATAGTCGAAGCCTTTTGGGCTTTTTCAATCCTTTCGTCAAGGTTTCCCTTTAGTCCTGACACTTTATGTACCTGTGGCTAAAGGTTTTGACTATTTATTGACCCATGCAATCTCTTAAAAGCTTGTTAAAGGCATTACTTTTCCCAGTTCTTCTAACCTGTTGGTTAAAGGTCATTTTGCTAATGATTCTTTCCTCACTCTTATTAAGGATAAGAAAATTTGCAACTAGCAACCTATCACTTTGTTGAATGTCTCCTACAAGATCGTTGCCAAGGCTCTTGCTCTTAAGCTCAAGCCGCTTCTCCCCCAACTAGTTACAAGTCCTAAACAAATTACTTTTATCAAGTAATGAAACATCCTTGACAATATTATTACTATGTGGGAAGGGATTGAATGGGCCCGATGTTCTCAATAGACTACAATATTTATCAAAAATTTGCCAAGGCTTATGACCACATTGAATGGCCTTTCATTCTTGCCATGCTTTGGAGGCACTTGGTTTTGAGCCCGATTTTATTCATTCTGTTTAGATGTTTTTTGTTGATGCCTCAACTTGTATCACCATTAATGTTCAACAATCCAAGCCATTTGGGCTTTTTCAATTCATCCGTCAGGGTTGCCCTTTAGTCCTGACACTTTATGTGCTTGTGGTTGAAGGCTTTGACTATCATTGACCCATGCGATCTCTCCAAAGCTTGTTAAAGGCATTGCTTTGACCAATTCTTCTAACTAGTTGGTTAATGGTCATTTTTATGACTATTTCCTCACTCTTATTGAGGATGAAAATAATGTCAAACAAACTCTTCTTTGCCTTGATGTATTCTTCCAAGCCTTTGGTTCAAGTATTCAATGGTAAAAGACCCAGTGTTATAGGTAGACCTTTCTTCTTAAACCTGGTTGGTAAATAATTATGGTTGGAAATGGATTGATCATGGGGATTTCTTTCATTTTTTGGGGATTCCCTTTACTTTCCAGGATTTTCTTGCTATCCTCTAGCAAGCTATTGTTGCTAGGATTGAGAAGAAATTGAGCTATTATATTACCAAGCCTCTTTCTCTCGTTGGTAAATTCCAAATTTGCCGTAAAATTTTGGTAGCCACTCATGTTTACCACTCCTCTTGCTAGGTGCCTTCGAAGGCCTCTTATTTAAAAGTTGAGAAGATCTTGCTTGGGAATTCTATTGTCTTCCTCACGATGCTAGTGGTTTAGGATTGCTTTCAATCCATTATCAAGACATTGTTTTATGTGCTAAATGGATTATTAGGTTCCTGGAAGGGAATGATGCATGGAAAGTTCTCATCAGACATTGTATCCTTTCTAGTGTTCCTTCTGAGCATCTAACTTGGAAATCCCTCAATCTCTATGCTCTCCTCACCATGAGGGAACACATCCAAATTCAAGGCACATTTGTTATTAAGAGCATTTGGAAAGCCTAGGAGTGTATTAAGTGATGGCTTCTATGGGAAAAAAATGACTTTTGCAATGGCCTTTCAATCAATCAACAGTGTATGTGGTGGTCCTTGGTTCTTTCCAGTCAAGATTGTCCTCTGGTTAAAGCTCCTTGAGTTCATGCTTTGAAATTTTTAAACGAGGGATTAAATTTCTTCTTGATCTTATTAACAAAGTTACCAAGAACTTTCTTTCTTGGCCAAAGTTCAAGCTAAAATTTAAGCTTTTTAATAAAGATCAAGAGACTTTTTAGACTGTTATTGATGCCATTCCTTCCCACATAGTTCAAAAAATTGGGGTTAGGTCTTTCAAGCCCTGGTGGAAAGATTAGAAATGGTATCTTGACACACCATTTTATAATTATAGACCTTCTAAAGGATATTTGTGAATTTCATCTCATCTCCCAATGGTAGAATAGTTAAACCACCATTTGTAGCTTTAGTCTTCTCTTAGCATTTGGCACCACCAATTCCAGTCCATTTGGTTAGCCATTCTTGAGCCTAAGTTGGCTCAATTTGCATGGTGCATTCTTTACCAAGCTCTTCCACTTGGTTCTCATTTAACTCATTTGAGAGTTCTTGACCCCATTGTCCATTCTATGGATAGTTCGAGACTCTCAAGCATTTCTTTTGGTTTTGCCCTAGAGCTCAAGAAGCTTGGAATTGGATACATGTTTCTTCAATCCTTTTTGGTTTGACCCCTTCTCATGGTATATGGTTTTTCTAGGAGACTAGCCTTGTCTCTCATTCAAATATACCTAGATTTGGTATGCTTTTAGGGTGGAAATTCTCTTCAGCATTTAAAAAGATAGAAATTTAGCTCTCTTTTTAGGTTATTCAGCTAATGTTCCCCTTTTCTCTATGTACGCTAAAGCTATGATTTGTTCTAATGTGCTTATGCATATTCAGATGCAAGCTAGCAAGGTTGCACTTGAGGTGATGCAACTATAGGAGCTTCCTGACCACTCGGGCAATGTCCCTTGCATGATTTCCAGAGTTCCAGCCCCTTCCTCTTCCCCTCCTCAAGGGTGTCAATGTGGTCGTAGCCAATTTGCTAGACATGATCGAGGATATTAGTCCTATGGATCTCAACCTTTGAGGGCTAGGGATCATGCACCTCGTGTTTGGTCTCAGCGTTCTTAGCTTCCATCTGCCTCCTCTCATGGGCGTGGTGTTCCTGGTTGGTCGAATTATAGCAAGTTTCCTCACCTGAAGTTGGTTATTTCCCCTGTTTGTGCTCAAAAACCTGTAGATGACTCTCTGGAGGAAGAGGGTTCTCTCATTGGTTGGGAGCCTAGTGATGACAGTTCAATCCCTAGTGATGTTTGAGGAAAACCAAATGACAAAGATCCCCCTCCTATCAATGTTGCTTTTGTTTCTTAATAGCTTGTTTATTTTGTGATGTTTGGGTTTGGCCCCATTTAGACTTTCATCTTTGTTTTGGACTTTGTCCCACATAGACTTTGAGGGTGTGGCTCTTTACCACTTGCCATTTTTTTGTGAATATTGTATTATTAGATCTTTTTAACTTTTTAAAAATTAATAAAGACTTTATTCATTAAAAAAATTAGGTAGCCTTTTTGTTAAGTGGTTGTAATGGTATGGAATATTTTTGCTACTACTTTTGGTTTTATAAGTTGCTAGTTTTTGTTTGTGATAGGGTTATTAATGTTTTTATTGGTATATATTTTTAATTTATTTGCCTTGGTAATTGTGTTATTGAAAAATTATTTGCTTCTTCTATATTTGATGATTTTTCTTGAATTTATTTTCTCAATAAAAATTGCAAGCTAATTTTGTCATTGAATTCTTGTGTTATAATGGTTAAAAAAGTAAATTTACATTTGTTAAAAATAGGAAAAAGAAATTTCAACATTTTGTCAAGTAATTGCCTAGTATAATCTTAATGCATTGCAATAATGTAGATCTTTAAACATTTAGGAAAATGTATCTTAAGACACATACATTTTCTATCAAGACATAAATCATATTAGTTTTCTTCAAAATTTGTGCTAATACCCTCTCTCAACTAGTGGTTTGGTTTTTCCTTTTTCCATGGAAATTGTACGCGAGAAATTGGTGATAGTTGTTTAGCACGTTGCATACAAGAAATAGAACACATTTCAAAAACTTGTTGGCAATGGTGATTTCAGCTTATACCAAGGAAGGACATGGTGAAGACACATTGGCGTTGTTTAATGAAATGAAAGAGACTCAAGTGCAACAAAACCAACATACCTTTGCGGGCGTCCTCTTGGCTTGTGCCAATTTGAGGGTGTTGAAGATTGGTAGGGAGGTCCGTGAACAAATAGAAAATTTTGCATTCCAACGAAATATGTTTTCGGACAATGCTCTTGTAGATATGTATGTGAAATGTGGGAATAGCAAGGATGTAAGAAATGTATTTGATAAATGCCTAAACAAGATGTGTTGTGGAATTTTACGATCGTAGTAAGGGTTCTTTTAATGGCTACTATTTGTTGATTGGTTCTCTTCTTTCTAGAATAGCCTATTTGTTAGATGTTGTAGTTGCAATTGCCCTCATGGACATGAATACAAAATGTGGAAGTGTAATAGAATGTGATAGCATAGATTGTAATGATTGTAAGATATGCACAAACTATATTTGTTAAAAAGGATTTAGAAACTTTTAAGCAAATATAATTGGTAGGTGCAAATCTAAATCTCAGAACCTTCGCTAACATGCTTACTGATTGTGCCAATATGGGAGCTTTGGAATAGGGTATGGACATCCATCAAAGTATAATGCATAGAGGGATTTTGTTAGATGTGGTTGCAACTACCCTAATAAACATGTATACAAAATGTTGAAATATAGACAAAGCACATGAACTATTTGACACAATGTCTCAAAGAGATGTCTACAAAGATTGAAGATAGAAAAATATTCCTAGTCAGGTTTTCAACCACTATTTTCATTATTTTCATTTGTGCATGAGCAAGGTAGTGACTATGTCAATCCAAGAGGAAATTTTCATTTGGTCAAAGGTCATGAGTATATCCAACAAATCTTAAACTTTTCAACTTCACTTGTTCTTTTAATTCTTTTTGTTTTGTTCAACATCCAACCACTTCTTCTGATGTATCACTCTTGTTGAACAATGTAGATTTATATCCATGGGATATATGTGTTGCTTATATGCAATGACTACAAGATACAAGCAAGTTTTAACTAATGTTTCATATTTCTTATATATAATTTTCTTTGATTTTTATTACAAAATGGCCATGTAGATGATATCATTCTTGGTTGTGGTATTGATGCTTCTTGTAATTACTTCGCTGATAATTTAGTCACTAGTTTACTTTATACCATACTCTATTCTATATATTATAATTTGGCTCAAAGCTTGCTTGCATTTTCTTTCATGATTTGGAAATTGTAAATAAGTTGTCTTTGTTGGAAGTCAAGTGATTGAATATCAATTTTATGCTTAAGAGAATTTGTTAATACATGCATTTTATCCATCTCAAGGATTTGTTTGTACTTTTTCATGTTTTTGTCCTAAGTAACATGTTAGGAGAATATTTTTATAGCAATTTTCTTTGGTCTTGCAACTATTTTCTATTGTGTGACCTTAGGTCTCAATTTTAATAGTTTTTTTTGTCTTACTAGGGGCATAGTTTCTTTTGATGGCAATATTTTAAGTGTTGGCTCAAAATTGTTTTCTTGTTTTTTGTTTTAGGCCTTCTTCAATCATAAAGCCAATGGGAGTTTTATGAAATCAAGAGCCTAGAGCTAAAAGGAAGAAGACCATGCAAAATCCTAATGATTTGATTGAGTTAGACATTGATGTTTGAGACAATTGATTAGTGTGTGATTTGTATCTTTATGCATGTGAGATTAAGACCAATTTTGAAGGGCTTTGTCATAACAACATTGCCCCATGCTAGTCTTTTGTATAGCTTTTATTATTTTCTATTAACCTGTATCTATTCAAATAGCTATATTATGGATATCTAATCAACCTAGATCTATTGTGGATAGATAACATTGCATTGCCAATTCTTCAAGAATCAAGTATTCATGTTTTCTAGATAGATTAAGGTGGATGCATAGTTGATCATTTTGTTAGTGAGTTGTCTATGCCAAAAGAGCAAAAAACTAGTTTAAATAATACAAGTGGTTAGACAAATGGTATACTTATCTATTATTGTAGGAAATAAAGAATTAATATCCCACTTCAAATCATCCAATCTAGGTCCTTTTTTAAAAGATGCCAAGGGGCTAAAAAATTGCAAGGTGCTTAAGAATTTCTAGTTTTCTAGTTGTGGGTGTTTAATAAAGGTATTGATTTCTTATAAACTGGATGTGGGACCATTTGAGTTAAAATTTAAAACTTGTTCATTTAAGTATCACTCTATCTATCAAACCTATTTAAAAGGGTACCGAAATATTGGTGTGTAGAACTCTTTTTAAAGTTCCAATGAGAACTAGTTTTCCTTGAGATATGAGTTTTAATAAGTGGCCCAATTTTCTTTGTGGTATGGTGGGATGAAAGCAAAGGAGATTAAATATGGTTGCTTTTCTCTTATTCTGGCAATCTTGAGGTACTTTTTGAAGTGTAAAACTTACCATTAATGTATTTTTAATAACAATTTCACCTTACGAAAAACTCGTATAGATTATGTTGTGAGTATGTCTAAAATGGAAGAGAACTCCTGGGAGTAGCTATATGGTGGAATTAATTAATTGTGAACTAACTTTGTTTTTATTTTTCTTTCATATTTGCTCTCTATGGGTTGTATAGTATAGTATGTAAGGTATGGCTATTAACCCTCTATTCATTTTGCATAGCTAAATTTCTTCACCGGTCAAGTATGAAACAACTACAAATACAAATATATGTCAGAACAATGAGAGTGGATGGCTCAAAGTATATAGGTGGCAGGCAATGATATGCTTGACTCCTTGCTTAGGCCATGAAGCTTTTTAGTGTGTAGTCAAATTCATGCTTGTGTTTATTTTACAAATCGGTCATTTCAACAAGATGTGCTTTTCATGTGTGAAATATGATTTGCATTGCATGCTTCACAAATAGGGAATTTCAATAGTATAGGCAATTGTATTGTTCTATATTTTATACATTTGTATAACATCTTCTTAAGTTGTGGGCATGTTTAAAAAATGGAAAAGATTTGCTGCTCTATGGAAATTGGTATATGGTGGAAATAATTAATTGTGAATTAACTTTGTAAAATAGACATAGGAGCAAGGATTTGTTTAAACACTAAAAAACTTCATCACCTAAGGAAGGACTCAAGCATATCCTTACCTGCTACCTAGATACTTTGAGCCTATGATATTTGAAACACATTCTTACAGACAAGTAAAAGAGGCTTTTACCCCTAAATGGCATATTTGAAAGTGTAAATTTTTTAATTTGTTTGTCTTAGTAATTGTGCAAGTGGAAAAATTATTCCCTTCCTCTATAATTGATGGTTTTCCTTGAATTTATTTTCTTGAATAAAACTACAAGCTAATTTTTTGAATGGGCTTTTTACATATTTTATTGATTAAGAAAAAAAATATATTTGTTTGAAACAGAAAATTAAGATATAAAGAAAAATTTAGTTTTACATTTGTACCTTAATCTTTAGGTTAAAAGTTTGTTTCCCACACCTCCTAACATTTTTTTTACCTTTTTACCTTTGATTGACTATTACATATACATAGAATATTTTTCCTTTTTTTTTTTTACTTTTGACAGGTAATACAATATATTTATGAACAATATAAAAAAAGTGACACATGTATGTTGCTGATTTTATCTAATTTATATCTATTAATTTTATTTTTAAAATTTGATTTCTAATAATTAAATTGTAGATGTTACAATATTTTCTACTTTCAAACTTCTCATTCTAAACATAAAATAAATTAATTACATTATAATCTTTAAGCTCTTTTTTTAGTGTTGAAATTTAAATCTGTCTTAATATTTATCTTTTTATTTTCTAATTTATATCAAAACATTAACTGAATCACATTAAACTATCCTTCTAACTTTTAACAAAGACTACATCTGCAGCACAGCCGTTGTTTGATATAGTAAACGTTATTAAAATCTTTCATTCATTGGAAAGGTGCAGAAAGTAAACGGAATTTGGCTCTCACTCCACTGCTGAAGTAGCAAGAGATTTAGCTACCCACGACTCAATCATCACCTGAGAATGGAGATTCTGGTCGGTGGGCACAAAATGCCCCGCTCTCGCTACAACAACATGCGTCAGATTTGAATAAGAGCGCACATATCCAGCCTGCACGTTTGACACCTGCCATATTTTTCTCTCCGACCTCCAAAAATCAGCCATGCCATTCCATTCCAGAGTGCGCATCCAGTCTTGTGTGGATACAACGCCGTCCCTGAGATCGAATTGGCCCTGATACAACAAAACTGGGATTTTGAAGAGAAGGCTTTCCACCATCCATTTAGTGCTCTTCATAATGTCCTCTCGCATCCTCACGCTCACGGCGTTGCTGCAGTCCACCCAGGTGGCGTTGGGATGAGCGTTGAGAGCCTGTTTTACAGCGCGCTGGTTAACGAAGAGGCCGAGGTAGTCAGTACCGTTATCGAAACTGGAATAGGGAACCGTCCGCCTGATGTCGTAAAGGGATGCAAGGCCTGTTGTGTTTTCCAGCCACCCAAGAACGCGGTTTCTTGCAATGCGGGCCTCGTTCCATTTTTGCTGAGTGGTGAGTGTGACGGCCTGTTGCTGTAAGCTTTCAAGGTGGAGCTTCTGTTCGGAATCGATCAACCCCATGGCGTAGGCCACGGTCGCATGCGACTGTATCTGCATTTACATGGATTATATTTCCAAAGAATACATCTGAGCTATTCCATTCATAAATTTGTGGACAGTAAATGCAATGAAATTACATTTATAGAAAATACAAAGAAGAGATGTGGTGACATCTTACTTTCATTTAAAAACATAACTATACCTAAGTAAATAAACTATCTAAATAAGCTTAATGCATGGTATAATAAATGCATAGTTACATAAACAATCCTCTTCGATGGTGCAAGTTTGTTAGGATATGCCACACATAAAATGAAATGTGATAGCCTTGTTAGTTTACCTTTTCTTATGAGTGTGATGAAAATTTACTCTTAGTTTATTAGATTATCCCACAACTAAAATTGGTGAGTCTTTGCAAAAAAAATTTCAATAAATTGCTATTTGAACTCATGTATTCCCATTTAACAATTAAAAAAAAATTGATTGATATTGTGCTAGTTAATTGAAAATAAAGTAAATGAATTATTTAAAAATATATATTTTCATCATTATGAAAACTTGTTGGTAAACAAATTTGTTGCTTTAAAATAATCTTCTTGAGTAACTCCGTTTGCCCTTGGATTAGCAACAACCTGCTCACAACAGTGGAAGAATCGCAGGTCTATGTCGATTCCTCTCTGTGTTTGAGAGGGGCAGCTCTCTCGTATGATAGGGGTATTTGGATTTTCTGAAATTATAAGAACAAAAACAAAGAAATAACAAACACTAATGATGAAATAAGAGTTAAACTTATGAATTTAAGTTCCATGCATCCAAGTAGAGATACCAAAACTTGATGCGAAATATCTTTCTCACAATGCAACTTTGAAAGGAAAGCACATGATCATTATTGATGAAACATACGAATACCAATGACAACACATGAAATCGAGTTGAACACACATTCAAATATTTCTTTATTGCTTTCAAATTTGAATAACATTATTTGAGTCTTTCATACACTATCATGTGAAAAAGTGGAACCCCCTCTGATTGAAATACAATGAAGTATATATAGGTGAGGTTAGTAACCACCTAGGGTAACTAACTCAACCACTTTTATAACTACTTGGAGTAACCAACTCCTTTTTTTAAGTGCATTGATTTTGAATAACTTTCTTTCTTTTACAAAGCTAGTTGCATAGAATAACTACCTCACTTAGGCACTTAAAAGAATTATTATGTGAGAAATAGTTAGGATGAACCTAACTTTACAATCAAAAGAGAGAAGATCAAACTCGAAAGAGAAGACTCAATCATGATCATTATTTACAAAACAAGCCAAAAATCATGACTTGAGCTACACACAAACACAACAAAAATGAAAACTATACAATATGCAAACTCGCATTTATTCTCTGCTTGTCGATGGCGCCAAACTGACGGAGTGGTGAACTCTGAAAACTGATTTTGCAGCCTGGATTCTCTTTCTCTAAACATTCTGAAAAGTCGAATGGCCAGGGTGACAGATTTGCCCTTAGGAATCAGGGTGTTTTCTATCCTCATCTTCCAAGTTTTCAAGCACTTGTGGACATTACTCAATTCTGCCACCATGCTTGGTATTTGGGAGATGAAAATCTTCAATGAAGTATAGAGATCGACCAACTTGTCCATTGTGTTCTCGTTGAAAACTTCTCTATTGAAAAATTGTCGATCAATCATATTCTGAAAATCATTTTGAATTACCTGCGATTCTCCCATCAATGATGCATTCAGGAGGATGGCACCGAGCTGACCTTGAAGCTTTGCAGATACTCGTTCACAAGCAAGCATTAACTTTTCCTGTTCTGTTGAAACTTGGTCAATAATTACTAATTTCCAACTTATGCTCTCTGTCCAAATTTCCAAGTAATTTTCTTCTGTACCAGGTAGAATCTTTTCTGCCACGTGGATATTAACATCAATCTCCATCATTTTTGCAAAATCTTTCAGGATATTTTTCCAAACAGCTTCTTCTTTCCTGACATTTTTCAACTCTTTTTCAATGACCTCCTTTTTTATTAAGGCTTCATCATGCACTGCCTTTGCCTTAATAATGAAATCAAATGCAATAGATTTGATTTTGTTCACCCAATTCTCAATGGTTTTTCCATAAACTTGATATTTTTGCAGACTGTCAATAGTACCTTTTTCAATTTCTCCTTCTTGGCCCCAGATGGTTGATTGATGACCAATGCTAAGTGGCATGGTAGAAGTGTCGACTATGGTCTTCAAATAAGAAGACAGACTCTGTACTGCTTCTCCCTCCCTTTCGGTCCTTTCTACCAGCCTTGCGGCTACGACATTGAAGTTTTGTATGTCGGCCTCATGAGTGGATGGGCCCATATCAATCCTTGACACAACAAAGTCCGCCAGAGTGGCTTCATTCACATTTCTTTCAGAAGTGGGCTGAGCTATCTCAAGGCACATGTTTCCTGAATTAGAATCGGTTTTTATTCTCGAAGTCACCTTAATCTTCTTCGGCTTCTCATATCTCTTGAAGAGATCAGAAACTGTACTGAATTCAGGAATCACTAGTTCTTCTACCTTCCTTTTTTTCAATAGGCTTTGTTCTAACCATGGTAGTGAAAGATCTTTTGATAGCTCAAGTGCATTGTCTAATTGGAGATCTTGTTTTTCAGGTATTGGTGAGGCTGCTTTCTCTTTAGCTTTTTCTATTTGATACACTGGATCCTTCGAGGAAGTAGGCTCCATAACTGAAGTAGAATGTGGTACTTCAAGGAGAGGGGATTCAATGAGTATGGAAGAAGATGTGGTCAGTATGGCTTCATCAAACTCTGGATCAAATAGGACTTTTTCTTGTTCCTTTCTTTTTCCTGAAGTAGAACCTATCTCTTTTTCCTTCGACCTTGGTTTCTTCTTCTTCTGCCTGGGTTCATCTCCACATATGTTTTGGAGATTGCTTCTCCTCAGAGGGTCTTCATCTCCACCACTTCCTTGGGTTCTCTAGTGAGAAAGAACGTCAATAACTGGTGTGTGGGAAGGAACTGATGAAGTGGAACTATCCTGGTCACTTCTTCCTCTTGGTGTCTCTTTCCTACTTACTGGTCTCGTTGCAGTCATCTGGGATATCTTCTTCTTGATCTAGGCTTCTGACTTCTTGATCACGAAACTAGTTCTTTCTTTGACATCTCTAACCTCTGGATCTGCCCAATTAAGAGCAGGAAGAGGTTGAGCCTGGATTTCTTTAAAATAGAATGGATCAATCAGATCCGATTCATCATCTTCAATGCCTTCAACGACCCATTCCATCTTGAAATCTTGAATCTGCTTCAGAGTAAACCTTGTCTAGTCTCTTTCTCTGACTTCAAACTCGTCTTTACAATCTTCCCAAAAGTCTTCGAGATTGGGGAAATGAAAGTATCCAGGACCAAGCTTCAAATTATTCTTGACATATCCCTTGCTGTCAAAGGGGAATCTCATCCGGTATGTATACAAGTTGATCATGGCTAGGGCCTTCTCCATATTTTCAGCCCTTGAGCTGGATTCACACTTGTAGTGACTGAGACAAATAGGGAATGCCACCCCCTTGTTCTTCCTATCTCAACATTTCTTTTGAACTAATACCAGCTGTCTGCAAAGCTCAACCAAAACAAGCTTGTCATCCACATACCTTGGCAATTTAGAAGGGTAACCATCAAATCCTCCAACTCGAAGATAGGTGAACCTTGGAAACTGAATGAAGTAGCTACCATACTTCTTTATTAACAATGATGCTTCTTTTGAAATTCTGAGAGCTATATTTCTTTGAAGTAACCTTACTGCAAGCATTGTGAAAGCATCATTCACTCGTCTGAAACATACAAAGCTTTGTTCTAACTGCAACTGCCTGTAGTAATCGTAAACTTGTGTTTCCTAATTAAGGACAGCTGTGGTAGTTAAACCAGGCCATGATCTCAAATTGGCAATGGCATATACCAAGTAGGATGACATGTGGAATCGTTGACTGGTCTTGAAGTGAATTAGCTGGTCATGTATGCAGTCACTGATAAGGCGGCCCCAATCAATAAATTGTTTTCCTGCCAATATGACAATGATGAAGAGATACATCCACATTTCAAACTCAGTTGAGTCGGGGCTGCCTATCAACCTGTAAAGAAGGGCAATCAGATAGAAGATCTCTTTGATAAAAAGAGAACGGTGTAGTGTTTTAGGAAGCTGGGACTGTCCACCTCTTGGTTTTACCATCCATTCCTTAGCCAAATTGTTCAAGCATTTGCTCCTATTGTCACTAAAGTACTTATAGGCCTTCTGTTTATCAACACAGATGAACTTTTCTTTGTAAGGCAATCGAAGAATGATGGCGATAGAAATCCCATCGAGTTTAGCTATCAGGTGCCCATCAATGGATCTGATCTCTCTGGCTTCGAGATTGTACCTTTTTGCACATTCAATTACTAGCTCCAGACATTGGACAGCGGTGGGAAAACAAGCTGCATTGACTAGGCCACTCTCTGCAATCCTTCGGGACAATTTTGATCGTTCTCCTTCTTTCAATGACTTCCTGATTTCCTGTAGATCAATATGGCCTATTTTAGTATCAAATACCTCCCGAAGTGTGGTGTCGATCATAGGAGCATACTCGTAATTTTGAGGCTTATACTTCATGATGGTGTTTTCACAAGTTTAATAATATAAACTGTTTAACCAGCTTTGCTAGAAGGACTGAAAATCCTTTACAATGAATATCCTGAGTGTTTTCAACTATAATATATGGCAAATCTTTCGTCCCAAAGTTCTCATTTTGACACAGGTTGTGGTCTTGGTTCACTACAGCCGGTTGTATTTGCTTGAGAGTTTCTGAAGTCTTTTCAACAAAACCATCTTATGCATAACCCGTGGTCATTACATTTTATGAGATGACATTCATTTGAGGTATTCTTTTAAACTGTTGCTAAAGGTTGTCTCTGCATTCACATTTTGCATATATGTCTCCCAAAGCATTTCAAGCTATAATATTTCTTGCAATCATTGCGCTCCATGAGATGACATTTTATTAAGGCATTCTATCAAACAGTTCTGGTGCACTTGTCCATGCTTCAGCATCTGCGTATATGTCTTCCAGAAAACTTGCACCTGCAACATCTAACAAAACCTTCCTTCTTTCATCACATTTGGATGGATGTCTACTCCTGTTTGAAGGCTTCCATTTTGGCACGGGCTGGGAGGATGTTGGCGGTTTGACAGCTACAAACTGCATTCAACGAATCCATTTTGTAAATTTCTTTCGTTCATGACACTCCATGGGACCATGTTTCACAGAGACATTCTACCAAACAGTGCATGTGCATTTTCTAATGCTTCCACATTTTGCATCAATGTCTACCATTTTAAAAAAAAAAGCGGTGGCAAATATTGTATCTGAAAGAAATTCCATTCTCAGCTATGCTTTGATGGATACCCAAACCTTCCTATGATAGATGCCACGAGCTAATAGGGAGAGGATGCTGGCAAAGGTTATGGAATCTGGTTTGAAAACTGCCAGTCGTATTCGTTTGGAAGTTTCCATAACCTTTCCTGCAACTCCATTTCGTGTATATCTTGCAATCATTGTATTTCATTAGAGGAAATCTTTGTGGTGTTTTACATTGAGAATGCCTCCACATCCTACATGCAAGCGCACTGTCGCACATGCAAATGCAATAGTTTGAAATATAACATTATTTACGGGGGGAATATAGGCGAATTTAAAGGCATGTGGAGAGTGGAAGGTTGGTGGTGTAACAACGTCTCCTTCTTCGAAATCTTTAGGAGTTTCGATAACCTCATCGGACCTAAGAGATACTCTCATAATTGGGAATTGCCTCCGATATCAAGAGTATGAATTCTCATCGGTGTTTTGAGCATCCTTGAAAACTTGTCGCGGATATTAAGAACTTTTAAAACCGAACACTTTCTCCGATGAAGATAGTGGCAAAAATGCAATTCATATTAGTTTTGAAGGCCGGTTGCATGGCTGATGAACTCTACTTAGTTTAATATCGGCACTTTAGGCGACATTCAAAAGTTTGTCAAAGGAAAATGAACACTTCGCAACTGAGCACTTTTGAGTTGTGACTTGACATAGAAAATTCTGAAATAAACGTTTATATTTTGGCAAGTTTGAGATGAGGCCAACAACTGGCTCTGACTGGGGACAAGGACCTTGCGGACGCAGAATGAACCTAGAATCTCTGGAAATGAATAGTGTCTTAAATCCATTGGGCAAAATAGAGTCAGGAAAGGGAGAGCTTACTGGAATAACTTTAAAAGTGCACGGACAAGCCAAAAATGAAACAAGGAGAGGAACAAAGCAATAAGAATTGAAACACACCCAAAAATTCCTAATTAACCTATGTACAAAGACAGAAAACAATATGTCTCACTGATTGAAATGCTTTAGATGTTGCCCATTGTATGGAAGGGGCAACGGTGTTCCACTCATGTATGCAAGATAGAAAGAATTCTCTCCACATGCTTCTCTAATCCAGAACGGTCCTCTCCAGAGAGAGTCAAATTTACCATGAAGACCCTTCGGCTCCTTTTTCTTATCCCAAAGTAACACAAGGTCGCCAATATTGAATTGTCTTACTCTAGCTTTTTTATCAAATAGTTCTTTCACCCGAGTTTGATGTTCCTTAATCCTATCAACAACTTCTTCTCTTTGCTCTTCTAACTTAGTGAGATAAGCGATCCTTTTCTCGAGTGTGTCTCTGAACTCTTGGTTCTCAAGTATATCTTGTAGTTTTAGCGCGGATAGCTCCAAGGGTATTGGCAATTTGGCTTCTATACCAAAGAGTAGCTCAAACGGTGACAACCCGGTGGCTCTCTTCTTGGTCGTACGATCAGCCCACAATGCTTCATACAAATGTTTATGCCACGTTCTCTGATTTTCACCAACTAATTTTCGGAGAATGTGACAATATTCTTATTACTAGCCTCAACTTGACCATTCCCTCGAGGATAATAATCTGACGCGTGAGAAAGAATGATACCATATCTATAGCAAAAAGATGATATCACATGAGAAGAGAAGTTAGTGGCATTGTCGGTGACAATCTTATTTGGTACCCCAAATCTCACTAGAATGTTTTGTTTGATAAAATCGCAGATCACTTCGGAAGTGGTTTGCTTTACTGGGATAGCCTCAATCCATTTAGTAAAATAATCTGTTGCCACAAGAATATGAGTGTGGCCTGCACTAGAGTGCGGATTGATATGACCTATAAAATCGAGACCCCATTGTTGGAATGGTTCTTCAATGACCATTGGTTTGAGTGGCATAGCTGCAAGTTGTACTTTTCCTTTAAACTGTTGACATGACTCACATTTCTTGACCCATTCATCTGCATCACAGAACATGCCGGCCAGTAATAGCAATTCCTTAGAATTTTAAATGCAGTAACTGAAGAGGAGAAATGACCCCCAAATGCTTCATTGTGGAAAATCTGGAGTAACTCCTTTTGTTGCTCTTTATCTACACATCGTAAGAATGTGCCATCGATCCCTTTCTTATAGAGAATATTATCCCAAATAATATATTTTGCAGCTTTTAACTTGATAGTTCTTTTCTCTTTTGGAGTTAGATGAGCCGGGCATTCTCCATATGTAAGAAAGTATGCTATGTTCGAGAACCATTCATCTGTCAATCCTACAAACAACACTTGAGGCAGCTCAGCATTCTTTTCTGGAGATTCTCCAACTGTGCCATTTTCAGCTATGAGCTTACATAAGCCTCTCCCTCGTACCAATTTGGTTGGCTTAATATCAATATCATATTCTTGAACTTTGGTAATCCAAGAAGCCCTTTTATTGACACCTATTTCTTGCTGAGTAAGTATGGTTTTGATCGAAGTGTCCGATACAAAGACCTTAGAATGTGAATTGAGGATATAGAATCTGAAATGCTTTACTACCTTGACTACTGCATAAGCATGCTTCTCTGCTAGAGAATAATTCAACTCATGCTTTTTCAGATCATAAATGCAATAGGTGCTTCTATATGATCATCATTTTGTTGTGTCAAGATAGCAGATAAAATATGTTCCGAAGCATAACAATATATAATGAAGTCTTTGGAAAAATCAGGATGAACTAAAACTGGAGCATTTGCAATTGCATTTTTAATGTCTTGGAATGCCCTTTTGCCTTGTTCAGTCCATTTGAAGACCACTTTATCTCTCATCATGTCTACAATGTGGTGAGTTAATTCAGAGAAATCTGGTACAAATCTCCTCAAGAAATTGATCTGGCCAAAGAAGGACCTCACTCCAGGTTTGCTTGATGGTAATGGCAACTTTTGGATAGCTTCAACACGTTCAGGATCAATTCGGATCCCATCTTTAGACACAATGCGCCCTAGTAGCTTTCCTTCAGTAACCCCGAAAATGGACTTCTTGGGGTTTAGAGAGATTCCTTGTTCACGGCAATGCTGTAAGACCATCTCCAGATGTTGAATATGGTCTTCTCTTTTTCTTGAGAAGACAGTGAGATCATCCAAGTATACCACAATAATCTTGTTTTTCAAATCTCTAAAAGAGAGGTCTATAGCACGTTGAAAAGTTGCACCGGCATTGATCAACCTGAATGGCATTCGATTGTAAGCTAGAGTTCCCAAAGGCGTTGTAAAAGCAGTTTTATGTTGATCCTCTCGGGCAATTTCTATCTGATTATACCCGGAAAACTCATCAAGTAATGACATCATTTTAGATCCAGCAACGGTTTGCAAAACATGATCCATCACGGGTAAAGGGTAGTTGTCTTTTAAAGATGCTTGATTAAGATTGCGGAAATCAACACAAATCCTTATTTCGCCATTCTTCTTCCTCACAAGAACTATATTTGCTACCCAAGTTGAATGATGAATGGGATATATAATTCTGGCCTTTAACATCTTATCAATCTCTGCAAAGGTAGCTCTAGCAACTTTAGGATTGAATTGCCTCTGTTTTTGCCTAAAAGGAGTAGCCCCAGGTTTAAGAGTGATATAATGCTGAAATTTTCCACCCCTGAAACTCTTCAAATCATCATAACACCATGCGAACACGTCCTTGTATTTGACCAACAGGGTGATGAGCTTCTTTCTTTCTTCTGGTGAACATGCTTTGCCAATGCAACAATTTTAGGATCATCCTTAGTGCCTATGTCTACTTTATCATACTGAGAAGGATTGGGATTTTTCTCTTGGTCCTTATTCTTCAAATAGCAATCGTGCTTATCAAACAATTTCTCTAGAGTAATCAAACCTTTTGGGATGGTGTTCCCCTTTAATTGTAACACTTCGTCTTCTACAGGAGTCTCACTTCCTTCAAATAACAGATTAACAAAAGTACCGACCTTCTCCAAAAAGGACACAATCTGTCTGTCATCATCAAAAACTTGCCAATACTTATCATTATCAGGCACACTCGGTCGGTATACTAATTCAATTTTATATTGATCTTTGTTGAACTCTGGATGTGGAAGCAAGAGAGCCGCAAAAACTGCAAGGCAATCAGCTTTAGAATTAAGAGTTCGAGGAATAGCCTCTATAGAGAAAGCATCGAAGAACTCTATTTGATCCCATACTAAGTTTTGGTATCTTCTCAACTTGGTGTTCTTTGTTTGAAACTGATTTCTTACTTGTTTGACAACCAATTCCGCATCTCCGAGAACTTTCAACATTTTGATTCCTTTCTCTTTAGCAGCCTCGAGGCCTAAAATGAGCGCCTCATACTCTGCCGTATTATTAGTGTTGTCGAAAACTAATTTGAAAGCCATAGGAAACTTCTCCCCTGTAGGTGAAATAAGAACAATTCCATCCGCTAAACCGGAAGAAGAACAACTGCCATCGAATTCCATAGTCCAAAGGCCAGAAGGAGAGATAACTTCAGGGGTTACCTCTTTTTCCTACATGAGCATATATGTACCTGGTCCAGTTTCTTCATATAGTATCTCTGCTCTTGGATCATTAGACTTTAAGACTATATACTTTGCTTTGGGTTCTGGATTTAGCCTAACTTTCTTTCCATGGATTGGGACTAAGGCATGAGACCAATCTAGTTGTATTTCTCCACCTAGGTCTTTACAAAAACTTCTGCTAAGTAGCATGCCATAGCTTGTAGGAATGTCAGCAACTAAGATGGTGAGCTTTAGTTTCTTTTCCGGGAAAGCAGCTAAAGCAACTTGCGCGTCTTTGAGCTGACCTACTAATGGGACTAATTTAGACTCCATCGAGTAGACTTTGCCTGAGGGTTTATTTAATGACAAGCCGAGGGCATGAGCAACCTTAGTGGGCATGACGTTGTCAGAAGCGCCAGAATCTATTATGCAATTGCTAAGTTTACAGCCAACTATATACAAAGAAACATAGAATGGGTCAGGCTTATCTGGGAGAATAACATTTCCCAATGGAGTACCATTTTGTGGAGATTCACCGAGGAGATCATCATGTGAAGGCTCTTCAGGTTGTGAGTCGTTTGATTGTTGGTGTACTGAAGAAGAATCTGGTTTTCCTTTAACAATATGCATTAATCTCTCCAACTGATGAGAATTCGACTTCAAGTAATCAAGTTGAGAAATTTGTACCTTTGTTTTCTTGCAATGTTCTATGAAATCAAATGCATCATCAGGCGGGGGAGATGAATCACCAAGAGGGGAACCTTGTGTGCCTTTATCTTTCGTGGCAGTAAGAGGCTGGTTCTCCAGACAATGTTTTCTTGATAGAATCTTAGGAGTAGTGTCAGAAACTTTATGAGCAAATTCAGCCTTGGTTTTTCCTTCATTCTTCTGATACTGGTTTCTTATAGAAGCATTACAAGAATGATTATTGATATCACCAACCCCTTCTCTTTCATCATCAGATTCATACTCAAGGAAACTGATTGTGGGTTGTCCATAGGTCTCACTCGTCTCGTCTTCTTGAGAGACATGTTCTTCTATTTTCTCGCTTGATAGATTCATTTGCATGAACCTTGCCATTTTAGGACAAGTGCTACCATCATGGTCAGTAGTCAGATGAAAATCACACATAGCCGCAGTTTGTTTCTGACTGGAAGAAGGGTGTTCAATGGCTAGCCTTTGTACTAGCGGAGGAAGCCTAGGTGGCTTCTTCTGCTGATATGGTACATAATTTCTCCTGGGTATATCTTGATATAGCGGAGGTGGATTATGTGGAAGTTGTTTCTTAAGAAGGAGCAAATCATTGGCTATCTTCTAAATCATCGAGTCCATAGTGGATGGATTAGAAGACTGTACCTTCCCTTTCTGCAAGTCTTTATTCCATTTTCCGGCAGTCAATAAATCATCCTCAATTTCAATGGCCATGGTCTGTGCAGTTTCTAAATCAGCCCCTCATGCTCTTCTCAAATGAAAACTTATGTCTGGAGGCTGTGCATTTAGGAAGAAACATTTTTTATTTTGCGCAGTTGGTCTTTTAGCATTTTCGATTCTATTCACCAACTTGTTAAAACGGGTTACAAACTCCCGCATCGGCTCATGAATCTCTTTCTTCATTTGAGCAAGTTGTGCTAATAATGCATGCTCATCTTCAGCACTTTTGAAACGGTCTTCAAATTTTTGGCGCATAATCACCCATGAGTTTATAGTTCCGGCAGGCAAATGTTGAAACCATTCTGCTGCTCCTTCAGTCAAAGATTCTACAAACAACCGGACAGAAACATCTTCGTGCATAACACCTAGAACGCCGCATGCGGCAAAGAAGGCATTAATATGCTCGTCTGTAGAAACTTTTCCATCTCCAGTGAATTTGGGTAAGACTTTTCTGGATCCATGTGGTAAATCATGCAACTGATTACCTAAGGCAAGAGGACCAATAGTTGCTCCCCAAGGCACAGGTTGAGCCATTTGTAGTGGCGGAGTTGGTTGAAGATTTATGACAATAGGAACTGCAGTCCCGTGTAAGGTCAATGCTTGGTAAGTGGAAGAGGAAGAAGAGGTTCTAGTAGGACTTCTTACGGGTGAAGGAGGCCTACTAAAAGATTTAATGTTCCTTCTTAGGGGAATAAAAGATTGAGAAAAATCAAGACTTGCTAGCTTTTCAAAATTGGGATCCAGGATGCCCTTTTCACGGTCTCCTCTGGTGTATCTCTTAGCGGCTAGGTTGATTTTGAGGAGGATTCACAGGGCGATATTCTTGAATAGGTCGGATAGGTGGACCAACTTGTCTATCTCTTCTTGGAGCTATTTGAAAAGGAAAATGTCTGTTAGCTCTTTCCAAATCTTCTTCTGCGATGCCTTGAGCTATTAACCGAGCACGAACACGAATTTCTATTCCTATGTCTTCTTCTTCGTCAAGCACTGCATCTACTTCTTGATATTGGCGGTTTGACCTCCTATATCTCCAAGCCAATACTCGCAAGTCAGTAATTATATCTTCTTGCTAAAGGTCCAACCAATTAACATTAGGTTGTAAAACAGGTCCAACTCTACGTTGCAGCACCATTTTTATTGATCAAAAAGATTTTCTTTGAACCCATTAAGGCGACTTTTTCCAAACAAACGAGGTATGCTTGAATCCGGTCCCCAGTAGAGTTGCCAAAAATCTGTTGGTAAATAGATTTGTTGCTTTAAAATAATTTTCTTGAGTAACTCCGTTTGCCCTTGGATTAGCAACAACCTGCTCACAACAGTTGAAGAATCGCAGGTCTATGTCGATTCCTCTCTGTGTTTAAGAGGGGCAGCTCCCTCGTATGATAGGGGTATTTGGATTTTCTAGAATTATAAGAAAAAAAACAAAGAAATAACAAACACTAATGATGAAATAAGAGTTAAACTTATGAATTTAAGTTCCATGCATCCAAGTAGAGATACCAAAACTTGATGCGAAATATCTTTCTCACAATGCAACTTTGAAAGGAAAGCACATGATCATTATTGATGAAACATACGAATACCAATGACAACACATGAAATCGAGTTGAACACACATTCAAACATTTCTTTATTGCTTTCAAACTTGAATAACACTATTCGAGTCTTTCATACACTGTCATGTGAAAAAG
Source organism: Cunninghamia lanceolata (assembly GCA_027924645.1). Lineage (NCBI taxonomy): Eukaryota > Viridiplantae > Streptophyta > Pinopsida > Cupressales > Cupressaceae > Cunninghamia > Cunninghamia lanceolata. Next base: position 14,721,091 of record BSBN01001101.1, read on the forward strand.
TGGAACCCCCTTTGATTGAATCACAATGATATATTTATAGGTGAGGTTAGTAACCACTTAGGGTAACTACCTCAACCACTTTTTAATAACTACTTAACTTAACTACCTTCATAAATGCCCTAATTTTGAATAACTAACTTTCTTTCACAAAGCTAGTCGCTTAGAGTAACTACCTTGCTTAGGCACTTGAAATAACTACTTTGTAAGAAAGAGTTAGAATGAACCAAGGGCCCTTGGACTTGAAAGAAGTGAACCTGCTCAAAATGGTGGAGCAAATTAATGTAGTACTTGCGAAGAACAAATGAAGTACTTGTGGTAGTGCGAGGAATGTTAAGCACAACTGTGATCTCCTTCCATTTTCTATCATTTATGACCATTTACAGTCCTCCACGAGCAGTTACTTCCCTGTATAATAAATAAAGGTCTAGATCCTTACTACCAATCTTTCGAATGCCGATTCCAAAGCTCCCAATTTTGGTGTTATTGGAGATGATGTCGACGTAGGTCTTGGAAGATACTTGCAAAGGTTGTGGAACGAATTTTCAATAGCCGAATGCATATATCTGAAGTCAATGTTGTCCATGAGATGACATTTCTTCGAGGCAATTTGTCAAACAGTTCACGTGCCTTAGCTTTTCTTCCAAATTTTGCTCGTATATGTGCTAGGGAAGCTGCAACTACATCAGCTGACAGAAAAACATTTTCAATAATGCTTTGTGAGACATCCATACCTTGACCCAAAACTCCCATTTGGCACAAATATAAAGTATGCTTGAACATATGTTGTAATATGTGTAATCCTTGAGACCACATTTCATTGAGGCATTCTTCTAGAGAGTTCACGTTTCTCATCTATGCTTCCATATTTTGCATCAATGTCTATCAGGGAACCTCGAACTATAATATCTGACAAAATTCTCTATTTCATCACGCATAAGAGATGCTAATAAACACCGCGGAATCTGCAATCTTGCATTTCTTTGGGCACAGATCGAGAGGATTCTATTGAAGAGCCAATTTTTTTTAGATTTTCTTGAAAATAATGCCTATGTGTTGTGTATATCATTCCATGTTCACAAGTCAGGAGGGTGTTGATGAAGGTCATGAGTAATGGATTTATACCAGCCGATTGCTCTTGCTTGTAAGTTCCCATAGCCTTTTCAAGGAATCTATTTAGTGTACATTCTGCAGTCATGGTAGTCCATGAGACCAAATTTCCTTGAGGCATTTTACCAAACAATTCATTTGCTTTGTCTAGGCTGCGCAAAGATGCTGGCAAAGGTTGAGCATTTTGAATTTACACCTGCCAATTGCTTTTGCTTGAAGATTTCAAAAATCTTATTCAACAAAACCATTATATGCAGATTTGAGGTATTCTAGCAAACAGTTCACTGTTTCATCTGTGCCTCCACATCATACATGCATATATATGCCAGAGCATTTCAACTGTTGCACACTAAGGCGAGATGACGGTGGAGTTCTTGGGGTTTTGGAGTTCCATACGTTGTTTGAAAGCTCTCATCTGCTGGGAGGATGTTGGCTGGCAGTGTTAGTAGAATCTAGTTTTACACCCGCAGTTGCATTTCTTTGAAACATTTTAAAGTCTTTTCAACGCATCCACTTTGCTCATATCTTGTGATCTTTGCATGCCATGAGACAACGTCTCTCATATTGCACCGTCAAACCTTTCCTGTGCATTGTCTATGCTTCCCATTTTGTAGAAATACGTATCTGCTAGAGCATTTCGAATCATGCTTTGATGGAGGTTCGGATGGATGTGAAGAAAAATTAGTTTTTATGTCAACTTCTTGGTTTGTTATAACCAACTCCTTCCTGTACGTCAGTATTCGCATCATTTTCGGTACAACATCATCGTGGAATCTTGAAACTTCATCGGGGTTTTGGAGGTAATTCCCAACTTCATCGGTAGCAAGAGCTACTTTTGAAACTACTTTTATTCTCCGGAAAGATAGATGACTTTCAAAAGTTTTAGTGAGGACTGATGGAAACATGAGGCCAACAAAGCTAAACAGTTTTTAAAAGTTAAATTAAAGATTTTGATTAGTTAATGTTATGCACATTAATTGAATATTACAACAAATCAAAATTGAGAGAAGGATTAGGCCTTCCTTATATTATGTGAGTGTGGAGACTTTCTAGTAAATGCATAACAATGAAAAGTGCACACCTCACACTTTTTCCCATCGATTTTGGGTTCACTCTAACCCCTTTCTCTTCAATGCAATAAATAGTGCCCAAGTGGCTATGTCTATGCAAAAAGTTGGACATTGACTTGAGCTTGGACTAAACTTGACTTCACACATCTCAAGGATCTAGATTTGATTTGTATTCTTTCCATTTTGCCTTGGGCCAAACCTGCTAGTATGGTTCTGACCCACAAATTTTCAAATTTAAACATGTGCCCAAGCCGACATACTTCCAATTAGTCATTGCTCAACAACTTGAGCATGAAATATTCAAATTCTAGTGTTAGGGTGTTGTATAAAAGAACAACTACTAATTCATTTTAGATATCCATCCATCTACATCATAGAGCAACATGTCATTTGAGCACTAGAGCATTTGAGAGCATCACATCAACATTTGAGATCATAAGGACAACATACCTAAGCACTTGCATTTATGTTTTGCATGTCTTCCAACTTGCTCAAAATTGTTAAATCGATCCACGGGTTTGAGCAAGGCAAAAGGAGTTTCCTCCCATGCTTAGTGCAACAAACTCTAACAATGCTTCTAAACAACAAGTCCAGGTAATAGAGACGAATAAATTCCTAAAGATCATAACTGTAGGGATCAAGGTCGTAGAAAAAGTTCAAAACTACAAATTTAGGGTCAAAACTGCATGTGCAAAGGTTGAATCCATAGGTGTGGGAGTGAACCATGATAGTTTTCTCTTGGTTTGTCAGGGCATCATAGTTTCATATCTGATAGAAGATTGTGAGGGATTGGATCAATGTGTCTGTATATTACAACAAAATATCTCTATATAAAAAATCTAGCTAAGTACCCTAACCCTCTTTGTCAATTTCGCAAAGTGTGTATAGTGTTACGAAACTCAACTATTTAGTTTACGGTAATTTGTGTGTTTACTTATTACATTTATTTATCCTAGCTAATTGGAAAGGAAAATTCTAAAGAAATTATTTTATTTCATTTTGATCAACCCACTTAATCTTACATGCCCTAAGGTTTGGCCATTAGGGTTTGTTTTCTTATTTTATTTTCAGATTTGAGGGCTTTATGATTATCTAATTCTATGGTTTTGCCTTGTGTTTGTATGCCAAACTCATCATCCTTCTTTCCTAGTAAGAAGTCATAGATTGAATCCCACCATGGTTGTGAATCAAGATGAAAATGGTATAGTTGAGAATATTGTTACAGATCTTACAGAGATGTGACATAAATAATATTCAAATATTATTATAGAATGATACATTGAAGTAGTGAGCGAATGCTCTTATAAAGAAAATACAAGAACTAAGAATAGACAAAACAGTTGTAAAGCAAACAACTGAAAGAAAGCAAAGAGATTGACCATTAAAATAGAAAATACTATATTTAGCTTAATACCCTCCCTTAATGGTCAATCGGTCAACGACACCAAGATGCCCCCGAAATTTGACAAACTTATATGGGCCCAAAGACTTAGTGAGAATATTGGCAGTCTGATCCTCTGTAGAAACATACTGCAACACAACAGATTTGTCTTCAACCAACTAGTGAATGAAATCACAAGAGAGATCAACGTGTTTTGTCCGCTCATGGAAGACAGGATTCTTTGCAAGTTTCAGTACCCCTTGATTGTCACAATACAAGGGTGAAGGCCCTGCTGGAGGCATTTGCATTTCTGAAAGCATCCTACGAAGCCAAACTGCCTCACAGGCTGCTTTAATAGCTCCCCTATATTCAGCTTCTGTAGAGGAGAGAGCAACAACCCGTTGCTTCTTGCTGGTCCATGTGACTACACCTATGCCTAGACTGAAAACATATCCAGAGGTAGACTTCCTGTCATCAACATAACCTGTCCAATCCGAATCGATAAAGCCAAGCAGCTGAGGATCTTTGCACCTGCCATACAGAATTCCAAAGTCTGAAGTGCCATGCACATATCTCAACACACATTTTGCTCCAACCCAATGGGCAGTTTTAGGAGCAACCATGAAGCGAGAGATGTAGCTGACTGCAAAACTAAGATCAGGTCGAGTGGCAGTAAGATAAATGAGGCTACCAACTAATTGTCAAAATGCAGATTCATTCTCTATAGGAGAGTCAGAATGGGCTTAAAGTTTCAGGCCTTTCTCCATTGGGGTAAAAGCAGGTTTGCAGTCTGTCATCCATAATTTGTCCAATAGACTTCTAGCACATTTGGACTGAGAAATGAAGATGCTGTCAGGGTGCTGCCAAACCTCAATACCTAGGCAATAATGCAGAAGGCCCAAGTCTGTCATGTCAAAGGTTTGACTGAGATCATGTTTGGTTTCGTGAATCAACTGCTCTGAGTTGCCAATAATAATGAGATCATCGACATAAACAACAATGTAGAGACTATCATCAGCATGCTTTTGGACATACAGATTAGAATCAAAAGGGCTCCGCTGAAAGCCATGATCCACGAGGTACTGATCAATTTTTATGTACCATGCCCGGGGAGCCTGTTTGAGGCCATAAAGAGCTTTCACCAATTTGCACACCTGTTGTTCTTTACCATCAACCTTGAAGCCAGGAGGTTGCGTCATGTAGAATTCTTCCTACAAATCTCCGTTGAGGAAGGCACTCTTGACATCCATTTGATGGACTTTCCACCCAAACTGGGTTGCTATAGCAAGGAGAAGCCGAATGGTACTCATTTTGGCTGTAGGGGCAAAGGTCTCATCATAGTCAATGCTTTCTTGTTGGGAGAATCCTTTGGCAACCAACCGGGCCTTATACTTGTCAAGAGTCCCATGAATGTTGTACTTGACTTTTTACACCCATTTGCACCTAATGGGTTTCTTCCCAGGTCGAAGATCAATAAGAACCCAGGTATTGTTTTTCAACAGGCTGTGATGCTCGGCATCCATAGCCTTTTCCCATTCAGGTACACCTTTAGCCTCAGAATATGTTTGAGGCTCTAAGATACTGTGAAGATTGGCCATGAGTGCAAAATTGGCAGTATTTTGTTGTTTGCTCTTCTTCTGAGCAGATCTACCCTCGACTAGTTCATTATCATGAAGATCACCAATCGTTTTGGCCCGCCATTTAGGCTAAAGAGCAAATGAATCACTACCTGAAATAGGTGCATCAATATCACCAGGAGAAGCATGAACAAGATTAGGAGGATCTTGAATATCTTGAGGAGGGGCGGGTACATGCATAACTTCAGGAGCCCTCCCATCAGGTGGAGCAAGAGGAATGTGAACACCCAAGTCAGAATCCTCCAAAGGCTGATCCTCAGTATGAGTCGAGAGCAGAAAAGGCCCAGTAGTCTCATCAACTACGACATCACGACTGAAGATGAGATGATCAGTGTCTATATCAATCAGTCAATCAGCCTTATGATTTTCACTATAGCCAGTGAACATGAGTTTCTAGCTTTTGGAGTCCAGCTTAGTGTCCTTGACATCGGGAATCCAAACATGAGCAGTGGAGCCAAAAACTTTCAGATGATTGACACGAGGTTTACGCCCAGACCATGCTTCTTCAGGAGTCATTTTTCTGACTGTATAAGTGGGAGATCAGTTTAGAAGATAGACAGTAGTGTAGACTGCTTCAGCCCAGAATTTCTTGGGAACACTGCGATGTTCTAACATAGAATGTGCCATCTCTGTAATAGTGTGATTGCAACGCTCAACAACACCATTTTGCTGAGGTGTGTAAGGTGTAGTAAGCTGATGTTTGATGCCATGTGCTGCACAGAATTGGGTAAAATTAGAGGAACAAAACTCCTCGCCATTATCAGACTGAAGAGAGATGATGGGATAGCCAGACTCTTTTTCTACCAAGACTTTGAACTGCTGAAATGTACTAAGTACATCGAATTTCTTTTTCAAGAAAAACACCCACATTTTTCGGTTGAAATCATCAACAAAAAGCAAGAAATATTTGCACCCAGTAACGGAAGGAGTGTTCATTGGTCCATATACATCTGCGTGAACCAGCGGCAAAACCTTGGATGCTCTCCATTTGTCACCATTGGAAAAAGGGGTCCAATGTTGTTTACCAGCGTGACATGCGTCGCAAACACCAGGAAGTTGAGTCTGAATATCTGGAAGCCCACCGACCAAACTCTCTCGCGCTAACTGAGAGAGATAGTGCATGTTGAGTTGCCCATAACGCTGATGCCAGAGTTTGCTGAGGGAAGTGCTCCTGGCTGCCAAAGCTTGTTCTGGAGAATCACCGGAATCCACAAGTCTATATAGACCATGATCGTCAAGAGCTTGAGCAACAGTGATGCGTGTCTCACGATCCACTATGCTGCAAGAGTGCATGCTGAAGACAACATCCAGATGAGGTGAGTGTCGCATGATCTGATTGACAAAGAGAAGATTCAGCTCCATGCCAAGTACAAAGAACATCAAGAAATATTAAATTTCTCCTACCAGACTGTATTTGCACTGTGCCTTTTCCTACAACAGTATATTCTTCGCCTCCTCCAAAGATGACAGAGTTTCTAAATGGTGTGTACTTAGTAAACAAGTCTCTTCGATGTGTAAAATGGCGGGAGGCACCTAAGTCTACGAACCAGGCAAAAGATTTGAGATGATTTGCAGAGCGTTTGGCCATAAAGGCAGAAGATGTAGACGGCTTATGTTGGGCAAAAGGCACCTTCATACTATTTTTCAAAACACAACAAATAAAATATCGGATGATGGATAGAACTGAGATAGCACATATCTCGAGAAAAAAAAAGTGATCCAAGAATCCGAACATGGATATCAGGAAAAAAATCGAAGCACAGATTCCAAGGAATAGAGACACCATCATCTTCATATTTGCTGGGCACTAATACTAAGGTTTGCAAAACACAATTAGAACTCTCGGTGAAAGCCCATGACTAAGAAAAAAACTTGAAGCGCTTAAAGCAGCGATCTCCCTTCTGCCAGAAAATAAGATGAGAACCTGCACAAAGAGTGTTTGGCGCTAAGGATACCGACCATAGATAGGTTCAAGTCGAGCGCTCAACACAGGAACCACTGATCAAACAAAAATCTCGCCAAAGAATGAAATCGCTCAACCGCAACTGTCAGAGAATACAAAAAAACACCAAGGAGGATGGATCTGGCGCCTCCAAAAAATGGTAAAAAATCGGGACCAGTAAAGGGATCAGGTGCCTCTAGAAAATGACGCCAAACACAAAACCCTCAATCCCTTCAGATTCTGCGATCAGGAAACTCGCGAAAAAACACGATTACAGTAAGATCAAGACCTTCAGGAGCGAAAAATCACGATCATCAGAAGAGAAACAAAACGTGTACCTAGAGACAGAACGTGATCTCCAGAATACAACACGGTGATTAGAATCTTCAGAAACCCTGAAGAAAAGCCACTAGGAAAAAAACTTGATCAGAAACAAAACGAAAAAAATCTCAGATCTGTGGGTTGTACGGGAAAAAATTCAAACAAACGTTACCTACTCTAGTACCATGTTACAGATCTTACGGAGATGTGACAGAAATAATATTCAGATATTATTATAGAATGATACATTGAAGTAGTGAGCGAATGCTCTTATAAAGAAAATACAAGAACTAAGAATAGGCAAAACAACTGTAAAGCAAACAACTGAAAGAAAGCAAAGAGATTGACCATTAAAATAGAAAATACTATATTTAGGTTACTAAATATGCTTGATACTACTTATCATAACAGAGAAGAATCATTTGACCATGATGCCCATGTTAAGCAAATGACTAATCAGGATATAGCTTTGACTACACATATGCTTTCTTTGGATCTTGCAAATTTGGCTAGTAATGTTAATCCTACTACATTGGTCGATCTCCTTCATACTATGTTAATTTATAAGCCACATGGATTGGAAGTACTTAAAGTTATAGGTGAAAGGATAAGCTCACCAATCCCTTTGAGTGGTGTTTCTCTCCTCCATCCCAAACATCTTCTCCATTTGTTCCTCCTTGTTCTTTTACTCCTATGTATGGTATGCCATATGTTTCTCCTTCCACCAACCCTCCCCAAACTCAGCCTCTCTTTCTACCTACCTCTCATCTCATTCCTACATCTTATGTTGCACCTATTTCTCGTCTCTACATCTATTCCCACTAGTGTTGTGTCCACTTCCCATGTTCCCCTCACTAGCGCTATGCCTATGCAATGTCCCCATTTCCAGTGTGATCACCTAGCAGAGGAGGATTATCCTATTCACCATTCCCGTAGGCTAATTCATTTACTAAGGCAATGAATTGTTGAGCCATTGTAGCTAAAATGACTCGAAGAAAGGAAAGTCAATTAAGTGAAACTTGGAGAACAAAAAGTCACTTTATAAAAAGGAAAAATAAAATATAATAAAATGACAAAATAAAATATTATTTTAATGTCAAGTGGGCTGACCCATTTAAAGAAGAAAAAGTGAATTAAAAAATAATATTTTATTCCCAAGTGTGGCGCACCTCTTGTGGACTCCAAAATTATATAAAATTGAGCAAAATAGACCGAATGTGTCCCATGTCTAACAACTCTCTTATCGTCTTCTCAATCTCCTCCTTGAAATGCCTTGGGTGATGATAAGGTGTAGTAATGACAGGCTTGGAGCCCTCCTCTAGCTCAATGACATGCTCAAATCCACGATCAGGGGGTCTACCAGGAGGAATGTCTCCAAACACCACGATGTGCTTGTCAAGCACTGACTGAATGTCTACATAATACTGCTGATCACTAGAAGAAGATTTAGAAGATACAAAACTTTGGGCTGCCGATGCAACATCACCATGTCTAAACAAAGTCTCCATCCTCCTTTCCAATACAACCCTGGGTCCTCCATCTGATAATGCTCTCAACACAATCTTCTTCCCATCCGAGATGAACTCAAGCTCCATCTTTTGGAAATCCTAGGTATATCTACCAAGTGACTGTAACCATTGCATCCCCAAAACAATATCAATCTCTCCAAGTCCTACCACATGTAGAAATCATCAGTCAATGTATAATCACCCATCTAAATGCTGAGCTGTGAGACCTTCCTAGTGCAACTTAGTGAAACCATTTGCAACTGTCACACTGAATCCTGAGAACTCCTCTGCCTGTAATCCCCTCTTCACAACTAAACCCTCGTCAATGAAGTTGTGAGTAGCTCCACTATCAACAAAACAAGTGACTCGTTGTCCACTAAGGACTCCTTTCAACCAAAAGGGGTGATATCTAGGCACTCTTGAAAGTGAAGCAATGCTAACATGTGTTGGACTATTTGTAGTGTTAGGCTGAAACTGTGGTGGTTGTTCCTCATGATCACTATCACTATCCAAACTCATATCATGTACTATCTCATTCTCCACATCGAAAGTGACCTCTATATAATGAGCTTTGTCTTTCCCATGGTTATTTGCAAGAAAAGCAAAGTTTCTTCCTCCTTAGCTCATTTTTAACATCTTGGTCCATCTTAGGAGGTGTGTACCTAGGATGGTTATAATTTATCTGATATGGTTTAGTGCCTTTAAAACTTTTCTTTTGTCGCTGAAATGTAGAAGGAAATATCTCAAGCTCAAGAGCTAGCTGAATTACAACCTGTAGAGTTCTAGGCTTGAAAGCCTTCACCAAACCCTTCAATCTATCACTCAATCCTTCTACGAACAACATTGACATTTTTTTTTTGTCATATCAAGAACCATAACAGCAACCTTTTGGAACTCATTAATGTAAGAATCCACATGCCCACTTTGTTTTATTTGAGCCAACTCTCTAAAGTAGACCTCCACATCTTTCCTATCAAAGCTAGCAATGAGTTTGTTTGTAAATTCCTCATAAGAAAGAATCATTGCATGGTTTTGAGTCACAAGTCCATGATGCCACCAATCATATGCTACTCCTTCCAAATGCATGGTTGCAAATTGGATTGCTTCATTTTCGGGCATGGGTTTTAGTGTCAAGAATGTATCCAATTTGTGTATCCAAGCACGAGCTATACTCTTACCACTACCATCAATATTAGGAAGAGAGAGTTTGTTCAAAGCTTGCTTATATTCCTTATGTTGCTTCTTTGGTCTTCTTACCTGTTTTACTTTCTTCTTGTCCTTTCGCTGATTCATTTATTGATTCAATGTAAGCTCATTTCTAACCTCTTGTGGAAGTGTATGGTACTCATCATAAGCAACCATTACATCATCGGTCATATGTGTCTCTTCCTCTTCTTCAGACGTTTCTTCTTCTTCTCTATGCACAAATGTGGGACAGTGTGGCCTATCTGAAACACTTGTAGTAACTCTACCTGCATTAAGATTTCCTGTATTGCTATCATCTCCTGCAATAGGCTGATTTATCCTCATTTGTGACATTTGACCAATGGCTGTAAGCAACTGTTGTTGTGACTGCATAAAGGTTTCCATCATTTACTGTTGTTGTTGGGCAAGATTATTCAATATATTTTCAATGTTTGGTTGCTCATGTCTCCTAGGACTCTCATTATCAACACCACCTCTATCTCTATCCATGTCAACTTGTCGTGTACCTATTAAAGGATTAACCTCTTCTTGGATCTCTTGTTGTTGACCTGGTCTTCTAAAATAATACCTATTTGAACCTTCTCCTAGCTGCATAAGATTAAATTAAACCATCCAGGCTGGCAAGATGCTAATCTTTGATACCATTGTAAGAACCCCAACCAAATCTGCCCTAAATTTTCTGATTTCAATGGTTTGGCATTTTGTCAAACACTTGTCATACAATGGGACTGAGTTTTGATTTCTAAGTTTGATGATTGTTTTGATGCTTGTTTGTGATTGTTTTCATAAGAATTACATATGCCAATATAGTAGAAACATAACACATAACTTTGCATTCATAAAACATCAAAATACCACACCAATCATATCTTTATTTTCATCACAACAAGTCTGATTACAATGTATGACAGATCTGATATACTTATGACAACGATTACAAACCCTATTCAAATTAAAGATTTGAATAGCTATACATGTTCGACATACCCAGTATTTGTGTCTCCTTCACATGTACAATGATATACTCGAATAGCAATGAAAGATGACTGAATATATGTGCTAGATATCTGATATGACATCCGCCTCACAAACTGAAATCTGATATGCAAAACTAATGTAGAAGATACCTACGATCCCTCCAAAATGAAGTGCTAGATCCTCCAATGTTGTGCACCTAATCCTAGGTGATAAAAGATGGCAAATAGAAGATAAATCCACCTCAAATACCCACGATCTACAGAATATGATGTGTCTAATTTAGTCCTTGGGCCAGCCGTAGTCTCCTTGCATAAATGATCAAACCCTAGCGACTATCTCTCTCCAAATCACCTCAATCCAAATTGATATTTGGAACAAATCTTCATCAATTTGGTCTTCAAACCCTAGCTAATATAAACCTATAGATATAATATGTTTTAAAGCTCCAAATCTATGCCAAAACCTACAAATAAGCTCAATAGAAAATCTTGGATGGATTCACCTCTCAAGTGGCATTGGATTTTTGTCCAATGTACGAATTTCCAAGAGTTTTTGTCCTTAGAAATGGTTGAACCTGTGTTGCAGCTGAAAGGAAAATATCCAATATGCAAACGACGAAATACAATATGATGAAATGAAGCTCCAAACACCTCTTTATGAAGCCTCCGAGAGGATCGGCCTATTTTGCTCAATTTTATATAATTTTGGAGTCCACAAGAGGTGCGCCACACTTGGGAAAAAAATATTTTTTTTTAATTCACTTTTCCTCCTTCAAATGGGTCGGCCCACTTGACATTAAAATAATATTTTATTTTTTCATTTTATTATATTTTGATTTTCCTTTTTATAAAGTGACTTTCCATTCTCCAAGTTTCACTTAACTGACTTTCCTTTCTCCAAGTCGCTTTAGTTACAATGGCTCAACAATTCATTCCCTCACCAAATGAATTAGCCTACGGGAATGGTGAATAGGCTAATCCTCCTCTGCTAGGTGATCATGCCGGAAATGGAGACATTACAGTGTTGTATTTGGGCATGTATTGTTATAATACCACCTATCACATGTCCATTGGCATTTCACCATTTAGGGCCTTGTATGGTTATGATGCTTTATCTTTTATTGACTTGGCCTTTGATGATAGCAGAGCTCCAGAAGCTAAGGATTTGATGCAGGATAATTAGGATTTCCTTAAGGCACTTAAAGATAATATTTAGCATGCCTAGAATCATCAAAAGATGTACGCTGATAGACACAGGGTAGAGAGAACATTTGAGGTTGGTGATTTGGTATTTTTGCACCTTCAGTCATATAGACAATGTACATTGAAGAAGAGTGTTGCAAAAAAACTGAAGCCAAGGTTCTATGGCCCTTATAGGATTCTGAGGAGAATTGGAGAGGAAGCATAAGAGTTTGTGTTACTTGAGGGTAGTGTTATCACATGGATTTGCACCCTGTGTTGAAGGCTTTTAGGGTTCCAACAATCTAGTGAAACATTGAGATGACCTCTAGGTGTGAGACCCTGCAAGGAGGCCAAATCTCCAGAGAGAGGCTGGTTCCTTCGCTGAATGGGAGATTCGGCTATTGCTAAGACTAAGCCTAATCTATGCACCGTTGAGGAAAAGGGGAAAGAGGATAAACTGAAAGTGGAAAGGGGGTGATACACCAAGTTTGAATGTTCGGCCCTCAAGTCAACCATGTATGCATAGAATAACAATAAACAACAGACAAGCATACAAAAATCATAAATGAGTTGCAGAGGTAAAAGAAACTAATTAAGATCTAGAAGGAAAGAAAGATTCACAAATGGAAACTCAAACAGAAAGATTACACAGAGAAAGCAGAGTTCATGAAAAGGTAAAAATCTTATTGCGTATTCTCAAAGAGGCATGGTTACAATTGAAAAGAGATGTGATTTTTTTACAATCAACAACCAACCTTGAATACATTACATTTCATGCCTTATATAGCATTTACAATGAAGCGCCATTACCTACTGTAATGAATGCGCCCATGGGCTTGTCAGAGATATTTTACAAATGAATATCAGAAGAAAATCCGATTGTCTTGACATAAATGTAGATCAAATATCTCAAAGAAGTGGTTGAACAAATATCTTCAAATATCTATGTTAAAAACGGGCGCTTGAAACTCCACCCACAACAATAGATGCTGAACTGCAATTTTTCCATTTGGAGTTGGATGTTGGACTTTCATTTGAATTGGATTCCTACCTTAGAAGCAAGATTTCATCGTGTGTGATCATGGCAGACCTTTGATTCTGCTTTCTTGCCTTTGTTTCTGAAGATCACGAAAACCGTCCGAGTTCGGGCCTCGGGCCTTTAACGTTTTGCCTTACAAAAGAGAAGAAAGGAGGAAAGTCCGCCCCCCAAACTTTGCTTTACAAAGGACAATTACATTATCAGCGGACTTCGGGCCTCGGGCCTTCCGTCTTTTGCTTTCATAGAGGAGGAAGAAGGAAAGTTCGAACCCCGAAAGTCTAAGGACTTAGCCAACTTTTGAAATTTTTGGTGGAGTTCGGAGCTTGAGCGTTTCGTCCTTCACCTTCAATGAGAAGGAAGAAGAAGAAAAGTTCGATCCCCGAAGTCTGAAACACTTAGCGTTATTTCTCAAACAAAGAGTCAGAGCTCGGGCCCGATCATTTTGCCTTTCGCTTTCCCTTTGTCCACGTGGCAGCATTCCGCAGTTCCGCCAGCCCGTCATGGGGTCCATCAAAAGGATTCCACAGAATGGCGGAATGCTTTAGAAAGTATAACACTCGTCTGGGGTTGGGCTTCAGGCCTTCCACCTTATGCCTTCCAAAGGGAAGAGGGAAGAGGAAAAGTTTGAAGTTTGAAACTCCGAAAAGACTAAAATACTTAGTTTTATTTTCAAAGGGAAAGGACAAAGTTCGAAGACGGTTAAGATGGAAGGACAAAGGGTAGAACTCTGAACTCCGAAACTCCAAAAAGCTAGAAAACACAAGGAAAACTCAAGGTTTTTGGGACCTAGTCAATTTTGGATGTTTTTCCTTGCATCTCTAAAGGGGAAAACACTTAGAGATTTTATGGATTTGGACTATTTAGCTAGGAAGCAAAATAGGACAACATTTTGGTGACTTCTTAAGGGTGCTTGCCTACTAAACAAAAGGGAACCAATGGCCTTAAGCATTCATTGGGCATGGAGTCAAAAAGGGACTGGAATAGGTCAAAACAACTGAAAACCCCGCCTCTGAAACAACACCAAAAAGGAACAAGGCTTGCATTCTCCTAATGACAATGCAGCCTATGCAAAAACACTTAGGGAAAGGGAAACCTAAAACAAAAATAAAACCTACTCTAATCCTAAGCTAACAACGAAATGACCTCAAACAAAGTCATTAACAGGTTCTTGAAAGTAACTGCCATTTCTTGACAATCTACAATGTTTCTTATTCCTGTGGGCAGTTAAAAAGAGGTGGGGAAGGGATGGGCATATAACAAGGTAGTGATAAACTTCCCCAAGGACAAAGAAAAACTCACCTATCCACTTGCACTAATCAAAAATGTAATTGCCCGAAAGCGGATAAATGGGCTGATCTAGCCCTCTTTGATGTTCAACCTCATGCTATGAAGAAAACATGATAGCTAGGGACTATCTCTAATATGTCTCTAGCTGGGCCAGACGCCTGATAGGGCATCCCACTGAAATGGTATGCAAGCCACCACTGTTGTACTCATGTTTATTCTCTGATTCTGCAACATTTTGTTGCTGGTTTGAATGCTCTGGCTCTTGTGGTTCAATTGGAAATAAGGTTGCCTCCACGTTTCAATCATGTTGCTCATGATTTTCTAAATTAGGCTCAGAAAATGAGCCATGCACATGCTCAATAGAGAAATCTTCCCCACCAAGAAGTTGATATCCCTGCCGGATAATCAGAAACAAATCATTAATTTATTCCTACCCATGTTCAATCTCCTCATCATCATTTTCAATAAAATACAGGAGCTCCTCTAACAGGTTTGTATTATTAGCCTCTGCACTTTTCAGTATAGGGTTGCCTATTTGCTCCTCTTTATGAGTTGGAACCTCATGGTTATGCTTTTCTGCACATGTCAACAACTCACCAACATGCTCACTACTTCCACGTTGTTCCAGAACTGCAAATAATGTTGGCATTTGCATGTCATCAATGCAATTGGGCAATTCATGAAACATAGTGGCATCATCAACTTCTGGAATGGTCTCAGTAACAGCCTCATTCTTAATACCCTCATCACTTGATTGCAACATCACTGGATTTTGCTCAAGTTGTCTCTGCAGCTAAAGGTGTTCCCCATGCAATTTTTGCATTTCAACCTTGTTTGCTTGATCGGATGCATGAGAAAAAGCTTCAAAAGAACCAAAACCTAGAGGATTTAGCCCTCTATTTAAATTAACAGTACTCACAGGTGCAAAAGGTTCAAACAATTCCACCATTGTGAGTGTAGGAACAACAAACTGCTCCTCATTAGTTTCATTCTCTTCTACCTCCACCTTTGGCTCACCTTTCCAATTATCTTGGTAGACAATAGGCCCACCCTTAAAAATTTAAATAGTATCAGGGAAAGATGCCTGGATATTTTCTTGAATTTCTTGGAGGGGAGAGGGTCTTGGGTAAACTTATTCTTGGGGAGTGATAAATTGGGTTTGCACAAGAACAGGGCCTTGTGGGTGAAGAGAGGCTTTAAAACCTTGAAACTTGTGAAGTTAGGGTTGCTCTGCTACAGGCTGAAAATGTGTAGAAGAAAGGGGTTGCCTGAAGCTGGGAGAGGGTGGAACTTATTGGGCTGCTTGCCTCATATGTTGCTCATGAGCCACAATCCTTATAGCAAGGTTTTTTTGAAAAAACCTTTCCTGTGCCTCCTGTTGCCAGTCACGCTCCTTCATCTCTTTATATTCCTCACACTCCCTCTGTAGGTCTAGGAACACCTCTTTGAGATCAAAATAGTTTATGATGTTGAGATCATAATTTCGTTGAAGTCGGCTATACCCTCTTTCTTTTTTTCTATTGTCCAAAAGTCTATCAAGCTCTAGGAACATGCCCATAAGCTTAGTAAACGCATCAGTATTCACATAGTCAACCTCTTGGAATTGATTAGAAGGGTAGCTACACTGGCTATGATCAAAATAGTCTTCTTGGGGTTGATAATAAACATTATTAGGCTGCCAAGAAGACATAGTAGGGGTGTGGGAGGTAAGCATTGTAAGGAGGTTGATATTCGGATGAAACAGGACAATACAGTGTTAAACCAGAGGTATCTTGGGTCTGATATTGTTGTTATGGAGCCATAAAATTTGGATTTTGGTTGGGTGAAGGGGAGTAGCCATAACTCCCATAAAAATTTGACATTTTGAAGCATTAAGAAACAAGGAACATTCAAACAATCATGAAAAATAAGAGCAAACAGGTTTGCCCTTCAGAAAAATATGTTCATACCAAGGAGTCGTCAGGTGATTGAAATGCTTCTAAAAGCACGTTAAACCAGGAATACCATCGAAATCCTAATTCTTGAAGCTCTTTAGGCACTTGGGGTTGCTTCACTAGCAAATCTAATTAGTAGAGTCGCCATGGTGTTAGAGAGACTGCCCTAAATGATAAGATGCAATGAAGAGCACACCAGAACTCTTCAATGGATGATAAGGATCATCAAGTTGGTCCCACCGGGTGTGCCAGAGACTGTTGTCACATGGATTTGCACCATGTGTTGAAGGCTTTTAAGGCTCCAAGAATCTAGTGAAACATTGAGATGACCTCCAGGTGTGGGACCCTGTAAGGAGGCCAAATCCCCAGAGAGAGGCTGGTTCCTTTGTTGAATGGGAGATTCAGCTATTGCTAAGACTAAACCTAATCTATGCATCATTGAGGAAAAGGAGAAAGAAGATAAACTGAAAGTGGAAAGGCGGTGATACACCAGGTTTGAATGTTCAGCCCTCAAGTCAACCATGTATGCACAGAATAACAATAAACAACAAACAAGCATACAAAAATCATAAATGAGTTGCAGAGGTAAAAGAAACTAATTGAGATCCAGAAGGAAAGAAAGATTCACAAATGAAAATTTAAACAGAAAGATTACACAGAGTAAGTAGAATTCATGAAAAGGTAAAAATCTTATTGCATATTCTCAAAGAGGCACAGTTACAATTGAAAAGAGATGTGATTTTTTACAATCAACGACCAACCTTGAATACATTACATTTCATGCCTTATATAGCATTTACAATGAAGCGCCATTACCTACTGTAATGAATGCGCCCATGGGCTTGTCAGAGATATTTTACAAATGAATATCAAAAGAAAATCTGATTGTCTTGACATAAATGCAGATAAAATATCTCAAAGAAGTGGTTGAATAAATATCTTCAAATATCTACGTTAAAAACTGGCACTTGAAACTCCACCCGCAACAATAAATGTTCAACTGCAATTTTTCCAACTAGAGCTGGATGTTTGACTTTCATCTGAACTGGATTCCTGCCTTAGAAACAAGATTTCATTGTGTGTGATCATGGCAGACCTTTGATTCCACTTTCTTGCCTTTGTTTATGAAGATCACAAAAACCATCAGAGTTCGGGCCTCGGGCGTTCGGTGTTCTGCCTTACAAAAGAGAAGAAGAAAGGAGGAAAGTTCGCCCCCCGAACTCCACTTTACAAAGGACAATCACATTACCAACGAACTTCGGGCCTCGGGCCTTCCGTCTTTCGCCTTCGCAAAGAAGGAAGAAGGAAAGTCCGAACCCCGAAAGTCTAAGGACTTAGCCAACTTTTGAAAGTTTCGGCAAAGTTCGGAGCTCGGGCCTTACGTCCTTGGCCTTCAATGAGAAGGAAGAAGAAGAAAAGTTCGATGCCCGAAGTCTAAAACACTTAGCATTATTTCTCAAAGAAAGAGTCAGAGCTAAGGCCCCGATCATTTTGCCTTTCACTTTCCCTTTGTGCATGTGGCAACATTTCGCAGTTTCGCCAGCCCGCCGTGGGGTCCATCAAAAGGGTTCCGCGGAATGGCGGAATGCCTTAGAAAGTTTAACACTAGTCGGGGGTTGGGCTTTGGTCCTACCACCTTGCGCCTTCTAAAAGGGAAGAGGGAAGAGGAAAAGTCCGAAGTTCAAAACTTTGAAAAGGTTAAAATACTTAGTTTTATTTTCAAAGGGAAAGGACGGAGTTTGGAGACAGTTAAGATGGAAGGATGAAGGGTAGAACTCCGAACTCCAAAACTTTGAAAAGATAGAAAACACAAGGAAAACTCAAGGTTTTTGGGACAGTCAATTTTGGATGTTTTTCCTTGCATCTCTAAAGGGGAAAACACTTAGATTTTATGGATTTGGACTATTTGGTTGGGAAGCAAAATAGGACAACAGGTAGTAGGATTCATAATATTTTTCACGTGTCTTGCCTCAAGAAGGCACTTAGACAACATATTGTTTCTTCTCCAGATCTTCCACCTCTAGATGAGGAGGGTAGTTTGATTTCGGTTCCTGATACTATCTTGGATATGAGGGAGTGCCGATTGAGGAACAGGGTGATCAAGGAATATTTGGTTAGATGGTAAGATTTGCCCTTAGAGGATGCAATGTGGGAAGGAGAGTAGATTTTGCAACATCCAGATTTGAGATTGCTTGAGGGAAAGCAATCCCGGGAAGAGAGGACTATAATGTCCCCATTTCCGGCGTGATCACCTAGCAGAGGAGGATTAGCCTATTCACCATTCCTATAGGCTAATTCGTTTAGTGGTGGAATGAATTGTTGAGACATTGTAGCTAAAGTGACTTAGAGAAAGGAAAGTCAGTTAAGTGAAACTTGGAGAATGAAAAGTCACTTTATAAAAAGGAAAAATAAAATATAATAAAATGAAAAAACAAAATATTATTTTAATGTCAAGTGGGCCGACCCATTTGAAGGAGGAAAAGTGAATTAAAAGATAATATTTTATTCCCAAGTGTGGCCTATCTCTTGTGGACTCCAAAATTATATAAAATTGAGCAAAATAGGCCAATCCTCTTGGAGGCTTTATAAAGAGGTGTTTCCAGAGGTTCATTTCATCATATTGTATTTCTCATTTGCATATTGGATATTTTCCTTTGAGCTACAACACAGGTTCATCCATTTCTAAGGATGAAAACCCTTGGAAATTCCTAGATTGGACAAAAACCCAATGCCACTTGAGAGGTGAATCCATCCAGGATTTTCTATTGAGCTTATTTGCAGGTTTTGGCATAGATTTGGAGCTTCAAAACATATTATATTTGCAGGTTTATATCAGCTATGTTGGATCTAGGGCATACAACTGAGAGGGGGGGGGGGTGAATCAGTTGTATAAAAATTCTTGTTCTTTCAACACTTGATTCTTGTTGTTTAGTTAGCAGCATATCAATTAATCATCCATGAAAGCATAATACATAAACACAAGAGCAGATAAGTATCAACACATTGAACACCAAGATTTTGACGTGGAAAACCCGGTTAAGGGAAAAACCACGGGGTGATTAACCCAAGAATTATTCTCTGTTAGAAGAATAAAGAAAAATGAATGGCACATGCCAATTAGGGCTCACTGCCCGAGCACACTGCTCACAAAGAGGCCCACTGCCTACAAGGAGACACACTGTCTACAAAGTGATAAAAATCACAGTCTTGAACTGGAGAATGACATCTCTACCATGTCCGGATCAGTTCCAATTAAGCCCAAAAACCTCTGTTCTGCCTTTTGCACTTCTCTTCGCTATGCCACACTCATCCACACACACCACACCTTGAAATGAACTCACAGACCGTTATTTATACAAGACATCGACTTAGGATCAAACATCTAAGTCGGCAAACAATCATAAGAGTATCCGCAAGATGAATAACACATCCGGTCGGCCACCACAAGAACATTCGCAGGATGAACAACTCATCCGGTCGGCTAAACAGAGCAAGAACTTCATCCGGAAGAATAACTTCAATTCCGGGCTCTACTATCAATGCGGATCAACAACACAACCTCAACACGATCCAGAAAACTTCACAAGCCTGCCTGAATGTCTGGATACATCCGCACTTCCTTTACTTGCTGGAATCTCTTGTCTTCCTCATCCGGAACTTCAAGAACACAGTCTGTCGCCACTGTAGAAGGTACTTCCGGACCTTCAAATCATACATTATCAATGCGGACCAATAACACAATCTCAACATGATCCAAGAACCTTCACGAGCCTGTCTGAATGACCAGGTACGTCCGCATTTCCTTTACTTACTGAAATCTCTTATCCTCCTTATCCGGAACTTCAAGAACACAGTCTGTCGCCACTGTCATAATGCAAGAGGTACTTCCGGACCTCCAAATCATACACAACTCGAGATGGCACATCACAAGGACATCCCAAATACTCTTTCCAATCCGCAGATTAGGATTGTACAATTCCGGACCTCACCGGACCTTTCTGTGATCCTCTGTCACCTCTAAGCACTTGCCGGAACCGGTTTCACATAGACAGCCATAACTTCTTCAGGTCTTCATGCGGACCTCTGAAAACTTGACTGAAGCATCTCAAGACTCATATCTGTAAACCCTTTAATCCGCATCCTCCGGTTTTCAACCTATCCAATATATTTGCCTTCTTCTCATCACTGTTCTTCACTGTTCCTGACTGAGGGTAATTTTCTCAATATCCTCAACACACAGCTCATCCAATCCTTCTTGTCAATGTAATATGAGTATGTTGACATCAATGACAACACTGGTTCACCTCATACTTGCAACAATCTCCCCCTTTGTCATTGATGGCAACATATGATGTGAAAAACCATCAAGACAAGAACTTCTCCTTTCTGTCACAGCTCCCCCTATCAACAACAACTTTTTACATGTCTTCTCTCCCCCTTTGATCATTTACCACTTGTTTTTCACATGTCTTCTCTCCCCCTTTGACATCAATGGCAAAGGGCTCATACTTGCAATTCTAATACATCATAATCATACCAGCTACTCCCCCTTAGTAGCAGCTCCCCATCATCAATCCGGATCACAAGATATGACTGTGATATCCACCGGACTGATGCACATCAGTGCATCTTAGTTTATCACCGGAGGGGCCATGACCCCTAACTTCTCCCGGAGATATTCAAAAGAGTCCTTGGGAAGAGGTTTTGTAAAGATATCTGCAATCTGATCCTTGGAGGGAACATACTCCAATCTGACTTCTTCCTTGTTTACTTGTTCTCTCAAAAAGTGAAATTTGATAGATATGTGCTTAGTCTTAGAGTGCAATACCGGATTCTTAGAAATATTAATTGCACTTGAATTATCACAGAAAATTGTGATAGGCTCCTCATATTCAACTTGGATGTCTCTTAGCATCTGCTTCATCCATAAGATTTGAGTGCAACTACCTGCTGCTGCAATGTATTCTGCTTCAGTTGTAGACAGAGATATTGCATCTTGTTTCTTGCTTAGCCAAGAAACCAATCTCTTCCCCAAAAAGAATGCTCCACCACTAGTGCTCTTCCGGTCATCCACATCTCCTGCCCAATCTGCATCTGTGTAAGCATGAAGAGAGAAATCCGGATCTCTAGGGTACCATAGACCATACTCAACTGTTCCTTTCAAGTACCTAAAAATTCTTTTGATTGCCATAACATGAGATTCTCTAGGATCAGCCTGGAATCTTGCCACAAGACCAACAGCCTGCATTATATCTGGTCTAGTTTGAGTGAGATACAACAATCCACCAATCATTGATCTATATTTTGTCTGATCTGCCTTTGGAGAGTCATCATCTTTGCTTAACTTACATCCGGTTGCCATAGGAGTGTTCATAGGTTTTGAGTCTTCTATACCAAATTTCCTTAACAATTCTTTCACATATTTGGTCTGAGAAATGAAGATCCCTTCTTTTGTTTGAGTAATTTGCAGACCCAAGAAGAAATTCATTTCACCAAGCATAGACATTTCAAACTCACTTTTCATCTGATTTGCAAAAGTTTTGCACATACTATCTCTTCCTCCAAAAATGATATCATCCACAAACACTTCAACAATCAATATGTTTTCATGATCAATTTTGAAATATAAGTTACTGTCAGCAGTACCTTTGTTGAATCCAATCTGCACAAGATGCTTATCCAACCTTTCATACCATGCTCTTGGGGCTTGCTTCAATCCATACAAAGCTTTCTTCAACTTGCAGACCATATCATCATTATCAGACAATTGAAATCCATCCGGTTGTTCAATGTAGACTTCTTCTTCTAGATCACCATTTAGGAAGGCAGACTTGACATCCATCTGATATACCTTGAAGTCTTTGAAGGCAGCAAATGCAAGAAGTAATCTGACTGCTTCAATTCTTGCCACCGGAGCAAAAGTCTCTTCAAAGTCAATTCCTTCTATTTGAGAGTAGCCTTTGCAGACCAATCTAGCTTTGTTTCTGATTACTTCACCAGCTTCATTTAGTTTGTTCCGGAAGACCCACTTGGTTCCAATTACATTCCTGTCTCTAGGTCTGGGAACAAGATCCCAAGTATGATTTTTCTCAATTTGCATCAATTCATCCTCCATTGCTTTAGTCCAGTTTTCATCATTGCAGGCTTCATTTATTGTTTTAGGTTCAATCTTTGAAATCAGACAACATTCATCCTGATTTTGAGCAACATTCCTTCTAGTTTGTACACCTTTGCTTTTGTCACCTATGATCTGATCTTCAGAGTGGTTCAGTCTTACATACCTTGGAATTTTGGGAGTATCCTGCACTGCTGCTTCTTGATCAGGCTCATTCAAACTTATCTCTTCTTCCTGATTTACCGGATCAGGCTGACTCTGTCTCACCGGAGAGGATTGAGGTCCTTGAACACTATCTTGGTCATCTTCATCAAACTCATAAAATCTTGAAGGCTTCTCAATTCCTTCATCAACTTTCATATTGGTGCTTTCTATCATCTTCCTCAATCTCTTATTGTAACATCGGTATGCTTTGCTTTGAGTGGAGTAACCCAAGAAAATTCCTTCATCACTTCTAGCATCAAACTTTCCTAGATCTTCATCTCTTTTAATATAACACTTGCTACCAAATACTCTGAAATATTTCACAGTAGGAGTGATGCCAAACCAGAGTTCATAGGGGGTCTTACCGGTGTTGTTTCTGATTTGAACTCGATTGAGAGTGTAGACTGCAGTGCTGATAGCTTCCTTCCAAAACATTTGAGGAACATTTGCTTCCAACATCATTGTCCTGGCAGCTTCCTGAATGGTCCGGTTCTTTCTCTCAACCACTCCATTCTGCTGTGGAGTCCTAGGAGCAGACAACTGTCTCCTTATACCCTGCTTCTCACAAAAATCAATGAACTCACCAAATGTAAATTCACCACCTCTATCAGACCTTAGACACTTTAGTTTCAATCCGGTTTGATTCTCTACCATAGCTTTGAAGATCTTGAACTTCTCAAATGCTTCTGATTTTTCTTTTAGAAAGGTAACCCACATCATCCGGGAATGATCATCAATTAACAACATGAAATATCTATCACCTTGCAGACTCTTGATTCTTGTCGGACCACAGAGATCAGTATGTATTAATTCCAACAATCCGGTAGAAGACTGATCTTTGCTTTTGAAAGAGACTCTGCTTTGTTTACCTAGCTGACATTCTTTGCACAAACTATTTGTAGGTTTCATCAATTTTGGAAGATCTCTTACGGCCTGAGTATTGCTTATCTTGATGATGTTATCAAAATTTACATGGCACATTCTTCTATGCCACAACCAACTCTGATCAATTTGAGCAAACAAACAACTTTTATTTGAACCAACCAGATGAAAGATATTACCTTTTGTCTGAGTACCGGATGCAATCTCAGTTCCGGAGTTTGTAAAGATTCTGCATTTTCCATTTTTGAATTGGAGATCATAGCCTTTGTCCACTAACTGACCAACACTAAGAAGATTGTGCTTCAATCCTTCAACATACAGTACGTTACCTGTTTTGCTCTTTCCATCGAAGGAAATAGTTCCCCTGCCTCTGATTCTGCCAGCAGAATTGTCACCAAACTTTACCATTCCTCCTTCATACCTTTCCAAATTCAAGAACTTATTCTTGTCACCAGTCATATGGTGAGAACATCCGTTGTCAATAACCCAATCATCCTTTTCTTCCACTTGAGCAGCCAAAGCTTTTTCAACAACTTTGTGATTGACAGATTCAGAGAGTATTGAATCTTCTTCCTTGATGGCAATAAACACCCACTCATTTCCGGATTTGCTTCCTAGTTCTGATTCATCATCTGTTACTCCTTCATTGTCATCTTCTTCGTGAACATAATAGCAATTCTTTTGAAACCTTTGTCTGTTAGTATTAGATCTTGCAGATCTTTCCAGACATCTTGAAGCAAAATGACCAATCTTATTGCAGTTGAAACATTTAAAGGGTAGTTTTCCTTCATACTTACCAGATCCTCTTGGCAGTCTCTTTGCAATGAGGGCTTCAAGTTGAGCTGTTTCTGCTTCTTCTTCCTCCATGTCTCTTCTTGCTTGATCATACCATGACATTTTCCTTGATGAGTTTTCTCCCGGATCAAATCTCTGTTTGCCTTTCACATAGGCACTGGCTTTGAAAGCAGATTCAGTCTTGGGAGGATCATCTCCAAACTCGGTCATTTCAAATGCAGCTAGTTTGCCAGCCAGTTGTTCTCTTGTGATAGTTGTGTGGGCTTTGAATTCATCAATGGCAGCAACCTTGATTTTGTAGGCAGCAGGAAGGGATCTTAGGATTTTGCAGACAATCTCATTTTCATCTAAAGTTCCACCAGCATTTCTGATTCCACATACCAGCTCATTCACTCTTGGCATAAAGGTAGTGATGTTTTCATCATCTCTCATTTTCAATCTTTCAAATTTCCCTTTTAGACTTTGCAACCTTGCACTTTTGACAAACTCATCTCCTTCATACAGAAGTTCCAGTTTAGTCAGGATCTCATATGCAGTTGGTAGGTCAATAACATTCGAGAGATCTGAGTCATTCAATGCGCTTAGAAGAGCTTCCTTGGTCCGCAGATTGTTTTCAGCTTCTGTGATTTCATTCAGAGTTGTCGGACCACCTTGTGGAGGTACATATGGTTTTGAAACCATAGCCAAGTATGCTTTTCCCATACATTCCAAGTGACACTTCATGCGACCTTTCCAGAGAGTGAAGTTGGTTCCATCGAACTTTGGACTATCCTTCTTGTATGACGACATCCTGGATCTCCTCAAGCGGTTAAGCTCCTATCAGAGGAACTTAGCTCTGATACCAATTGTTGGATCTAGGGCATACAACTGAGAGGGGGGGGTGAATCAGTTGTATAAAAATTCTTGTTCTTTCAACACTTGATTCTTGTTGTTTAGTTAGCAGCATATCAATTAATCATCCATGAAAGCATAATACATAAACACAAGAGCAGATAAGTATCAACACATTGAACACCAAGATTTTGACGTGGAAAACCCGGTTAAGGGAAAAACCACGGGGTGATTAACCCAAGAATTATTCTCTGTTAGAAGAATAAAGAAAAATGAATGGCACATGCCAATTAGGGCTCACTGCCCGAGCACACTGCTCACAAAGAGGCCCACTGCCTACAAGGAGACACACTGTCTACAAAGTGATAAAAATCACAGTCTTGAACTGGAGAATGACATCTCTACCATGTCCGGATCAGTTCCAATTAAGCCCAAAAACCTCTGTTCTGCCTTTTGCACTTCTCTTCGCTATGCCACACTCATCCACACACACCACACCTTGAAATGAACTCACAGACCGTTATTTATACAAGACATCGACTTAGGATCAAACATCTAAGTCGGCAAACAATCATAAGAGTATCCGCAAGATGAATAACACATTCGGTCGGCCACCACAAGAACATTCGCAGGATGAACAACTCATCCGGTCGGCTAAACAGAGCAAGAACTTCATCCGGAAGAATAATTTCAATTCCGGGCTCTACTATCAATGCGGATCAACAACACAACCTCAACACGATCCAGAAAACTTCACAAGCCTGCCTGAATGTCCGGATACATCCGCACTTCCTTTACTTGCTGGAATCTCTTGTCTTCCTCATCCGGAACTTCAAGAACACAGTCTGTCGCCACTGTAGAAGGTACTTCCGGACCTTCAAATCATACATTATCAATGCGGACCAATAACACAATCTCAACATGATCCAAGAACCTTCACGAGCCTGTCTGAATGACCAGGTACGTCCGCATTTCCTTTACTTACTGAAATCTCTTATCCTCCTTATCCGGAACTTCAAGAACACAGTCTGTCGCCACTGTCATAATGCAAGAGGTACTTCCGGACCTCCAAATCATACACAACTCGAGATGGCACATCACAAGGACATCCCAAATACTCTTTCCAATCCGCAGATTAGGATTGTACAATTCCGGACCTCACCGGACCTTTCTGTGATCCTCTGTCACCTCTAAGCACTTGCCGGAACCGGTTTCACACAGACAGCCATAACTTCTTCAGGTCTTCATGCGGACCTCTGAAAACTTGACTAAAACATCTCAAGACTCATATCTGCAAACCCTTTAATCCGCATCCTCCGGTTTTCAACCTATCCAATATATTTGCCTTCTTCTCATCACTGTTCTTCACTGTTCCTGACTGAGGGTAATTTTCTCAATATCCTCAACACACAGCTCATCCAATCCTTCTTGTCAATGTAATATGAGTATGTTGACATCAATGACAACACTGGTTCACCTCATACTTGCAACAAGCTAGGGTTTGAAGACCAAATTGATGAAGATTTGTTCCCAATACCAATTTGGATTGAGGAGATTCAGAGAGAGATAGTCGCTAGGATTTGATCATTCATGCAAGGAGACTACGGCTGGCCAAAGGAGTAAATTAGAAACATCATATTTTGTAGATCGTGGGCATTTGAGGTGGATTTATCTTCTATTTGCCATTTTTTATCGCCTAGGGTTAGGCACACAACATTGGAGGATCTAGCGCTTCATTTTGGAGGGATAGTGGGTATCTTCTACATCAGTTTTGCATATCAGATTTCATATCAAATTTTAGTTTGTGAGGCGGCTGTCATATCAGATCTCTAGCACATATATTCAATCATCTTTCATTGCTATTCAAGTATATCATTGTACATGTGAAGGAGACACAAATACCGAGTATGTGGAACAAGTATAACTATTCAAATCTTTAATTTGAATAGGGTTTGTAATTGCTATCATAAGTATATCAGATCCATCATACATTGTAATCAAACTTGTTGTGATGAAAATAAAGATATGATTGGTGTGGTATTTTGATGTTTTATGAATGCAAAGTTATATGTTATGTTTCTACTATATTGGCATATGTAATTCTTATGAAAACAATAAAAAATAAGCATCAAAACAATCATCAAACCTAGAAATCAAAACTCAGTCCCATTGCATGACAAGTGTTTGACAAAATGTCAAACCATTGAAATCAAAAAATTCAGGGCAGATTTGGTTGGGGTTCTTACAGCCTACTAAAGTTGTTTTCAACCCCACCCTCCATTATGTCACAACCTATTTATACACCACCTTTCATTTCTCATCTTGCAACTTCCACTCATGTCCCCACTCCTAGTGTGCCTCTCGCAACCCTTGACACTCACCTTCAAAGGCTTGTTGAGATGGAAAGTAATGTTAATGCCTTACCTAATGGAAACAAAAATGAAATATCTATTAAAATCACACACAATTCGCTTACTATTGAGATTTTCACTTATCTATTTTTTGTTGGATTTGTGGATCCTGGATTTGAGATGTATAATGTTAAAGGAGATTCCATGAGACATTTGAGGTTCTTTAATGCCACATGTTTAGATTTTGTGTATGATGACATGTTATTTGTTCTTCTCATGAAATTTGAAAGATTGTGCTATTGAATGGTTACATTCCCTTCCATTTGGGTCTATTCATTTATTTTCAAATTTGGTTAATGCTTTTGTGGCACTAACCTGAACCCAATTCCATAGTCTTAAAAGAGAAAAACAACACCCTTTGGCCAAATTGTCTACACCTTTCTTAACTAATTTTCCATCTTCAATATCTTCACATGGATCCTTATAGCTCCTCTTGGGATTCTCTACATTCTTACATCATGGACTATAATTTATTACCTTCATCTATAACATAGATACATATACATGTTCCATGAATGAAATCCTTGATTGCTTCTTCTGTTAGTGATTGTAGATGTGAGAGTCATTTTATAAAAGAAAAGTAATGCAAGGACCAGTCAGCCCTAGCAACAGGTTCGCCAGTTTGGTATATATAGGAGATAGAATCTCCTTATTTGGATATATTCAAGACAATTCCAATGAAGACTTATTTTCTATAACAGCAGGTTCGCAGCAGATCTAAAGGAGCAGCATAATAATTATTGTAACCAAGGAAATCGCACTATCTTCAGGTGAAGAATTATTGTATGTGCTTCTACGCTTCTAGGGTCTAATTGTGAGTGCCATTTCTGCACTTATATTTCTAATTTATAAGAGAATATCTTGCTGGGTTTTTCTCCCTCAAGTAGGAGGGTTTTCCTAGGGTAAAGTACTATGTTCATTGTTATATGTGTTGTATTTTCTGCTTATGTATTTATGTTCTATAAAAAAACTAACATGGTATCAGAGCGGGTTTAGGAAAATCTGATCTGACTAGATATTTTCTTCTAGCGACTCCGCTGCCATGTATAATCTGTTGATTGTCTTTCTACGACCTTGCTTCATTCCTAATGAATAAAAAGATAGAAATTGTCCAGACCGTGAAAGAGAAGCAATCTTTGCCTGTGTGTAGCGGAGAAAGAGAGATGTCTGCCCCTGTTGACATTTTGTCAATGCATGTTCAATATGAAGGTGTGAATGCAAGCGCAGTTGGGAAAGCGCTTTCTCCCAATCTGTTTAGGGTGATGTGTATAGTCCCTGATAAGCAAGATTACATCTTTGTTGAAAAGGTGCAGCTTTCACAAGATGAAGTTCTAAGCCTCTGTAATAAACTTTTGCCCTCTTCAACCTCTGCCTACTTAGGTGAGCCCTCACGGGTTCATATCAATTTCAATAAATTAAATCAACTATGCTTATCAGCGTTCAGGTTCTATGGAGACAAGAACACGATGGTGTACATTTTCCGCAAGGAAAGTTTGGTGAATGAGTGTGTTCTTGCTGAGATGGAAGGAGAACTGTTTGAGCCAGGATTATACATCAGTCTTCCTGAAAAGAGCAATAGCATAGTTGTTTTCTACTGGCATGAAGGGAGCTATCATTTTGAAGCTCTGGCTGCCTCTGTAACATTCGCTAGCTCAAAAGCTAAGCGCACAAGAAGGATTCAAGTCTCCAGTGTGAAGAACTTAGAGAATGATGTGAATCTCTTGCTTGGTTATAATTGATGGAGGTGTGAGGAGTAAGAAGTCTTCGTCAAATATTGCAAATGTCAATAACCATGATGAAACAATGGTGGTCTGCAAAGGGTATCATCAATGTTGTTTCATAACAAGAGAGAAGAGATCTCCAAGAGTTTCTAAGAAGACAAAGGATGTGTCTATGAAAGCTTCTATATTTTGTAATACGCTTAAAAGGTGGTCAGAAGAATGTAATGTTGATTACTCTAGACTGAGTATCGAGCAATTCATAATTCTCCTGGAAAATTGTCAACCACATGAGTTCCAAAAGTACTCTGAGTTTAAGGAATCTTTCAAGACGAGCAAGTCAGCCATAAGCTTTGCATAGTTTGAGGAATTTGAGAAATGTTTTCTCAAAGTTATTCCAGAGTTTTGTCGGCATGTTCTCCTTTTCGTGGGCGGTGAAACAAAACTAGTCAATGCAGACGAGCCGAGCTCAAGCTCTAACATGGACATCGACGTTGACAGATTTGAGAAACTGCATCGAGAACTTTCGGTTATTGCCATGAAGATCAGAGGGTGTTGTTGCTGGGAACGGACATCAAGTTCAGTCAGCATGTGATAACTTTTGAAAGTTTGGGCCAAGAAAAGCAGACGCCTTTTATCTCTTATGGACAGGAAGTATACACCAAATGCTCCAGTATGTGCTCCTGCTCTACAAAGGAAGAAAGAGGAATAGAGACAGAGAATCAGATTCTGCTCTGAACCAAAGAAGAAGAAGGATCTCTCTCACATTCAGTGTTTCAGGTGTGATAAGTATGGTCACTTTGCTTGAGATTGCAAATTAAGGTCTACACAACTTGTTTCTACTGCGGAAATTGCCATGAAGGAGCCAAGCTCTAAAGCCGTTTCAGAAGGTTTCTTATTCTAAAGTTGATCAGTTTCTTCGAAGAGGAGGAATTAACATTCAGAGGGAGTCTGACAAACCAACAGAGGCAACCTTGGATGAGGAGGTCAGGAGGTTGATGCTAGTACTTGGAGCTTCAGAGGGAGTCACATCATCATGAAGATTCCTTGTAGTGTATATTTCTCTAAGACGAAGAAATATGAGGTGAAAGCTTTTGTAGTGTATATTTCTCTGAGACGGAGAAATATGAGGTGAAAGCCCTTGTAGCGTATGTTTATCTGAAATGAAGAAACATAAGGTGAAAGCCCTTGTCCATCTCTGAGATGGAGATGTGGTTCTTTCCACCCTCTGGGAGTAGCCATGGTTGATGTCATGTTGAGAGACTCCATGACAAAACCAAGTTGAGAGACTCCGTGATGAATCCTTTGTACTTGTGTTTATCCACACATGGGAGTAGCCATGATGAATCTCTGTAACGTTGGAAAATGTCCCCTTGGGGGCTTTTCCCTCATAAGGTTTAGCTCCCAGGCTTTAAAGTGCATTTAGGACATTTTAGTTCATATTTTAGCATCCCGATGGAATGAGACTTAGGTTCTATGACAAATAGGACCTAGGTGGACCCCTTGAGTTGTACCCTGCCCAAAATAGGGGGAGGACTTGGGCGCCCACGCCCTAGTCCTGCCCTATTTTGGGGCAACCCCAATTTTTGAGTGTCGGTTTATGACTGTTAGGAGGTTATTTTGCCGACACGGTAAAGTTTGATTTTTAATATCTTGGCAGGAATGCTTGTAGGTGAATATATAAGCATGTGTAGACATTCATTTGTGGACTAGATTGCAATTAGATAGCATGTGTGATGTTCAAGTGTTCTCAAGGTGATTCAAAGCTTCTATTGTGTTATAAGAGCAGACTTGTGTGTTTTGTGTGTTGATATTTGCAGATTTGAGCTTCAATATCCTCATGGCATGAAGAGCATCTTCCTCCATGAGAGCTTCACTACAAGGTGACTTATCATTGTGTTTTTATCATTGATTCCTTTGGTTTTGGCCTCTGCCTCACAAGGGCACGCCCTCTTTATCTGACAACGGTGTTCGAAGACTTAAGTGTCCTCCGGGGTTTGATTGAGGCAAACCTCTAAACACCACAACCCCCAAACCAAGTCTTGTGATTGCAGGTTACATGTGTTGCATCTGGAAAAAGTGGAGTTGCAGGAAGGCTTGGCAGACATCAGGGATTCAGGATATGAAGAAAAGTTGGACAAAGGAGCACTTCTAGGACTTGGGCGCTCGCTCCAGTGTCCTCCGCAGACAGATCTCGGGAAACAGAAGTTATAGGGCTGATTAGTGTCGAAACGAGGCCTAGATTCCCTGAAAAAGCAAGTACCTTGGACTTGGGCACCTGCTTCAGTGTCTTCGACTGTTCCACTTCGGAACCCCGAAAACAGGTATTCTGTAATTCAGTATCTTACTCCCGTCTGCAAGAGCTTTTTCCATTATTCGTCATTTTGTTGTCGTATTTGCATAATTAGGGTTTTAATAGTTAATTGGACATAAGAGAAGGAAAAATTGATAATTAATTCTCTAATCCAAGTTTCTCTTCATTTGCAAGTGACCTAGGGTATGATAGTGTTCGTCACTCGACCTTAGATCCTTCAATGTTAGGGTGAAAGGAGGATTCAAACATCTCAACAACAAAGATTAACAAAATCCAATTTTACCCTAAATAACGTCATGTTGAGAGACTCCATGACGACATCACGTTGAGTGACTCCGTGATGGGCATTTGTACACATGTTTCTTTCCACCCTCTGGGAGTAGCCATGGTGGACGTCATGTTGAGAGACTCCATGACGACATCACGTTGAATGACTTCGTGATGGGCACTTGTACACATGTTTCTTTCCACCCTCTGGGAGTAGCCATGGTGGATGTCATGTCAACATCATGTTGAGTGACTCCATGTTGGGCACTTGTGCACATGTTCCTTTCCACACATGGGAGTAGCCATGGTGGACGTCATGTTGAGTGACTCCATGACAATATCACATTGAGTGATTCCGTGATGAAGGGTGCTGCCACAATAATGGGTTACACTTTCTGGGACATCTTGATTTTTGCTGAAATCACATATTTTTAGAAAATATAATGATTTAAGCCTTGAAAGGTTCCATTTAAAGGATTTTAATTGAACAGGGTTTGATCAAACCCCCTTAAATTCAAACCCCCTTGGATAGAACCCCGCTAGTTTTAAACCATACCTATAATGGAGTCTCCTCTACACCTACCAAAATGCTGATAAAAAATCAATTTTGATTTATCTTTTGAGGGATCAAATGAATTCATTTAAAATTTATGCTTTGTAAGTATGTAGTCCTTATTATAAGCTTCCCAAAAAATATAATTTTAAATATATTTAATTTGATTATTATAATTATTTTTTATTTCTTGTGAATGTATGTTTTTCACCGAACATCAAGTTCTCTATTCTACACACATGGAAAATTAGTAAATTACTGAAAAAAAATTCTAAAAAATATGTATACACTAGGTATTGATGTCCTTGTTTCAACAAAAGAAAAAAATTTGAATTTCGATACCTACAAAAAAAGTTATGTTTTACGGAATATGCCTATGTCTAAATTATAATTCGTTTGACTTCAAAAATTAATTCAAATATATATATTCAACAAAACATTATGAAACCAAATGCATACACTATATATCGGTGTTACCAATCTAAATTAAAAAGAATCATAATTTTATCCTTTGTAGAAAAAAAATTATGTGCTACGGAGTACACATCACTTTAAAAAATGTTGTTTACTGTTAAAAACCAGTTATCAAAGGAGATGCAAAAAAAATTACAATTTAACTCCAAAATTTTTTTAAAAAATATATTTAGAATCTGCAAACAAAATCTCACAAATCACTAGTTCGCATCATCTTCAAATTCCTAATGGTTTAGTAGCTATAGGTGTCAGAACGTGAAGATTTAGTTCAAAATATTGATTTCAATGTCAAGTTTGGCCAAAAAGTGTAACCCATTATTGTGGGATGACCCAAACACTTTTTCACAAATGGGTGTAGCCATTGAAGGTGTCATGTTGAGAGACTCCATGACATGGATATCTGGAAAAATACCTCCCTAGCTAAGAGGGAGTGTTAGTGATTGTAGCTGCGGGAGTCATTTTATAAAAGAAAAGTAATGCAAGGACCAGTCGGCCCTAGCAGCAGGTTTGCCAGTGTCATGATCCGATATTAAGGCATTGTTTAAATTAAAGATTTAAACATCATGATAAAACTGATCCCATTCCAAATGGTAGAAATAATGACATACGTCATTAAATAATATTTTAAATAATGAATAATATATTATTTTAGTAATAAGTTATGATTATCATTAAC
Source organism: Cunninghamia lanceolata (assembly GCA_027924645.1). Lineage (NCBI taxonomy): Eukaryota > Viridiplantae > Streptophyta > Pinopsida > Cupressales > Cupressaceae > Cunninghamia > Cunninghamia lanceolata. The sequence continues at coordinate 14,754,922 of BSBN01001101.1, forward strand.
ACAAATATTATGACTAAAATTATAATTATCAAATATATATATATATATATATATATATATATATATATATATATATATATATATGATAATAATATATATGATATATTATAAATATATAATAATAATTTAATATTACAAATTAAATAATATATATTTGACATTATAATAAATATCATAAATATAAGTAAGAACGATTTCATTCAAAGCCTTAATAAAAGCCATACTCCCGATAAGGGACAAGGCAAAATCTATATTAATAACTATTGCTGCGGCAACCAGATCAAACAAAGACGCCGATCAATAAACTAATACTAAACGCAGCATCAAGAAAATACACGTCTCTTGAAGGATGCGGGGTGACTGTTGGGCACCATTACCTCCTATAAATATGGGCGATCTCACCAATACGAAGGGCATCGAACAGAAGAACAATCCATGAAATAAAAGGAGAAAAAATAGCATCAAGAAGAAAGCACAGATCGGGAAATATCAAGAGGAACAGCTTAAGGAAAAATAAAGCAACGAACATTGCAAGGATCGTTGGAACTCCAAGACAGCGGTTTTCCTCAACAGCAGGAATGAAGCATCAGCAGTAAGGAACGATCAAAGGTATGCATCATTGCACCCATCCACAAATAAATCCTATAGTATATGTATTGCTTAGCAATTTCTGAGATATATGCTAATTTCTGATGTTATCAAAGAGGTCTACAAAGCATCGAATATACTTTAATAAGTGTATATACATATTATCTGTATGAAACCAAACATTTATATATGTAGGGCAATATCATCCTATTAATCAGCATTAGCAATATAAATGCATTTAATGATGAATTTATAAGGTAGATCTATAAGTAGAATATATATGAATGTTTAAAGATCATAAGATCTAATGCTTCCAATTAAAGTTATGAACATTAGGCATAATCCATTGAATATTAGGAAACATTAATAATCACATATAGAGTAAACATTTAATGAAATATGCATTCAAAGAGGAATATCAATGTATACTAGTTATTGATTATCCAAGAAAGTGAATTGTAGGCGTGATGCCTAAAATGATAAGTATGTTCTATCAAGGGATTGATTATGAAATCATCCTTAAGAAGCAATCAACATGACCCTGGAGTACTAGGCTAGGACTAGTAGCCTTCCCCTTAATCCACCTACACACCTTATTAGTGTAGACACCCAAAATTGTCCCAACTTTGTGTATGTCTTGCAACACCTTGTTAAAACATTATCCTAAACATCATAAGCCATTTTTGTCCTAAATCCCACTCTTAATCCCATTTATCCATTAAGCCAATTAATTAAATAAATTTTATTTATTTAATTAAAATCCCCATCTTTATCCTACTTAGCCAATTAATTAAATAAATTTTATTTATTTAATTAATTTCACATGCATAATCCCACTTTCCAATTAATTAAATAAATTTTATTTATTTAATTAATTTTCAACTCCTATCCCAACTAATTCAAATATTTTATTTGAATTAAGTCCTCCATATCTTATCCCATCCTATTCATTTATCCAATTAATTAAATAAATCTTATTGGTTATGCATTTCAATTGTTTGATCATTTCCATTTACAAATCCAAATTTTTCGATATACAATTAGTATGAGACTGGTGGTCAGAAGGAATCTAGTGTCTAGCACTCAAGCTGGCAAGTCATGGCCCCTCCGAGCTAAGAGCGAAGTATTGCCGGGTGTAGCATGAAGCTCTTAGACCTAGGGTAAGAATGAAGTATTGCCGGGTGTAGCATGAAGTTCTTGACCCTATGGTTGCGTAGGACCTAGATAATATTAATGGCCTAACGGTAGGTGAACCTCGAGCTGGCTATAAGCTCCTCCGAGCCAAGAGTGAAGTACCTCCGGGTGTGAGGTGAAGCCTTGGGCCTACGGCCGTGGGTCTGGGAATCCTTAACCCACCCTCTCATATTAGGTGAGTGGTCTGATTAATGGATAGGATTATGAACGTCCTCCCCGAGGTATGTCCATGACTCATGTGTGATTAATGAGATAAGATAGATCATGAACCAATGATGACATGAATTATATGAAACTTAATGTGAATATAATCTAATATGTTTTAGTCTTACTGATTATATATTGAAAGAAATGATTAAAAGATTACTAATGTTCTCTTTTACTAAGTTGAAGTTGTGTTAAATAGTGAAAATTTTCAGCTTACTAGAAGGGGACATTACAGCCAGTTTGGTATATATAGGAGATAGAATCTCCTTATTTGGATATGTTCAAGACAATTCCAATGAAGACTTATTTTCTATAACAAGTTCGCAGCAGATCTAAAGGAACAGCATAATAATTATAACCAAGGAAATCGCACTATCTTCAAGTGAAGAATTATTGTATGTGATTCTGCCCTTCTAGGGCCTGATTGTGAGTGCCATTTATGCACTTATATTTCTGATTTATAAGAGAATATCTTGTTGGGTTTTTCTCCCTCGAGTAGGAGGTTCCCAGGGTAAAATACTATGTTCATTGTTCTATGTGTTGCATTTTCTGCTTATGCATTTTTGTTCTATAAAAAACCTAACATCTTCAATATTTCAACCTTCATAGATCTTATGCATGTCTTCCCTTGTATGTTAGAAGATTTCACTACATTTATCTCCATGGACTATCATGGTAGTACATTGTATGAGATAGATGATGTTGATACTCATTCTATTACCTTTCATTCCACTTCTCATCCTATTGAGAATCCTTCTTCTACCTCTACTACCTCTTCCATAGTCCATGATTGTAACACGTCTTTTCCCATCTCTCTTCATCATTTGACTACATTTTCAAACTTCATGGATCTCTTAAAGGATGTTGAGGCATCCTTCTCTTCCATCACCACTTGTGAGGATCCTATTTTTGCAATGGACAATACTCTTTCACATGGTTCTCAAACTTCTATTGATAATATTTCTTTTAGCAACTTTGGTGACTCTTCTTCAAGTGATGATGAGCCTCATGTTTCTATTGATCCTTTCTCTGGGTAAGACACACTCCTCTTGTTCTTCCCCTTTTTCTTTGGAGGATTAATTCCCTCTTATAGACAATATTGAGCATGCTAGCATCATTCATCACTTCGTTAACGTCACACTTGTTGAGCTTCCTCCTATGATAGATATTGATCATCCTTCTCATGATTGTTTATGTACTATTTCCTCTCGAAGATTTGAGCCATCTTTGTTAAACCTAGACCCTTGCCATTTTATTTCTCCACCTTCTTTGCCTACTACCACTTCTATTTCTAGAAGCGTCAACATCTATTTCTCATGAGTTGCATCCTCCTAACATCACTCCTACTTTTTCTACTTCTACAACTACATGGATATGCTCTTCGTTGTCATTTAAGATTATCGCATACCCTTCTCTTGTTGGTATGGGGACTCTTTCTTTTGACAAATATAGTGGCCATGGTGATCTATTACACCATGTGAGACACTTCTCCACCATATGCCTGACTCATACTTATGATGACTATGTCAGCCAAATTACTTCCTAGAACCTTGATGGAGTATCGCTTTAGACTAGTTTTATACCTTACCTATTGGTTCCCTACACTCGTTTTCTGACATGGTTGATGCCTTTATCTCTCATTTTCAATTTAACATGGAACCCAAATTTTCTTAAACACTCGAGTCAATAAAAACAAGATGTTAATGATAGTGTTCAAGGCTTTGCTTCTCATTTCTTTTCCTTGCTTGTTCGATGGGGTTGCCATCATCCTAATGGCCTTCTTCTACCTCTTTTTCATGAGAACTTACTACCATAAATCCAACAAGCTTTGTTTTTTCAACGATTTTATTCTCTTTCTAACTTAGTTCTTTGTGCCATTTAAATTGACCAAATCCTCCTAAACCATTCTCATCTCAAATATCATTAAACCTCTCCTACCCCTCCACCCATACATCCCCCTCATGACTTTTCTCCACCTACCCAACTTACGTCCTATCTGTCAAAAATTGAACTTAGATCTTATACACCTCTTATTGACCCATCTGAACATATCTTACCCGTTCTCTTAGAATCCAAAGAAACTTCTAAAAACCATTCTATCCTTACTTCTTCCCTAGTTTCCCCTATGTCACTTGTTGTCACTATGAAACCCATTATTGTTTTTGAAGCCCTTTCTATACCTAGGGTGTCTCTAGCTCCTATTGTTGTTGATACACTTCTCCCTTCTTCTAGCAACATGTTCCAATCCATTGCTAACATTCTTTCTATAACTTTTGTATTCACTTCTGCTACACCTTACCCTTTAGAGAATTCTCTTCTTCATTCTCCTTGTGAGGCGCACTTGGCAGAGTCATCAGATCACTTCAGCTTTATGATTGATTGATTCCACTCGCAAATTAATTATTTTGGTTGTGTTAGTACTTGTTATGCACGGCACATGTAACTTTCTTCTTTTGCTTGTTATTTCACGGTGACAGAATTCAGGTGCAACCATCTTTCTTGGTAACAACACAACCATCTTCATCTTTGTTGTCCTCACCCATATTCTTAAGGTAGGCACAATTTCTTTTGCCTATTCTAGAGGTAACATATCATTGACATTGCAGGTGTATATCCTTCTTAAGGACCTTTCCCTCTTTCTATCCCCTCTCATCTACCTTAAAATCAATTGCATACACTTCTTCTATGCAATTATTTTAAGGGGGCATACATCTACCATTTACACATCCTAGTATGTTTTCCTAGCATCTATATTTTGTGGTCCCAAATACAAAGTATGCTTGGACATGGCCACCCTCATTAGGATTACTTGGCAATAAAGTATGCTAGCATATATAATCATTGGTATTGTATTTATGCATGGATCACTTAGCAACAGAGCATGCTAGTCCAGTGATCCTAAACTCCATCAAAACATTTGAATCACCTAGTAATGGAGTATGCTAGTGCAAGTGATTCATCTTATAAACTAATTTTCATGATCCTAGTGACAAAGCAAGCTAGACCTTGAATCATGCATTCTCTTTTGTACCAACTATATTCTCTTCTCTTTGTACACATTAGTTAATTCTCTCCAAAGAAAACATTCTACTCATCACATTCTTCTTGCCGTATAAGATTTCCTCTCTAGTTGTTTCATTATGTATGTTGTTTTCCTTTCCATATATGCGTTTGTGATGTTCTAACTCAAATTGTTTTGCAAGTTTTATGTTTTTCTGACATCTTTGTTCTGTAGGTTATATTTTTCTAACACTTTGTGTTGTGGGTTTTGTTTTTCCCAACATCTTGTTCTATAGATTCTTGGTTGGGGGCATGAGACTTCTTGATTGAGATTGTTGTGTATCCTTACAACATTTATTATTTTTATGTACTTTTCTTTTCTAAACTAAGTTAGTGTAGCTATATTACCTAATAACATCTACCTACTAAAGTGGGGGCAAAATGTAAGGTTAAAAATTGTATAACATGCAATTTGACACTATAAACTATCCCTGCTTTAGTGTCCACTCCCATAGCATGTCTTAGGATCATTTTAGCCTAGCCTTGGACTGTTACCCACTCTTAGTGCCAGCATTATGTTGTGTTTTAGTGTGTTCAACACTGTAATGTGTATTGCCATGTGTCCCCTATGCTTGTGTTATGTTTTGTTCCCATCTTGTGAAGTCTTAGAGCATGTTGTACTTGGACATTAGCATGACACACAGATGTCTGTGCAGCGCACTAGTGTCCTCTGACTGTATAGTCATATAATGTCCTTTTTTTAACTTATTAGTGACCTTTTAGCTTCCAAACATTCATTTGTAACCATTATATGCCCAATGCTTGGAAGTCCAATAGTCACCTTTATGTTTTGAAGGACTACTAAGCTTTCCTCTCATTCTTCCAAGACAACCTACACTCTTTTTGATGCTCATTCCCTCATGCATGATTGAACTCTCCAAGACAACCTACAACACTTTTTGGCTCTTGACAACATTTTACATCACTCTACAACACCTTGCAACATTCTAGGATTTATTGCACCCCCTTGGTGTCATGAGCATCCTTCGTTATTAGCATAAAAATTGGTTTGTTGTGTTTTGTCTTCTTTTCCTTTGTTAATCTATATATTTTTCATTGTTTCCTTTATTATAGATTTATTTTAGTTTATTGATGTTCTTAGTCGTAGATGCATATACGCTAAGCACACACACTTAAACACATTTTCCCTTGTTCCATTGACTGCTTGTGCGGTTCGAAAGACCAAAATAAGGGTTTGACCTAAAGGCAAGCTCTTAAGCAGTCACCAACATTTTTCTTGTCCTAGCTATAAGTTTTTTAGAGGCCATCTCGCACAGAGGTTTCAATCTCTTTCTCCTTCTATATTGTATTTTCAATAATCTCGTTTATAGAGCTAGTTTGAGTAGATTTCTTCCTTGATGTGTATTTCTAAGTATACCTGGTGCTCTGTCCTTCGTGTCCTTGCCTTCATGTGTGTTACATCCCCAATTTTTGTCTTTCTATACTTTTACTTTTTACTTGGACATAAGTAAATTTATTATAATGTTTAGATTAATGACAAGGAAAAACATGGATTATATTGAATGTCATTTATGAAATTGTGGGAAAGATTATGTTATTATCAATTTAATATTTTCATTATGACATTTGAACTGTTATTTGAATAATGATGCACTGATCATAATTTCTTTGGTAACAAGTTTGATACAGGTAGACAGGTTATCAAATGACTCTCAGAGAAAAGAGAGGGAGAGTATCTTTCCAGGAGAGAGATATAGACCTCGGGTTACGAGTGGTTTATTTGCCAAATCGAGTATAAGTGTTTAATGAAAATGTGAACCAATGTGTTGTAAGAGGTAAGCCTTGTCTTGTCAATTTACTTTTGAACCTAATTGACAGGTAGTTGATATTATTTACTTATCTTTCTAGTCGTAGTAAGTCGTTTTAGTCATTAATAACGTTAACGACGTCGTTTGAGTTTGATTTGTGATTATTTACGTTAAACATAAATATTACGATGTTATTGTCGTAAAATGATTGTTATATTATTACTAAGTCACTTGAGGTGCTTTAACCAATTCTTAACGTTAAGACTTTATCATCAAGATAAGATGACGTGTTTTTATCGACGGATCGTGATGGGGAGACTAGCTCAACCCGATCACGTTATCTGTAATCCTTGTTCTAGTATTATCCTTTTATTGATTAAATCATAATAATCAAATAGAGATAATGATATGAAAATAATATTTAATTTAATCAAATATAATATATATATGGGTCGAATGAGGTAATACCTTATGATAATTATTATGGTTTTTAGTTGAGCAGCCTTAGGCATCTATTGAGGAGTGCCTTAAATGTTAAAAACATGATGGATCAAATTACTCATTAAGAGTAATCGATTGTTCAAAGTTAGTTTAGTGAGTTGGCGGCCTCTTATAAGAGGAGTGGTGGATAACTCAACTGCCATCGCTGATCTCCTCAAATGATGCTTTCATCATCAACATTTGTCGATGATTGCATATTTATAGCTGGTGTTTGGAGTCGAACCATAAAGCAATACCATTGGAATTAAATGAGTTATGAACTGCGAAGAGTGGGAGCGAACGGAGAGGATGACTCATTATGAGTCTGTTTGAGCTCTTAAAGCCACAACTTAGCTAGTCGTTGGCGCATCTTTTTGGGTGGATATGTTTTTGTTTTGCTGAGTTGGGGTGATCAATAGAAAAGAACTCGCGGTGGGCAGTAAGGAAGGAGGTTAAAAAATAGTGGAGAACGTGATCAACGAGGAGGAACACAAAAGTTTTCTACCTGCCCATACATTTCTGTAAACCGTCGTTGTCAAGTAAATACTCCTGCAAGTTATGTTTTATGAGACAAAGATAATTTGAATGAATGCTTGTCTTGGACAATTGTTTAACTCAGTTTGGTTATCCTTTTAGAATTTTGTGTAAACTATACAATGGAATTAAGCCGTCTGTGTCATCTTGAATATTATCGATTTAACTTGAATGACTGAGTCGGCGGTGTATGTGTAAGTTTTAGTATAACTAGAGAAGCGTCGACTTAGCCTGAAAAGGCCGATGCAAGCTTTGCAATGATATCTGTTTTGAATTATCATTTTGGGTCGATATTACATCTATCATAAAATCGATATGTAGACCGTTTTATTGTTCGGGAAGTAACAAACTTTCTTTGATAGAAATCGTTATAGTTTTCTAGTGTTTAGAAAAACCAGTCGCTCTGTTGGATGAGCAATCATTTTAAAAATAAGTCGATTACTTTATCATAGGATAGATATGTATTAAACTCTCGTCAAGATTAGTATAAATGGTATTAGTTTTAGAAAACTTACCAAGTGTAATACGGGATAAAGGATTAATGGTGTCATTATATTGAAACTAATCTTGTTTTAGTTCCCATACATTGTCTAAACGATATTTTATCCAAAGAACCTAGATTCTTGATGGTCTATGGTAACTATGGTATAACCTATTGAATGGTAGAAGAACTAGGGATAGTTAGATGAACGGGATTAAATGTCAAAAGATCTTCTCATGTCTATACTAGTAATCTTGATGAGTCTAGCCTATAGTAAACCATTATGTAGTAATAGACTATGTCTATATAGAAACAACTTTGTATAAAATCATATATGAGTCTATATGTCGTGATGATCAGTGGCATCACGTAGAGTTTAATTGAATAGGTATTCATATTCTTTTTGATTAGGAGCTAATATCTTAGCAAGATTATTGTATACCTAACTATGGTTGAGTTAAACCAAAGGTCGATTATGAACCTTAGCTTACAGAAATGAGATATGATAAATATAGAATTATTGTAATATTCGAGGGTTGTTTTAAAACCCTAGAGTCGAATATGATCCAAATGAATGGTTATGTTATATAGACTTATTTAAGTCTAAAAGTATTATTATTATGACTCATAGATTAAACTATTACATGATTAGGATGGATAAGAGTTTTAAAACAATGAGAATACGACAATATCCAAGTCGAGTAGGGGTGGGTGAACACAACGACTACGTTCATTATGAATGATATTGATATTAAAAACTTTGGCCAAAGTAATGCATTTGTTTTCTCCATGCATTGTCGGTTCACTGTATTCGGATTGCTCATCCTATCAAAAATCATACTTAGCTAGAGGGTATCTAGGGTTGTATGGTTGATAGAGTTGAGTAGAATACAACACTATGTACTCAGGAAAGGTAAATTACCACTAGTCACCTAAGGTCTATATTCCTCATGAAGGGTAGGGCCACTTCCTATGTGGAAGATGTGTCAGAGACTGCCGGTCTGTGGTTGGAGGTAAATCACTGGAAAGATGCTTTCTCTCCAAGCAGGAAACATGCCAGGACTTGTGATAAAGATGTCAGATATTCAGAAGCACTATTCAATCCAATATTGTACATGTAATGGATTTACATTTGTAAACATTGTAAATAAGAAAGACAATATGGTTTATTGTATCTTGTAAAAAGAAATCTTGTAATTGTAGTTACTTGATTATTTGTTGAATAAAAAAAAAATTTCTCTATCTCATTTTTACCTTGTTAATTTACTCTATGGTAAATTTCTGGTTTTACTATATTTTTAGAACGTGGATGTTACATATGGTATTAGAGCTACCAGGTTTAGCACTAGGGCTTATGAGACCACTATGCTTGTTTGTAGTCAACATTATGCGGTTAGCTAATGTTTGAAAATTTTTGTGCCAGGATGGTACGTTTTAAGAAGACAACAAAAAAGTCTGTTGATTCGAGTCAACGTTTCCTTAAAGCAAAAAAAGAGCGTGAGAAAACCTTTGAGGGGACCAATGATGAGAGTGACATTTGGTTAAGTGATATGGAAACTCTAGTGACTGCCTTAACTTGAATCAAGCGAGTGAGAAGGGAGTACTTGGAAAGAGTTAAAGATGAGGAAATAATTATGATTAGACGAGATCCCCGCATACCCTCAACTGTTGAGATCATAGAAGTTAGGTCCGATAGTGAGTTAGAGGGTTATATACCTCGAGATTATGTATCTGAAAATGAGTCTGAGGGATATACTCCTCTTGAGTATGACTTTTGAAGTCATTTCTTGTATAAAAGAAGAATACTCTTTACTTTTGAAATGAAATTTAAAAAAAAGTTGTTTTTGTGCCAAACTATTGTTTAAATTGAGTATTATGTTTAGATTTAATGGGTTACATTATAATCTTGAACTAATGGACAACTCAATATTCTCAGGTGTGAAAAATCGATAAACATGGTGCGGACAAGAACTAACCAAGGAGAAAGTGAAGAGGAAAACCACCTGCCAAATAATAAGCTGGACCAAATCATAACCATGCTTGAGGAAACCAAGAAAAGATTGGGTGATTTGGAAAAGAAGGTGGATGACAAAGGGAATACTGAGGGAGGAGGTGAAAACTCTCATGGTGAAAGTGGAGAAAATCATGAAGATCAAAGTAAGAGTACCGAACCTCATAAAGAGGCAAGGGATAGATTGACCTTGGAGCTCTCCAAGGATATGAAGGTTGTTCCACCAAAATTTGATGGAACAGAAACCAGAGATGCTGCAAAAGCTTGGTTAACAGAGATGGAAAAGTACTTCGAGATAAGAAATTACTCAGAGGTGACCAAGGCAATATGGGGAGCATTCCAACTGGCAGGAGAAGCATCCACTTGGTGGATGAATAAAAAGATGGAATTGAATTTGAGCTCTCTAAGGGTAACTTGGGATGAGTTTGTGGAACTCTTTCGCAAGAGATGCTTACCACAACTCTATTTTGATCAGAAACTGACTGATTTTTAGAATCTTCGACAAGGAGATATGACAGTGGTGGAATATGGAGAAAAATTCACTCGACTCCTGAAATATGTTCCACAACATCAAAAGGATGAGAGATTCAGGATCAGAAAATTCATCATGGGCTTAAATACTCAAATTGGTGGTGAAGTGGATGTACATGGTCCCACAACAATGGATCAAGAGTACGAGAAGGCAATCAAGAAAGAGCAAAAGCTGAAATCCATCTCGACTTATCGTGATAGATACCGTAAGAGGTTTAATGGAACTCCTAACAATCAACCCTACAAGAAAAGATATGAAAAGAGCTATGATAACAAGAGAAAAGATAAAGGACCTCACAAGAACAAAGGTGGATCTGGTAATGAGAAGAAGAATGGCAACTACAAAAGAAATGAGGATAACAATGGGAAGACTTCAGATAAGAAAGGACCCATTGGAGGATGCTTTACTTGTGGGGGTGACCACTTTTCAAATTGTTGCCCTAACAAGAGTCAAAATGGTCAACAAAGAGGTACTGCACTACCTACTCAGCAAGAAGCATTCCAACAAAGGATTCATGCATCTCTCGACAATTGTCAAGCAGAGTATCAAATCACACCCATTGAGATGACAGGTACTTTGTTTGGAGTCCCTATATCTATTTTGATTGATACAGGAGCCACTAAAAACTTTGTTTCTCCTAGAATTTTGAGTAAATTTTCTAGAAAAGTTGGTTACATGTCCAAACCTTGGTCAGTAGAATATGCTAACCAATCTAAGGCTCAGGTAGAACAATGTTTGTTTAAAGCCAAGATTGATCTCCCTAGTTTCTCAACTGAAGTAAATCTTTATGTAGCACCCCTAGGTTCCTATGATGTAATCCTAGGAATGAGTTGGTTATGGTAACATAGAGCTAAGGTTGACTGTTTTTCAAGAATAGTTGAATACTTTGATGATTTGGGAAATCTGACCCAATTCCAAGGGATTCAAAGAGAAGTTAAAATTAGAACTATCTCTGCCAAGCAATTAAAAAGGCCTAGAAGGAAAGGTTGTCAGTTGTTTGTAGTCAAAATGGAACAAGTGGAGGAAGGGGTAGAAAACCCTAGTTTATCTTTTGGACAAAAGTATTATTTTCTTCGGGAATTTCAGGATGTGTTTCCAGAAGAACTTCCAGGATTGCCTCCCAAGAGGGTTTTTGATTTTACTATTGATATTAAACCAGGATCTGATCCTATATCAAAAGCACCCTACCGTATGACAACAACGGAGTTAATGGAATCGAAAGCACAATTACAAGAATTGTTGGCAAAAAGTTTATCAGACCCAGTGTTTCACCTTGGGGTGCTCCGGTTATTTTTGTTAAGAAGGATGGAACCCTTCGATTGTGTATAGATTATCGTATGCTTAATAAAGCAACAGTAAAGAACAAATATCCTTTGCCACGTATTGATGATCTTTTTGATTAGATGTGTGAAGCTGCTGTGTTTTCAAAGATTGATTTACGATCAGGATATCATCAATTAAGACTAAAGGATGAAGATATTCATAAGACAACTTTTAGAACCAGATATGGACACTGTGAGTTCACAGTGTTGCCATTTGGTTTGACAAATGCACCTGTTGCATTCATGAATCTCATGAATAATATTGTTGTCTCTCATATTTGCACCCTTTGCTGCTGTTGTAAAACTTCAGCAATCTGGAGAAACATGGGAATGATCTCGAAGTGTGGGACCTTGCGAATTAAGATCAGACCTCCGGAGAAGGCCGACTTCCTCTTTCTAAGTCTATTGCTTAGAGAAATGCATCTAAACCTAGTGCTAATGCTGACTGGGAAAAGGGGTGGGAGGAAACTGAAATGAAAGGGGTGATACACCAGATTTAGTGAGCGATGGTGATCTTGGTGTAGACACAACAATGATTTCAATGATGAAGGGGATTCACACAGACTTATGACTGATTGAGGCTTCTGTATGAAGGTCAAACCTGCAAAGAAGCCGTTTTACTCACAGAACAGACTATAACTTCAATTAAAACACAGAAATCAGGACACAAGAGAGGCAAGAAGTCATACATATATTAATCATGAAGGTCAGAAACCATTACATTACATAATATTCAATAGCAGAAGTCTGACTACAGACAAATCGGCAGCATAACAACCCAAAATAAAACCTTCCTCCTGAAATAATGAGGTTACATTGCCATTTATAGGTCAGGCTCTTGCGCAGAAAGGCATGAAGTCGCTACTCCACAGGATCCAAGGTCATTAATGCAGGAACAAGGGCGCATGGGCAGGGGCGTGGTGAAAAGACAGGAACCATGCCGCTGGAAGGTCCAAAACCACAGAAGACGGTTGCCCAAATGCAAGATAGGACAGGGCATTGAAGAAGAAACCCCCAAAGTCGTCACCCAACACATGAAGGTCGGTCGGCCAGACACAGAGGCCATACACATTGAAGAGTGAAGTCATCCGCCATGAATGCACCCGCAAAACACACCACCGAAGCTACTGTGAAACTAAACAGCCTCTATACACGCCAAAAAGTCACTGAAACGTCTAGTCGGTCGAGCATGCAAAGTCAGATCAAATTTTGAAAGTGATAAAATTCCCCTTAAAAGCCCACAGGTGAAAGAGGAGGCAAAAATAAGTACTTTTGCCTATTGAAGCATGTTGAAATTTGCCAGGATGCGGAAGATATTCACAGTCAAAGCTACGGTCAACTGCATCATGTATATCGCTTTGCATCTGCACATACAACCTTTGAATATATCGGGCTATCAGGATGACCTCCAGCTGAGTCACCGATAACCAAAGTCTTGCCGAAATGTTCATTGTATTTGCTTTTGCATCGGCACTTTAATCGGTCTGAGAATCGCCTTTTGTATGTGCTTTTTGTATGTCTTTGAATCTCCCTTTGAATCGCCCCTGCCACGTGTCATCATCTGATTTGCCGCTGAGCTGGGCCTGAGACCCATCGCTGAACATTTGCATGCCTTATCGGCCATCGGAAAGATCTTAAAATGAGTCGCCGATGCACTAAGTCTCGCCGAAATCCTTTGTATGTGACCCCTTGTATATCGCAATTGTATATGAGATACAATCGCATATACATACATTTGGTAACTCAAAGGTTTATTGGCCACATTTGATTCTTCAGAACAGGTCCGGCTTGTATGTTTTCCCTTTGTATATCGGCTTCGTATATCGCATATACAATGCGAATATACAAGCAAAACTGCATACAAACACACTTGTACATTGCAAACATGCGTCTGACCTTTGTATGTTACTTTTGAATATTCCCTTGTATCTGCCCTTTGTATGTGCGAACATACAAGCAAAGATGCAAACAAACACACTTGTACATTGCAAACATGCGTCTGACCTTTGTAAACCAAACTGTATGTTCCTTTCGGGTCCGGGCTTTGTATATCAGGAATGTATATGCGCTTTGTATATGCGATTGTATGTGCAAAGATACAATCGCATATACATACGTTTGGTCGGCCCCGACCTTTGTATCTTGTTTTGCACGTGCGCTTTGTATATGCCCTTTGCATATTTCCTTTGTATGTAGACTCATGTATCTTTCCTTTGGATGGGCCCTTTGCATATACAAATTCATCGGCCGTCGGGAAGACCTCGGAATGAGCCGCCGATATGCAAAGCTTCGCCGATGACACTTGCATCTTTGAAATGTATATGTTTTTTTTTTGTTTTGTATGTCTGCCTTGTATATTCAAACATACAACGGCAAATGTATATCCCGTTGCATCTGCATCAACCCATCAGAGAGATTATGGACTTGGCCGCCGATGGTCATTGTCACGCTGAAGACACTTGTATCCGACCCTTTGTATCTTCTCCTTGTATATTTGCTTGATGCATCGACCCATCGGAGAGACCTTGGACTTGGCCGTCGATGGTTATTATCATGCCAAAAATACCTTTGTATTACACAATTGCATATGTGATTGTATATGCAACACAATACACATACAACGAACCCCATGTACATAAATTTTTGTACATGACCAAGATACAATATACAATTGTATCTAAGATACAATTCGACCAAAAGACAGAAAACCCAAAACAAGGATGGCGTCATCATCATATACATGAAAAATGGCTAAGTGTAAAACTGAGAAATCTCTGTGATAGAAAACAATTGGAGACAAAAGATTTCTAGTTCTGCAAGGATTCTCTAGGTGAGACTTTTGGGATTTTTGGCAAGGCATAGCATGAGTATGTGAAGGATTTAAGCCTTGTAGGGTTATTTTCTAAAGGATTTTCAAGGAATATACAAGGTGAACTACTTAACTCTGGACAGAGGAAAATAGGTCAACAAGTATATTCAAAGATTGTTTGGATAAGTTTGTTTTAGTCTTCCTAGATGATATACTCATTTATTCTAAGAATGAAGAAGAATATCAACGGCACCTGCAGATAATTCTGCAAAGGTTAAAAGAACATAAGTTATATGGGAAACTGTCTAAGTGCACATTCTTCTAGAAGGAGATTCAATACCTAGGGCATATTATATCAGCTAATGGAATATTTGTTGATCCTGCAAAAATCACAGCTATTCTGGATTGACCTGTACCAACAAATGTGCATGAGGTACGTAGTTTCATGGGCCTGGCAGGCTATTATAGAAAGTTTGTTCTAAATTTCTTCAGTATTACTAGTCCAATCACTTCCCTGTAGAAGAAAGGAAAGAGATTTGAATGGACAGACAAATGTCGGGAAGCATTTGATCTCTTAAAGGAAAAGTTAACTACAGCTCCAATCTTGAAAGTTCCTAACCCCGAAGGACAATTTGAGGTAATTATAGATGCCTTGGGAGAAGGATTAGGAGTGCTTATGCAAGATGGAAGAGTCATAGCATGAGTCAAGGAAATTGAAATCCTATGAGAAAAATTATGCACCGCATGATCTAGAATTGGCAACAGTAACTCATGCCTTACAGATGTGGAGACATTATTTGTTGGGAAAGACTTTTGTACTTAAATCAGACCATCAAAGTCTTAAGTATATTTTCTCTCATCCGCATTTGAATGCTCAACAAAGGAGATGGTTAGAATTAATATCTGACTATGACTTTGAAATAAATTACATCAAAGGAAAAGAGAATAGAGTAGCTGATGCTTTGAGTCGTAGAAGATATATAGCTTCTATTATTTCTATTCATGGAAATTTCAAGGATTTGGTGTTGCAAAATTTGTCTAGTGATGAGTTTTATGAGCATGTTAAGCAAGCTCTGAAAGATAATCCTAAAGATCCAAGGTATGATGGTTTTATGTTTGAGTCAAATGGACTATTGAGGTATAAAGATAGAATTTATATTCCTGATTCAGCTGGATTAAGGGATCTAGTATGGAAGGAAGTTCATACTGCACCGTATTCGAGACACCCAGGAGTGACTAAACTTCTAGCGGATGTTAAACCTCTTTATTTCTGGAAATGAATGAAGAATAATGCTGCAAGATTTGTAGCACGCTGTTTTGAATGTCAAAGGGTAAAAGCAGAGCATCAACACCCCGCAGGATTATTGTACCCACATGATGTGCCAGAGTGGAAATGGCAAGTTATTAGCATGGATTTTGTTCAAGGTCTTCTTATGTCAAGGAATAGACATGATGCCATTTTAATGGTGGTTGATAAACTCACAAAGGTAGCACATTTCATACCAAGGAATTTGACTGATGGAGCACCTGTATTAGCTCGCAAATTTGTGCTAGAGGTGTTTAGATTGCATGGCTTCCCTGAAAAGATTATCTCGGATAGAGATGTGCATATAACGTCAAGGTTTTTGTAAACTTTGTTTTCTGCACTAAGGACTAAACTCAATGTGAGTACAGCTTACCATCCTGAAATCGATGGGCAAATTGAAAGAGTTAACCAAGTCTTGGAAGATTTGTTGCATATGTATTGCATGGATCAGTAATATAAGTGGGAAGAATACTTACCACTTGTGGAATTTGCTTACAACAATTCCTATCATTCCGCTATTAAGATGACACCATTCGAAACATTGTATGGAAGAAGATGTCGAACTCCTATAAGATGGGATAAGCTAGAGGATAGGATTAACATCAGGCTAGAAATGCTAGCTGAAATGGAAGAGAAAGTTAAGCTGATCAGAAAAAGATTGGCAAAAGCCAATGATAGGCAAAAGAGGTATGTGGATGCGAAACGTGTTCCAAGGCAATAATTCTCCGTTGGAGAGAAAGTTCTTTTGAAGGTTAAACCTCAGAAAAGTTCTATTAAGTTTGGGAAGTCTTTAAAGCTAGCCCCTCGATATGTAGGACCCATTGAAGTGCTTGAAGTAGTCAATCTGGTTGCCTACAGAATTGCTCTACCACCAGTCTTATCTAGAATGCACAATGTTTTTCGTGTGTCTTATTTAAGAAATATGTTGCAGGTAAAAATCATATTTTGACTTGGAATTCTTTACAGATGCAAGACCTAGGGGTGGTCATGATCGAGCCACTCAAGGTGTTAGAAACGCGCAAGATCCGCTTGCGTAACAGAGAGGTCTTGCAATGCAAGGTCCAATGGGACCAATATGCTGAGGAAAATGCTACATGGGAGGATTACCATGATTTTTATCAAAAGTTTCCTCATTTATTTAATAATGTTATCAGTTGAAAACAATGAACATGCTTTTTAGTTACTTCTTAATACTTTATATCATCGAGGACGATGAATCTTTAGGGGAAGGATATGTTACATCCCCAATTTTTGTCTTGCTATACTTTTACTTTTTACTTGGACATAAGTAAATTTATTATAATGTTTAGATTAATGACAAGGAAAAACATGGATTATATTGAATGTCATTTATGAAATTGTGGGAAAGATTATGTTATTATCAATTTGATATTTTCATTATGAGATTTGAACTGTTATTTGAATAATGATGCACTGATCATAATTTCTTTGGTAATAAGTTTGATACAGGTTGACAGGTTATCAAATGACTCTCGAAGAAAAGAGAGAATCTTTCCAGGAGAGATATAGACCTCGGGTTACAAGTGGTTTTTTTGCCAAATCGAGTATAAGTGTTCAACGAAAATGTGAACCAATGTGTCGTAAGAGGTAAGCCTTGTCTTGTCAGTTTACTTATGAACCTAATCGACAGGTAGTCGATACTATTTACAAATCTTTCTAGTCATAGTAAGTCGTTTTAGTCGTTAATAACGTTAACGACATCATTTGAGTTTGATTTGTGATTATTTACGTTAAACATAAATATTACAACGTTATTGTCGTAAAATGATTGTTATATTATTACTAAGTCGTTTTAACCAATTCTTAATGTTAAGACTTTATCGTCAAGTTAAGCTGACGTTTTTTGTCGACGAATCATGATGGGGAGACTAGCTCAACTCGATCACGTTATCTATAATCATTGTTTTAGTATTATCCTTTTATTGATTAAATCATAATAATTAAATAGAGATAATGATATGAAAATAATATTTGATTTAATCATATATATATGGCTCGAATGAGGTAATACCTCATGATAATTATTACGGTTTTTAGTTGAGCAACGTTAGGCATCTATTGATGAGTGCCTTAAATGTTAAAAACATGATGGATCGAATTACTCATTAAGAGTAATCGATTGTTCAAAGTTAGTTCAGTGAGTTGGCGACCTCTTATAAGAGGGGTGACGGATAACTTAGCTGCCATCGCCGATCTCCTCAAATGACGCTTTCATCATCAACATTTGTCGATGATTGCATATTTTATAGCTGGTGTTTGGAGTCGAACCTTAAAGTAATATCATTGGAATTAAATGAGTTATGAACTGCTAAGAGTGGGAGCGAACGGAGAGGACGAATCATTATGAGTTTGTTTGAGCTCTTAAAGCCACGACTTAGCTAGTCGTTGGCGCATCTTTTTAGATGGATATGTTTTTGTTTTGCTGAGTTGGGGTGAACAGTAGAAAAGAACTCGCGGTGAGCAGTAAGGAAGGAGATTAAAGAATAGTGGAGAATGTGGTCACTGGGGAGGAACACAGAAGTTTTCTACCTGCCCATACATTTTTGTAAACCGTCATTGTCAGGTAAATACTCCTGCAAGTTATGTTTTATGAGACAAAGATAATTTGAATGAATGCTTGTCTTGGACAATTGTTTAACTCAGTTTGGTTATCCTTTTAGTATTTTGTGTAAACTATACAATGGAGATAAGCCGTCTGTATCATCTTGAATACTATCGATTTAACTTGAATAGCTGAGTCAGCGGTGTATGTGTAAGTTTTAGTATAACCAGAGAAATATCAACTTAGCCTGAAAAAGTCGATGCAAGCTTTGCAATGATATCTGTTTTGAATTATCATTTTGGGTCAATATTACATCTATCATAAAATCGATATGTAGACCCTTTTATTGTTCGGGAAATAATGAACTTTCGTTGATAGAAATCGTTATAGTTCTCTAGTGTTTAGAAAAAACTGTTGCTCTGTTAGATGAGCAATCATTTTAAAAATAAGTCGATTACTTTATCATAGGATCAATATGTATTAAACTCTCGTTGAGATTAGTATAAATGGTATTAGTTTTAGAAAACTTACCAACCAAGTGTAATATGGGATAAAGCATTAATGGTATCATTATTTTGAAACCAATCTTGTTTTAGTTCCCATACATTGTCTAAATGATATTTTATCCAAAGAACCTAGATTATTGGTGGTCTATGGTAACTATGGTATAACCTATTGAATGGTAGAAGAACTAGGGATAGTTAGATGAATGGGATAAAATGTCAAAAGATCTTCTCATGTCTATACTAGTAATCTTGATTAGTATAGCCTATAGTAAACCATTATGTAGTAATAGACTATGTCTATATAGAAACAACTTTGTATAAAATCATATATGAGTATATATGTGGTGATGATCAATGCAATCACGTAGAGTTTAATTGA
Source organism: Cunninghamia lanceolata (assembly GCA_027924645.1). Lineage (NCBI taxonomy): Eukaryota > Viridiplantae > Streptophyta > Pinopsida > Cupressales > Cupressaceae > Cunninghamia > Cunninghamia lanceolata. Next base: position 14,774,663 of record BSBN01001101.1, read on the forward strand.
ATAGCTATTCATATTCCTTTTGATTAGGAGTTAATATCTTAGCAAGATTATTGCATACCTAATTATGGTTCAGTTAAACCAAAGGTCGATTATGAACCTTAGCTTACAGAAATGAGATATGATAAATATAGAAATATTGTAATATTCGAGGGTTGTTTTAAAACCCTAGAGTCGAATATGAACCAAATGAATGGTTATGTTATATAGACTTATTTAAGTCTAAAAGTATTATTATTATGACTCATAGATTAAACTATTACATGATTAGGATGGATAAGAGTTTTAAAACTGTGAGAATACGACAGTATCCAAGTCGAGTAGGGGTGGGTGAACAAAACGACTACGTTCATTATGAACGATATTGATATTAAAAACTTTGGCCAAAGTAATGCATTTGTTTTCTGCATGCATTGTTGGTTCACTGTATTCGAATTGCTCATCCTATCGGAAATCATACTTAGCTAGAAGGTATCTAGAGTTGTATGGTTGATAGAGTTGAGTAGAATACAACACTATGTACTCAGGAAAGACAAATTACCACTGGTCACCTAAGGTCTATATTCCTCGTAAAGGGTAGGGCCACTTCCTATGTGGAAGATGTGTGGGAGACTGTCGGTCTGTGGTTGGAAGTAAATCACTGAAAAGATGCTCTCTCTCTCCAAACAGGAAACATGCCAAGACTTGTGATAAAGATGTCAGATATTCAAAAGCAGTATGCGATCGAATATTGTATATGTAATGAATTTACATTTGCAAACATTGTAAATAAGAAAGACAATATGGTTTATTGTATCTTGTAAAAAGAAATCTTGTAATTGTAGTTACTTGATTATTTGTTGAATAAAAGAAAAAATTTCTCTATCTCATTTTTACCTTGTTAATTTACTCTATGGTAAATTTCTGGTTTTACTATTTTTTAGAACGTGGATGTTAGAATGTGTGTAGGCTATACAGATTCTGAAAGTAAACTTTATTTTTCTGCTACCTGGGGACGACAACGAACAGATTTGATGACAATGCGATATGCTAATGTCTGTGCTAGTGAGCTTCCAAACTTATTTTTCAGGTTTTGTTGCCTCCTCTTTACTATTCTATAGTCAATTTTCAGAACCTACTCTTGTATTTCCAATTTTCCTTGTTTTCATTTCCTAACTTCATTAAATGTCATATAAATTTAACATATCTTAAATCTTATATTACATAAGGTTGAATCATTAAATACAAATTATAATACAATAACTCCATATCACATATCACATATCACAAACACGGCTAAATAACTTAGCCCTCTTTATCAATTTTATAAAACACATTTATATAATATTTTGAAACTCAATTGTTTAATGTAAAGTAATTTGTGTGTTTATCTATGGCATTTATCTATCATAACTAAACTAGAAAACAAAACTCCAAAGAACTTATTTTATTTCTTTCCGAAAATGAAAGCAAGATTAGGGCGAGTTTTTAACAACTAAGATGCTTTTCAATAGAGGTTTTAAAAACTTGAATCAGTGTAGATTGGTTTTAATGCCTTATCCACAAAGAGTGGAAATCTAGTATCTCACCGTATGGCAATGGATGCAAATTCACAAGGTACAGTAATGTAATTTTATAACTTACCTGAACAACAGGGTGCGTCAAGCCGTTGCCGATGGCCGCGCCGTCGATTCGCAAAGATCCACCCTTCTCCATCTCTTCCACCATGTAATACGCCAACGAGGGCACGTATTTTCCTGCGTAGCTCTCGCCCGTCACGTAGAAGGGCCGGGATTTAAACAGAGGATTGAGGTCGTAAAATGCTTGTAGCGCGCTGTATAAATCCTTGGCGATTTCATCTTGATTGCTGGGAATATCTTGGTCGGTGGGGGCAACGCTGAAGCCGCTTCCGATGGGGTTGTCGAGAAAGAGGAGGCCAAAAAGACGGTTCCATGGGGCCGAGTTTTTGTGCAGGCGGAGGTCTTGAGCGACTCTCCACGGCCCTAATTCGTACAGATTGCCGAGCACCCCGGAGCAGCCGGGCCCCCCCTGAAGCCACAACACGATCGGCCTCTCTGAAATTTGGACTGCCGCTTCGATGGCTTCGTAGTATGTATAGAACATAAGGGCGCCGGGCTTCTCTTTGATGCTCAGGTATCCCGATGCCGTTGGCAGGGCCTCTTTAGGAAATATTTCTTCTGCTGCATTTGTCACCAACGCTACAACTAGAAGGGCAACTGGGCTCAAAACTCTCCTGTCTATCTTCTTCATCATTTTGGGTGGAAATGTTGAATACCTAAGTAGAAAAGAACAGAAGGTTTTTAACTTTAAGAGGTTAAAGATTTCAATAATGTCCACCGGACCACAGTAGCCTATGGGACAAAGAGCATCACACAACCCAAAAAACCAGGACAGCCACGTCTTATATGAAATTTGTTACTTTATTGGACCAAGAGCAGCACACAGCCCCCAAAAATCGACACCCACGCCTTATATGAAATTTGTAATTTTAATAAAGAAGTTTGTAAGGGATGAATTCTCCTGTTTATCCTAACTGTTAAAAAACAGAATGTCGAAGAATAATGCCATTAGGAGCGCCAGTTTTGTTCATTGGAAATTGGGAAGTTGGAAACCGTATCCGATATTGTCTATGCATTGCAAATGAGTTATTGGGGTGTTGATGACATCAGATGGAGAGCAAAATGTGTGGTGTGCAATGGGTACACCGAGGAGTTTTGGAAGTTCAATTTCCATGTCTCTAAGTGAACGATGATTGTTTTGTATCCCTATGGCTCATGTCATGATCTAGCATTGAGAGAGAGAGGGAGAGAGAGAGAGAGTATTTCAATATGTTGAGAGCTTTGTGGTATTTAATAAATCTGATGAACCAGAACTCGTGATCGTCCAAAGTCACCACTCGAAAATACTTTTTTTGTGGGATCACATGTCTCCTTCTCCATGGGCATCACCACCTATATATAACACAAGTTATTAGTCTCTCTCATCTAATATAAATCATGGGCTCCTGCTACTCAATCCTAGCATTTCATTCGATGCATGTAGGTAGTGAATGCTTTCGAACCTGCAACTGTTATTCATCTATGGGTGCCAATAGTTGCAAAATGTTGATCCAAAAGTATAGACAAAGGTACAAGGTAGAATGAATGGGAATGATTATTTGAATCATCTTTCATCGGTCTAGTAAACTGTCAACCATTGATCTCTCAAAATAGATCATGCCATCTTTGGATCATTGGCATGTAATGACTGATTGAAAGTCATTCTCTCTTTTCTTTATCATTAGATCATTGGCATGAAAAACACCATTTCATGAGGCTCCATTAGAGCTATATGATCTAGACCAGTCCATAACGAGCTCCATTTTTTACATTGTAAAAGTACCATAGCCTGATCTTGAATGTAGGTTTTTCCATTAGAATGCTTGATTGTAGCCCCAAGCCTATCATAAAACGAAACACTTTTTGCCACTATGTTTATGTAGTTAAGCTTATATTTGTAAACCCATGATGGCTAATGATTTTTTTTTTAGGAAATGTATCCTCAACTGTCATGGGTGTAAAGGTTAAATTTGGAAATAATTATTCATAGGAAGGTTATACATGTAGCCATGTTTTGTACTTGAAATTCAAAGGTACTTTGAATCCACAAATTTTAGTTCAACATCATACACAAATAAAGATATGGTTTGTCCATACACCCTTTGGTATACTATAGACATATTAAAAGTAAAAAGTTTGGTGGACCTTTGCTTGCCTAGTTTTGTATGCAATTCATAATGGATGCAAAAGACCAATGGTGGATGACTTTTACATCATACTTAGGATTTACATAATTAATATATATTGTATTGTGTACAGTTAAAACTAATAAATAAATATAATAATTAATGTATACAATATATTTCTATATAGTTGTTATTTAATTTCATATATATATTTCTTTATCTCTCTATCTTGTTTACTCTATATTTGTTTCTCTATCGATCTACATCTCTCCCTTTCTCTCTCTTTATCTATATATACCCCCCTCTCTCTTTCTCTATTTATCCATCCATCTATCTCTCATCTTTGGATTTTTGGCATTAAATGAGTGAATGAAAGTTAGTCTCTCTTTTCTATATATCTCTTTCCCTTTATATTTCTCATCTATATCTCTCTCTACTACTCTCTTTATTCCTCTTTCTTTAAATCTTTTTTTTCTCTATCCCCTCTCTTCCTCTCTATCTTTCTCTATTCTTCTTTCTATCTCTATCTTCCTCTTTCTCCCCCCCTCTCTCTATGGATTGTTGGTACAGAATAATCGATCAAAAGTTTGTCACTTTTTCCATTTATATTTTATATCTATTTCTCTATGGGTTGTTGGCACAAAATGAGTAATTGAGAGTTAGTCTCTCTTTCCATCTCTCTCTCTCTCTCTCTCTCTCTCTCTCTCTCTCTCTGCCTTCTGCCACCCTCCTTGTCTATATATATCTTTCTCTAATTCTTTTTTTTTGCATTCTCTCTCTCTCCCCTTGATCCATTGCTGATGGTAGAAAATTGAGTGAAACAATTATTATGATACCCTATCAAGAGTGCTCACTATGCATAGTACTATGTACAACATGGTCACTTCAAAGCTTATTGGCTCCCACCCAAGGCTTAAATTTGATTGTCAACCCCACCTATCAAGAAATTTTTTCATGACAATTACCTATTCAAATTTGAGGATTAACACAAAAGCTAAAATGATAATGGTAAACACAAGAAAGTAAATGAAACCATTAATTATATGATTCTATTAATAATGTATATAAATAATAACAAATTCCAACACTCAGTAACAAGAAATCATTTTATATTCTTTTGACCACCTTCCACTCTGAACAATTTCATCCAATCAACCTATACAATGACAATATTATACTCCTAGTATTCTTCTAGGAGACAATATTCTTCTCAACCTTCTTAATAACCAAATGCATTTATTGACTTATCATAATATTTTAAGAGCTATCCATAATCCATATCAAAAAAATTGAGTATTAATCATAATCCACATTTCATTAATAGTTCGCCAAGATCGTGTCCTTCATATTGCATGTATCAACATAAGAAAAATAGTCAAAATTTTATAATTTTATAGTATAATAATATTACTTACATATATAAGTATAATATATTCTATATCAAGTATATATTTTTTAAGCTCGTCAAAGTTTATTGCGAAGGAGGGAGATCATGTGTGCAACTTGGATGAAGGGATCATGTGGCAAGCTTAAATGGAAGGGTGGAATCATTGGCAGTGTTCTATAATGAACAAATCAAAGTGATACATTTTTTCTCTTCCATTTTTACATAGAGTGTTGACAATTAAATTTAAAAAAATTCCATAACAAGAAAAGACAAATGAACAGTTTAAAAAGTATAAAATCTTGACATGCTTATTATTGAAAATTATTAAAAATTATGGACATTATTATTATTCTATGTAGCTTAACATGCTATGCTTAGGTAAACAAATCATTTGCTTAAGGACCTGATAATTCACCTTTAACACCTCTTCAGGCTACCCATTGCACACTAAAGTTGTGGAAGGCTAGTTAGAGATTTGCTTTTCTTTTTTGCATATAGTTGTTCAACACATGAGGTCAATTGACAAGTTGTTAAGCAAATGATGTGTGCAGAACCAAGGTCTTGATGAATAGGTAGTAGCTTCAAATCGATTGTTCATCTACTTATAGTAACTTTATAAATTAGTTAATGTTTAAAATTTAGTCTCCTATGTTGCAACATCCATGGAAAATTAAAAAATATGTAAAAATAATCTCTCTCTCTCTCTCTCTCTCTCTCTCTCTCTCTCTCTCTCTCTCTCTCTCTCTCTCTCTCTCTCTCTCTCTCTCGTGCTTTAGGTTTTTTATTGATTAACACAAGAAAGGAATGGATCTAACGCCCAAAGTTAGCCATAATTGGAAAATGTTATCTCTCTCCCCATGGACATGTTCCGTTTGTGGATTGTTATCTATGTATTTTATCAAATTCTACACATCTTCTACTTCAATCAATTTACCCTTTTAATGTGGTTTTCCCATAAAACTTTTGAGGATAAGCTTGTTTTTTTATGTTTTTTGTAGATACAACATAATTAAGTGGCATACAAAAATGTAAAGAAAATGCCCTCTCGCAAGTAGCAATACAAACCTATAATCTTGTATTTCTCTCGAGTATATATAAGAGTAGTGAAATATAAGGCAATACAGAGTGGGCGAGAAAACAATGAATGATAGAAGGTAAAAAAGAAGAAACATGTAATTCCTTTCACACATCATATTCAAGACAGTCAAACAAACTTCTTCATTGTCTATATTATTTCAATATTCTGCCACTTTTCTTGCATTGCCTAGTGCGACTTTTCTATACATCTAAATGTAGTTGTTGACAAATCTCTTGTACATATACATAAAATGAGTTGTTGAAGGGGTTTTTATATTTACATTCTGCACTCTTTTATTGGTAAACCTATTTAAAGTGAGTGGCAAGCTAATTGATTGACTATTGAAGATGTGATTGTACCTCTCAGGAATACAAGCTTGAAGTTTTAAAGTGAAAATGACCATGAAAGTTTGAAATTCACATAACTTCTAGATTTGACGATGCTCATAAATCCTATCATCTTGCATCGTATTATGGCAATGTCCACTATTGATCACCCAAGACAAGCAATGGAGATTCACATCTATTAAAAATTAAAACTTTGAAACCTTATGCTCAAATTGGTTACATTAATGTTTTTGAAAGAACTCTAAAAGAAGCTAAACTATATTGTATACTTGAATTTGGTTTGTAACCTTTAAAAATGTTATATCTTTGCACACACACAATATATATATAGGTCTCATTAATAGGGAATATAAATTTTTTCCCCTCCAATGCACCATATAAGACATGTATACAAGAATATGAAAAGTCGTGTATGACTTATATTTTTCTAATTGTAATATTTCATTACTATTGAGCTAAAACTTGACTTGCATATGGGAGTCATCTTTCTTGTAATATTTCATGTATGACTTATATTGAGAGGGATAGAGAGAGATGGTAAGAGAGTGACAGAGAAAGATAGATAGATGGAGAGAGGAGACAAACAAAGATAGAGAGAAAGAGAGATAGATAGGTATAAATATAGAGAGATAAAGTGGAAGAGAGAAAGAGAGATGGTAAGAGAGAGATAGAGAAAGATAGAGAGATAGAGAGAAGAGATATAGAAAGGAAGAGAGAAAGAGAGATAGAGGAACAAAGTAGGGATATTAGTTTGATCAGTCATCCTAACAATGGTCTCTCTCTCTCTCTCTCTCTCTCTCTCTCTCTCTCTCTCTCTCTCTCTCTCTCTCTCTCTCTCTCTCTCTCTATTTCTCTCTTCATCTATCCATGTGGAGATACATAGAGCAAAATGTAGTCAATGCATTAATATGGATACATTAATGTAGGTCAACACTTAGGTATGGTGGATATACCTTTGATAAATCTTGAACCAATGCTAATAGTGTTATTCAAATAATGAATTATTTGTAATCAATATGCATGTCCTTGTCTTGACTTTTTAGAGGCTGATATGCACTATCCGTCAATTCCCTTATCCTTCTTAAGATAGAAGACATATGAGGGATCAAAGCATAAAAAAAAGGGATGTTTAATGTGGAGATGTACATTTGCATTTTTCAAAGGAAAGTTTGCATTACCATTTGAAAAGATGGAATTGAGAACTATTGTCTAATAATATCACTTTTTTCAATTATTTCTTTGTTGAGTGTAATTTCCCTTTAGCATAAAGTAGATTGATAGGCTTTAGCGAGAGCCATTTGAATTAATTTTTATTATATATAAATATTAGTAGTATCAATTACGACATAAATTAACCAAATTTGAGCATAATTGTTGGTTTTTCACTATGGCTTCTTAGTACTTATGTGTTTCTTTTGTTCATTTTTTTGTTACTATTATTCATCTATACCTATCCTTGTGTTTACTTGAAGTCATTTTGCATTCTCATCAAGTTTATAAGTCTAAGAAGAGGGCATTTGTACATTTCCTTTGGAATCATATGTTTTGGAGTAGATTCTTAGCCCCATGTTTGTCAAAGAGTGAAAAGCATTGATGAAACTTTAACTGTATAGTGAAATCATTATTCTTCTCTAAATGGTTCCACTTTGAAGTGTTAGAAAGATGGAGAACACATTGCATTATATGGTTGACCATTCTTGATTTCTAGTGTATTTTTCTAGTTGCTTCCATTATTTTGAGCTCGTGTCTTAAACTATAATTGATAGCCTCTAAGTAATTTTAGCGTGTAGGAAAAACATTTATGCAAACAATATTGGCTCATTTTTATTCTAAATGATGAAATGCATCCAATTAGTGGGAAAGGGAAGCATACATTAATGGTTGAAGTACATGCAACAAGGAAGAAAGAAATGTCAATCTTCATAGAATATTGCAAGGCATTCTATTGACTTGATTTTTCCAAAGCATATTTGTTGTTAAGCTATATTCTAGTCCATTGGTGTCTTGATAGATCTGTATTAGAAGAATTATTATCTATTTAGGATATACATAATTTTCACAAATCACAAATTATTGATATCAAAAAAAACTTAAGCAAGTAGTGGTCATGAAAATAGCTCCAAGTTATTCTTTTGAAGAGAAGATGCATGTTTATTGCAAAATGTCACATTTTATTTTTCCTTGTTTTGTCATTCTTAAAATTCATGCATCACATAGTACATGTAGAAGAACAAAAGAGTTATATATGGGTACCACATTTAAGAGGCCATATGTTCAAAATGGAAAGAAAAGGGCCAATACATTTGCTCTTGAATCTAGTTGCAAAGAGCCAACATATTTTTTGAATCCCTTATCTCTACTCATAATAGGTTTAACTAAGTTGATCTCATAAGAGTCAAGCTCTCTTAATTATAATCAAATTGATCACACATAATAGTAGAGTTAAACCTTCCATTACAAAGTAATAAAATTATAAAATTCCATAGCTATCCATTGTTGCAATATTCATAATCTAGTTATTAATGTATTTTTTGTTGTAAAAATGAAAATGGATTGGAATGCTAGTAAACCATGAGTGTGCTTCTTCGTGTTTGTGTGTCGAGACACTAATTTTTTGATTTCAATCACCCATGACTCATTGCTCGATGTGACGTTAATAATGCATCCTTTATGTTTGTTCAGGTATCTTGCATCATTGCTAGGTATTTGTACATTACTTTGATTATTATTTTATTGATACCATATGATGAATTCTTTTGACATGTATGTAAGCTTGAGTTGCAATAAAATATGTTATATTTAAAATTGCATTAACTATAGTTTGTTTGAGGCATTCTATCAATCATTGTGTATAGGTAATCATTAACATTTTCATGTAAAGGAAGGGCATATGTGTGCTAGTTAAGGATATATTTGAGTGAGCATATATTAGATAGGATGTATGGTTGGTGGACTAAAAGTCATGGACTCCACAGTCAGTGCTTGATGGCCCATTTAAAACTAAAAAAATTAGATTGGTTGTAGGTTAGATTTTATATGCTAAGAATTGCATGGCCATGTAGTGGGGCCACAATTATGACACATGCATGCTAATGCCACAGGTGAGTTAAATGAGTTTTGTTATCTTTCATCACACTAATGATAGTATCCCATTGGTTTAGAGGACTTGACACACAAGTCGACGAGCAACGATTGTGTCAAGATTAAATTTAAGTAGAAATACAACTGTATATCTAAAGAGGAAGTTTTTTAAGTATAGGCATGTATTGCAAGACAATGGTGGAAGAACACATGCAAGAAGTACTATAAGTGCCAGCTAACTAAATGAATGGGCACGTGTGAGGATTCAAAGTTGTTATGTTTAAAGATAGTCATAATTATTTTATCAAAGGTATAGCCACGATACTTAGCTATCTTGACATCCTTGTTGATGCATCATCTACTAATTGGTCAACGTATCTCCACATAGATAGACTTAGATGCTTGCAAGCTTTAATATCATACATTAAGCACTCTCCTATCAATTACAATAATCTAAGGACATGTAACCATTGATCTATCGTCATGTGGGTCACGAAAATGACATAGCCATTGTTTTTTTCTTTTTATGTTCCCTATTTTAATTTGGGTGGGTTGATACATAAAAAGTTAAAGACATTGATTTTTTTTCAAAATTCAACTAATGTCTTAAAACTCATTTTATATGCCTTATATCTATCATTGTTATATTTGACTATAAGAATACAATTTGTTATATTTTTATTGTTTTTTAGCATTTGGTTCTATATAATATCTTATATCTCTATTTAATAATTTATAATATATAAAACATAATAGATCAAAATAATTTTTTTATACACAAAATAAATAATGAATTAAATAAAAAATATATATAAAAATATTAAATCTACAACAAATTTTATATAAAAATATAATATTAGATATATTTATTTAACTCCATTAATCTAATCTTTAATTAAAATCAATTTCATTATATGTTAAATAAAATTCTAATTTACATTTTTAATATAATTTAAAGAAATGAAAAACAAATCTAAATATAAAGTTTTTTAATATAATATTAAATTATAAATTTGTATATTTATATTAAATATATTATGTAAATTTAGTATTTAAGTAGATCTATTTTATATATAAAATCTATATTTAATTATATTTAGTATTATATTTTATATAATGTAAATTATTTTGTAATATAATATCATAGTATAAAATTGTATATTTTTATTAAATATATTATATATGTAATTTTTATATTATATCTAATCTTTTTTATTTAATTATAAATATAAGTATAATATAGTTTTCTTATATAAAATTAATATATAATAAAATAATAAATATTTTTGCAATATTAAATATATAAATATACCATGTTACAATATATTATTATTTTAAAAATACATTAAATAATATACAATATATATTATTATAATAGATATTACATATTATATAAAATAAATATAATTAAATTACAATTAAATATTTAATACAAATCTATGATTTACAATATAATATTATTTTTAAAATATATTAAATAATTGACATAATATTAAATATACTATATAACAATAAACATAATTATATTATATATTATATATAAAAGATATATAATTAAGTTATAAATAAATATAAATAATAAAGATATAACATGTTTAATTTATAGAAAATATATGATATATAATATTATTTTATAATATTGTATAAAAAGGAATCACAAAGAAAATACACATCAAATAAAACATAATAAGATATATCGTTTTATAATATATTATGTTATGTATTTTATATTTGATGATGAAAGTACTCTCTGGGGTCTACCTCTCCCACTCTATCTTTCTCATTTCATCTCTTGAAATCTCCCTCTCCCTTCTCTTCTTTTAAAAAAAAATTGTTAATAAATATATTTATTAGTGCAATGTAAGAATTTACTATTTATTAATTCTTTAAAATATAATTACTTATATTTAATCTAAATATATTATATAACTATATTAATTATATTAAATAAATAATATATAAATAAAATTTCATATTATATAAAATTAAAATATTAATAACTTTGAAAAATATACAGAAAACTTTTATATATAATCTAATTATTCATCTATAAAATTAAAATATTAATAACTTCAAAAATATACATAAAACTTTTATATATAATCCAATTATTCATCTATAAAATTAATTTTTTTATATTGATTAATACAATAATTTACAAGGAATAACAGTCATCAAAGGAGGAGATTTATTAGGAAGAAAATTGGTTTGCATGCAAAAAAAATCTATCGGCGAACTTGTGAATTAGCTTTCCAGCGGATGTCGACTCCTCTGACCGCTATCTGCAAGCAGAAAGTGGCGTCAGCGGCTCAGTGGTGAGGTGGAGGAGAGTCTCTCTCCTCCACGTGGTTTGAATTCGTCCTCTCTTCTCTGCATTGCTTTTATTTCTTTCCGTTCTTTATTTTAGTTTTTTGCCTGCCTTCCTTGTGCGAAACCCTGGTTTCATTTATGGACGCTGTCCCGCCCGATGGCTCTCTCCCCAAAGCCCCTGATATTTACTCGGCCCCTAATCAAACTCTTAATGTTTCTCCTCCTTCCGCCTCTGCGACTGCTGTTTCGTCTGCTCAAACCCTCAAAAAATCTTTTGCTGAAACGGTGGCTCCGGCTTCTAATGGCATCTCCCTAGATGCTCGCTTTATTAAGACTCTTGGAAGCAAAGAACCAGTCGAAGAAGATAAGGCTTCCTTCTCTGCTTCAGCTGATTCTTTTATTTCGCCAAATAATGAAATGATGAAGGAAATTGCATTGGAGAAGGATAGGTTAGCAAATACTGCTATCTTTTTTGCTTGCATAGATGTTGACAAATGCCCTCCTCGAAAATTTTTAGATGACTGGTTTAACAGCCTATGGAATATCAAAATGGGTTTGAAAATTTCATTCTGTAGGCAAATTCAACAGGGTTTGTTCATTATCTTTTTTCAAAATCATGAGTCCCAGTTGGAAGCCCTAAACCGCCATTACTGGACGGTTGGTAAAACTTCTTTTAGGGCTCTTCCCTGGTCTTAGGAAGCCGTTGAAGATGAAATTTTAGCCCTTTCGTGCCCTAGATGGTTAATTTTGAGGAGTGTTCCTCCCTTTCTTTGGAAATTTTTGCCCCAGCTTCTTGAGGAATTTGGCAAGATCATCCGGATTGATGAAACTGCCCGTTTGGTCCCCAATCTCGACGCTAGGGTTCTAATCTCCATCAAACCTAGGATTGATATTCCATTGGACTTGAAGGTTAATATTAATGGTCAATTTTTCATTTGCCCTATCAAAATCCTTGGGGGGTTAAGTGTGTGCTTTCTATGCAAAAGGGACAGTCATCAAAGAAAGGACTGTCCTATTATTACTAATTAAAAAAACCTAGCATTAATACTAAGAAATCCAACCCTAACCCGATCTCTACTGGTAATTCTATGTCGGATGCTCAAGTTGTTAACCCTAAAACCCATACTGAACAACCAACTTCTCCTAAAACCTCTGTCCCCCCCCTCAAGAACCCTACCCCGATTGCTTTAACCACTCCCAGTGTTTCCCATAAAACTGTTAACCCCTTATCTGAATCAAAAAATGGGAGCAAATCGGCACCAGCTTGCCCTCTATTTGCCTCTAACGAAGATGTTTTTAATAAGACTGCCTGCCCTAATGACTTCCAAATTGTTGCAGACCGGAAAAGAAGATGGAAAAATGCCCAGCAACTGGCTCTAGAACAAATTCGACCACACAAGGCCAGGACCAATCCTGTTGAAATTATTAACTCTAGCCCTATTTTATTACTGGATAACACGCCTTATGTTGATAATGGGAAACCTGATGATGCTATGTTAGACAGTCAAAAGTGTATCCCTCCAAACCCAGGGTTAGCTCCTTGTCCTAACCTCTATGCTCCGGATAATGATAGCACTAAGAATCTCTCAATTAAAAATTCATTTTCTGCTTTAAATGAAATAGAGGACATCTCAATGATTAAGGTTGTCTATGCCAATCCCCTGTTTAATAGTAACCGCCCTCCTTCTGGCATGGATCACTCCATGGGTCTGGAATGTGAGGGAAACAGTGATGAAGAGGATGAGAATATTAAAAGTCTCTCCTCCAAAAAGAAAGGAAGACCTCTTGGGTCGAAGAACAAAAAAAGACTGGAGACTAAGCGGGTCTCTCTACTAGATCTAACAATCCTAGTTCCTCATGAAGATCTTGTCTTGGAACGTGAGAGGCCTTGAGTCTCCTGATTGCAAGTTTATTGTTAAGAAGTCTATTAATATGCACAATAATCTTGATTTCCTGATGCTGCAAGAAATTAAAGCAGTTGGTTTTGCTCTTGATCTTGCTCTTGATTGCATTTGGAGGGATGCTATTAAAATCTTCTCCAACCATCCCAAAGGAAATGGAGGAGTTGCTCTTCTTCTGCATCCTAAATGGGCTAAACAAATTTATGACTCGGGTATTTCTCCATGAAACAGAGCGGCCTGGGTTGTCATTAAAGATTGTGACTCATGTTTTGGAATCTACTCTTTATATGCTTCCAATGATTATAGAGAAAGATCTCAGCTTTGGGATTGGATGATCTCCCTGCCTAACATCCCATGGATATTTGGGGGGGATTTTAATATGATTGAATCGGATATTGACAAATCTGGAGGTGCTCCTTTTGAATGGAAAGGTTTGGAAAAAATCTGTTGGGATAGATTTAAAAAATATTTTAATCTCTTTGACCCCTTTTATGATCATGCTTGTGATAATTTTGTCCTTAATTACACTTGGTGCAATTTTCAGCAAGGTGTCAATCGTATTTATTCTAGACTAGATAGAATCTATGCCAATCTTGATTTCTTCTCCTTCTTTTCCTCTACCTTCTCACCTGCCATTGCTGTTCATCGTTGTAGTCTTTCTGATCACTACCTCATATCTGCTACCATCAATTATAGAAATGCCATCCCTCCTTCTGCCCCTCGCTCTAGGAAGTTTATTCTTAATACTTCTCTGCTTGATGATCAAAATGTTCTAATTGCCATCAAAATGGTTAGACTTTTTAACCTGAATAATAAGAATATTTCGCACATAACTAGATGGAATACCAATATTGAGTCTTGGCAAAAGGTCTTTCAGACTTTCGGTCAGAAAAAAGCTAAGGATTTTAGAAGAGTGGAAAACTCTTTATCTGAGCATCTTCTTTCCCTGGAAGCCAGTAGCCAAACCCAACCTACTTCTTCTATTCTGGCTAAGCAAGTTTCTCTTGCTAGAAATAAGCTTAGAAAACATCAGCAAGCTAAAATTAAAGGAGCCTCCATCAGATCTCGAAATCAATGGCTGCAATTTGGGGATAAAGGATCAAAAATTTTCTTTAATTTCTTAAAACAAAAACATGTGAAGGAGAGAATTGATAGGATTGCCGTTGAGGACAGAGAGCTTCTCTCTCTTCACGACATTATCAATGCCTTTCAAGAATTTTATTCCAATCTCTTCTCATCTGAAGATTCTTCTAACTCTCTTGATATTAGAAACCACTGCATGAACCTTATTCCTACCAAGATTTCTGAAGAAGACTCTATTTAGCTTCAAAATATGGTTTCCCCTCAGGAGATTGCTAATCCTATTCGTAAGCTTAAGGATGATAAAGCTCCGGGTCCTGACGGGCTCCCTGCTAAATTCTATAAGACCAACATTGATTGGATCACTCAGGACCTTTATAATTTATATTCTGAAGCTTTTGAAAATGGTTCCTTGGGGTCCTCTATTAATACTGGCATCATTAAACTCATCCCCAAGGTTGGTGACAAGGCTCTTATCAAGAATTGGTGGCCTATTACATTGCTTAATGTTTCATACAAGATTCTTGCTAAAGTCTTGGCCACCAGACTTGAAAAAGTTCTTCCTAAATTTATTTGCCCCACTCAGACTAGGTTCATTAAAGGCAGATACATTTTGAAAAATTTAATCACTAGTTGGGAAACTATGGAATGGGCTAAGACTTCTAATCAAGATACTGCTATGTTGCTTGTTGATTTTGAGAAGGCTTATGACAGAATTGAGTGGGACTTCATTGTTAAAATGCTCAGAGCTTTCAGTTTTCCTCCTAACTTCTGTAGTTATGTTAAAGTTTTGCTTGCTGATGCCTCTGCTCTTATTGAAGTTAATGGTAATCTTTCACAACCTATTATGCTTTCTCGTTCCATTAGGCAAGGATGCCCTCTTGCTCCTACCCTTTTTGTCATTGCCTCTGATGCTTTTTTTTTATCTTCTTCGGGATGATTCCCTCTCTCCTAGAGTTCATGGGATTACCCTTCCTGATAATTCTAAACTTTTAAACATTTAGTTTGCCGATGATACCTCTCTTTTTTTGGAGCTGTCTCAGCATAATATTCATTGTCTTAATAAAAAACTTGAGCTTTTTGGGAAAGCCTCAGGAGCTCGCATTTCCAGCTCCAAATCTATTATGCTTGGCTGGAAAGAGACTCCTCATGACTGGTTGAATCAGTTTGGTTATTCGTGGGGTGGGCCTCATAAGATTGTCATATATCTTGGTATTCCCTTTTTTGTTGCTCCTTCTCTCAAGGATATGTGGGGGTGGGTCAAGGACAAGATCATTAATAAACTGAATAATTAGAATCATAAGACTCTCACTTGCTGGAAGGGCTCAAGTGTGTCAAAAAATCTTATCTTCTTACAGTATATATTACTCATCCACTTGGATGTTTAGTAACTACCAGATCTTTGAAATTCAAAAGGTTATTCACAACTTCCTATGGTCGGATGGTAAAGGAAAGAGAAAGACTCACGTGGTGAAATGGAACTGGTGTCATCTGGATAAAAAAGTTGGTGGCCTCAGACTTAAAGATCTTAGATTGCAAGGAATCTCCCTTGCTTCCAAATGGATCTTCCAAGCCTTTGAGGGTAACGAGCCTTGGAAGGTCCTTATCAGAAATAACATCCAGTGTGGTGTCCCAAAACAAGCTAAATCCTGGAAAGGTCTTCCTTTCTGTGATTTGGTGGCTGGCCGTTTTGCTGTTTCTGTTCAAGGGACCTGGGTCTTTAGATCCATTTGGAAGGCTTGGGAGATGGTCTGAGGTTTCATTGACAACTCCAGTTTTGATTATCAGTATGCTATTCATGGAGAGCACTCTATTTGGTGGAACCTTACCAACTCTGATAAGCCTCTTGCTCTTACCAAAGGATGTTCTGCTAGATCTTGGAATGCTAAGGGCATCAAATGCATTATGGATATCATGGAACATAACACTCTTATTAGCTGGAACAGTCTGTCTAGAATGTATGATCTTCCTAATTCTCAAATCAGAACTTATAATTTAATTAAGAATGCTTGTGCCTCCTTAAATCTTCCTAGAAGTACTGATGTGGATTCTCATCGTTACCTATCTTTTAGATGGAGAGATGGGTCCCTGCTGACAAAAATTAAAGCCAAAGACATAGACAAGTTTCTCAACACTGACACTGCTGTGACTAATCATATTAACAAAATTTGGTATTGTAATCTAGTTCCACTGAATGGCAAAAATCCTTTGACATTTTATGGAAATCCCCTATTCCTCCTAAAGTTAAATGTTTTAAATGGCAGCTCCTGCTTGATAAGCTTCCTATTAGAAATCATCTTACTGGTTATGATACTTGTTCTATTTGTAGAGTTCCTAAAACTATGAGGCATATATTTTTTGATTGTAATTTTCAAAAGAAATCTAGTTAATGTTTGGAATTTCTATTACTAAACATGTCTATACTATTGAGATTGTTACTGGCTTTATACAAGGATTGAGAAAAGACGCTAACTTTTTTTGGCATATTCTTTCATCTTTCATTCTTTGGTCCATATGGAAATTTAGAAATGAAGCTAAATTTCAAGGCATTGATAGAAGTCTTACTGGGTTTTACAGAAAACTCACTCATTTTAAGATTGCCTCTCAAGTTTGCTGCATTATGAATCTGGAACGTGATAAGCTTCTGAGATTTCTTAAAGATGGACACGCCTCGAGGTTTATATATGAGATGAAGCATGGATATGAATGGGCCAGTATCTTAGAAGACAAAAATACTTTTGACAAAGCCCTTGATAACCTGATTAAAGAGATTAGAGACAATGGTACCCCTCCTTATGAGAAACTGGATATGTATGCTCAGATTCTGGATAGGAAGAAGGTGGTCTGGATGGAAGGACCGCAAGGATGGACGACCTGGTTGGAAAACTGGGATGATATTCTTACTTAGCTGCTCTTGGTTACTCTCTCCTTTTGTATCTCTGTACTATTTATTATGTGATTTTGATACTCTAGTTTGACCCCTTGGGCTAGCTGTTTGCCCTTGGGTCTCTGTTGTATATTTGATACTTTGAACTCTCGATGATTAATATAAAAAAACAGTCATCAAAGACTCTTAGAAAGAATAGAACCAACAACTAAAACATCAGAGACATTATACAACCAGAGAAACATTATACAACCAGCATACAACCAACTCTAACTGCAGCACAAAAAAGAAAGCCATATAATGACAACATTGACACTTTAAAAATTTAATATTAAAAATAAAGATCTCTTAAATATTATTTAAAAAATATTTAAATATATTTAGAATTTACAAAAAAAATCAACAAAAAAAATATATTTTTAATTGTATTAAATAAAACCTTAAAGAATATTAATTAAAGAGAAAAAGAATACATATTGGTCGAAGCAAAAGCACTCTGAGCAATAAAATCACCACTACCAAATACACATTAATTAACTACAAACGTCTAGAGATAATGTATTTGACCTTAAATTATAAAAGATCGTGTCTTTCGTACGAAATGATTTTATTCAATTTATTGTTTTTTTTGGAAAGCAAAATTAATTAGTTTATTGTTATTATTATTAGTTTTATATTGCAGCTTGCATTTGACCCGTATCAATACCTCAAATTCAAAGGCAATCTAGAAATTATCTCTGGCCCCGGGCAATCTGCTCAATGTGCACTTTGACTCCTTCCTCAATACCGATCGAAAGAAATCCAATAAGCCGACCGATAAGGAAAATGGGGGTTTACAGCAAGAAAAATGAGAAAACAGTGAAAAACGGTGACGGAAGGCGGAACAGGAAGGAACGGCTGAAAGGGCTCCAATCGTCTTGCATGCCTCAGCGTAACAATTGAGACGGTCGATGCATAAAGTCAGCCCACTTCTTCACAAAGGGAACATCTTCGGCGTAATAAAGCATATGATAAAATAAAGCAAAATGTGGACTAAGCAAGCCGAAATAAATTGCATTATGTTAAAGAGTTTAACCCCATGTGGAAGCATGGGAAAAAGCTTACTTATGTGCCACTATTAAGAGTAAGGTTAGACTTTTAATTGCACTTTTGAAGATGGTTCTCATCGTTTAAGGTGTGAAACTGGTAGATAGATGGTCCCCAAGGAAGTTTGGTAATATAGGTTATGCACTTTCTTGCAACAAAAGAGTGGTTGAAACTGAGTGACACTTCATCTTTGAGTGCATTGTTTATGAAGATATCCGCATTCAGTATGTGAACAACTTGAAGGGGGGAAGTTTAAGCAAGCTATTTGAGGAAGCAAAGCTCCATATAATGGTCAGCTTCTTGGTCAAGATGCATAGTAGAAGAGTCGACATCGAGAAGATTTTGAAAGTGTCTTAGGGCTGCGACTCTTGGTCCCTTAGGCTGATTGGCCTCATGGACATCATTAAAATTCATTCATTCTTTCATTCATTATTGTTGTCAAGGTCATCAAGGTCTGCGGAACAGTCGACTAAGCATTATTTTAATAACAAAAAACAAAAAAAATATTTCTTTTATTTATTTATTGCCGTCTTGAATTCTCCTTCCTAGTAATAAAATAACATCAATAAGCACACTAACATTTAATGTATATGGTTGTAAAGAAATAAAATGATTTTTTTTAAATAAATAAATGTGTATAAATAATAATTAAATTACTTGATATAGAAGGTATGAATATTTAGTTTTGTTTATGATTATGATATATTTTGTTGTACATTATATTTGTAAAAATTTCAAACTCTAGGTGATTGCGATCTTAATATTTTATTAAATAACTCAAAATTGAAAGTTAACAATAGAAAAATAAATTCCTAAGCATTACAACAATCATATAAATGCTGAAATGTAAACAACGAAAGCATAAATAATTTTATGCATATATAGGTGATTTTTTCTTTCAATAATCAACTTTCATTCTATTTGATTAAAGCTTACAAGGAAACCTCCACAAACCATTTCTTGTGCTTTAGTTCTGCTCGCTCTAATCACTCAATTGATCATTGTATTTTTTCTCTATCTTGTGTGTATCTTTACACTTTTAGTTAAAATGTTCATCTACCAAAAAGCCTAATCTTTCTTTGGGATGAGGTGGAGATAAGTCTAAATCATTAATGCATATTCACACTTTATTAGACTCAATCAACTAAATATTAAACTTTCTTTTTTTTTAATAAAAGTGAAATATAAAATAGAATAACTCAAATTGCTTCTAGCATGTTCGCATTGAACCTATGCAAAAGTTCCTATCCGAGCTAAAAACTTAAGAATATTTATTGATCTAGTTTAGCATTTTATTAATAGATCTAAGATTATAATGCTTTGACAGATTGTTAAATGGTTCACTCTTTGCTATGATTAAATCTTGCAACTAGAAAACCAATCCCTACATGTGTGGCTTTGATTTGAAATATGTAGAGGTGACCTCCTATTGTGTCTTTGACCTATGCATATGGTCTTCAAAAACTTGCTCGCCTCTTATAGCTAAACTTGGTGCTATCTAAAGATACTGTTGGAGTTTGTTGTGCTAGGAGTTTCGCCTTAATCAAACCCCTAGAATAGATTTAATGAATGGAACATGTTCAAAAACAAGCTAGGCAACCATGCAAGATGCCTAATATGTTCTTATCAATATAAAGGTTGACGCTAGTTGATGCTCTAATGCTTTGATTATGCAATACTCTAATGATGCTCTAATTGTACAATGGATGCACAAAAAGATGAATTGATCGGATGAGATTCAAATGAATAAAATGGATTAAGGTGTGCCCTTTTTATGAGACTAAAATTGGTACATTTCTAGCACATAATCCTTTCCATGTTTCTCCTTTTAAAAAACTTTTAGCTATTTTGTCCTCTTTCAAGTACCAAGATGCAATTCTATGAAAATGAAGTAGAATTAAGTAAGTTTGTAGAAAAATAGTTAAATAAAAGATTATTGGATTTTTTTGATCATATGTAGGACCAATTGTGGTTTATTTTTTGTTAATAATCCACCTACATATTGCCAACAGTCCATTAGCAGTTTGTCAATCATCTATTGATAGCTAGAGACTATTGTCAATCATAAATTGGTGCAGTCACAATAAGAGGGTTCATAGAATGATCTGTCTAAACCGTGTAGCTAGAGTAAACACAATGAAAACAACACAAATATAGAATGCAATGGAAGATTCAAATGCTCAATATATCATATATTCAGAATGCTTATATGTCAGCAACATGCCGGCTACAATCAAAGGGCTCACAGGCCTGATTTTCCAGTTATAACAGATATGCAAGATAAGTGCCTATTTGAAAAGAATCTAATTATCTATCTTATGAATTATGCTAACTATCAAGAATTGACTTCATATTACTCTAAGATATCTATATATATCATTTGCAAGATCCAGAAATCCTCCATGTCAGCCAAGAAAGGTTACAAACTCCAATGAAGGAATTTAACATGTAGAAACAAATAGGTCAGGCCTAAACATCTAGTAATGCTTTGCAAATGCATGAATCAAGGTGCAGACCTCAAGGAAGGTCTATCTAATCATTATGTGCCATGTGATATGTTTCATTTAGCTCCGCAAGTCATGGAAGTGCTCCACAAACCTTCTCCTTCAACTGACTATCTGAATGCTTTGCTATGTGAAAATCTGATAGCGATAACTTTTAGCAGACAAGTCCAAATGACCTCAAATTTGGATATGATGTAGATGATGATATGTAGATGCTAAGTCCTACTCCGTGAGCTCTAATATGAAGATGCGGCAAAATGCAGTTCAAAATGTTGAAACTGCAACTGACTGAACTGAACTGAAAATTTAAGAAAAGAAAGATTGCAATTTTTTTTTTGTTGATGCAAGATTGCTCTACAACCTGGGATGCTCCTGCATTAGACACCCAGGGTTGTTGAAAAAGTAAGTCCCTCACTTTGTTGGGGCTAGAGCAAAACCAAGGCGGTCTACCTCAACCTAAGAAATCCAAGTTGAGTCTTATTTTGATCTGCCTTTCCACTTGACTAAATATTCTTTGTATTGCTTGCCTCTGGTACTGTGTCTAACTCTGTTGTCCAAGATGTCCTCTATCTATTCCGGTTGTTGTTGTGGTAACTGATCCTTCAAATCATCTGCTATGTTGTCCCTTGCTTCTCCCTCATGATATTGATATAAGTCTACAATGTTGAATACAAGTGATATACCCAATGTCTCTGGTAGCTCTACTTCATATGCATTGCCTGAATCAAATTTCTTGAGTATCTTACATGGTCCAAACTTCTTCATCTTCAACTTGTTATATGTCCCTACTGGAAATCTCTCCTTTCTTAGATATACCATTACTTCATCACCAACTAAAAATTATTTGTGTCTCCTCTTCTCATCTGCTTTCTCCTTATACTTACTATTCATCTTCTCCAAATACTTCTTGACTTGATTACATATTGTCTCCATGTGTCCTACAAATTCTTCTGCCTTTGCACTTCTCTTATTCTCCATACTGATGTCACTCAACTTTGCAACTCCTCTAGGGTTAGTTCCTATCACAATCTCAAAAGGTGTCTTCCATGTACTCTTATTCACTGAATTATTGTATACAAACTCTGCTTGTGGTAAAATTAGATCCCAATTTCTTATCTTATCTCCTATCAAACATCTCAACAAGTTTCCCAAACTACTATTTACCACTTCTATTTGTCCATCTGTCTTTGGATGAAATGTTGAACTAAACTTTAGGTTTGTCTTCATCTTCCTCCACAATGTCCTCCAAAATTATCCAATGAATCTTGTATCCCTATCTGAAATTATGTTCTTAGGTAATCCATGCAATCTCACAATCTCCTTGAAAAATAGGTTAGCAACATGCACTGCATCATTTGTCTTCTTATAAGGTATGAAATGTGTCATCTTTGCAAATATGTCCACCACTACAAATATAGAATCATGTCCTCTCTGTGTTCTTGGTAATCCTCATATTAAATCCATCCTTATTTCTTCCCAAGGTCTCTCCGGTACTGTCAAAGATTTGTACAAACCAGTATTCTGACTACTCCCTTTTGCAACTTGACATACTCTATAACTCTGCAAAAACTTCCTTACATCCTTATATATGAGGCCAAAAGTAATGTTCACTTACCAAAGCCACTCTCTTGTCAATTCAAAAATGTCCTAATCCACCACTATATTTCTCCTTTTTCAAATTGTCTCTCATTAAACTCCTAGGTATACACAACTGATTTCCCTTTAACAACATATCCTCCTAAATGAAATAATCTAAATACTTCTATTTGTCACAACAGGTTCCTTACATGCTTTCCATGGTTCTACAAAATCAAGATCTACTTCATACATGTGCTTCAATTCTTCAAAACCTAATACTTCAACTCTCATCTCTGTCAGCAAATTCCTTCTTCTACTCAATGCATCTGCAACTTTGTTTGACTTCCAACTCCTATGCTTCAATACAAATGTGTAACTCTACATGAACTTTACCCATCTCATATGTCTCTGATTCAACTTCCCTTGACTATTCAGATATTGTAGTATACGATATAAATTCCTTAGGCAACAAGTAATGTCTCCACTTCTTCAAAGCTTGAATTATGGCATAGAATTCCTTATCATAAATTGAATATTTTCTCCTTGCATCATTCAACTTCTCACTAAAATATGCTACTAGTCTACCTTCTTGACTTCACACTACTCCTATTGCATTTCCACATGCGTCACAATCTACTTGAAATACTTTATTGAAATCCAATAATGCTAACACTGGTTGTTCTGTCACTTTCTGCTTCAACATTTCAAAACTTTTCTTTTCTCCTGATGTCCACTTAAAGTCCTTTCTGTCACCTCTCATTGTCTCTGTCATAGGTGTACAAACTGAACTGAAATTTCTAATGAACTTCTAGTAGAAACTAGCTAATCCATGAAATGATCTGACTCTCCAATGCTCTCAGGTGTCGGCCACTCAACAATTGTTTTAACTTTCTTAGGGTGCATCTTCAATCCTTCTATAGAAATCACAAATCCCAAATATACCAATTCTTCCTTCATGAAACTACACTTCTTGATGTTTATCAACAATTTCTCTTCTCTCAATCTCTGCAATACTTGTCTAATATGCCACAAATGTTCTTCCTTTGTCTTACTAAAAAATTAGAATATCATCCAAGTATACAATAACAAACTTACCCAATAATTTCTTCAAAACTTCATTCATCAACCTCATGAAAGTACTCAGTGCATTAGTCAATCCAAAATCTATTACCAACCATTCATACAATCCTTCATTTATCTTAAAAGTAGTCTTCCATTCATCACCTTCTCTAATTCTGATATGATGGTATCCACTCTTCAAGTCTATCTTTGTAAAATACTTTTCTCCACTCAAATAGTTCATAATGTCATCCATGCTTGGCAATGGAAATCTATACTTAATAGTGATCTTATTGATTGTTCTAGAGTATGTACACATCCTCCATTCTCCATCTTTCTTCAGTGCTAGCACTGTAGGTACTGCACAAGGGCTTAAGCTTTCTCCGATCAATCCTTTCCTCAATGACTCTTGTATCTGTCTATTTAGTTCTACATTCTCTGCTGGTGTCATCCAATGTGCTACTTTGTTAGGCAAACTAGCTCCAGGTATAAGGTCCATATGATGATTGATACTCCAGATTGGTGGCAATTTTTCGGGTACATTATCTAATATGATGTCTTCACACTCTATCAACAAAATTCAGTTATCTCCTCTTGTTGTGATTGTTCAGTATCTGTACTTAGGGTTCCATGCTTCTTAGGGATCAAAGCAAAACACATATTCTTGTGTCTCAAACCATCCAAAAATATCCTTCCATCTACCAAACAGATTCTAGCATTCTGACATACTTCACTTTTAGGCTCATCTTCCAAAGGTATCAGGATATGTTTCTTCCCATTAGATACTATAGTGTAAGTATTCTTTCTCCCATCATGTATAGCTTTTCTATCATAATGCCATGGTCTACCCAACAATATATGACATACATCCATCGACATAATATCACACAATACTTCATCATGATAAGATCCTATATGGTATTTCACCAAACATTGTTCACTCACCAGTACTTTGTGTTCATCTTGAATCCATGCTATCTTGTAGGGATAGGGTGTTTCAATCTCTCCAAGTTCAGCTTAGTCACCATCTCTTTTGAAACCAAATTATCAGTACTACCACTATCAAGGATTACCTTACAATATTTACCTCTTGATTTGCATCCGGTCTAGAACAAACTTTTCCTCTGTGGTGGTTCCTCAATTGTCTCTTCTTGAAACAGTGCTCTCTTCATGACTAATGATTCTCCTTTCTCTAGTTTGTCAACTGAATTAGGTGATCCAACAGGTTCTTCTTCTTCTATGTAAGCTATTCTTGCACTATTCTCTATCTTCTTACTTGTACTTCCCTGATGACATTCAAATTCTCTGTGTCCTTCACCTCCACACTTAAAACAAGTTCCTTTGAATTTTCTCTTATCAAACCCTCTTTCATCTCTTCTATACCCTTCACTCTGGTAAGAATTATGATGTCCTCTATGGTAGAAACTTCTATCATCTCTCTGGTATGAACTATTATCTCTATCCTCCTTCTTGAATGGACTACTTTCTTTGTTCTCCTCTGCATATGATCTTTCTCCTCTAGAATATGTTCTACCTCTCTGAAATTTACCTTCTCTAACTCTTTGTCCTTTCTCGTGCTTCTTATTCAACTTTTTTTCAACCTTAGGGAAAACTAATGTGCTTCTTCTATTGTTGTCATCCTTACCAAGCTTAGTTTTTCTTGAATGTTCAATCTCAATCCACTTATGTATCTTGCCACTTTCTCCTTGCTTCACTATGTCCAGTCCTTATGATCATCTTATGAAATTCTTCAGTATACTCCTTCACAGATTTCTCCTTTTGTTTTAGGTTTTGCAATCTCTTCAACAATTCCAACTCATAGCCAATAGGTATAAACTAATTTTTCAAATTTGTCGCCATTCTATCCCATTTTGTGATCTTTTATTTTCCTCTTCTATTTCTATCCATCTAAACTTCTTTCCACCAAATAGCAACATGTCCTTTC
The DNA here is from genome assembly GCA_027924645.1 of Cunninghamia lanceolata. Classification (NCBI taxonomy): domain Eukaryota; kingdom Viridiplantae; phylum Streptophyta; class Pinopsida; order Cupressales; family Cupressaceae; genus Cunninghamia; species Cunninghamia lanceolata. The sequence continues at coordinate 14,800,627 of BSBN01001101.1, forward strand.
AACTTAGTCTTTGCAAATCTCACCTTCTCTGGATCTTCAATTTCTTCATATTCAAAGTATTCTTACAAGTCATTTATCCAGTCAATCAATTCCTCTGGATTCAAATTTCCAGTGTGATTTGGTACTTTCGCTCTAAGTCTCTTTCCAATCTTCAAAATAGATTTAAACATCTTTACTTCATCTGATTCTTCTTCTTCTTCTAGGGTTTCTTCATTTTGATCAGCGGATTGAAATTCCTCATCATCACTTTCAACATCATGTCTAGGGGTTAGTCCTCTTCTTTTGTCTTCTCCTACAACAAACAATCTAACTTTCATTATTTTCATCATCTCCATCATTTCATCAATTTTTCTAGCTATAGTGCCTACAACAGGTATCCTCCTCGGTGGCATCTCTTCCTAAGATCCGATGCAACTGCCTCAATTCGGCAATTTGACTACAAGGTAGCAACTGCCTCATACTCGGTGATCTATTGACAAAGACAAGTAGACTGCCTTAGGTCGATGATCAATTCACCACAAGATCTTCCAAAATGCCTTCACTTCCCAAAGGATTCAAAACTTCACTCTGATACCACTTGGTGTAGTCACGGTCGGAGGATTCATAGAATGAACTGTCCAAACCGTGTAGCTAGAGTAAGCACAACGAAAACAAAACAATGGAACATTCAAATGCTCTATTTAGAATGCTTATATGTCGGTAACATGCAAGCTACAATCAAAGGGCTCATAGGCCTAATTTTCTAGTTACAATAGATATGCAATATATGACATTGAAGTGCCTATCCGAAAAGAATCTAATTATCTATCTTATGAATTAGGTAAACTATTAAGAACTGACTTCCTACTACTCTAAGAGATCTATATATATTATCTGTAAGCTCCAAAAATCCTCTGCGTTGGCCAAGAAATGTTACAAACTCTAATGAAGGAATGTAACGTGTAGAAACAAATAGGTCAAGCCTAAACATTTGGTAATGCTCTGCATATGCATGAATCAAGGTGCGAACCTTAAGGAAGGTCTATCTAATCATTATGTGTCATGTGATATGTTTCATTTAGCTCCATAAGTCACCAAAAGTGCTCTCCAAACCTTCTCCTTTAACTGACTATATGAATGCTCTACTCTGTGAAAACTGATGATCTTCTGATAGCGATAACATTTAGCAGACAAGTCCAAATAACCTAAAATTGGGATATGATGTAGATGATGATATGTAGATGGTAAGTCCTACTCTGTGACTCTGATATGAAGATGCAACAAAATGCAGTACAAAATGCTGAAATAATAACTGACTAAACTGAACTAAAAATGAAAGAAAGACAGATTGTAAAATGTTTTTGGTTGATGCAAGATTCCTCTGCAACCTGGGATGCTCTTGCATCAAAAATGGAAATGATAGCCAAAGTAGAAGAGGATGAGTGCCAACCAATTTGACTTACAGATAGAATTCCTATTTTCCACCTTGTCCCTTCAACCATTGCCAAATTATGTAATTTATTTATCACTCATTATGAGGAAGACATTTCTTCTTCTTCTTCTTCTTGTAACTTCATTGCTCAAGTTGGGTTATATATCAGTATCTCATGACATTGTTTTGCAATATTAGGAATCAACACATTTTGTAATAATTTGTTTTGCTTGTATGTCTTATAAATATGGTTCTTCTAGCCATGTCATGCCCACATTTTAAATGTGGACATGAAAATCGAACCAACAAAAATTTTCTACTCTAATGCTAAAAACCCCTCGTGCGCATCAAGCGCTCGACAACATGCACACTTATCTTTGTTTCACGAGAAACAAGTGTAGTGCATGCCACATTTTAAGCGAGGCAAGAATCCATGAAGTTAGGGAAGTGTGAAGCTCCTTTCAAATCTCTTAGATACAAGGGGGTTGACTTATATGATCTAGGTGTCACATCTAGCATCGCCATGAGAGTTCTCCTTCGAGGGCCAGTCACTAGGGTTTTCTAGAAGAAGAAGTTTTGTTTTCAACCCAGGTTGAAACCCTAACCCTAAAATATTAAAAGAGTAAAAGAATTCCAAAATGAAATGTGGAAGCTTAAAGTATATTAATTTAAACTACTACATCACCATTAATTCAACCTAAGGAATTAAATTAATTTAATCGCCTTTTCAATAATCTAACAAATAAAATTAAAAAGGAGGGCATATTTAATCAATCTTTATACTAATAACATTAATCATCCCAGTAATATTGAGCCACAAATATTACTAACACAAATGTCCATCTATACCCTAATCCAAATAATAGGTCTTTGGAAAAAAAAATTGACAGCATAACGTTTCAAAACAACTAGGGTTCTAACTGATTAAAGGTGCAATAATTTAAAATCTTGAACTAAAGAACCTTACCAAATAATCTAAATCTCCCTTAAGTGAGTTTAAAAGTTTTAAAGGGTTTAAAAACTGTTTAATAGGCCCTAATCCTTAGGGCAACCCTCTCAACCCTAATCTAAATTTATAAAAGCACAACAAACCATTACACTCACAATATATATTTTTTGTTTTGCAGGTTGAATTTGGAGGAGGGAAATCTCTTCCCACATGGGAAGATTATTTCCCACTATTGTTTATCTATTGGGTAAGTGCAAGAAGATGGGGGGCCAAAAAGGGGTCTTAAGTGGCCACTTTTTTTCTAAAATCAGGAAATACTGGCCTTGGATGAGAAATTGAGCATAGTTACACTCAAAATTTGGAGATGCAACCAAAACAATGTTCGTAGTGCTCCGAGTCTACTTTCTAAACTACTATTTTGTTTTGAAAATGGCATAGATTAAGGGGTTCAAAAGAGGGAGCCACAGAAATTGGTGTTGTTTCTGTCAAAAAAACATAACATAGCATGTTTTGTGGCTCCCTCAAAAGGTCAACTTTTTTTTGGTATTTTTAAAATCGCTTCAGTGAGAAATTAGCTAATAGCATGTAGTTTATGCTCGATTTTTCTGATAATTGTTTGATGAATATTTGATTTTTTACTAATTTTTAAAGTGGACACATCCTAAAAAATAGAATTTTGGCCGTGCTACCCCTATAAATTTTGAAAACTAATTGAAAATCATTTTTTTATTTTTTTAATATTTGTAGAATGGAGTCTAGTTTCTAAATATGTAATTTTTTTGAAATTTGAATGAATAGTTATTTTACAATGAAAAAAAGACCAAACAGTGGTTTTTGCCTAAAAACGGACACACAAACAAAAGAAATTAAAGATGAAAGGCTTAACATTGTTAAAATGTGAAAAAAATCACATCGTCAAATAGCTAAGAGAAAGCCTAACATTACCCATGTGTTTGATTTGTTCAACCTTGAAACACGTGCAAATCTGAGGGTTAGCACGAACGAAATTATGTGAAATTTTGAAGAATATAGAAAAACACGTCTGTGACTGTTCATAAGGCACTCCAAGCCTTTGGGTTGGAAATCCAAAGCAAATCCCAAGCCCAAGGCTTGGTATTCCCAAAGCAAGAAATAACGCGAGCGCGTTATAACGCACTCGCGTTATGTTTTGCCTTGCATTTTTCTTTCCCGCAAGTCTGTCTTTTGCCATGTTTGACATAACGCGAGCGCGTTATAACGCGCTCGCGTTATGTCCCACTCAAATTTCTTACGTTCAAGGCTATTAATCATGAGGGTTAAGGCATAAGGGATAGAGTTGGAGGGTTTACGGATAAGGGATTAGCGTTTAAGGTATAGTATTGAGCCCGTTGAGGGTCTAGGAATAGGGATAGCGTTTAAGGTTTAGGGATGAGGGATGACAGATTACGGTTGAGGGTCGAGGGATCAAAGTTAAGGGTTGAGGGATTAGGGTTTGACATTAAGGGTTGAGGGTTGAGGTTCAAGGGTCAAGGGTTTAGGGATAGGGTTTGGGGTCGAGGGATTAGGGTTAAAGTAGAGTGTGGAGGGTGTAAGGATTAGGGATAGGGTTGGAGGGTTTAGGGATAAGGGATTAGGGTTTAAGGTATAGTATCGAGTCTGTTGAGAGTTTAGGAATAGGGATAGCATTTAGGGATTAGGGATGAGGGATTATAGTTGAGGGATGATGGATTAGGGTTGAGGGTTGAGGGATTAGGGTTTAGGGATAAGGTTTAGGGTTGAGGGTTGAGGGATTAGGGTTTAAGGTATAGTGTTGAGGGTTGAGGGTTGAGGGTTTAGGATTAGGGTTTAGGGTTGACGGATTAGCATTTAATGTCGAGGTTAGGGTTAGAGTGTCGAGGGTAGAGGGATTAGGGATAGGGTTTAGGGTTGAAGGTTTAAGGATTGAGAGTTGAGGCTTTAGGGATGAGGGTTTAAGGCTTAAGATATAGTGTCAAGTGTTGAGGGTGTAGGGATAGGGTTTAAGTTTTAAGGGTTAAGGGTTGAGGGATATGGATTAGGGTTTAAGGTATAGTGTTGAGGGTCGAGGGATCAGAGTTAAGGGTTGAGGGATTAGGGTTTGACGTTGAGGGTTGAGGGTTGAGGTTCGAGGGTCAAGGGTTTAGGGATAGGGTTGAGGGTCGAGGAATTAGGGTTAAAGTAGAGTGTGGAGGGTATAAGGATTAGGGATAGGGTTGGAGGGTTTAGGGATACGGGATTAGGGTTTAAGGTATAGTATCAATTCTGTTGAGGGTGTAGGAATAGGGATAGCATTTAGGGTTTAGGGATGAAGGATTAGAGTTGGGGGATGACAGATTAGGGTTGAGGGTTGAGGGATTAGGGTTTAGGGATAAGGTTTAGGGTTGAGGGCTGAGGGATTAGGGTTTAAGGTATAGTATTGAGGGTTTAGGGATAGGGTTTAGGGTTGAGGGATTAGGATTTGACGTTGAGGGTTGAGGGTTTAGGGTTTAGGGTTAGGGTTGAGAGATGAGGGATCAGAGTTAAGGGTTGAGGGAATAGGGTTTGACGTCGAGGGTTGAGGGTTGAGGTTCGAGGGTCAAGGGTTTAGGGATAGGGTTGAGGTTGAAGGGATTAGGGTTAAAGTAGAGTGTGGAGGGTGTAAGGATTAGGGATAGGGTTGGAGGGTTTAGGGATAAGGGATTAGAGTTTAAGGTATAGTATCGAGTCTGTTGAGGGTTTAGGAATAGGGATAGCATTTAGGGTTTAGGGATGAGGGATTAGAGTTGAGGGATGAGGGATTAGGGTTGAGGGTTGAGGGATTAGGGTTTAGGGATAAGGTTTAGGGTTGAGGGTTGAGGGATTAGGGTTTAAGGTATAGTGTTGAGGGTTGATGGTTTAGGGATAGGGTTTAGGTTTGAGGGATTAGGATTTAGGGTTGATGAATTAGGGTTTAATGTTGAGAGTTGAGGGTTGAGGGTTGAGGGTTGAGGTTGAGGGATAGGGTTAATGGTCAAGGGATTAGGGTTAAATAAGAGTGTCGATGGTAGAGGGATTAGGGTTTAAGTTATAGTATCAAGCCTGTTGAGGGTCTAGGAATAGGGATAGCGTTTAGGGTTTAGGAATGAGGGATTAGAGTTGAGGGATGACGGATGACAGATTAGGGTTGAGGGTTGAGGGATTAGGGTTTAGGGACAAGGTTTAGGGTTAGGGTTTAGGGATAGGGTTTAGGGTTGAGGGATTAGAGTGAAGGGTTGAGGGATTAGAATTTGGCGTTGAGGGTTTAGGGTTTAGGATCAGGGTTGAAGGTCGAGGGATCAGAGTTAAGGGTTGAGGGATTAGGGTTTGATGTTGAGAGTTGAGGGTTGAGGTTCGAGGGTCAAGGGTTTAGGGATAGGGTTGAGGGTCGAGGAATTAGGGTTACAGTAGAGTGTGGAGGGTATAAGGATTAGGGATAGGGTTGGAGGGTTTAAGGATAAGGGATTAGAGTTTAAGGTATAGTATCGAGTTTGTTGAGGGTTTAGGAATAGGGATAACATTTAGGGTTTAGGGATGAGGGATTAGAGTTGAGGGATGAGGGATTAGGGTTGAGGGTTGAGGGATTAGGGTTTAGGGATAAGGTTTAGGGTTGAGGGTTGAGGGATTAGGGTTTAAGGTATAGTGTTGAGGGTTGATGGTTTAGGGATAGGGTTTAGGTTTGAGGGATTAGGGTTTAGGGTTGATGAATTAGGGTTTAATGTTGAGAGTTGAGGGTTGAGGTTGAGGGATAGGGTTAATGGTCAAGGGATTAGGGTTAAATAAGAGTGTCGATGGTAGAGGGATTAGGGTTTAAGGTATAGTATCGAGCCTGTTGAGGGTCTAGGAATAGGGATAGCGTTTAGGGTTTAGGAATGAGGGATTAGAGTTGAGGGATGACAGATGACATATTAGGGTTGAGGGTTGAGGGATTAGGGTTTAGGGACAAGGTTTAGGGTTAGGGTTGAGGGATTAGGGTTTAAGATATAGTGTTGAGGGTTTAGGGATAGGGTTTAGGGTTGAGGGATTAGAGTGAAGGGTTGAGGGATTAGAATTTGGCGTTGAGGGTTTAGGGTTTAGGATCAGGGTTGAAGGTCGAGGGATTAGAGTTAAGGGTTGAGGGATTAGGGTTTGATGTTGAGGGTTGAGGGTTGAGGTTCGAGGGTCAAGGGTTTAGGGATAGGGTTGAGGGTCGAGGAATTAGGGTTAAAGTAGAGTGTGGAGGGTATAAGGATTAGGGATAGGGTTGGAGGGTTTAGGGATAAGGGATTAGAGTTTAAGGTATAGTATCGAGTCTGTTGAGGGTTTAGGAATAGGGATAGCATTTAGGGTTTAGGGATGAGGGATTAGAGTTGAGGGATGAGGGATTAGGGTTGAGGGTTGAGGGATTAGGGTTTAGGGATAGGGTTTAGGGTTGAGGGTTGAGGGATTAGGGTTTAAGGTATAGTGTTGAGGGTTGATGGTTTAGGGATAGGGTTTAATGTTGAGAGTTGAGGGTTGAGGGTTGAGGGTTGAGGGTTGAGGGATAGGGTTAATGGTCAAGGGATTAGGGTTAAATAAGAGTGTCGATGGTAGAGGGATTAGGGTTTAAGGTATAGTATCGAGCCTGTTGAGGTTCTAGGAATAGGGATTGCGTTTAGGGTTTAGGAATGAGGGATTAGAGTTGAGGGATGACGGATGACAGATTAGGGTTGAGGGTTGAGGGATTAGGGTTTAAGGTATAGTGTTGAGGGTTTAGGGATAGGGTTTAGGGTTGAGGGATTAGAGTGAAGGGTTGAGGGATTAGAATTTGGCGTTGAGGGTTTAGGGTTTAGGATCGGGGTTGAAGGTCGAGGGATCAGAGTTAAGGGTTGAGGGATTAGGGTTTGATGTTGAGGGTTGAGGGTTGAGGTTCGAGGGTCAAGGGTTTAGGGATAGGGTTGAGGGTTGAGGAATTAGGGTTAAAGTAGAATGTGGAGGGTATAAGGATTAGGGATAGGGTTGGAGGGTTTAGGGATAAGGGATTAGAGTTTAAGGTATAGTATCGAGTCTATTGAGGGTTTAGGAATAGGGATAGCATTTAGGGTTTAGGGATGAGGGATTAGAGTTGAGGGATGAGGGATTAGGGTTGAGGGTTGAGGGATTAGGGTTTAGGGATAAGGTTTAGGGTTGAGGGTTGAGGGATTAGGGTTTAAGGTATAGTGTTAAGGGTTGATGGTTTAGGGATAGGGTTTAGGTTTGAGGGATTAGGGTTTAGGGTTGATGAATTAGGGTTTAATGTTGAGAGTTGAGGGTTGAGGGTTGAGGGTTGAGGTTGAGGGATAGGGTTAATGGTCAAGGGATTAGGGTTAAATAAGAGTGTTGATGGTAGAGGGATTAGGGTTTAAGGTATAGTATCGAGCCTGTTGAGGGTCTAGGAATAGGGATAGCATTTAGGGTTTAGGAATGAGGGATTAGAGTTGAGGGATGACAGATGATAGATTAGGGTTGAGGGTTGAGGGATTAGGGTTTGATGTTGGGGGTTGAGGGTTTAGGGTTAGGGTTGAGAGATGAGGGATCAGAGTTAAGGGTTGAGGGATTAGGGTTTGACGTCGAGGGCTGAGGTTCGAGGGTCAAGGGTTTAGGGATAGGGTTGAGGTTGAAGGGATTAGGGTTTGACGTCGAGGGCTGAGGTTCGAGGGTCAAGGGTTTAGGGATAGGGTTGAGGTTGAAGGGATTAGGGTTTAAGGTATAGTGTTGAGGGTTGATGGATCAGAGTTAAGGGTTGAGGGATTAGGATTTGACGTTGAGGGTTAAGGGATTAGGATTTGACGTTGAGGGTTGAGGGTTTAGGGATAGGGTTGAGGGTTGAGGGATTAGGATTTGACATTGAGGGTTGAGGGTCAAGGGATCAGAGTTGAGGGTTTAGGGATTAGGGATCTATAGCAGGACAAAATGCGAGCGTGTTATAGCGCGCTCGCATTTTGTATTTCTACTGAAACGGTAAAAAAGTGGTTACCCCCGTGATCCAGGCCCACATGCTCTATTTTCTTACTGATTCTGCGCGTGCTCTGACAAAAAAGAAGTGCTTTCATGCTATTGGGAAGTTCACATGCACATTTGACACATTGTACCACCTTTGCATGATCTTTCCACCACCTTTTCTGCTTTGCCAACTTGAGAAGGAGGAAATAACATAGTTTTCAAACCAAGTATGATATACATCTATTCAAGTTTCAATTTTTGTAGTATTGCAATGTTAATTGTGATTCAATTTTAAGAATTTAACATTGAAAAGGAAGCAAGTGGTGAAAAACTCAAATTGTTGAGGAGTTTGATGCAAGAAGATAAAAATACTACATAATTGGGTACTCTCTCCATTCAAATCTTCGTTTTTTAGGTATGTCAAGTCTTTACATGCATGTTCTTTACATTTTCCTTATTTCGGATTGAATTACTTTATCATGCTTTATCATACATATTTAAAATAGACACATTCCCAATCAAAAAAGCAACCTACAATCTCACATGATGCCATGTATATTTTCTACACTTGGGCTCTTTAATAATTATGTGTAATAAACAAACCTTAGTTCATACCATGATGTCAAACTATACAAGAATAAATCCTTACAACATAAAAAAAATACAATCCCACTATTATCATGTATTCATTTCTTAGGAACTAATATTGGTCTCTTTATCATGCTACAGACAAATTCTCCGTCATGCCGAGGAAACGATCAAGAATTAAACCAACATAGGAAGAGATAGAAGCTAAGAATGCAAAGAAAGCAATGGCTATGAGGGAACTTCGTGAGAAGAGGAAATTGGACACAATAAATGAAGACATACCAATTGAAGAGGAACCACAACCATCACAAAGAGATATGGTATTGGCGGCACAAAGAGAATGAATGCAAAAACTTCGTGGTACGAGAGATTTGAATACCATAGTTGGAGACACATCCTTTACCGCAAGTCAACATGTAGGGACACCATCTACCACATCTCAAGTTGAGAGTACATCATCACTCACATGTGACGAAGGAGGTACGCCATCGTTCCCACCTCAACCTCAAGGTATGTCATCTATTCCATCTTCGATCGAAGGTATGCCATCTAACCCATCTCATTTAAATATTGATGAAATTCCTAATGTTGAGATGAATTTATCTAACTTGACACCACCTAGAATTTTGCATAGAAAGCCAAAGTATTTGATTGATATTGATGAGAATATTTTGCAGCCAATGGAAGGTAAGATTCCAAAACGCACTTGTAGAAGATATGCTAATAAGATTTGGAGATTGTTCTTTGAAAAGTTAAATGAGACTGCAAGATGTCAACTATTCGTTGAAATGATGCGAAGTATAAAGTATAGGTCTATCATGAAGATTCTTGGGTTGAGAACATCAGAGGCTTCAAGTGAAAAATCTATTGTCAAGAATCTAATGAGTGCGTATGAGAGTGTGGGTAACACCTCACGCACAAAAGATAGTAATGCAACATGGCGTGTGATTACATCGACTATAGTAAGTAGTCAAACAAGGAAAGCTCGTCTCATTAGAAAGACAAGTCAAGAATTGAGAATTAATAGGAAAACTTTATCAAGAGCCATTGGAAGATGCCAAAGAATTGAGGACACTAATGCCAATGAATTATGGGCGTTCTCGGGGAGACTACCACGAAAAGATAAACCAATTGTTAAAGCATTAAGATCACTAATTGAAGACTTTCGGAAGAATTACACAAGGGTATCTCCGAATCAAAGGGATGTGGTAAGAAGGAGAATTGGTAGTAAGAACCGCGAGCCACATCCAAAGCATTTTTTGGATGAGACTCAAACACAGTTTTATGGTAAATTTCTAGAGAAGTATCCTCAAATTAAAATTTGTCAAAGATATTTTGAAATGCTAAAACCTTTCTATGTTAAGATAAATCACACACACACTACTTGTTGTTGTAAATTACATATTGAATTTTCTAACCATTTTGATGCTTATAGGTCTATATGTTTAGATATGCATACTAACAATGATTTGCAGGGTTGTGCCATATGTGCCCCACCAACATCTTCAAGAGACTTCATATCAAGAATTTTATGTGAAAGAGAGGAAGGTCAAATATTCTACAAGAAATTATGCTTGGATGGCACATGTCATCGTTGCGGTGGCTTGAAACATTTGCCAATATGTGAACATATGGAAATAACACATGCGGTTGGAAATGAACTAGTAGAGTTTGGCAAGTATAAAACAGTGGCATACAATACAAAAGATGGTAAAGAAGCAAAGAGGTGTGAATTAGTTATTGAAAAGATTCCAGTGTACCAGTTTATGCCTATATTTCGTGACAACATAGTGTATGAGTATGCAAGACATGCCCATAGAGCTCGATGGTTGGACTTGCAATTCAAGTTATGCAAGGACACATTTTCGGTTGGTAGCATTGTTTCAGTCGTCGACTTTGCAGAGAACTACAGTCTACAGCCACAGCATGAGGTGCAATCACAATATTACAACTCCACACAGGTTTCTATATTTGTGCACATCGCATTCATTCATGCGAATGATAGTACAGAGGATGACAAAAAGATCATAAAGGAGTATAATTTCTATATTAGTGATGATCGCACGCATTCTACGGAGTTCGTGCAAGGTTGCTTTCAGGTGTTCTACAATGATTTGGCTAGAAGGGGCATATCGTTCAGTCAGCATATCATATGGTCAGATAATTGTGCATCACAATGCAAGAACTTGCAGAATTTCTATTGGCTGAGTAGGAGGCATAATTTTACAGGTATTCAACATATGTGGAACTTTTGTGAGGCCGGGCATGGAAAGGGGGAGCATGATGGTGCAGGAGCATGTATCAAAAGAGCCATAGCACGAGAAGAGTTAAAGTATAAAGACAATGCAAAGTTGACAGATGCAAAATTGATTGTCGAGTGGTGTAATGCTTCCATGGGTCCAGGTAATGAAGGTAAGTCTTTAGTTCATAGATTTTTTTGGTTGATAGATGATACTAACATTGCACCATATGAGGATTGTTGTACACTGACAGGATCAAATGAGATGCACTCTTTCAGAAGCTCAATTGCAGGTTCATGGAGTATCCATACAAGAAAGATGTCATGCTTTTGTTCTTCCTGTACAATTCAAGTCTGGGATGAGTGCGAGTCAAAGGAGTGGGTTGACGAATGGCAGTTAAGTTATCTTAGCCCACTTGACACATATCGACCCCCGACGGCACTGGAATTAACACAGATGGAATTGTCAGTTGACTTTGACCACATATCAGATTTAGTTCAACCAGGTAATATAGGGCACGTATATGCATCTAATTTCATCTAGTTCAACCAGGTAATGTCATCTTACTTTGTAGTATTTTTGTAATGTTGACTAATTTCATCTAATTTGCTACACATATCAATGTAGGACACGTATATGCAGTTATTGCAGATGAAGATAATGAAGAGGGAACATATTATTACTTATGTCATTGTGTTGAGGCCAAAAAGAAATTGGAGGCCCCTGTTACAGATGGAGAAAACATCGAATACCCTACAGGATCAGTGGTTATTATTGGAACATGGATTAGAAGGTACCCACATAAGAGTGTTAATATTTGGCTATTTCAGGACTTTGACATGCATCGAAAGATTCTTCATTACTTGAACCTTGTGGTGGCATCCAATGTTCATTTGATAAAGTATCGGGGTAGACCTTTGAATAGAATATTGTGGAAGGTGCATGAGTCTGACCATGAAGCAATACTTGACACAATAAAGAGTAGAGCAGATCCGGATGGTTCATTGGATTAATTTGTAAGTATTCACATTGATTTTGTAAAGTTATGTTACATTGAGTTGTAAGTATGCACATTAATTTGTAAGGTTTGTCTTTTTTTATTTCCTCCTGCATTTTTACACATATGTACACATTTTTACATCATCATGTTATGCATTTTTGGTGTCCTGCTCCTGATGCGACCAAACTCATAACTCACCCTACTAGACACCATTTGATGATCTCTCCAACACTCTGGATCCAGGGCGCCCAATCATGATGATGACCTATATACCATTCTCCCAAGGCGCTCATAATGAATGAAAAGAAGACCAAGGGCGCCCAAGCTTAATAGACTTATTTCTTTCAATTTTGATGATCCAAACTCTTGCAATATGACATCCACTTTCATACCTTTAGATCTTCCTTCACATATAGGGTGCCAAATCAATGCATTAAAGTCTCTTGATATTAGGCGCTCATGATGATGAAACTTAGAGCTTTTTCCTTTCCTATGCGCTCATCTAAGATGTTTGAATGATAAGGAGCACCTCGACCTCTATAATGTACATTGGGCACCAAATCAAGGTGATTTTAAGTCACTTTGAGTCATTTGGGGTCAGTTTGAGTCTTTGAGTCATGTTGCAAAAAAGTGTCAATGTTGTCAAGTTGCACAAAGCAACTTTTGCATTTTTGGTGTCTTGCTCGTGATGTGACCAAACTGACTGTTCCAACGCATCTGGATAGGTACATTTACGCTAGGCATGGTCCTGTTTTTCACCCAAACATGTCGAAACAGTCTGAGCTACATTGTACCAACGATATCCCTGAAGAGTCCAAAGTGCAAAAAGGCTGCAATCTTTGACAAGATGTTACTCGAAAACCGTGTCATTTAGAAACATTCCGTCTGAGGCAATGCTATCATGTAGAGTGCCTCTACAATAACCTCTCTTGGTTTTTTATAGCTCTGAGGCATTTACCCGTGGTGAAAGGTTTTCTGTTGCCCCAAAAATCGTCATAAGGAGGCAGTGTAAAGTTGCAAAGGGGTGTAACTTTTGTCCTGCTCCTGATGTGACCAAATTGACTGTTCCAACGCGTCCGAATGGGTACATTTATGCTAGGCATGGTCCTATTTTTCACCCAAACATGTCGAAACAGTCGGAGCTACATTGTACCGACGATATCCCTGAAGAGTCCAAAGTGCAAAAAGGCAGCAATCTTTGACGAGATGTTACTCAAAAACTGTGTCACTTAAAAATATTCTGTCTAAGGCAACGGGATCACGTAGAGTGCCTCTACAATAACCTCTCTCGATTTTTTATAGCTCTGAGGCATTTGCCCGTGGTGAAAGGTTTTCTGCTGCCCCAAAAATCGTCAGAAGGAGGCAGTGTAAAGTTGCAAAGGGGTGTAACTTTCGTCCTGCTCCTAATGCGACCAAACTGACTGTTCCAACGCGTCCGAATGGGTACATTTATGCTAGGCATGGTCCTATTTATCACCCAAACATGTCGAAACAGTCGGAGCTACATTGTACCGACGATATCCCTGAAGAGTCCAAAGTGCAAAAAGGCATCAATCTTTGACGAGATGTTACTCAAAAATCGTGTCACTTAGAAACATTCCGTCTGAGGCAACGTGATCACGTAGAGAGCCTCTACAATAACCTCTCTCAATTTTTTATAGCTCTGAGGCATTTACCCGTGGTGAAAGGTTTTCTGCTGCCCCAAAAATCGTCAGAAGGAGGCAGTGTAAAGTTGTAAAGGGGTGTAACTTTCGTCCTGCTCCTAATGCGACCAAACTGACTGTTCCAACGCATCCAAATGGGTACATTTATGCTAGGCATGGTCCTATTTCTCACCCAAACATGTCGAAACAGTCGGAGCTACATTGTACGGACGATATCCCTGAAGAGTCCAAAGTGCTAAAAGGCAGCAATCTTTGACAAGATGTTACTTGAAAACCGTGTCACTTAGAAATATTCTGTCTGAGGCAACGTGATCACGTAGAGTGCCTCTACAATAACCTCTCTCAGTTTTTTATAGCTCTGAGGCATTTGCCCGTGGTGAAAGGTTTTCTGCTGCCCCAAAAATCGTCAGAAGGAGGCAGTGTAAAGTTGCAAAGGGGTGTAACTTTCGTCTTGCTCCTAATGCGACCAAACTGACTGTTCCAATGCGTCCGAATGGGTACATTTATGCTAGGCATGGTCCTATTTCTCACCCAAACATGTCGAAACAGTCGGAGCTACATTGTACCGACGATATCCCTGAAGAGTCCAAAGTGCAAAAAGGCAGCAATCTTTGACGAGATGTTACTCGAAAACTGTGTCACTTAAAAATATTCTGTTTGAGGCAACGAGATCACGTAGAGTGCCTCTACAATAACCTCTCTCGATTTTTTATAGCTCTGAAGCATTTGCCCGTGGTGAAAGGTTTTCTGCTGCCCCAAAAATCGTCAGAAGGAGGCAGTGTAAAGTTGCAAAGGGGTGTAACTTTCGTCCTGCTCCTGATGCAACCAAAATGACTGTTCCAACGCGTCCGAATGGGTACATTTATGCTAGGCATGGTCCTATTTTTCACCCAAACATGTCGAAACAGTCAGAGCTACATTGTACCGACGATATCCCTGAAGAGTCCAAAGTGCAAAAAAGTAGCAATCTTTGACGAGATGTTACTCAAAAACCATGTCACTTAGAAACATTCCGTCTAAGGCAACGTGATCACGTAGAGTGCCTCTACAATAACCTCTCTCAGTTTTTTATAGCTCTGAGGCATTTGCTCGTGGTGAAAGGTTTTCTACTGTCCCAAAAATCGTCAGAAGGAGGCAGTGTAAAGTTGCAAAGGGGTGTAACTTTCATCCTGCTCCTAATGCGACCAAACTGACTATTCCAACGCGTCCGAATGGGTACATTTATGCTAGGCATGGTCCTATTTTTCACCCAAACATGTTGAAACAGTCGGAGCTACATTGTACCGACGATATCCCTGAAGAGTCCAAAGTGCAAAAAGGCAGCAATCTTTGATGAGATGTTACTCAAAAATTGTGTCACTTAAAAACATTCCGTCTGAGGCAACAGGATCATGTAGAGTGCCTCTACAATAACCTCTCTCGATTTTTTATAGCTCTGAGGCATTTGCCCGTGGTGCAAGGTTTTCTGCTGCCCCAAAAATCGTCAAGAGGCAGTGTATTAAGTTAGGATGAAAGCCTATTCACTCTAGGTGCCTATTTTTGACCAAATCACACATGCGCCTTGAACAACTCTGTCTTCAAGGCACTTTTCTCTAATCTCTGTAACTCTCCAAATCCACTAAGGCGCAAATTTTACCTCTTGGGCTCAAGATATAGGTTCTTCATCCAAGGCGCCAAAATGGTCCAAAGGCGCATTTCACCTCTAACCTCATCTCTGACCTTACTTGGAGGCGCTAAACCTTTTGACATTTCAAGTAACTTCAAGAGAACTATTTTTCCTTAAGGTGGTTCACTCCTTGCAATTGGATGTATGGTACTTGTAACTCATTTGATTGACTTTGTAATGTTTCTTCTTCTCGCAGAGTAGATAAGGATGATATAAGCTTACTTCATGAATCGGAGTAGAAATCTCTCTTGGACTTGCTAGGTGAAAGGACTTGAACTTGAAGGACTTGAAGTTGATGAAGTGATCCTTCATGATGGCCTTTGACATTACCTTCTCGGAGTGTAGATTATAACACCTTCCTTGGATAAAGTGGATAACCTCTGACCTAAACTTTGAAGCTTGATGAATCTTGAAGATTGGGTTTCCTCCTACTCCCCTTCTGGGCTCCACTCCATCAAAGGCGTATTTAGTTGTCCAAGGCGCCAACATTCACTCAGGGGCGCCCAAAGAGAAAGTTTACAACTCTAAGGCGCTAAACTCTTATGCAAAAATGGTCATCATCAAAAGCGCAAAAATGGGTCTCTGGGCGCCAATCTCTACAAGACATTCCATCTCATTTCTCTCCTCCATTACAAGTGCTCACTTACCTCAATCTTGGGCGCATACCAACATCCCAACATCCAAATCACCTAGGCACTCAAAACCTTCAAGACTCAAGGCACATTTTATGATCAAACAAGGTATCTCCTGAACAAGGCGCTCATAGTCTCATCAGGGCATTAATCATCATCATGAGCGCTCATATTGTTCTAGGCACACAGTTATCTCTGGAATGCTCAAGGCACACATACCCTTCTCTAGGCTAGTTTACACTTATTCAAGGCGCTCATTCCAAACTTACATGAACTCCTCATTACAAGACGCACAAACTAGATGATCCTAGGGCATAAGGGCACTCAAACTAGATCTTTGCAAAAACTCCCCAAGCATTCAAACTTTTAAGGCACCAAAAGTGGTCTTTTCTACAACTTCTCTAGCCATATGCCTTGGGTGCTCAAACCTTCCTTGAACTCCAATTATTCAATCCAGGGCGCTCAACTACCTCCTCAAGGTGCTCTATCTCAAGTATCATTACTCTTCTTAAAGACCTAGGCGCACATTGTGGGGTATTCTACTCAACAAGACTTAGGCGCTCATTATGAAGACTCCAATTATCAAGGTTCACTTCAACTTTCAAAGGCACATTTTGGACTCCAAAGGCGCTAGGTTAAAGCCACTAGGGCACTAGATACCAAAGGGGGCAAGGTGTCAAAACCTCCTTTAAGATGTAAGAAAATCTCCTCAAGGCACACCTAAAGGCGCTCCAAACCATACGAAGGCGTTAATATCCACTCTAGGCAGTGTATTAAGTCAGGATGAAAGCCTATTGACTCTAGGCGCCTGTTTTTGACCAAATCACACATGTGCCCAAATCACACATCACCCCATCAGATTGGGGACCCCCTCTTTTCTTGCTCAGGTGCTTTGCACAGGAGTTGTTATGTGTCATTTTGGCCAAGGTTTTCCGGAGTAGTGAAGACATTAGGAAGGGGATGATCATTTGGATAGTTTTGAATGCTTTATTTCTCCTTGTTTAAACTAGGCGCTCACTGAGGATTGGAGTAGCCTTTGCACCCTCACATCACGTTAATCGGGGGAGGCAATCATAGTATAGGAAGATTTGCACCTTGAAGAAGAGAGTTATCTGGTGAGCGCTTAGGAGTTCTGGCGCCTAGGGGAAAGGTCTAGGTAGAGCGCCTTCAGACTTTGACAGTGAAGTGCCTTAAGGAGTTGGATGATGTTTTTGCCTAGAGTGGAGATGATGTTTTTAGCGCCTTAAGGATGATGATGGAGCGCCTTGGAGTCAGGTTAGTCTGGAGCACCTTAAGAAGGTAAAGCACTTCAAATGTAAACACAAGTGTTTTGAGCGCCCTAATGAGAAGTTGTCTTGGCACCATAAGTTGTTCAAACCAAGATATGCGCCTTGGATAGTTGCAAAGACCTAATTTAGTGCCCAAGGTTGGAAGACTCTTTGTGAGCACCCAGTGTTTGAAAGCTCTTTGTGTTTGGTGCATTAAAATGAATTTGGCACCTAAGTAGTATTGAAACACTCAACTGAGCGCCTAAAGCCCATGAGAGAAGTGATATGCGCCTTGATAGGAATATCATGGAAGATGAGTTTACTGAATGGCGCCTTGAATGACTTGGTTGATTAAGTGTTTTAGCGCCTAGATATGGGATGAATCATTGAGCGCCTTTGGTTGAGATGATATCAGCACCTTTGAGATTATAACACCTTGGAGTCAAGTTCGAAGGAGCACCTTGAGAAGGTAAAACACTTCAAATGTTTTCAAGGAATTGGAGAAGTCACTTAGTGCCTAGAAGGAATTCCAGAGCAAGAGGGTTGGAGCGCCTTGAGCTTCAAGTCAGATATGTGCCTAGACCTCTACCCTTTAGCAAGTTGAAGCCCTCTGAGCCTTGACAAAGTGAGAATGCCTTATAGTGAATATGCGCCTTGGGCAAGGTTGAATACAAAGTTGAGGAGTATATCATAATGAGTAAGTGCACTGTAGGGTTAGATGATAAAGAATAGCGCCTTGAGTGTATTGGTCAAAATTTTGACGTGAGAAGTCTTGCAAGATCAAACCCTGGAGTGCGCCTTGGAGAGAACCTATTGATCCTTTGCTTTGACAAGATTTGGGCGCCAGAATGATCCTTAATAAATGGAATGTATCTACACCAATTTTGCACCTTTAGGGAAGTGATGGTGTCTAGATGAGTTTTGAGTCCCTTTGAGTGTTGAGATTGTTAGAGATAGGTGCCTTGATGAATGAAATGCGCCTTGAAGACCATGTGCGCCTAGAGAAGATAAGTGCCTAGTTGAGATAAAGAGGTGTTTCTGGCGCCTAGGGAGGAAGAGAGGTAAGTTCAGGGAGATAAGTGCGCCTAAGAGTTTTAGCGCCCTCAATCAAATTGCACCTTTTTGCCTTGGAGAATATAAGGTGAGGATTTGAGTTGAAAGTTTGAGAAAGTAGATTGAGCACCCTGTGTTGGAGGAATCAAGTTGGATAAGCACTTGAAGAACTTGCATTAAGTGTTTTAGCGCCTTGGTATGGTTTGGAGCGCCGAGGAGATACCCTGATTTAATCCAAGATAGAGCACCCTAGAATTGAATATGCGCCTTGTTGGAGGAATATATGCGCCTTGTTGGAAAAAGATATGCGCCTTGAATGAGAGTTTGTGTGCCTTAACCAAGAATGATGATTGAAGTCATAATCTCATGTTTGTGCGCCTAGGTCTAGAAGCAAGATTTGAGCGCCTTAGGATAGGGTTTTTTGCACCTTGTCTTGGAGAGTAAATTTGTGCCTTGGATGATGTTGAAGTGCCTTGGGATGAAATGCGCCCAAACTTACAGAGGGCCTTCAGTGAGGGAGTTGAAGAGAGTGCTTAGAGGAAGGATAGCCTTAAGATCAAACTAAGTACTTAGAAACCTAAGATTAGCGCCTTATTTGAAGTTATACACCTATTCTAGCACCAGAGAGTGAGTTTGAGTGTGAAGAAGTGAATGTCTGCGCCTTGAAGGGGATACAAAGGGAAGATGATGCACCTTGATGGGTTGATGATGGAAATTTGCGCTTTGGAGCTAAATGTGTGCCTTGAATCTAAATGATATTTGAGTGCTTAGAGGTAAATAGGGGTGCCTTTGAAAATTCTTTGTGCTTTAAGGAATGGATTGTGGCGCTTTGGACTAAGGTAAGTCCTGAGCACTTCCAATGATTTTAAGGAGTGCCTTGAAGGAGATAGTACCTAGAGAAGAAAAGATGTCAAGTTTTAACACCTTGGAAGAAATTCCAGATAGTGGCGCCTTCACAGGGTTTTCCAAGTTGGCACCTTGGTTTGGGATGATCATGCTAAGAAAGAAAATGCGCCTTCAGCAAGGTAACATCAAGTCCAACATGTCAATACTCTTCATCACTAACGTCATGTTGAAATTTCAAGGCATCTATCCATTCAAGTTCTCCGAGGAATATCTTGCAAGTGTACTTCATCAATGATAGACATTCATTCATTCGAGTTTCAAGATCTCTGAATCTTCAAAGTTTCAAAGTCCACAACTCCAAGAGGGTCACTCCAAGGGTCGTCATGAAGGATCACTTCATCTTCATCTTATCATCAAGCAAGGCTTCATCCAGTCCTAGAGAGATCTCTACTTCATGTCATCATCATCTACTCTTACATGAAGATAACAACATCACATCTCTCTTATTATTCAAAGTAGATTAGAAGGCAGAACATCATGGAGTTAGGCGCTTATAGGTATCCAAACTTCTCTTTTGGGCGCCCTTAATATGAAGGACAATCCATTTTGGTGCCCTCTTTGGAGAAGTCCATACACTTTGGCGTGGAAATAATTTCAAATCTGGCATCCAATTTTGGCATCCAGAAATCAAATCTAAGTAAGGCGCTCTTTCCATTTGCAACTATGACGTTCATCCATGCAACAAGCAAGGTGATGCTCCTTTGTGATATTGTGAGGTGTTGACATTCAGTTGACATCATTGAGTTTGATTGAGTTGATCAAGTGTAGACGCCATTGTAAACATCAAGGCTTCAAGGCCTTTCTTTTGTATCTCCATTGAATAAGTTGTAACTTCATGCTATTGAAAGCATTATCCATGTAATAAGACATTGCAAGTTGATTGAGTCAAATAACTAGACAAGTACCCAACTCTAAGGTTGATTCATTCAAATAGTTATCTTTGATGTATATCTTTGTGTTGTATAGCAAGTAAAATTGTTTAAGTAAGGAAAAATTTTCGTAGAACTAGTTGGGTATCTTACACCATGCCTATCCATCAAACATCACAATGCAATCAAAATCCTAACAACATGCCCATGATCCAAGATCAAGTGCAATCATGCAAAGATATTATCAATCACAAGCCTATTAAGAATGAACTAGAGTCTTCTAGTACCATACTTTTCCATCAAACACCATCATGTAATCCATGGCCTATCAAGCCTATCAAAGAAAATACAAACATCCTATGTAATACAATCGGACTTTAAATATTTGAAGTAACCATCTACAAATATCCATTCAAAAGTGGATTTATAATGCAAGTATGGACGCCATCAATAAAAAAGATTTGTATTAACCAAATATCCATATAGGCATACATCAGTATCTGTCGATATAAGTATAACATATATACAAAATAGCCATATAGGCTTACAAGAATGCCATATAGGCATACAATGTCAACTATGTACAATACAAAATATATGTCCACAAATGCCATATAGGCATACAACAGAGGAACACAATAAAAAGTCATTCCCCTCTGGCTGGTGAAGAGAATAAATCACGAGCAGCCTTTGATCTTCTAGGGGATGGAGACATGCATGTGGGTGGTCTACTACGAACCCGAGGGCTACTCCTCCTATTTAGTTCTTCCTGCACCTTTACCTGTTACAAAAAAAAGTATAGACATTAATATATAGAAATTACATGTTATAAAAAAATGAAACATTTAACAAAATAATCACTTACCGCTAACATATAATCTGTCTCCTCGCTTGCCTCAGTAGCAGGAATAGGCCCTGGTGATGTCATGTCCTATAGAAACCATCTAGATAGAAATTAAACTTCAAATCAATAATCTTTGATTTCTCAAAAATAGACAACTATAACAATGAATGTAAATTGAAATTTACTAATCTGCCTCATACCCCTGTCAATGCCATAGAGCTATGAATCGCAGAGGCCACACCCTGCTCCATTGCCCTTTGAACATGGGGAGGTGTATCCGCAGCCTGCATCATCTGGAAATAAAACAACATTATTCAATTACAAAAACTATAATAGTGATGCAAATCATGGCTCCTAACATACACACACGTTCATCTAAACATGGAAGTACACACAATAAAACACACAAATCACATACAAAAATTTAGTAAGTACAATTCATTCATTAAACTATTTATTTTATTACCTCCGTAAAGCTTTGAAGTCCACCACCGCTAGCAGGTGTTGCCATGAAATCTACAGTGTTAACCTATTCAACATCCAAAATCAGAAATTAGAATACCATTCATATAACGATGCTATTCACATGTAATATTTATAATTGTTTACTAGTTACATACCTCGATAGTAGATGATCTAGTGAAAAATGTAGGTGGAGAACCACTGAAAACTGCATCGACGCTATGATCCTGAAATTTCATTAAAATCATCAATTTAAATTAGTTAATCTTGTATTTCAAAAATGAAATTTAATAAATTAAATTCAATAAACTTGCTAATATTTACCTGAGTATCAAGGCTGAAAGTCTCACTCAGGAGGGTATCTGTCATCACCATCTGCTCAGCTGCAGATGTAGCCTGTGCACCTGCGTCTTGACTGTCCATGGGGTCATAACCACAGGCTGACCCGCAAGCCTGGCAAGTATGTGGTGGGACCCTACTCCTCGCACTATCTCCCAACCCACTCTGTGTTGCAGGATTGACATGCTCTATGATGCTCTGGGTCAAGGCACTAATCGACCTCAGCACTCTCCTTCACAATGGAAGGGGTAGAAACATGCTCGTGGGCTGGTCTGCTGATTACTCGTCTCACTACCCGCTGTGGGTCAAGACGTGCCCCTGGTCTATCCTGTGTTGAGCCCCCACCTCTACCCTGGAAGTCCCGCATATCAAAATAGTTTGGCACTTTATTGAGGACAAACTCGCAGTAGAGTTTCCTCAAAAAGTATTGCGGGACCCCATTATTATTGCATGGAGGATGTTCAAAAACCATCCACCACCTCTGCCCGAAATTGTCCCTTATCGCTTGGTTGTTGCACCAATGGATAGGGAACCTCTTGCATGTAAGGGGTGGAGGTTGATTTGTTTGTGGGTTTGTGAAAATTGAACACAAGTCTAATTTTGTAATTTGTAATTTTTTGACATCTTGGTATGACAATTTATCTGCATAGTAATCTCTAAACTCTCTCTTTTTATCGGTCCAACTAGTTATTTGCTTGCTAATTGAATTTACATTTGATAACATAGACTCAAGAGATTCGACAAGCGTGGACCTATGCAAGGTTGAAGTGGAAGGATCTTTCAACCTTGCAATATATATCTTCAATTTGTTTTTTGTTGTTTTCAATTTCCCCCATTATATTATCTTGTGTTCCAGGGGCATGTCGAGGAATGAATGGAGGAGGTTGTTGTTCTGCAGGTATTTCCTCCTCAGGATTTTATGGATTTTGAGGAGGAGGAGGAGGTGCATTAACATTTCCTACAATTAACGAAATATACATCAAAAATCAACAAAAACCTACCTATTTAAGAAGAAATTCAAACAAAAAAACAAAGATAACTCACCCCTTTGGCGTGCTCGACGTCGCGGCGGCATTTTGGCGATGAATCGACAAGCTTTTTGTGTTGATTGGCGTTTTGTAGAACGCGAGCGCGTTTTTGGGGGTTTTGAAGCCGCGGGCAGAGGAGAAAATAAGAAAAAATGAAATGAACTGACATTTTTTTTTATTTATGGTAGGTTATAACGCGAGCGCGTTATAACGCGCTCGCGTTATGACTTAAATTTTTTTGAAAATTTTTTGGCCACTTTTTGGCCCCCCATCTTCTTGCACTTACCCTATTTTTCTTAATATTTTCTCAAGTCTTCCTAGTTTTAATCTCTCTATGATTTAGTTGCCAATGTCACTGTTACTAATTTTTTGTTCACACTTAAAATTAGTTGGACCTAAGTGTAATTGTTTAGAAGGAATAATAGAAAACTTCACAGTTATGCATTCATTGAACAATTGATGTCTTGACAAAAGCAGAGAAGGATATCCAATTGTTAGGATAACCCATCAGTCCAATCAGGACTGATAAGTTATCATGACAAGAGAATAGATTGTCAAGAAATCAAACATTCAAGGAGATATAGTTGTTCTACACAGTTTGATCTTTCAGGAGTTATAAGTTAGATTGATTATTCAGTTAATCAATTTTGAATAAAAGAAAGAAAGATATTTGTATTACACTGTTATTTCATGTCATGTTTTGAACATACATTCAAGTATCTGTTACTTTATCTCATGCATTGATTGAAAAAGAAAATACATATACATCACATGCATAAGAGAAATTAACTTATCATGTTTAAAAGAAGTGTTCAAATATGTCCCACACAAGCCGTGGGAGTAACTAAACTGAGCAATTGCAGACATGCAAGCTATGCATCTGTTTGATAAAAGAGAAAGAAATGAACACATGATAAATCTAAACATCCATCATTGCCTGATGATGAAGATTGTTTGTTGATGCCGACCTTCAAGTCTTCAGCTTTCAAATCTTCACTCCAAGCTCCATCATCAGTTGAACCTGCAAAATTTTGGGGATAACCCTGTTAGTGCTCTGGATGTTTAAAATTATCACATGCTTTTATCAAACATAGACATCTACTTATCATATCATGCATTTAGATAAGAGATCAGATCAGATATATGACACAAATCAGGAAGAAAGCATGAAGAAGAGCAATCAACTACTCTCAGATACTTTTTTATACTAACTTGTTTGCTCACTTTGTAGGTATAGGACAAGTTTTTGTTGCTGATTTGAAGACAAATAAACATGTGGATTAAATGTGGCTCCCACAAGGGTTTGAGCCCATCATGTTTCTTTTCATTTTTGAAAAGAGTATCAGAAAAGATAGGATGCATCATTCCAAGCTATATCATGCATCATCTAATCAAGTTACAGAAAAAGTTATGTCATCATGACATTATTACAGTTGATTGGAGCAAAACAGAGTAACATGACTGAGTTAAGATTGACAAAAACAAAATGCAGAAATCAGATTACAGTCATCAAGGCTACAGAAGCCATCTAAGATGATACAAGTTTTTAGATTATTGTTCCTAATAAAGAGAAGAGTGACAGGATAAAGAAAGATACAAGAACTTATGTATCATTTGAACAAGTACAGGATAAATCATATATCATCTCATTATGACAAAAGAGTAAGAAGTAAATGACATGATACAGGTACTCAGAGTGTGCAGTCATCCTGAAAGAAGGATATGAACTTTGCAAAAGGTTGTCACCAATGCCTCAAAACTTCAAACCATCAGGATACATGGAGATATAGTGAAATAGTTCAACTGGAGCATATAGGTCTTAGTTTTCAAAGATGAGGTAGCACTCTGTACCAGGTATTTCTCATATTGTTCTCATATTGTTAAAGATGTTTAGAGTTTAATAGTTATATCACATTCAAGTTACAAGCAAGAGATAGTCAAGAAAAATTCCACATGGAACAACAGATGAGACATCCTACAAGGAAAGACAATCATATATACACTATGCCAACTTGACTGTTATAAAGGAAAGCCTCACATGAATATATGAGTTAAGTATAGCAGTCACATGCTAGAGGCCAAAGATGCAAATGCCAGATACATACAACATGCTCTCGGAAGAGCATTCATCAAATGATAAAGACTGTCACTTAGTACCATAGATCTTATAATAAGAATAAACTAGGAGCAACATACACATATCATCACTGACATGACAGTCAGATACAAAGTAAAAAGAAAGAGATTGTCATGTCTAGAGCAAAGAAGGATCCAAATACATTGGGCATAATGGAGTGTTAAGAATGCCACAGTCCCAAGATAACAAGGTGGTTTCCATGCATTTCATCACTGTTTTGAATAGACAAGCTTTATCTCACATGCCTAAGCTACAGTAATATCATGTTACAGTCAACAATGCCATAAAGAGAGACACCATGTAGAATAAAGATACAGATACAGTCATCTTCATTATAGACAGTCAAGACAGTGATCAATAAAGTGGCTTATACAAGCAAGAGACAGTCAGAGTATATTACAGTTGCCATATCCATCTACAGGAGTAGATAAATGATAAAGGAGGAACATCAGAAGAAGACCAATACTTATACCAAGTTCTACAGTGATAGATCATTGACAATTCACAAGTCAGTATGCACAAGTACAACTGCAGGTGTATTTAAAGAATGTAAGGAGAGATAAGAACACGTTATCTATGCTACAGGAGTACCTTATGAATGCCACAGACAGCAAATAGAAGATAACATGATATCTACGCTATAATAGAATCCAGATGTAGCAAAGACAGTTACACAGTTCAGGTGATCATCACACATGACAAACAATCCGTCATCTTACAGTTAGCAGGCAAAAAGGATTCAAGATTTTGATATGTAAATAAGCTAAAGAAGCCATTTATGCTATAGGAAAGCCTTCCAGAAATATCAAGGTACATCTACTGATGGAGATAAATGATAACAGTCATTCTTTTTTAATATCAAAAGACTTGTTATCATACCCAAGATCTACAATGAAAAGCAAATAAGGAAAGTACAGTCAAGGAGGTGCTATATAGGAAAGATTGCTCATGCTATATACCCATCTGAAAGAAAGAAGCAAACCCTTGATAGAAAATCAAACCCTAATGCCATTTTTGCACCCACAGTCAAGAGGTTTCAAACAGAGAGATGCTACAGTCATAACCATGCCATAAGAACAAGATTTTTCATGATAAAATGTATACTCATTTGCAAAATGAACAAGGTTTTTTAAGAAAATTTCAAACCCTTGTTTCTTTTCTTCACTTACAGTTGAAAAAGAAGAGATAACAGTGAAAGAGAGTGGCCGTGGTAGTGAGAAGATTTTTGTGCAAAGAGGGTTAAAACCCTAGTTTCAAAACTTACAAACCCTCAATAGTCTACCATAGTTTGGTGCCTTCATACAGATGGAGCATGGCCATGACAAAGTGGAGGCCTTGAAAATGCAAAAAGATAACAAACCCTCAGCTCAAGATCTCAAAACCTTCAGGTTTTATGCACCTACATCCAAGTAAGAGATAAAGGAAACATATACAGTCATAGCCGACAGTGATATGGCCTTGTTTGCCAAAAAATGCAATTCCCATATCTACATACATGCCTTGCCATTTTCTTCAACCGTAAAAGGAGACAAATGAAGCTACAGAAGCAGAGAATGACAAGTGCTTACCTCTTTTTACTGACATGAAGAGAGATCTATCCACGGCCTTACAATAGCATCAAGCTCTCAGGAGCAAGTAATAGTTGCAATAAAAAGAAGATTTAGAAACAAGAGAGAAGGTGTTAAAGAGTGCACAATGATGGAGATAACCATGAAAGAGGAAGGAGGCCGCAACCATGAAAGAAATAAAGCTACAGATATGAATAAAATGCCTCATATGAAACAGAAAGAAGTGTTACCTTCTTCCTTATGACGCAGAGTTCCAAAGATTTGACCAAGAAAAGCCACTGAAAGGAGTGAAAAACCAGAGATATGCTTCAAACCTTCAAACCCTAAAGCCGACGGAGTAAAGTTGCAGAGCATCAAAGATATATGCCAAAAGAAGAATGAGCAACTTTTAGGGTTGTCTCTTTGTTTTTGTTCGAGGGTTATTTTCTCTCAAGTGTGTTTTGACTTCACAAAAAGCAAATAATTACCTTATCCAAGAAGTGCCCATGGTCAAGACTTTGTTCTTGAGATCCTAGCCATCATTGCATGGAGTGGCCGACCAACCTTGCATTTGGACTTAATTTTTATTAAGTCAAGAGGGTCATATGATGAGAAAGAAAGGCTTCATGCCTTATAAAATATTTAAATTTCCTTGGTGGTTGATGAACCTTATCTTTTGCAAACATCCAAAGGTAAGGATTCCTTAGTTATGCATGGTGGCCAACAAAGCCAAGAGGAGTATGATTTTAGACATGGCATGCATAAGGACAGAGCATGGTGGCAGACAATGGTGCAAGTATGATGTTGTGGTGATGGAGTCATGGAGTTGTTGATTTTCTTTCTTGATTATACGTTGCATATGGAGATATAAAGTAGCTTTAAAATATAATGATATATATGTGCACTAAGGCATCAAAGGGAGTCATAAGAGTTTTTATGCATACTATTTTTTTGCATGGAGATATTATGTTGCATGGAGTGACTTAAGATTTTTATCTTGCAGAGAAAAGATAATATTTTCTCGTTGGTGCATGGAGGTATAAGGAGTTTTCTTTTTTTTTTTTCTTCTAAGTCCTATTTGTGCTCACATCATGCAAATTAGGCAAGTGTATTTGGAGTGATAAGGACTGATATTTTCTCTTCTAATCATGCATGATTTTACAAAGTTATTAACTATAAATAAATAATAAATTAATATTTTCCAAATTACTTTATTATTTTTCACAAGTTGTAAAATTAGAAATAGAACAAATTGTAACCAATAATGAAGTAATTATTCTATTACTTTATCATTTACTCACAATCAATTTTGCTCATGCAAAATCATGCAAATTGATTAGTTGAGTTAACTAGGCCACCTAGGAGGTTTTGCATAATTTTTAGGAGTATTTTAGGGTTCTTTGTCAACTTTTTGGTCAAGCATATGGAGAGGCCCAAATTGGAGCTATTTTTGCTCAATTTGTGGCAGTTTGAGACCCTAATTTTGGGGATTTTGGAGGTTGCTCGGGATTGATTATTTTTAGAGGCAATTATTTGTAGGTTCATATTTTTGCATGCCTCTTTGAGAGAGCAAACCTATATATTGTAAAGCAAAAGTTTGTTTTTGCTAGTTCTTGATTCTCATTTTGATTTAGACAGATTGGAGAATTCTTGTAGCTCATTTTTACAGTTTTATTAAGAGCTCAACAGGTTACAGGTTATACTTTTGTCTTCTTTACAGAGCTTTCCTTTGTTTACTTGAGATCAGTTGAATTACTTTTCCTTTTAGTGCTGATTATTGAAGTGATTTTGATAAAATTTTGCTGTGTTTTATCATTAAACCTTTAAAATTATTGTCTCACTTCCTTGCTTGCAGCATTAAGCATATATTCATCATAGGTCTTAGGTTGTGTTAACCAGAAATAGTCTTTTGTGTTGTGAAAAAACCATTTCCTTCATAAAAACCTATTTTCAAACTTTCCTTAGAATCACTTATGTGATATTTATGCCAAGATTTGATTGTGTAAAAGTCAGATTTCTGGATAAACATTGTGGATCAGATTGCATTATTTTTATCTAAATCAGGTGCATCACCATTTTTTACCTTTAGCATTCATTTAGTTTCTTTCTTCCCTTTTCCAAAATAGTAAATAAATACATCTCAATAGAACATTCAAAGGGAGCCAGCCCATAATCTGGAGGTCTAATTTCGTTAAAGGGCATCACAACCTGAAATTAGTCCCATGTTACATGGAATTGCAGTGCTTCACCAGCCTTGCATATGGGTGCAATTCCCAGTGAGAACAGTCACTATTTTGATTTTTCCAAAGTTGAAGTAGTTTAGAAGTTTAAAAAAAAAACTTCCCCCAAGATTCATTTCATAGTTTTTTTATAAATATTTCTACCTCTTTCAGATATATATATATATATATATTAGATTACACAACTAAAATAATAAATAATCATGTATATATATATATATATAATAGATTACACAACTAAAACAATAAATAATCATGTATATATATATTACACAACTAAAACAATAAATAATCATGCTTATATATAATATGTGTGTGTGTGTGCATCTATAAAAAGCAATTATAATATACACCATTTAGATTTTTGTGTGTATACACAGTTCTGCATATACCACATAATATATATATTTGTGCATATATGAAACTGTGTATACCACAAAATGTGCTTCATTAAATAACATATTTACATATACATCATATAATGAAGAAAGATTCAAGATATGCAATACAAGGGCGACTATTTTTTTTTGTTTTGCATTGAAGCTTAACACAGAGCACAATAAAAACAGGGGGTTTTACCCTGCACAGGGGTTCGATCCCTCTATCAGTTACAATCTTCTATTCAAGCCTCTGTTAAAGTTATAAGTCTATGTGAGTTCTTTCAGTATTTGATGTCATTGTTATGTTATCTGGTGTATCACCTCCCCTTTCAAGTTCAATATTTTCTTCTTCTTTCTATTAGGATTAAGGTGCCATCATCCTTGTAAATCCTATGTAATTAATTACTCCTAGTATTGTT
The DNA here is from genome assembly GCA_027924645.1 of Cunninghamia lanceolata. Classification (NCBI taxonomy): domain Eukaryota; kingdom Viridiplantae; phylum Streptophyta; class Pinopsida; order Cupressales; family Cupressaceae; genus Cunninghamia; species Cunninghamia lanceolata. The sequence continues at coordinate 14,830,200 of BSBN01001101.1, forward strand.
TGTAAATCACCCATAAGGGATGAAAGGTTTCACCAGCAACAATCTTGTTTTAGCTAGATGTTTATATATGTTCCTCGACGCTAACTCGCTCGCAACGCCCTTGAAACTACATTTTATTTTATATTTTATCATTATAAATCTGGACCGTTCATTATTAGGTCACTGATCCGATGGTTGATATTATGTCAGTTATCTTGCCCTAGAAGGTAACCCCCTTTTATATGGATATTTGTACTATGTTTTTATCAGAGTTGAGAGTAACAGGTGGCTCTGGATTAAAGACTGGAGAGGAGAGGAAGTGCATGTATTGTAATCTAATATTTGAAGATAATATAACTTGGAGCCTCTTTTTTTGGTGGAGTTTTTTAACCAAAAGGGTTTTCTCCATGTTACATACTATGTTATGTGTTCGGTTCTTGATGCATGTTATTTATGTGTAATGGGTTTTAATTTCTGTTGCAATCTCCATTGATTCTACATTGTTTAAAGCACATAAATAAGGTTCGAATCAGATTTCTGTTATGTGGTTTGCACCTTCATTTCTAACACTTTCCCCTGTGTGTAGCATTAGATTTAATTTAATTCTTTGAGCCTTAAGCTCAGAAAGATGAACCAGCCTTCTCTAGAGATTTGATCTCATCTGCAAGGTCCCACACCTTGAGATCAGTCCCATTGTGTCATTGGAATGCTTGGACAACCTTCAAATAGGGTGCAATTTCACGTGACAACAGTTATATTACATATATGATTTCTTTTGTGATTACTGGGAGCCTAGTCCAGTTCTTCTTGATCATAATATATTTTCCATCTGATAATCATTCTAGTAAAACTGGAGAATAATTTTAGGATGGAAATATTTTCCTTTGAATGAAGTGCCCATGAACTTCAAATGTGCTTTATTTATGGAAATAAGAGTCTTTGGTAAGAATAAATAGCTTTGGTTGTCATAGAATAAAGTGGGACTTGTAATAATACCTAGATGAAAAACTCTTCCAGTAATCTCCTAAGCCACATTGATTCTTTTGTAGCTACTTTTTTAGTCAACTTTTGATTAAAGGGCTATAGAAGATAATTGTTTAAATATTACTCCATCCATGTGATAGCTCCTACACCATATTTTGAAGACATGGTTTGAAGTATATGTCCTATCAACAGGTCACCAACATATTCAGTAACACAATAATCAATAAATTTATTTTTGATGCAAGAAAAATAAAAGTCCATAATTAATTTAATAAGAAGTAAGTCAACATATAATATGCTATGACAATACTTAAAAAAATAAATCTAACAATCTTATCAAGGAGATCATATGAGATTTTCATAACCTTAAGTATGTATAACTTTTCCATGTTTCTACAAGGGAAAAAATAGTCATCTTACTAAATGATCCATAATTTTTTTTAAAGCAATGGGTGAGCTATCCTTTCCAGGCTTTCTCATTGGATAGTTTACTGAGGCAACACATATAGTGAGGGAGCAAGAGTGAAAACTTGCCTTGTAGGATGAAAAAGGTTGAAGTGCTCAAATTGAACACCATTAATGGTAAGACAATAGAAGTATTTGCAGAAAAGATTTGGACTGATTGGATAAAGGTGATGCCAATGCCAAGAGCTCTAAGTATGAGTAGTGTGAAAAACCATTAAAATCTATCATAGGCTTGCTCAAAGTCAATTTTCATGAAGAGAAACTATTGCTTGGATTTGCCATTTTATACCTTTGTAGACTACAATGACATTGCCAAACATATACATGCATTGAATAAACCTATTTTGCTTAGGTCAAACTACAAGTGGAAGGATATGTCTAATACACATGGATAAAGTCTTGGAAATAATCTCTTAGGAGACATTCAAGAGGTTGATGGGTTTCCAATTGTGGATTAGTTTTGGATCCCTAACTTTAGGTATGAATTTGTTATTACCTTTGTTGATAATAGGACCTAAAGATTTGGTATGATAAGATTTTAGATAGACCTTGAATAAATCATGGACAATATCATCCCAAAGTATTTCATAGTATTCACTATAGGGAAAACCATCACAACTAGGCACTTTATCATTGGCCATACCAAACACAATTGAGTAGAGCTCCTCTCGAGATAGGAGTTTGTCATAAGCTACAACTTAACTGGTGAAGAGATTGAAAGAGACCACATCTAGGTAGGTCTTAAATGCATCTTCCCTTTTAGAAGAAGAAGCTTGAGCTTGGAAGACCTTGGTATAATGTTAGACAAAATCATTTACGACATCAAGAAGCATGAAGAAGCATTGCTTGGCTTCTTTGATGCACTTGATTTTTAAGCTAAATTTTTAGGTCATAGAACTTAAAATTTTCCTTTGGAAACATGATAGTTGTATTTTAACCAAGGGAGTCTAGTTTTGAACTAAGCTCACCTAGTAGAATAAGTATCAACCACTTGCATAAGGTGGATTTGCTTAGCCTCCTAAATTTAGAAGGGCTTGTGAAAATATGCCACTTCAAGATGAGCAATTAATTGGCTAATCTTCGAAAACATGACCACATAGGACTTGTTGCATATCCTTGCTAGCTAGCAACAAACTTTCTCAAAAAATGGGAAATACAAGTAATGGCATTAGATCACCATTCAATCTGCCCATAATTTTCTTTTATTTGTGACACCAAGTTCCAAACATGTCAATTATAAGCCAACATGGAATTGTGATGGAACAATGACATATTTGAATAGAATCGAGACTTTTTTAGCTTTAGGAGTTTGAAGGTCCCATTTAGTTTTAAAGAGGATTGACAAGTGGTTGGAAAGAGCACAATTTGTAGGGGTTCTACAAGTAGTGAGAAACTATAGGCAAAAGAGAAATACGATTGTGTTGACATCATAACATGATCAAGTTTCTTCTAAATTCTCTTAAAACCACTACACAAGTTGGATGATGCATACCAAATGTCAAATATATTTTGGTGGCCAATATTGGGGTCACAAAGGCCCAATTTATTGTGCATGTAGAACCATGCCTCTCTTTCACCAATTTTCCATCTCATGGGTAAGTGGCCTTTCTTATTTAATACCACCTTAACCATATTAAAGTTTTCATTAAAGAACCATTGTGTTGATGATAGTGCATTTGTAATCCACCACGAAAGTAGTGTCCTTTTAGCTACATCATTCAAGACATAAATATTGATAATGCCAAAGGATAAATTATTTATATCGAAAAGGACCCACAAAGCTCTGTTAGGTGGGTTACAACCATGGGTAACATAGTGGTAAGCCAATTGGTATTAACAAAAGTTACCATTCTACCTCAAACTTGCTCATGATTAGTGGTGAACATATACTACTTAGTCATATGACACAACACATGATTGAAAGCAAAAATAACCTTGATATTTGAAGACAAGAATGACCAAAGAAGAAAATTTATGTAAAACATCCCACACCATGAACTTGTAGTTTGAGTCCATAAAAAAACCTCTCGCATTCAATGAGATGCAATTCATGAAGAAAGAGGGTCTACGGAAATTTCATTGAAGTCCAATCCTTGTAAAGAAAAAATATATTCTACACAAACCAAATTTGGTTCTTAAGAGATAATGTTCCAAATTGCATTTACCATTTTTCAAGATCATATTCCCCTTCCTCTACCTCTTAGAGAGGGTTGCATGAATGCCTACCTCCCTCTAGTTAAGAAGCATTTGAACAACTAACTTCATTGCGGATGAAACACTCTCCTGGAGTGAATTTCTAGTATATTAAGGTTTACTAACCTCTTTAAAGGACTCTCTAGGAGGTTGGGCAGGCTCTAGTTGAGCAATGACTACTTTATTAGCTTTGTCAATGGCCTATGGTTGAGAAGGTCCCATTGTCGTTGTTTTGTCTTTAGTGTGTAGCTGAGTGAGGCTTGTTGATGTGGATTTGGTGTCAAACCATTGTTAGGTCTATCATTGTTGGATTGAGAGCCTTTGTTGGACCCACCACAAATATTTTATAGTTTCCTACATTAGTCCAACTAGCTTTAGTTTTCTCTACCTGATTAACTGGTGTGAAGGTTGGTTTGGGCTTGTGGGTAACTAGTGCAGTCTTTAAGTTTATGGTAAGGAGCTTGGCATTGGAAATAAGTGTTGGGAACATTGATATATAGAATGTATGTTGCACATCGTGCATGTTACCAATCTATATGTCAAGGGTTTCTTTTAATTCTTTGGAGAGGTTTATTTCCACATCAACTCAATGTTGTAGTTGAGTCAAGTAAAAAACTTAAGACTTAACACATACCACTCCCTTGAGGGAGGAAATAATATGTTTGAGGAACAACCAACAAGGTAATGAAAAATAAGGGAAATCAACCCACACAAGAACTTTGAGATCCCATTGGTTGAAGGCATGCCAAAATCCCTTATTATAGGGGGGTTGAGGGAGAGAAAATTAACAATGAATTACATACATAGTAGGAACTGTGGTGGGGTACTGCCACAATAATGGGTTACACTTTTTGGGACATCTTGATTTTTGTTGAAATCACATATTTTTAGAAAATATAATGATTTAAGCCTTGAAAGGTTCCATTTAAAGGATTTTAATTGAAGAGGGTTTGATCAAACCCCCTTGCATAGAACCCTGCTAGTTTTAAACTATACCTATAATGGAGTCTCCTCTACACCTATCAAAATGTTGATAAAAAACCTCTTTTGATTTACCTTTTGGCAGATCAAATGAATTCATTTAAAATTTATGTTTTGTAAGTATGTAGTCCTTATTATAAGCTTCCCAAAAAGTATAACTTTAAATATATTTAATTTGATTATTATATTTATTTTTTATGTCTTGTGAATGTAGGTCTTTGAATGAACATCAAGGTCTTTGTTTCACACATACAAAAGAATAGGGAAATAGAGAAAAAAATTCTAAAAAATACATGTCCTCTAGATATTGATGTCCTTATTCCAACAAAAAAAATTGAATTTTGATACATACAAAAAAAGTTATGTTGGACATAATACGCCTATGTCTAAATTATAATTGGTTTGACTTCAAAACTTAATTAAAAGAAAAATATTCAACAAAACATTATGAAACCCAATGCATCCTCTAGATATTAGTGTTACCAATCTAAATTTAAAAGAATCATAATTTTATCCTTTGTAGAAAAAAGTTATGTGCGACAAAATACACATCACTTTAAAAAAATGTTGTTTACTATTAAAAACTAGTTATCAAAGGAGACAATTTTGTTTTTACAATTTAACTTCAATTTTTTTTTTTCAAAAATATATTTAGAATCTACAGACAAAATCTCACAAATTACTAGTTCACATCATCTTCAAATTCCTAACGGTTTAGAGGCTATAGGTGTCAAAAAGTGAAGATTTAGTTCAAAATGTTGATTTCAATGTCAAGTTTGGCCAAAAAGTGTAACCCATTATTGTGGGATGACTCGATGGAGAACTAAGTCCGCATGGTTAACTTTCACAAAGTTGAGAGAAAAAACCTTTGGTTAAGTTCTTAATAGCATCTAGCTTAACCTCGTGAAGAACCCATGAATAACTTACCCAATTGTAGAGCATATTTTCAAATGGTATACGTCCAACAAAATAAACAAAGAGCATAAATTTCTCAAGCCCGCCATTTCCAAGCATTATCAAACTCAGGGACCAATAGAACAACATCTGGTAGGTTAACAAAAGCCATGCCTTGTGGAATACCTTAGGGATAAATTTGTGAGGTTGCTTCTTTGGTGGCATCATTGCTCACTCCAATTCCTATTACTTTAGCATTGACAACCAAAAAGAAAGGAATGAGCTTCACTAAAAAGAGATAGATACCCTAAGGGTGAGAAACCCTAAAACTTCTACAATAATTTAGGCAAATTTTAAAAATTCTTGCTACAAATTTCCAATTATGTATGATAAAAGACAAAGCAAGGGACACATGTATGCAAACCAAATCTAGTATCTCTTTCCCTCTCACTCCAATGAAGTTTCTTCAACTTTCAATCCTCTATACCAATTTTAATAAGCATATTTATATAATATTACTATCTCAAGTCTTTATTATAAAATAATTTAATTTTTATTAATTGTTTCCATTTATTTACCATTAATATTATTTAAAAATGCATTTTATTTATTTACAACCTTAACAATAAATCCCCTTATTGATGCATGTGAGTTTGCATACATAGGATTGAAATGAAATGAAATATTTTAATAACATCCACGAGACCAGGTAGTCTATGGAACCTAAGAATAAAAAATTTCTTTGCACATGAACATCCTTGATAGGTGTTGGCTCAACTATGCTTGTTTGGTATCCATTTCCTTTGTAATCTTGGATCTTTTTCTATGAATCTTGGTCAAAAGTCTACTATTCAAACTATTCTCTCCTCTTTAAATAAAGTAGTTAAGGAGTCCACTTTCAAGATATTGGTGTAATTGATCCACATATCCTTGTAAGATAGACACTTTGTGACATAGTGTCATTCTATTTCCACTAATACCAAAGTGCAAAAAAGGTATATTCTATCTACCCAATCTTATTTGGGTGTTGTCTATCTTCTAATATTAGGTCTAAGATGATATGAGTTAGTCCTTAGTTGAGCTATCAACATTTTTTCTTTCCATTTTATTTCCTCTCCCATATATGATTTTTGCTTGTGGTCACATGTGGGATTGAATTCTTTAATGTATTATTCTCTCTTTCTCTTGAGCTACCTTGTCCACATGGTTTCCATGACTTTTCTCTCACATATCTTTTGATTCCCTCATTAGTGTTTGGACACTCTTGCATGCTAATGTTCCATTTATCCATCCACTTGATATTTTGTTTCATCCTTGTGTTCTTTAGATTCTACTTAATGTTTCCTCCACTGCTATTTTGGGTCAACGATGAGACTCCATGCTCTCTATTCCTTTTAAATAACTTAGCAATTGGATCAAAGTAGATGCCTCCAATGGGAAAGTACCTCCCTCGACTAATAAGACCTCATATAGGATTGAAGCTTTAGTTTTGAAATTGATTGTGATTAAATACTTTTGCAACCTCTCTATTTGTCTCCATTTCATTTCAAATGAGTTGCTACACCAGACATCACACCCATAAAGCACCACTAGTGTGAGAAACATCCCAAATAATGTGTTGTTAATCATTATAACATGTGCTCTACTATACTCCCAATTATTTTCCCAAATAATAAGTTAATCATTGTAATCCAATAATTTGATGGGTTATTGACATCTCCACTTTTGAGGAGAGGAATGATAACACTAATCATCTAATATGCTAGAAATCCATTCTTAATGATCCCATTGAATATATTTTTGATATATCGTGTGAGAGCCTTGAAACCCCACTTTAGTTATTTTGCCTACATACCATCTTTGTCACATGATTAACCTATTGCCATCTTTTTATTCCCTTCCTTAATATCCCTTGTGGTCCAGAAGAGTTTATCCATTATATTAACTACTGGGGGCTACTTGTAACTTCTTCTTGCTCATATAAAATTTTTACATATTCTATCCATTGGGACTTTTTGATGTTGTTCTCTACAAGTTTACTAATTTGTTGTAATTCCCTCCAAAAACCTCTAGGATTATGTTTCCTGAGAGACACCGACTCTTTCTTCCTTGATCACATGTACTCATCCTTTTTAGACCTCACTAAATTTTCATAAACATTTTTACTTTCAGTCTCGCCAAGTTCTTCATTATTCTCTTCACTACCTTGCAATCTTCGTCATACCATGAGTTTGTTGGAAAAACATTTTTACCTCCTCTCTTAGGTCTAGATCTCTTGCAGGGAAACAGTGCTTTGTGGATTACCATTACTGAAATGTTGCTACATATTGCTTCTATTTATATTAGATATGCAATTAGTTTCTATTTCCTATAGTTGTTTTTCGAGTTTCATTCTTAAAATTTCTTTGTTCTCATGTGTCATAAGGATAGTGTTTTGAGGGACTATTTTCTTTTGATTTTCGTGAAGCTTATCTCTTTGTTGACTGGATGAGCATTTTGCATACCAATATTTACATATATTGGATTGTGATCAATTTCATTCCTATAGGGTAGATCCTCACATCTACCTCCACCAACCTTGGAGTACTCTAAACAAATAATGTAATTGACCATGCTTTGACCATTGTAAGTTTGGCACGTGATGTTTCCTGAGTTTAACTTGTTTTTATGCCATTAAAAATGATCAAATCATAAAGGTTGCATAACCCTAGCAATTTTGCTCCATATTGAGTAATGCCTCCTTTAATATCTTGTGAGACCCTTTCCCATTTTTGATTCTCTTCTTCCTCTAGCCACAATGAGTTGTTTTTCTTGTCATCTTCATTTCTAAGTAAAGAACCTGGTTATTTGTTGTTCTTGCATTAAAGTCCCTATTATAATGACCTCTCCTAAAGTACTTGATATATCCCTTTTTACCACTACATATGGATCCTTGTAGTCCAACTTATTTTTCTTATATGATTTTGAACCACATGGTGTGAAGTAACAAACAACATGACTAATTGTTGATTCATTATCCATTATCTTCATTGACATGTATTAATTGCTTGGATCTTCCTGTTCTACTTCTATGATTCCTCCCTGTGATTCTTTTACTAGAATTGTCACTCCACCGTACCCTTGGCCACTTTTGTTAATTCATTCAAAACTAAAACCTTCTTATAACCTTCAAAACTTGAAACTTTACAGTCCTCATGTTCATGTGTTTCAAGAAGGACAAGAACAATATTGAGACTAGTATAACAAGCAAGGACAATTCAAGACGGTAATAAATAAATAAATGTTTTTTATTGTTATTAAATAATGCTTAGTTGACTATTTGGACATATGTTCATGCCCTAGATCAAGATACATAAAAATCATATAATCTCCATTTGATGTCACTAGTATACCAATAACTCAATATTTATAATGTACAAACAAGGACATTTTAGTTTTTATTACTATGGGGGAAGTCTTAATAATAGGCGACTTTAATTCAAGGAGAGCTAACAATCAAGTCCTCAATTTGAAAAGAAGGTACAAAGAGAAAAGTAATCCATTATAGTTGGAGGAAGAGAGTGGTTAGTTTTAGGGAAGGATTTCACATGATGGTAACAGTACACACTATGAGATAGAATCATTGGGGCTATGTAGTTTGTATGACATGGTTAGATGCAATGTTATGATAGCATGGCCGTATTTAGGAAACATCACCTACAAAACTTACAATGGCTAAAGTGTGGTGGACTATATTATTTGCTCACAAAACTATATGTCAAGGCTGATGGAGTCAGAAATTGTTGATTGCCTTATAGAGTCGAAATCAAATCATAATCCAAAATATGTAAAGCTTGACATTCACATAAACAATCAACAAGGTGAACAAGCCCACCTCAATCAAAATAGGGCACCTCCGTTGGGTTAAATCCTCATGACACAAGAAAGTTAGGAACTCTTCAAAACAACCCTTGAATGATTTTTTCAAGAATCTGAGAGTAATATAGCTTGTACAACAAGCCACCCAATAAGCAAAAATATCTCAATTTCCTTAATACATAAGGCTTTAAGTGTGTGTAAAAGAGATAGACCTAAAAGAGGAACTACAAACACATTTCCAACAAACCCTTGATTGGACGAAGAGTACAAGGTGACAGATAACTTTGAGAGAATGCAAGTTGGACAAAGATAATCAAAAGGATTATGAAAAATTGTTGCGGTCTAAAAAATAAAGGTATGTGAACACAAGAAGGGAAGAACTAATCTCTCTTGGAAAACACAACCCTAGGAGCTTTTAAAAGGAACTACAACAAAAATGAAAACAAATAGAAAATAATATCACAAATTCTCAATGGCTGGATTATGCAAAGTTGTTATATGAGATTGCCCAAGATAAAAACAATCCGCTAGTAATCAACACAACTACTGATCTATTCTCAGATACTAAAGATATCAATTAGGGCATAAAGAATCTTGGAGGGGGAAAGCACAAGATATAGATGGGCTACTAGTAGAAAATTTAAAATGGAGTATAGAGGTTCTCACACCTCACATCAAATGCATCTTCAATAATGTCATTCAAGAGGGCTTCCTGGATGAATGGACAACTAGTGTTGTTATCCCTCTCTATAAAAGTAGAGATTGTAGACACAAAAAAAATAAAAATAAAAATCAAAATCAAAAGCAAAAACAAAAAATATCTGTCCTATGGTGAAAACATGATAAACAGGCACCTTGAATAAGTACCATAGTGAAAACTTGGCAAACAAGCGCTATGTCTAGAGTCAGCATCCATCATTTATCGAGTCTTGTTCATTCCATATCCATGTCATAATAAACTTCATCCATCCAACCATAATAAAACCATTGACTTTGTTTGCATTTCCATCTCCCTATTTAGAATAGCTTGGAAATTTGTCAATGTCCATCATCACCATGTCAGTTATCCATGTCAAAACATTAGCTATCCTATGTCAACTATCTATGTCTTCCTCTACCAGAATGGGGGCAACTCTTTCCTTAACCTAGGTCTAGGAATGGATCCTTATTCATGGTTCACAAACACTTCAATCCTTCAAACACAAACAACATCCAAAGCAACCTTCAAAAACAAAAACACAAACACTTCCAACATTCAAACAAAAACAACAAAAACAAAAACACAAACACATCAAACCAAACCAATCAACCATATCAATTGTCTTATATAGATTGTCACATGCTCGAAACCAGAGCAAGTGTCTTATACAAGGTGTTTCATTTATGAAACCAGACACCTTCATCCTTGTGTTGATCTAGGGATATATCGTTTCCCACAATGACAACACTTTTTTGTATATCATCACACTAGCCAGAACTACATATCATCTCAGCTCAATCTTAATGTACCTTGATCCCATGGATATGGGTATGTAGGTAGTCTGGAATACGAAGGACGTATTCAGTACTCAGGTACATGAGATGTCGTCATTTCCCCAACCCAAGCTGAAACACTTTGACCCACTCATCACTCTATCTAGAACTACATAATATCATTTCATCTTTCATCGTAATGTGCCTTGATCTCGTGGATACAAGATTTGTAGGCAGTCTGGAATACGAAGGACCTATCCAGTACTTAGGCACATGATTCATCATTCTTCACCCATCTCAATCCATTGACATTACATCTTTCTAAATCTTCCGTTTATCAAAATCCATCCACCTCAACTTGACTAACTCAAGAAACAAAACAACAAACAAATGCATCCTTTCAAAGCAAGCGTCCTTAACAAACCCGAAGCAAAGAAACCTACTTGCAGAGTCATATGTTGTCCTACATATCAATTGCCAACATTTGCTACATCAATCTAAACCAAGCAGCAGATCAACAAACTTGTCTTATACAAGATGTTCCATGATCGAAACCAGACCAGGCATCTTATACGACATGTTGCATTTCCTGAAACCAGACATTATCCTTTCAACGGATCAACACCCTTTAACAGATATATCTTTCCTACAATAAGGTTTTTATCTATGCCAACCAAGCCAATCTATCCTGAGCAACCTCTTTGGCAAGAGAATATGTCAAGACTGTATGTTTACTTTATAAGTCAGTCAATTTGCTTTTTTGTTTATCATTTTTGTTCCTTTTCCATTACCTATTCAAGACTACCTTAATTTATCTATAATCTTGGTATGTTGTGATGCAATACAGATTGGGGGCATAGTCATTACTTTTTGTGTGCCGTGTTTGAGGAATGGTCTTTAGTATCTTTCTTAGTATCATATTTTATCTTGTGTATGTTACGACCTAGCATCTTACATATTAATATTCTTCTTACATTTTTGTATGGAAGTTTATTTTAAGACTATGGCTCATTCACATGTCAAACAAGGTGATATGATGTCTAAGGGATCTAAGTTTAAATCGCTTACTTGCAGAGTCAACGTCCATGCACTCAGATATCACAGCACCTTGGTCATTTATACCTTGGTGGCGAACTATCCATGTGCTATATCAAAATAAGGATTGCTCTTTATAAACATTTGTGAAACCGATACAACAAGCTTATCCATTACTCATCCATTTATCCATGTCATTCCTATAGTCTTTCAAGCTAAGATCGATCAACAGTCTTTTCTATCCAGCCTCATATTTCTCAACACAATCTTCTAGTTGAGCGTCAACCTAGTTCTTCTGTCGCTTCCCTGTCTTTCCTCTCGAGGGGGCATCCTATGCCAACTACGTAGGGGCAACTAGCTACACTGGGGCATAAAAAATTATATCATGTCTTTAATAATCATTTTCTTTGAAGCAATGCTATAAATTGCATTGCATCAAAGAGGGGCAAAATGTAGACACCCAAAAATGACCATGTTTAATTAATTTCATCAAAATCATCAAATTCTTCCAAATCTCCTAAAATCAACATTAATTGAATAAATTTTATTTTTTAATTAATTTCATCAAAATCAACTTTATTCTTCCAAAATTGAATAATTTCAATTATTTAATTAAATCATTATCCTTTTTCAAATTTCAAATCCACATCAATTGAATAAATTAATTATTTAATTAATTTATCCTTCAAAATCATCTTATCCATAATTAAATAATTCTAAATTATTTAATTAAATCAATTATTCTTCCGAATTTAAATAAATCATTCAAATTTATTTAAATTAAATCTATCTTCTAAAAATAAAATATAATAAAATATTTTATTTATCTCCATCATACAAAATAAATTAAATCAATTTATTTGTTTAATTTATTTAAATCTTCAAATCTATTCTATGTTCTCTAATCTTGCACAAACAATTAAATAAATTTATTTATTTAATTTGCCTTTTCCTCTAAAAATAAATCTTCTAAAAATAAAATATAATAAAATATTTTATTTATCCTTCATCATGCAAAATAAATTAAATCAATTATTTGTTTAATTTATTTAAATATTCAAATCTATTCTATATATTCTATCATGCACAAACAATTAAATAAATTTATTTATTTAATTTGTTCAAATATCTTCCAATTCCTCTAAAAGTAAATCTTGTTAATCATGCACATAAAATTAAATAATTTATTATTTAATTTATCTCAAATCATGTAAAAAACAATTTACAAGTTGAGTTAATTGACTTAATCAATACTATTTTTATCACCAACTCATAAATTAGAAAAAAACATTTTCTATTTTTTATGAAATCTAATTTTATCTCATGTCTATTCCATGTTTTAGCCAAATCAAACAATTAACTCAAACAAAAATAGCTTTTTGTGAGACACATGTCAGGGGCACATTCATCATGAATGTTAGATTTATCTCATCCGTTGATTCCATTGAATTTTTTGGATCATTGATCAATCTTTATTGAAACCTATATAAACCCCTCTCATCTCCATAACAAATCCTCTTCGATTATTTATTCGTAGGCATCCTACAACACATTGAGCATACATCGCAGCGTTGAGCACATCGATCTTTTGAACACAAACACAATCTACATCCGCTTATTGCAAACATGGTTTCACAATTTATGAAGCAATCCACATTCGACTAAGATAACAATACAATCTAGGTGAAAGCTTTCATTGTTTTTGTTATTATTCATTGATTATTTGGTTATTTACTTAGATCGTTATCTTGATGTTATAGGATTGAATTGTTGATTATTTCATTGTTTTGATTATCATTCGATCTCAATTTTATTCCTATACACAGAGATATCCTTAATCCATCAAATTACTGCACTATTATGGTTAATCCTCTTATTTTTTTGGGAACATGGTTGAACATAGTATTAGATGATGAGATAACAAGGAAAAAAGGGCAAAGGGGTAGGTAGGCTTCAGACTGAAACACTCCACTATTGATCATTGTGCCACCCTTAGGTAGTTGATCGAAATAAATATGGGACATCCAATGAAAAGAGGCCTTTTGTTGCTTTGTGGATTCAATTTTTTTTTGACACAGTGTCTATAGACAAACTTGGAATAGGATGAACTCAGAATTCCAGATGAGTTTAGAGCAACAAGTTCATAGGCTTTATGAGCAAGTTAGGGCTAAAATTAGAACAAGTGGTGGAATGTTTAAGTGCTTTGGTAGTGATATTGGTGTCAAATAGGGTTGCTCATTCTCCCCAACTTTGTTTGTGTTATACTTTGATAAGTTAGAAGAATGGATAAACACGACTAGTGGTGAGGGAGTTCAACTTACTAGATATGTTGTAGAGTTACTCTTATATGTTGATGATCTCATACTAATTGCAAAAACAACTCATAGTTTGAGAGAGCACTTGAGGGATTTAGAGCTCTTCTATTAGGAGATTGGGACGCAAGTGAACACAGCAAAACTAAAGTCACGATATTTTCATTATGGAGAAAAAATAAACACATTAACTTCCTTTTCAAAGATAGCCTGTTAGAAATAGTGGAAGATTAGAAGTACCTTGGGTTCAATTTTCACAACAAGCTTAGTTGGGAAGCATATAGAGAAAAAATAATACAAGGGGGATGGAAAGCTTTATACTCACTACAAAATAGATGTAAGAGTGGAATTATGGGATTGAAAAACCAAAAGAATTCTATTTAGTTTGCTTGTCACTTCGATGATTCTTTATGGGTGCAAGATTTGGGGTAATAATATGTTAGATTAGAAATGGAGGCAGGTGGAAAGAATCCAGAAACACTTAATTATAAGCAACCTCAAAACTAAAACTTCAATTCTGTATGATATTTTATTAGTTGAAACATGTACTTTCCCTTTGGAAGCATATACGATGGCCTGGTTGTTAAGCTACCTAAAAATGACCCAAAAAGGGAGAATCATCGTTAGCTTAGGCTGGTTATTGATGACGAACTAAGTAGAAGGAAGAACACATGGATGAAATATAATGACAAGTTGATGAATAAATGAGACATTAATATATAGGGGTGCCCAAATACTAATGAGGAAATAAAAAAAAAACTTGTACTAGAAAAATTCAAGATTGTTATGTGGACAAAGCAAATTGGTCGGGAGAAAGCCTATAATAGGATTGTTATGTGGACAAAGCAAATTGGTTGGAAGAAAGCCTATAATATTAAAGAATTTAAACTCACATGGGACCATGATGAAAAATCTTACATAAGAGCTAAAATTAAGTGGAAAGCAAAAAAGTTGATAGCCCACTTATGGACTAGCTTGAATCATCGTAGGTGCGAAACCGATGAGTGGACAATACATAGGGAGGAGGGGGAAATGAGAACATGCCTAATCTACAACAAGGGTGTGGCATAGATAAAATGACACTACATCATGGAATATTTAGCCTACAATAACATCAGTGTCAATTATGAAGACACCATGAGAATGGACAATTTAAACACTTTGTTTGAGGATGCGAGGTTGAACAAAACTCAAACTTTTTTCACAAAGGGTTTTAAAGACTTCATAAAATTTCAATGCCCTTATCTTAAAATTGGGTTTACTTATTGGCCCTTTGTTACTACCCATGGTCCCATACACTACTTTGGTATAGTGGACATTATTACATTAGAGTTGGCTTGGTAACGGGTTTGAAAGTTTCTTGGTCCCTTAAGCTGTTTGCCTCGTGGACGTCATTAAAAACTCATTCATTCATTCACGACTCTACTTAAACATCATCCACTTCAATAGTCAAACAGTTAATAGTAATTTTACACCTCATCCATAATAAAAAATGTTAGATATTTATACTATTTTTATTGGCCAAAATTGATTTTTGACTATTAAAATGAATGATATTTAAAAACAGCCTTCATTCACAATATTGTGTATCCTCTTCTAACTTCCCAAATTCCACTAGGATGAGAACATAACTGGCCTGCCAACCATGACTCACGAGAACCTAACTTTATCATTTACTCATTCGTCCCGAAATTCCCACCCGAAACAATGAAAGAGGTAAGCAGGGCAGTCCTGAGCACGGTTGCCCTACTTGCAACATTGCTGACAAATGCAGCAGCAGTAGTATTTCCTAAAGAGGCCTTGCCAACGGCATCGGGGTACCTGAGCATCAAAGAGAAGCCCGGCGCCCTTATGTTCTATGCATACTACGAAGCCATCGAAGCAGCGGACCAAGTTTCGGAGAGGCCGATCGTGTTGTGGCTTCAGGGGGGGCCCGGCTGCTCTGGGCTGATCGGCAATCTGTACGAATTAGGGCCGTGGAGAGTCGCTCAAGACCTCCGCCTGCACAAAAACTCGGCCCCATGGAACCGTCTTTTTGGCCTCCTCTTTCTCGACAACCCCATCGGAAGCGGCTTCAGCGTTGCCCCCACCGACCCTGATATTCCCAGCAATCAGGAAGAAATCGCCAAGGATTTATACAGCGCGCTGCAAGCATTCTACGACCTCAATCCCCTGTTTAAATCCCGGCCCTTCTACGTGACGGGCGAAAGCTACGCAGGTAAATACGTGCCTTCGTTGGCGTATTACATGGTAGAGCAGGTGGAGAAGGGTGGATCCTTGCGAATCGACGGCGCGGCCATAGGCAATGGTTTCACACACCCTGTCGTCCAGGTAAGTTGTATTACTCTACTGTGTGGCTTTGCATATGCTAACATACGATGACAGGTTGTGCGACTAGGTTTTCACCCTTTGTGGATAAGGGTTTTAAAACCGAATTTAAAATTTTCAAATTTCCATAGAAGATCATCTAATTTGACGATATTAGTTAAATTAAAGATGAAACCTCGCCCTACCCTTGCTTTCATTTTGGAAAGAAAAAAAATTTCTTTGGAGTTTTTTTTTCCAGCTAGGATCAGGGCTTAAATTTGACAGTTGTATAGCTGTATTTAGCCATTTTTGCTGTAAAATACAATCAAAATATTAAAAAGACTGTATCATATGAAAGGAGAGATTTTGGACAAACTGTCAAAATTTATATAGGATTTTGTTGATATATATATTTGGTTTTTATATAATCTACTTATATTAAGTTATATCATAGTATTTTAAAGGCAACATTGAATAGATAACTGTCATAAAAAACTTGCTTCACAAGCAAGGTCGACTGTCAAATTTAAGCCCTAGCTAGGATAGATAAATGTACGAAGTGAACACATAAATTACTTTGGACTAAACAATTGAGTTTTGAGTTTTTAGACATTATAAAAATACCTTTTATAAAATTGACAAAGAGAATTAGGATATTAGTTCCATTTGTGATATAGAAATATTTTATTGTAATCTTATTTAACAATCCAACTTCACGTTAGATTTCTATCATTTTAAACTATGATACATAGACAACCTATTTGAGATAACTTGCACTCTGTTATGGTTCACTCTTGCACGTATAGAACTAAGCTCTGCACTTGTAGTTTCAACTTTGGATTTGTGGCTTTGAACATTTTTTGCAACCTCAATCTCTACACTTTTGATCTTCAAAAATCTAGATTTGATGTGGCCTAAGTAAGGGGGTCTAGCTAAAGACTACCTAAACCTAGTAGCCTAACATCCATTCATACACACAAATAATGAAAAGCAAAATGACATGCATTAATTCAAGAAAATATGATTGTTAAAGGCTTACAACATGCTCAAAGAGGCTCTAGAATACACATCTTTGTAATGAGCTATAGGAATGATTCTTGTCGTTGCCTCTTCTCCCATACCCAATTAGCCTTATAGTTCGACTTTATTTCTCTATCCTTTGTCTATTATTTTCTCTCCTATGTGCTTTCTTTTTTGTTTAGAGCCAACCACTTGATTATTTTCGTTCTCATGGTCTCCTCTTCTTCTCTGATCGTATCTGTTAAGAATGGTTCATTGCATTCTTAGGAAAGGTGTCTAAACCTTGCACCTAATGTTATGAATACAAACAGTGCGATTTTAAGGTTGAAAGACAGAAAAACTCAACTTTTGGGCTGCAGAGTTGGTTTTTGGCCAAAATAAAAATTTTGAGTTGTTTGGCATTGATTACTTGGTGCTTGTCACGTGGACCTCTTCGAGCTCTACAATTTAGAAAAAAGGGGCCAATCGGCCTCTCGAATCAAAAGTTATGGCCTCTGAAAATTGGGCCTCCTACATTAGAAATGTAAAAACATCAACACAAAGAGTTGTAAAGGGGAATTACACTTGTTGACCAACATGTCATTAGGCATCTTTGGATGGGGATAATGAAGCCAAAATGGAATGCCCAATTTGGTAAGTGGATTATAACGAAGTTATGATAGGTGGAATGAATATGTTATTTTTAGCTTGTAGACTCATCTTAGGATTTGGGTGTTAGATTTTCAACTAAGGATTTGGGTGCCACTATTTTGGGTGGTTTTAACTCATGGTTTTCTAATTAGCATTTGATGGTTTCATGTATTGTATCTCTTATTTATTAAGTGCTTGAGATGTAGGTTTCATACTGAGTTTTGTAGGTATTGTTATGCTATTGGAATTCCTTCAGATCTTTGGTTGGTGAGACTCCTGTGAAGACTTGCTATGCAAGTGTATTGTAATTGTTTTGTTTACTAAATAATACATTGAGTTGCTGTGAAGTGTGGGATTTTTCTTCTGAAAGGGTTTTCCCCGCGTACACCTGTGTTATGGGATATTGTTTATTTTATGTTTGTATGTGTTTCCACTTTTTATAATTGATAAAAGATTGAAATTTGCACAACACTCTCCTTAGAATATTAGTGAAGGAAGCGTTTCTGCATACCTTGTTTCTTTTCATGCATCCTCAAATGATTGCCCCTGCTTTGTCTTGATAAACGGTGGTTGGTTTTCTTGCAAAGTCAATGGTTATTTCAAAACAAATTTGCCAAGATCCTAACCGCAAGCCTAAAACATCCATCCACAACCTGTGCAACAAATAAAGAAGTCCAAAAAACCAAGATAACAACCTACCACGTAGGGAATAGGAAACAATTGCCAAGAAGGGAAAAAGAATAAAGCATGACCAATAAGAAATTAAATCATCCACAGGAAACATAATGACTTCACTAAAGAAAAGAAGTCCAACTATCACCACATCATAAAAAGGGCAAACCTAGCCAACGAAAGAATATTCAACCACATGTGAAAAGCAAGCATGTTGCCTATAGTAGTCTAAGGGTGAACCCACAATAGTATGTCCCACTTGTGGGATGAGGGTAAAACATGAAGGTAAGGTAGCAAAAAATGAAAAACACTTTTGAATGAAGGTAAGGACCTTCATTCGAAGGTCTCTTCTTAATTTTTTTAATGTTTTCACATTCAAAAAGGGAAGGGACCTTCATTAGAAGGTTTGTAGGTACCTTCAAACGAATGTTCCTTTCATGACATTTTTTATCAGTTATTTCTCTGTAGAAATTTATGTTTTGAAGCTTAGGTTGGACCATCAAACTAAGTCACTAGGACATGAGATTTTGCAGGATCATAGCCTCAGGGTCAAGTTTTCAAAAAAATATAATTTTGAATATATTTAATTTAATTTTTATATTTATTTTCTATTTTCTAGTGAACATAAGTTTTTCACTAAACATCAAAGTCTTTGTTCCACACATGTGGAAAAATAGAAAAATATCTGCACATTATGTATTGATGTCCTTGTTTCGACAAAAAAATAATAATATTCATTATGGAATAAAACTGTGTAAATTATAATTAATTTCACATAAAAAATTAATAATTAATAAAATATGCAACAAACAATTATGAAAAAAAATATGTGTGCACTAGATATTGGTGTTAGGAATCTATGTTTAAAAATTTATATTTTTATCATTTTTGTAAAAAAAAATGCATTATGGAATAAATGTCACATATTAAAAATATTGTCAACTATAAAAAATAATTTATTAAAACTTATGTAAAAACTTTCACAAATTATATATAATCTACATAAGAAATCCCCAAAATCACTAGTTCACATTATCTTCAAATTCTTAACAGTTTAGTTGCTATAGGTGACAAAAAGTGAAAAATTAGTTAAAAATGTTTATTTCAATGTCTCACTTTGACTAAAAAGTGGGACACACTATTGTGGGATCACCCTTAAATAACATTTGTAGTAGCTTTCCATATGCTTGTACCAGCTTCTAACACTAACAATGATCACCGCATTACATGTAGCACACTATAGGACACCTGTAACACACTATAGAATACCTATAGCAACCCATTTTGTGCCTAGAGTAACCTATAGGTGGCATGTTGCATAGCTACAAGTAGGTTTGTGACCTAAGGGAAACTTGCATCATTCCTATAGCAATCCATCAAGAAAGCATGTTTAGCAAAAACCTTCCGAGCAACAACAAAAAAAAGAAAGATGAGAAATTATTTAAAACAAAATCCTACTAATGTTTTTTGGTGACATAAGATTGCTTGTGAACTTGAATGTTTCTGCATCACTATTTGTCTCAATTGTTTGCACTTGGTAATGCTTATAGACACTGTTAGAGTTTGTTGTGCTAGGCATGAGAGGCAACTTGCTCCCCTCCATTTGCCTTAGTCAAGCCCTTAGATCGATTTAATGATTTTAAACAAGTTGGAAGACACACTAAGCAACCTATGTTGTCCTTTTGATCTTAGATGCTAATGCAATGCTCTCAAATGCTCGAATGATATGTTGCTTTATGATGCAATAGATGGATATCTAAAATGAATTAGGTTTTACCCCTTTATACAACACTTAAGCGCCAAAATTTGAATATTTATGCTCAAGTTGGTAGGCAATGACTAATTGGAAGTAAGCTGGTTTGGATCCATGTTTAAATTTGAATTTAAAAATAAGAGAGTCAAAACCACACCTGCAGTTCTTAACTAGGTTCAGAATTACACCTTTGGGTATGACCCACAACAAGAAATGGAAAAATACAAGTCGGATTTGAATTCTTGGGATGTGTGAAGTCAGGGTCAATCCAAGCTTAGAGCAATTGTCAATTTTTTTTGCAAAAATATGCCACGTGGGCACTAGTTAATACATTCAAGATAAAAGGGGTTAAAGTGAGTCTAAAGCAAATGTGAAAAAATATGAGGTGTGAATTTTCACTCTTTCATTTTCCCCCCAATTTGACTTGCATGTGAAGTACTATGAATCATGCATGTCAAAGTAAATAAGTAGTCAACATGAAAGTAAATGTTACATGCACATATAAAAAAATTGGATGTGGACGAAGATCTTTACATCCTCCTTGTAATAATTACTATATCTTTAGACTTGCAAGTACACAATTCCATAAGTAGCATCTAATAGAAATAAAAAATAGGCATGAACAACTATGAAACAATGTCAACAAACAATGAGTAAAAGTAAAAAGAGAGATAAGAGGCTACAAAGAAGTCATAGCAAAAACCAATGTGGGGTTGCTAATGAGCCATCAACAAAATGAAAAGGAGCCATCATAATCAACATGAAGCTACGTATAGTTGTGAAGGAGACATCAACCAAAAAGTGATGAAGGGTTGCAAAGGAGCCATCATAAAAAGTGAAATGTAGGGATACAAAGGGGTCATCATAACCAACATGAAGGTGTGTAGGGTTGTGGAGGAGCCATCAATCAAAAGATAATAATGTTATGTGCCCTTCAATTTGTTACATACGAATGGTGCAATGAATTAGAGGAGTAGAGAGAAAGTAATATATAAAAGATAGGATCATGTAAGCACAATAAGCATGTAACAATGTCATATATATCATCGCACATGACAAGGACGGGATAATATACTAGGATATAATCATGAAAATACATGTGTAAGAAGGGGAAATAAGATACCCCCCAATGTTGCCCCCAATATTAGGGGTGCAATGAACATGTGTAAAGCCCTAAAAAATCATCACAAAAGTAAATGAAGTAAATAATCCACTTAATACAACATCACAATATCCAAAATAAAAAAGATGTAATTAATCCACTTAATTACTTTATAGAAGATAAAAAACGTGTAATTAATCTGCTTAATTACAACATCTCAAGTAAATTGAACCATCTCATAAATATGAATCAAAATGTTGTCAAATCTTTCAAAATCACGTGCTCAATCCAGGTAAAAGCACTATAAATAATATGCAAATCCATGGGCAATCATGCTATATTACATCCAATTTCAAGTTACAATAATCATGTACAACAAGAGTCAATAAATCAATACACTCATCAGTCGCATGAACCAAGTGGTCCACCACCTGCGAGCCGAGAGACGGGAACATGGCCCGGGTGCTTTTCCACCCAACCATCAAGTAATTACACTTCTCCAGATCCCTTCATGAAACGAAGGAAATCCAACCTTGCATGAAATGTCTAGCTACTTGGAAACAACTGGCAGGAGGGAACACCCGATGTAACCCTGATGTCTAAATGTGCAATTCTAAATAATGAAAAGCAGATTGTATCACAACAGGATGTGGCAGATATATATATATATATATATATATATATATATATATATATATATATATATATATATATATATATATATATATATATATATAGACAATAAACATCTATTTCAATGTCATCTCGATTAGATCTAATCCTTTAAATAGTAACTTGGTTCAATTCCCGAAAAGAGGAAAAATTATCTTTGAAAATCCACATTCGACATCCTAGCCTAGACAGTAACCCAATAACATTCCTAGATAAAAACTACTTCTTTCCCCAAGAAGCAAGCAATTAAAATAAATAAAATGAAGTGATCAATATTCTCATATAATTCATCCCAAAATCCCTTCCCAAAGCATTCATTTGTAAGAACACACTTTCCACAAGCAAGAGGGAAGAACTTCCTTTATTTAGTCATACTATCTATAATTTGGATTAATCTCCTATTCTTGTTTTATTGTTCAATTAATTTGTAGAAAATTGAGTTTCACTACTTCCCATCTATCTTTGTTCTGACTAGATAAAGCAGATTTAATAAAGCTATAATTGTTTTCAGCATCAGCAATATTAGGAAAAAAAATACTGTCTATTGTCTTTGGTTTAAGTCATCATACTATTTTAACGAGTTTTAAACAGAGCTACATAAGTAATTTATTTAGCTACAGGATCCTTAAATTTTTGCTACAAGAAGATCATATATTTTGCTACAGGAATTTACAAAGTTGACAGTCATAAAAGAAGCTACAGAAACTAATTTCTCAGTCCACGGAGATAAGAATAGATCTACTGCAACAATACAATTTGGTGACAGGGTTTTGCTAACAAATTCTACATGCAAAGATTGAAGTTTTACAGAGACAAGATGAAATTAAGTTAATACTGAGGAGAATCAAATACAGATCTACAATAAAGAATTGATTTCAGACAGTAGTTCAATTAAAAAGGCAGGTTGTACTTACAACCAGGCTGGTCACAAGCAGACCGCCATTGCAAACGACAAGCCAAACGTGGATCTAGCAGTCAAACTAAGACAGAGGCCGAACCAAAAACATGAAATAGAGGTGATAAGAATTGGTGTCAGGGGTGAAATAAAAGGCAGGTCGATCCAAAAAGCGAGCCTCATTTTGGACAGGCCGTGGTAAATTAGAGCAGGTCAATGGCACATAGAGGGAGTCGTTTTCAAGCATAAGGCAAAGATAAAGTCATAGGCGATAGGGAAGAAAGCACAACAATGGTCAACAAAATAGGCCACTTACCATACGCAAGCCAGGAAAATAAAAAAGGGCAGATTTAAAAGCTTGAATTATTCACAGTTTCCTATAGCATTACAACCATAATTTTAATGCAAGAACACAAGGAGAATACCTGGTATGAATTGCTTGCAACAGGTCGACTTCTCTGCTGCAGACGTTGCCTCTCCTTTCTCCTGTCACTGCCCAACAAACCACTAACGTCCTCCTCTGTTGCTGCCAAAACGTGGTATATTCTCTTTGTTGTGCTCAGAAAGAAAATAAAAGCATGCCCCTCTTCGACTGCTGTCCATTTTTCCTAAATTATTAAAAACCTAACTTTTGCTAATAATGGCGTTTGAGAGAAACAGGTTTCAAACTGAAGTCTCCTTCCAGTTTTGCATGCGAATTTTGCATTCAAAAAGCCCCAAATTAAAATATCTAATAAACTTATTTTTATTCTGTAGCTGCATGACAGAATATAATCTTCTTAATGTTTAATTTAGAAATCTAATTATAATAGTGTCAATAATATAATTTATTTATTTTCCAATAATCATATTTAAATAAAAACAAGAACTATCTAATAATAATATTAAAATAATATATTTATATATATGTATTTGCAATCTAATGTCTATGTCTAATATAGATATTGTCTTCCAAACGTCCTCATTTACATAAATAGGAAAGCATTATTTATTTATTTATTAAATAATAATAAAAACACACAAATTTAAATATAATTCAAAAGAACATTAATATTTTTGACTAAATCATACATTCGAAATAAATTTATTGTAATAATTAAAACACAATATTTTCTAAGTATCTAATCATCCGTTGCATTTATTATCCACACAATGATGCATATTAAAACCATTCAGAATTATGCAATATGAGACTACGTGAGTGTGTGAGTGCATCAGGGTTATCCATCCCACATAGTTCTTGCCACGTGGCTAGAACATCTCTACCTCAACCATGTTCTCGTCTTCGACGAGTACTTGCATTCATTCGCACTCAGCTCGACGTCAATAGGTTAGTGCCTCAAAACATAGCTGAAGCAACATTATAATCATATCGATAATATCCTTTTTTCCAATTTTGCATATCTAACTCCATGCTAATTACCTTCACACATATAAAATTACTTAAAATAAGTCAATCACAGTGATTGTTCTCTAATCTAGAATAATAATATTGTCCATAAAAACGAGACGTGACAACATGTGACAATAGCCATAGTGCTAAATAAGAAAAATGTAAGCATAAAGATAAATGCAATATGTAATCATGATAAACATAAACATATGTTAAATAAGATGGAAGCATGTTAATTACAAGTATGTGTCATATAAAATGCAAGCATGATAAGCATGAACATGTGCCATATAAGATGTAAGCATAATAAGCATAAGCATGTATTATATAACTATGTAAAACGTAAGCATCATAAGTATAGCATGTAAGATCCAAGAAAACCTCATCAAAGAGACCAAGACAAGTAACATAAAGAAGATGCCCCTAGTGGGAAACATTTTATATACCAACACCCAGTTCTCGACCTCTTCTCGGCCCAGTTCAGTACTGATCCCTTGCGCCCGTGAGTCGCCCATTATGGTTTGTGGTTTGGAAGTTGCTGAGAACAAAGAATTTTACCGCAACACTGGTGTGATTTGCAGATTTAATGGTTTCTAGCCCTCCTTGACCAATCTTCACCATTGGGTCTTGGAGTCTTGGAAGCCACTGGTTGAGGGAAAGATTGAATTATTTCCCTATGCTAGAGGGTTCTTCATAGTGACATTTGCTTCTTGTGAGCAGAGAGACTTAGTTCTCGATAGCAGAGTTTGGTTGTGGGGGGAGCACTCCCTCTCCATCAAGCCCTGGATTCTCTCCTTCAATCCCCTTACGGAGCCGCTCAACATCAGACCTGTTTGGGTCCGTCTCCCTAATCTCCCTCTTTAGTTTTGGGAGGATTCGTGCTACGAGGGCATAGGCAATGCCATTGGTCGTTTCCTCAAGGTGGATTCTACTACCTCCTTCATGGGGCACTCCACGGTAGCGCGCATTCTTGTGGATATTGACATATCTAAACCGCTCAATGGGGATGTGGTCTTGATGGTAGGGGATAGGCCCTGGAAACAAATATTGGATTATGAGGGTGTTCCTTTTAGATGCAGAAGGTGTTTTGGTATAGGTCATCTGGCCTCTAGTTGTCCCCTCTTGTGTCGCAAGGGTGCATCTACTTGGTGGAAAGATGCCCTCCCAGATCACCTTACTATCTGCACTTTGGAGGATGACGGTTCGTCTCAGGGGGGTGCTTCCTCTAGTGATATTGACCCTTTTGTGACTGTTACTGAGGATGTGGTGTCGGTTGCTGCTGCAGTTCCCTCTCATTCTCTGAATTCTCCTTACCACTTGGCTGCCCATCTACCGGCTCCTCTTGTTTCAGGTAGGCCCATTTCTTCTATTCTTGATTCTTCTGCTTCAGTTTTGCCCTCTTCGGGCTTGGCTTCCCCTAGGGGGGCTTCCTTGAAGTCGTCTGTGGTTCATCACGAGCCCTCTTTACTAGTGGTTTCGGGGGAGTCTCCCCTCTCTCCATGTGTTGTCGATCCTGGTTCTGAGCCCTCCTGGATAGTGGTTTAGCGTAGGAAGAAAGGTCCCTTGCCCCCTTGTGGCAAGGGTGGTAGGGTGTATAGAACAGGATTGGATGTGGTGTAGATCCTTGCTTTTCTCCAACTAGGCTGTGGTGACTGTGCTGTCGGTCTGCCGTTCCTGGTCTGCTGCTTCTGGGGTCAAGTTCTCTTGGCTTTTCCCTTGTTGTTCTACCCTTGTGGCCTTGTTTTTTGCCCCTTTTCTGGGCTTTTTTGTATCGGGTTCAGCTCCCTTGTTTAGCCGCTTATCTTTATCAAAAACATTTTATATACCAACACAATATGTGAGAGACATGTAAGTCAAGAAACAAGACACAAGACATAATATAGAAGGGAAATGAGAAAGCACTACAAGACATGATAAGCCATGATGAATGAGGAGCACAACATACATGACTTATTCAAAAAGACCAAAGCCAAAATAGAAAATAAGACAATATATGTTTTTGGTTTGAAACATGATGAGAGTGGTTGGTAATCACTCCATATTTTGCATTGGTCCTGATCGATAGGAGGAACACAGAGGACGAAAGAAATAAGTGACATGAATCACAAAACATCAATTCATAGGCATTGTAATGACACAATTTTCTTTCAAAACCATTACAACAGTCATTGTGTCAATATGCACCATTAAATGTGTCTAAATACATCATCCACATTCTAACTACGAACATGAAAAACAACACAAACACAAAGAAACAAAAGCACAAAATGTCAACCAGTGATGTTGGAACAATCCTATGCAAGTTGATCATCCTCATCCCAACCATGATACTCAATATCCTCATAAGTTTGAATATGTGAATCTTGTATTATGTGCTTCTCATCACTCTACAAAATAGAACTCTTAACAAATATGTTTGAAAGAGGCAACCTTTTTTATTTCTATTTCCAGAACTATTGTTCTTGCTTCTTTAAATTCACTTGCGTATGTATATTTAGAACTTGTTTATTACTTGGGTCTTTCTTTGGCACCCAAGTAGTTTGAGGACTGTTCGAAGATGAAGCAAATCTAGATTTATCATTTACATATTATTTTCATCCTTCCTTGGTACATGTGTAATTTGTTGCTCATAAAGATCCCCTGTAGGCATGCAAATATCCAATCCCTTATGCTTAGAAACTGTAGGTTGTGCCACTTGAGGTTCTTTTGGCCTTTGTCGATTCTTGAATTTCTTTATAATATGAAGGCATATAATTGGTTTTAGTTCTAACCATTGTAAGCCCTTTAGGGCTTGTAAATTATTGCTTCTTTTATTCATTTTCCCACCATTGTTTTTTCTTATGAAAATTATACAAATCAAGCCAATAATCCTTAACCTAATATGGAGGTTCCTTATGTGATTTTATATAAGTATTTAAAGTAAAATGACCTTATTTTAATAAAGGCATGTATGGATCTATAACAATCATAACCTCTTCACCATTGTGAGCATATTTGATAGATTGATGCAACATAGATGGTAGTACTTAACATTGTTCTATCAATGGATGCCCAAGTAAAACACGAAATACATTTGAATAAGGAATAAAATGAAATAGAATGGGGACTCCCTTCAATTTTTAAACAAATAGTTAAAGGTAAAATAATGCATCCCATATTTTTAATCAATATACCATTAGTCAGTTTCAAAGAAACCCCTAAATGTGTGTATGCTTGTTGCTAAAATTGATGATTAAACAAGAATTCTTCCATGTATATGTATTATATGGGCAAGCATGATTGATAAGCACACTCTGACATGGTTCATGATCCACATAACCTCTAACATACAAAACATTATAATAATTATTTGGTGGTATCTCATCATTTGAAAAAAGTAATCTTTAGCATAGAAGAACGAACACCGTTAGAATTTGCACTAAGCATACCAACAAATTGTTCCTCATGTGCATGTAAATCAACACTCTCAAGCTCATCAACATGTCTATGTACCTCATAACCTCATTATCCTCACGTAAGTCCACATTGTTAGATTAATTATGAGTAAAATCTTTAAATTTTGATATTTGAATGATTGCCCCCATCATTAACACCCTCAACATGAATTATATTTTTATCAATCAAATCCTAAATCTTATGCCTTGATCCCATGCAACATTGGGTATCATGACCATTAACTCTATGATAATAAGAAAATGCTTTCTCATCATATCTTTTGGGAATAACCTTATATGTATTCAATGGTCTATTAGGAGGAAGTGAAATCATGTTTGCACTAAGTAAACATTGAAGCACATTTCAAAAGGCTCGTGTAATCTTATAAATTTTCTAAAAGTTTGAGGCTCAAGAGTGATAATGTTGGAAGCATTAGCAACTTGATTTGTACTTGGAGTTTTCTCTTTGTTTTTCACTATTGATGAAGGGGGTAAATCACAAAACACACAATAACAGATATTGAACACAACAAATAGAACTTTTTTTATTGAACTGTTAAATTATAGAAGTTCAATTACAATAAGAGGATGAACCCTCTACTGGCTGCAACACATTACAGTTTTCCCAACCTCCAGACTCTAGAATCTTCAGCCTTCTGTAACCCCAAATCAGCTAGGGTTTCTGTTTTCCCCCTATTCTTGCCTCTACACTGGCCCTCTTAACTCTACTACTGCCCAGGGTTCCCAAAAATGGTTATTAATAGCCTTTTTGGTGGCCAACAACCTAATTTCAAAATTTGCATCTCCCTCCAAAAATAGGTCAACTTCCCGGAGCCATAACTTTTGATCTGGGACTCCGATTGACAAACTATTTTATGCGTCGGAAAGCTCACGGAGTGCTCTACGTGCTAAGAACCCGCTCTGCCGGTTCCGGCCATTTTCGGGCCCGTACGAGGCCGTTTAGTGCCTCAAACCTGAGTTTGAATACTTTTAGG
Organism: Cunninghamia lanceolata; assembly: GCA_027924645.1. Taxonomy (NCBI): domain Eukaryota; kingdom Viridiplantae; phylum Streptophyta; class Pinopsida; order Cupressales; family Cupressaceae; genus Cunninghamia; species Cunninghamia lanceolata. The sequence continues at coordinate 14,859,247 of BSBN01001101.1, forward strand.
CATTTTTCGGGAAACAGAAACTTTAATATCTTTCAGCTCGCAAATGATCTTTTTGTGATTCCTTCGCCAAAGGTCTTATATTTCCGTTAGGTAACTTCCTGTAAATTTTAACTTCATTCTGTGCCCAAATGCAAACTTTCTAAAAATAGCAGGTTACTATTTTTAGCAGTTTTGAAAAACTGAAAGTTCTACATTATTATTCAGGCGATTATGGGACCAGAACCACAAATTTTGAGAAGAAATGGGAAGAACAACAACAATTTTGAAACACATCTTTTTGGGTGATGCAAGATTGCCCTTACACCACTGGATGCTCCTGCATCAGACACCTAGGGTAATTTGAGAAGTGACCCTGTCACGTCTCAGGTGTTGGTGTGAGGAAAACCCAAATGGTCAACCTCTGCCTTAGATAACCAAGAAGAATCTTCAACAGGTCTTCCTTTCCATTTCACCAGATATTCTTCATATTCTCTGTTCCGAGTACTTTGTCCCACACGGCTATCCAAGATCTCTTCTATCTCCTCTGTTGAAGTAGATGCCGGAATACTCCATTGTTCTTCTGTTGTTCCATCCTCTGTGCCACCGTCATGATATTCTGATAAATCATCAATGTTGAAAATAGGGGAAATATTGATCCCATGTGGCAGCTCTACCTCATATGCATTTCCTGAATCATGCTTCTTCAGGATTCTGCATGGTCCAAATTTCTTCATTTTCAACTTATTGTATGTTCCAATTGGGAACGTTTCTTTTCTCAGGTGAACCATGACTTCATCTCCTACCTGGAACTCCTTATATCTCCTCTTCTGATCTGCCTTAGCCTTGCACTGAATATTCATTTTATTAATGTGCTTTCTCACCTCTTCATGCAAATTCTTCAGATGTTCTGCAAAGTCTTCAGCTTCGGCACTTGTCTTTTCTCCGTTGTCTAGCTTCCTTAACTTTGAAGCATTTCTTGGACTATTCCCATATATAATCTAGAATGGTGATTTACCAGTACTCCTATTGACAGAATTGTTGTAAGCAAATTCTGTCTGTGGTAAAATCAAATCCCATCCCTTGGGTTTATCTCCTACCAAGCATCGTAGCAGGTTACCCAAACTCCTATTCACCACTTCAGTCTATCCATCAGTCTGTGGATGGTGTGCAGAACTGAACTTCAAGTCTGTCTTCAACTTCTTCCACAATGTCCTCTAGAAATAACCAACAAACTTGGTATCTCGGTCTGAAACTATGCTTTTTGGTAGACCATGTAGTCTCACCACTTCCCTGAAAAATAACTCTGCAATATGAACAGCATCATTAGTTTTCTTACAAGGAATAAAATTCGCCATTTTTGAGAATCTGTCCACCACCACAAAAATAGAATCATGTCCTCTCTGTGTCCTTGGTAAACCAAGAATAAAATCCATGCTAATATCATCCCATGGCTTCTCTGGTACAGGTAATGGTTGATACAACCTTGTATTCTGACTTGTTCGTTTTGCTATCTAACACACTCTGCAACTCTACACAAATTTCCTCATATCCTGTTGCAACTGTGGCCAATAATAATTTTCACCGACAATGGCAATAGTCTTATCTCGACCAAAGTGTCCAGGTAATCCCTCACTATGCTTCTCCTTAATTAGGTTTTCTTTCATGGAACTCCTTGGAATGCACAATTGGCTTCCTCTAAACAACATGCCATCTTGGATTATGAAATCCAACCATTTTGTCATGTCCAAAGTAACAGGTTCCAAACAAGCTTTCTAAGCCTCTGCAAAATCTGGATCTTCAGGATACAAATTTTTGAGCTCATTGAACCCAACAACCTCTATCTTCATTTCTGTCAACAAATTTTGCCTTTTGCTCAAGGCATCTGCAACTCTGTTGGACTTCCCACTCCTGTGCTTCAAAACAAAAGTATAGCTCTACAAAAACTCAACCCATTTTAAGTGCCTTTGATTTAACTTTCCTTGACTATTAAGATACTGCAAAGCCTGATGATTAGTATATAAAACAAACTCTTTTGACAACAAATAATGTCTCTATTTCTTCAAAGCCTGAACTATTGCATAAAACTCTTGATCATAAACAAACTACTTTTTCTTGGCATCATTAAGCTTCTCACTAAAATAGGCAATGGGCTTACCTTCTTGGCTGAAAACAGCTCCTATACCACTACCACTAGCATCACAATCTACCTGAAATACATTATTAAAATCTGGAAGTGCCAAAACAGGTTGTTCTACGACTTTCTGCTTCAATGTGTCAAAGCTCTTGTTTGCTCCTTTAGTCCATCTAAAGTCTTTTCTATCCCCTCTCATCGTCTCAGTTAGGGGTGCACAAATGCTACTAAAATTCCTAATAAACTTTCTGTAAAAACTTGCCAAACCATGAAAAGATCTTACCTCCGTTGCACTCCTTGGCGTAGGCCATTCAATGATAGCCCTTACTTTTTCTGGGTCCATCTTAAGACCTTCCTCTGAGACAACAAATCCCAGGTATACCAACTACTTTGCAAAACTACATTTCTTTAGATTAATCAGCAACTTCTCTTCCCTCAACTTTTCTAGAACTCTTCTGATATGCATCAGATGCTCATCCCAAGTCTTACTGAAAATCAAAATATCATCCAAATAAACAATAACAAAACTTCCCAAAACTTCTTTCAGTACGTCATTCATGAGCCGCATGAATGTGCTCGGTGCATTGGTTAGCCCAAATGGCATGACTAACCACTCATACAAACCTTCCTTTGTCTTAAATGCTGTCTTTCATTCATCTCCTTCTTTGATACGGATCTTGTGATACCCACTCTTCAGGTTAATCTTCGTGAAGTACTTGGCTTCACTCAAACAATCCATGATGTCATCCATTCTTGGCAATGGAAATCTATACTTGATCGTTATCTTATTGATGGCTCGAGAGTCTGTACACATCCTCCATTCTCCATCCTTCTTTGCTGCTAGTACTGCAGGTACTGCACATGGACTTAGGCTCTCCCTTATCAGTCCCTTCCTCAACAACTCCTGAACTTGTCTGTTCAACTCTTCATTCTCTGCAGGGGTCATTCTATGGGCTGCCTTGTTTGGCAAACTGGTTCCTGGTATTAAATCCATTTGATGACTTATCTTCCTTACTGGTGGTAAACCTTCTGGTACATTATCAGAGATAATGTCTTGGAACTCTTCCAACATATCTGAAACTTCTGCTGGTACATCTTCACATTTCTCTTGACTAATCTTAGGAATCAATGCAAAGCAATGACGCTCATGCTTCATACCCTCTAAAAATTTCCTACCATCTACCAAGCAAATTCTGGCAGTACTACATACCTTTTCTTCCACCTCCTTCAAGGGCTTCAACTTATGATGAACTCCATCCTTTGTTAGGGAATATGTGTTTGTACGACCATCATGGACATCACTCCTATTATACTGCCATGGCCTCCCCAACAACATATGACATGCATCCATCGGTATAATATCACACAACATCTCATCACGGTAGTCACCAATCTTGAACTTCACTAAACACTGCTCATTGACCAAAGTTCTATGGTCCTTCTGCAACCATGCAATCCGATATAGATGCGGATGCTTTCTTCTTGTCAACTTCAACTTGTCAACCATCTCCTCTAAAACAAGATTATTAGTGCTTCCACTGTCAATAATAATATCACAACACTTACCTTCACATTTGCACCTTGTACAGAATAAATTCTTCCTCTGATTGGGTTCTCTCTCCTCATTCAGCAAGGTTCTTCTGACAACTAGGGTTTCTCCCCTTTTAGCATCTTCAGAGTGCTTAGAATGTGCTTCTTCATCTACATGTGCAACTCGTGCATTACCTTCAGGTTTTCTATTTGTCCTTCCTTGATGTTGCGGACACTCATATGCTCGATGCCCTTCTTCTCCACATTGGAAACATGTTCTTCTGAAACCTCCTCTTTTAGATCCTTGCCCAGGTCTGCCTCTTCCTCTTCCTCTTTGCTCACCATTGTTTTGGTCACGAGGGCGGTAGGTATTATCCCCTCTTTGATTTCGACTGGTGCTTGCTTCTTCATTTTTCTTTTGATCTTCATTACGGCTTCCATAGGGTCTTCCACCAGTCCTTCCACCTTGACCTCTTCCCCTTTGCTTGCTATCAAATCTTTTGTTCAGCTTCTCTTCCACCTTCAGGGAAAACTGGTATGCATCTTCTATGGTGGTCATTCTGACTAGGCTCAACTCCTTTTGAATACTCGGCCTCAACCCATTAATGTAACGGGCTACCTTCTCCTTGTTGGGCTCTGCATGGCCTGTCCTGATAGTAATTTTATAAAACTCTTCTGTATACTCTTTAATAGACTTGTTACCTTGCTTTAGTCCTTGCAGCTTCTTTAGCAACTCCATCTCATAGTCCACAGGAATGAACTGCTTCTTTAGTTTCTCCACCATCTGATCCCATCTGGTGATCTTTCCTTTTCCTCTTCTGTTCCTCTTTAATTGGACCTCCTTCCACCAAATATTGGCGTGGCCCTTCAACTTTGTTTTTGCAAACTTAACCCGATCTGGGTCCTCCACATCTTCATACTCAAAATACTCCTCCATGTCATTGATCCAATCAATAAGCTGTTCTGAATTCAAATCTCCAGAATATGTAGAAACTTCGATCTTGGGCCTCTTTCCGATCTTTGAAATGGCCCTCAACAACCTAACTTCTGCAGGATCTCCTGCAGCTTCTTGTTCTTCCTCAGATAGCTCTTCTTCAGCTTCATCTTCACTTTCTTCTCTCGTCCTCGACTCAAACCCTCTTCGTAGCTCCTCTTGCAATGCATCGATTTGCCTTTGTAGGGCTCTAAAACCCTCTTCTGTCAAAACATTCCTCCCAACACGATTTCTTCGTGGAGGCATCTTGGTCTCTGCAGCAAACCCACAACCTCAAGTCTTGGTGCAAACTGCCTCACGGTCGGCGATCTGTCTACACAGTCAGGAACCCTTGCTCTGATACCACTTGATGAAGGGGGTAAATCACAAAACACACAATAACAGATATTGAACACAACAAATATAACTTTCTTTTATTGAACTGGGCAACTCATTACATTACAGAAGCTCAATTACAATCAGAGGATGAACCCTCTACTGGCTGTAACACATTACAGTTTTCCCAACCTCCAGACTCTAGAATCTTCAGCCTTCTGTAACCCCAAATCAGCTAGGGTTTCTGTTTTCCCCCCTATTCTTGACTCTACACTGGCCCTCTTAACTCTACTACTGCCCAAGGTTCCCAAAAATGGTTATTAATAGCTTTTTTGGTGGCCAACAACCTAATTTCGAAATTTGCATCTCCCTCCAAAAATAGGTCAACTTCTGGGAGCCATAACTTTTGATTCGGGACTCCGATTGACGAACCGTTTTATGCGTCGGAAAGCTCACGGAGTGCTCTACGTGCTAAGAACCAACTCTGTTGGTTTCGGCCATTTTCGGGCCCGTACGGGGCCGTTTAGTGCCTCAAACCTGAGTTTGAATAACTTTTAGGCATTTTTTGGGAAACAGAAACTTTAATATCTTTCAGCTCGCAAATAATCTTTTTGTGATTCCTTCGCCAAAGGTCTTATATTTTCGTTATGTAACTTCCTGTAAATTTTAACTTCATTCCGTGTCCAAATGCAAACTTTCTAAAAATAGCATGTTACTATTTTTAGCAGTTTTGGAAAATTGAAAGTTCTACATTATTATTCAGACGATTATGGGACTAGAACCACAAATTTTGAGAAGAAATGGGAAGAACAACAATTTTGAAACACATCTTTTTTGGGTGATGCAAGATTGCCCTTACACCATTGGATGCTCCTGCATCAACTATCCTTTTGGAAATTATTTTCCTTTTCAAACTTAGAAGGGTAGGATGATGTATAGGGAGCATGAGAAGATCCATACTTAAGTGCATGAGCCTCTAGTGACTTTAACTCATAATGTTTCTCATGTTTGCACATAAATCCATGAATGAAACATAACTATCGAGGTATACACTTTGCTAATAGTAGGCAACAATCCCTAAACAAATATTCTTTGAAGCTTATCATTGAGAATTTGATAATGCATTTTAGCAAACAAGGATTAGATCTAATAAGATATTCACATATAAACTCATTAGATCCTTGTTTCCAATCAAACAAATCTAAAATAGTAATATTCATTTCAACATTCCCACTAAAGTGATACACAAAAACATTGGGAAATTTTGAAAATAAATGAATGGGTCCAAATGGAAGAGAATATAACCATTCAATAGCATACTCTTTCAAAGTTCATGGGAAGAGCTTACCCAATAACTTATCATCATACACAAAACTTAAACACATAGTATTGAAGGGCCTCAAACATCCCATGGATCTCCTTTAATGTTATAATCTCAAATTTAGGATCCGCAAATCCAACAGAAAATTGACAAGTCAAAATCTCAATAGCAAGTGAATTGTGTTAGATTTTAATAGATCTATCCTTTTTGTTTTCATTAAGCAAGGCATCAACTTTATTTTCCATCTCAACAAGCCTCTGAAGGTGTGTCAAAGGTAGAGAGGTACAATAGGTGCATGGACATGAGTGGAAGTGGCAAGATGAGAAATGAAAGGTGGTGTGTAAATAGGTTGTGACATAATGGAGGAAGGTGGGGTGACAACTTGAGAAGTAGGCATAGGGCTAGTGAGGGGAACATGGGAAGTGGACACATCACTAATGGGAAGAGATATGGAGAGGAGAAATATGTGCAACATAACAAGTAGGCATGAGATGAGAGGTAGGCAAAATGAGAGGCTAAATTTGGGGACGGTTGGTTGAAGGAGGAATGCATGGTATACCATAGAGATGAGTAAAAGAGCCAGGAGGAACAAAGGAAGAAGAGGCTTGGGATGGAGGGGTGAAGACACCACTCAAAGGGATTGGTAAGCTTATCCTTTCACTTGTAAATTTAAGTACTTCCAATCCACATGGCTTATTAATCAACATAGTATGAAGGAGATCAACCAATGTAGTAGGATTAGCATCACTAGCCAAATTTGCAAGATCTGAAGAAGACATATCCATGGTTGTGAGTCAAGCTAAAAATGGTATAGTTGCATGATATTGCCTATCATAATGCAAAAGAATCATTTGACCATGATGCCCATGTTGAGCAAATACATAATCAAAGCTATATCTTTTGAAAAATCTATGTAAAAACACTTCAAGAAATCCAATAAAAAATAGACACCTCAAGAATGATATATCTTGGATTTTTCAAAAGATAAGTATGCTAGTTGTTAAATAGGAATACATGAATTCAAATTCATGGGGCTACTTGCACCTTCTAGGAAGGTAAACCATCATCACACTTTCTAGACAAGTAAACTACCAAGACTACCACATAAAATTTTAGATGTGGCATAACCTAATAGACTTGCACCATTTAGGAGGATTATTGGTATAATCATGTATTTATTATACCATACATAAGTTTATTTACTTAAGGTATAGTTATATTTTTTAATGAAAGTGAGGTGTCACCTTATTGCTTTGTGAGTATCTCTTTATTTGGAGAGTGGTATCTTCTCTTTGTGTTTTTTTATAAATGTAACCTCATTGTATTTGTTGTACACAACTTCATGAATGGAATAAGCTCAAATGTATTTATTGTTCATTGTAGATTGAACCTATTTCAGTTTTTTGAGCCACCCTAAATTGGGAGGTTTGACAAGGAACCCCACTTTTGTATACTTGAAGATCCCATTTAAAAAATAACTATAAGACATGTATGGGTTAGGCACCACACTCACTAGAATAAGACTCAAAATCAATTACTTTAATGCACAGTCTTGAACCAAAACTCCAAATGACCCTCTAAATTTACTTATCCAATTTTAAATAAGTGTTCACCTAAACTTCAACAAAAATCTATTGACATAATTATCTATTAAAATTAATCACAATTATACGTAATAATCTTATTGTTAGTATTTTTATTTTATTTTTACATTTCAATTTAACAATATTATTATTATCAACCAAGTAGTGTTTTTCAATGTATCAAATTATGTGGAGTTCTATTGCTTTTGAATCATTAACTCAAAAACTATCACAGTTAAATCTTAATAAAACATCACATAATATTATAATTTTATAATTTCTTTGCACAAAATAAAAAAATTAAAATTGCAAATAAAACAAAAGAAATCTCTTATTTTTTCAAAATTAATCTTGCAAAAACTTAATGTCTAGAGGATTCTTTATAAACCATTCAAATTTAACAATTAACCAATGACTGGTCTCTTACTTTCATTTGGCAGAAAGTCTGAAAAAAAAAAAAAAAATTATCTAAACAAAACATACATAGGTCTATTGTCTTTTAGAAAAGCTGTTCAAACTTAGTTTATAATTTCTAATTATAGATGTATGTGTGAATGAATGGAAGATTTTAATAACGTCCATAGTAGGGCCTAAATTTGATGGCCGTATGGCCGTATTTAGTTATTTTAGTTGTAAAATACAATTAAAAGTATAGAAAGATTGTATCGCTTGAAAGGGAAGATTTCACCTAAACTGTCAAAATTTCTATGTAATTATTCTTAAATATATATTTTAGAAAAGCTGTTCAAACTTAGTTTATAATTTCTAATTATAGATGTATGTGTGAATGAATGAAAGATTTTAATAACGTCCATAGTAGGGCCTAAATTTGATGGCCGTATGGCTGTATTTAGTTATTTTAGTTGTAAAATACAATTAAAAGTATAGCAAGATTGTATCACTTGAAAGGGAAGATTTCACCTAAACTGTCAAAATTTCTATGTAATTATTCTTAAATATATATTTTAGTCTATATATATTTCTTAAAATAGGTAGGCTTTAATATTTGAAAGGCAACTTCAAATAGATAACCGTCACAAAAAAATTGCTTGACTGGTCGACCGTCAAATTTAAGCCCTGCGTCCACCAGACCAAACAGTCTATGAGACTAGGAGCCATAGCTGTTCAAACTTACTTTATAATTTCTAATTGTAGATGTATGTGTGAATGAATGAAAGATTTTAATAACGTTCACTAGACCAAACAGTCTATGAGACTAAGAGCCATAACAAACATACTTCACACTAATACAGTTTAGTCTAGTAAACTGAGAGCCATAACGAAAGTATATAGAGGGAGCTGTCCAATCAACTTTTCAAAACTTTATCTAACCTCGCCCGAGTTCATCAAACAAGATAATTCAAATTATCTTCATAATATGAATGTAAAATTATCTTACAAAATGTGGAGGTACAAATTTCTTATTATGGATGCAGTAGCAGATTGCTTGGAAATATGTAATGTAACTACATAATATAACATCCTGTCAATCAAGGAAATATACGAAAAAGTGAAATATAATTTTTCAAAGGGAAACTTCACGAAGAGCCGTAGTACTACTGTAAGATGCCTAGTTAATTCTTAAGCAGAATTTCTTTTTTATTTTGGTTTAGCGTTACACTTTATTTTTTGTTACCCTTGTACGAAAAGAGAAAAAGAGCTGTGAAAAGTAATCCGTGTAATTGCAGGTACAGTCGCATGCGAAAGTGGCCTACGCGGTGGGGCTGATCGATTCCGAACAGAAGCTTCACCTTGAAAGCTTACAGCAAAAGGCCGTCAATCTCACCACTCAGCAAAACTGGAACAACGCCCGCATTGCAAGAAACCGCGTTCTTGGCTGGCTGGAAAACGCAACAGGCCTTGCAACCCAATTCGACATCAGGCGGACGGTTCCCTATTCCAGTTTCGATAACGGCACCGACTACCTCGGCCTCTTCGTTAACCAGCGCGCTGTAAAAGAGGCTCTCAACGCTCATCCCAACGCCACCTGGGTGGATTGCAGCGACGCCGTGAGCGTGAGGATGCGAGAGGACATTATGAAGAGCACTAAATGGATGGTGGAAAGCCTTCTCTTCAAAATCCCAGTTTTGTTGTATCAGGGCCAGTTCGATCTCAGGGATGGCGTTGTATCCACGGAAGAGTGGATGCGCACTCTGGAGTGGAATGCCTTGGCTGAGTTTTGGAGATCAGAGAGAAAAATATGGCGAGTGTCAAACGTGCAGGCTGGATATGTGCGGTCTTATTCAAATCTGACGCATGTTGTTGTAGCGAGAGCAGGGCATATGGTGCCTGCCGACCAGAATCTCCTTTCTCAGGCGATGATTGAGTCATGGGTGGCTAAATCTTTCCTTGCTTCAGCGGTGGAGGGATAGCCGAATTTCTCTCTTTCTATCCACACCTTTTGAATGAATGACTTTAATATCACTCTACTTAAATATCATCCATTTCAATGGTTAAACAGTCACTAGTAATTTTACACTTAATTACGCCGAGAGGCATTCTACACTCACAGCAAGGGCTGAAAGATTTAGATCCTTGTAAACAATTAAGATTCAGATTCCCCAAGTAAACAAAATTCATAAAATGTGTAAATAAATAAATTTGTGGAAGCCAAATGGATAGAAAAATAGAAAAACTTGGGCAGTTATGGAGTGAAATCTTTATCACGTTAAACAAAAAATAAATAAATTCGTGGAAGCCAAATAGATAGAAAAATAGAAAAACTTGGGCAGTTATGAAGTGAAATCTTTATTACGTTTGAAGAATATGAAAAGTCTACAGCATAGTCTCTTTAAATTAACTCATGTGAGCATATCAAATATTCTAATTGCAAGTAATTTATAAATGCCAACAAATTGGAAGATATCTCTAGGCGTACTGTAGATATATTTTTTTAAATATAAATATACTAGTCTACAACAAAAAAAATGGTAAATATTTGTCCTATTTTTATTGGTGAAAATTGACCTTGATTGTTGAAGTGGATGATGTTTAAGAATAGCCCTTTAATATGGTCAACAATAATTTCTTGATTTAAAAATAAAAAATTGCATTCCTTATTTTGTATATCTTTATAGATAGTTACTCTTCTTTATCTTAATTACCAATATGAGAGTAAGGGGCCAATTTTATAGACTAAATTAATTGAGCTAAGCTTGATCTTGTTTCTTATGGTCAAGAATTAGTAAATTACATTATGTCAAAATTTTTGTTTCTTATGGTCAAAAATTAGTAAATTATATTATGTCAAAAATTACGATTGTACTGGACATAAGGAACCTTATAATTGAGCATGGACCAATAATGTTTATATTAGTAAAAAAAAATAGTGACTAAATTTTATTTTACAATGTAAAAATATTAATAAAGATTTAATTAGTTTTGTATTTGTTTTGAGGAAATATTTTAGTATATATATTAACAAATAGTGTAATTTTGTGTAAAGTTGGTTCATTTTTTAAGTCTTATCTATCCTCATATATACACATTCCCATATGTTCAACCTCTACTTTATTTCTATATAGACATATCTTGATACATTCACCCAAATCTTGCAATTATCACACTTATTCGTACACTTACTTTTATATAATAGTTATCCACCTTGATTTGATTATTTGTCAACCTTGTGTCAGTTTCGTGGTCACATACTTGAACTTTGTTTTTTTTAAATTTAAATTCAATTTTAATTTGATTAGGCCCCATTATTTTCTTGCCTTAAGCCTACTAAGTACACATTTTGCAAAATTTGATGTTATGTGCTAATATTTAAAGACATTCATTAGCATTCATTTTACATATTTGGAATTCACAAGTCTTCTCTCATCCTAGACATTAAAAGAGCAATCAATAGTGCAACATTTGGAATCGGTGCACTAAAAGGAGTAACAAATTTGTGCACATCATTCTAGGACCCTTGTCTAGTGTCTTCAATCATTTACTCAAGTTTTTTGAGGGTTGACTTACGAGATTGTGTCCTCTTTTGACACTAATGACAATCCTCCCAAGGTATTCTTGAATATTGCCAATCCTAGATATCAAAAAAGGCAAATAAGCAGAGGTGAATCAAGTGAAGTAGAAACCAAAGTTGTGCAAATTATTAGATCATTTCTACAAGTGTAGGACATTTTTGCAAGCATAGATCTAACCTACATCCACAAACTTGACCCTCCATTGTGGAGATAATAATTTTAGATCCTAAGGTGAGTTGAAAATTGTTATGATCCCTTCCTGATCGTGAGACATCCAGATTTCAACACCAACATTAGTGTTCTATTTACATTTCTATACTTAATATTATAAATAATTAGAAAATATTAGCCCATATGTTTACCCCATTTACTAGTCTAGGTTAATTGTGCTTATGTGTATTCATGTTATTGGATTAATTTAGACTAAGTTCAAGGAAAGTTTATTTTCCTTCACATTTCATTGAACTAGTTTGATATTACACCACCCTAAGGTTTGACCTTAGGGCTATGTCTTCATTGATTTTGGGGTATTTTAGATCTAATATTATTTTGATTATATCATTCATTTTCAAATTTCTCAGGGTTTGGATTTATTCATGCTTATTATACCTTAATTAGGGGATGGTCATGTTAGGATTAAGGTGCCATCAACCTTGTAAATCCTATGTTTTTAATTTATTTTTGATATTATTTGTAAATGCATTCATAAGGGATGAAAGTCCCATTGATAATAGTAAATATTTATTTATGGTGGCGATAAAAAGTAAGTTTTATCTTGGGAGTTATTGCAGGTGAAAGGTGGGCGTCCAAGTTTAATAATGACTTATGACAGGTGTAAGAGAATATTCTATTATTAGTGCCTTACATGTAAGAAATCAACTATTATTGGACCGTCTTTACATAGCTTATGACAATCTATATCTTAGACTGTGACCAAAAGGTTCTCCTTCCCAACTAGTTCAACTAGTTATCTGCAAGCTCAATATGAAGGGAAAGGTTTTAATCCTAAAATATAGGAGCTGACTATTGAGAAAATTTGGGATCCTACTACTGGTACAATGAGAAATGCTACTCCTGAAGAAAAGAACCAAGAAAAATTGATAATGGCTCGTGGCAATCGATCTTCTTATGATCCTTTTAGAAATCTTCAAAATTTTAAAGCTGAAACACCGCCCTTAGTCAATTTTGATACATTTGATGACATTGAGAACATGAGAAGCATTGATGCCATTAGAGCTTGGGTTACAAATTATGTCTCCACAAGTATAGGGATAAATCAAGAAGATGTCATCAGGCAAGCTCCCAATTCAATAACTGGGGTAGCTAAGCGAGTCTAGGATCGTTTAGAAGAATCATACAAGAATGATTTGATAGCCAAAGGGATAGACCAAGTATGTGCTCAGTTGATTAGAATGTTTGTAGGTCGAATAGATTCCTTAGAAAGGATGACTTACAATAAATTTGTTAGAGGAAAATGCAAAAATCTGTCCTTGTTCAAAGAATACTGCGATGAACAGTATAAAAACTTCTATCAATCAGGAAAAGAGTAGAACCAAGAATACATGTATACCACTTTCATCAAAAGCTTTAGAGATATAGTAGGAGAATACTATCACAAAAGGGTTTTAGAAAATTTAGTGGCAGAACAACTGGAATTAAAAGAAGTAACATTTCCTTAACTAGTTCAGTTTTTAACTGAAATCAATGAAGAAATCTGCCATGAAGCTAGAAGTAAAAAGGAAATGAAAAGGGTAAAACCTTTAATTTCTCCTACAGTTTGTAAACAAATTACTCCTGGTATTCAATTCTCAGAGCATAAGGGTAATAAGTCTAAATATAAGGATAAAACTTGCTATGATTGCCCCAACTCCCAGAAGAAGTATAAGAAGAAAAGGTTCTCCAAGAAAAAGGGTTATTTCAGGAAAAAGGATAAATTCAAGAATAAGAAAAGATGGAAACCCACTTGTTATATTTGTAAGGGAGACCATTATGCCAATAAATGCCCAGACCACCATAAGGCGAGAAAAAAAGGAAAAGTTTGACTAGTTAAAGAGGCTGGACTTGATAACTTAGATGACTATGAATATGTGGATGATTATCCTTCTGATTCTGAAGACATCATTCTTTCTGATGAAGCAAGTGCAGCAGACAACTCTGAAGATGACCAGCCTGCACCTGAAACTCCAATGTCAGAACATGATGAATTAGATAATTCAGAAGTCTCATTCTTTTGTAGAATGATGAGAAGAGACCATTTCACTCTTGATCAAGTCATAAATGAAATCTATAAATTAGAAAAGCTCCAACAAGAAATGAATTTTGGTCCAGAAACATGGAGAAAAAACAAGCAAAAACTTGAAAGGCTAGAAGAGTAGAAACAAATCTTGCTTAAACAAACAACTTCCACATCTACAAAATCTAACATATCCCATCTAGAAAAAGCTATTCCTCTTCCTTAGAGAAATCAACTTGAAGCACCAGCGCTTGGCAGCATGGCTCGAAGAATATGGAGATCGCAAAGAAAAGATTTTCTCCAAAAAGTAATTAGTCAGGCAAAATCTGAAATTCAAGAATTAGAAGAAGAAGAAAATGAGAATTTAAATGAAGAATTGGCTAAGAATAGAGAACTAGAAACTTATATTTCTAAGTTCAATTTTGTGTCACCTTTTCAGCGCCCTTTAGAGGTTAAGACAAATGAAGAAACTTGGTTCCATCAGGAGAAATATTACAGCCCTTTGATGCAGGAAGCCATTGAAGCAGAAGGTATCGATCCAAATACTGGAACTTCATGCCAACGACAGTATAGGGCATTGAGACAACCTCCATCCACACCATGTCCTGGTTTAGAACTTCAAATACATTTCTCGAGTATTAAAGCTTATCCTTTAGCTCTTCTATGGGATACTGGAGCTGATCTCAATGTTGCCAGATACAACTGTTTCCCAGCCAACCAATGGATCAACGGTATTACAAATATTATTTTTAGCAATGGTATGCATACTTCTAATCTTATCTGCAAAGCTCCTATTCAGTTTTCTGATGGTCACATTGAAGAACTTACTTTTGTCCATTATGAAATTGATGGTTATGATGGAGTAATTGGTAGTGAAGCCATGAAAAATTGGGAACCTATCCTAATTACTAGAGAAACTATAACTCTCATGAATAAATATCAGGTTCCTAGGTTGCAAACATAATTTGCATACACCAGCCAATCACCTCCAGAAAAAAGAAGGAAAGAAAATACAGTCTGGTTGGCCAAACAAACTATTGCTACCCAATCAAGTCTAGAAGAATTAAAGCAACAGTTTGCAGAAACAATTATGATCAAAGAAATTTGAGTTGTAACCTTTTACTAAAAAAGGACACTGCAGGAAATGACATTTTACCTAAAGCCAAGGCTAATTATTTCCTCATGAGCCCCAAGGAAACACAAATGTGTAAAACTGAAATTGAAGGCTTGTTGCAACAAGGAATTATCTAGAATTCTAGTTCTTCTTTCTCTTGTCATGCCATGTATGTTCCTAAGTTTGATCAGAATGGTTAGGAGCTTCCTGAAAAAAGGCTAGTAGTCAATTATAAGCCTTTAAATGAATGTCTTCAAGACCATCGTCAGCCTCTTCCCAGTAAGGATCACATTTGGCAAAGTATTCAAGGGAGTAATATGTATTCAAAGTTTGATCTTACCAAAGGATTCTGGCAAGCTTCTCTCAAGCCTACTGATTATTATAAAACAACCTTTTCAGTTCCACAGGGTCTGTATGAATGGAAAGTTTTACCATTTGGAATCAAGACAACTCCATCAAACTTTTAGCAACATATGAATATCCTTTTCCGGCAATATTCCAAGTTTATTATTCCATATATTGATGATATCCTTGTTTTCAGTCAAAATCCAAGCAATCATATAGAACATTTAAAACAGTTTCTTCAAGTTTGTCAACAAAATGGCTTGGCTGTAAATCCCTCTAAAAGTGAGTTTGCCCAAACTTCCATAGCCTTCATTGGTATTAAACTTTTCCCAGGTGGGAAAATGGAGGCCCAGGAACATATCCTATCAAGAATTCAAAACCTCCAAGTTGCAACTCTAAAGGAATTACAAAGGTTTTTGGGTTTGGTCAATTATATTTCAGGATTCTATTCCAATTGTTCTCTCAAATTTGCACCCTTGCTGAGTTGTAAAACTTGGCAATCTGGAGAAACATGGGATCTTTCCAGGTCTGTGGGTCACCTGTGATGGAAAGAACCTTCGGAGAAGGCCGGCTTCCTGTTGATACTCCACCTATATTGCTTATACTAAAGTCTTTGCAGAGAAAAGGGTAAGAAGGATTGCATTAAAATGAAACCTACTGTCTAAGGTGATGCACCAAAAAAGATCATCAGAAACTACACATAAATGACACACTACAGAACCAGTAATAATAAGACTCCCTTACACAACCCAGCAAATCATAATCCTTGCATCATTACTTTGTAAGGAGGCTAAATAATAACAGATCTGTAAAGGAGAAAAGATGTTCTCTCACTACTCAAAACTGATTGTTATTCCTTGCACATCTCACAACCTGCAAAAATATGTATCCCTGCATAAAGGCACCAACATGAAATACAACTCCAAGGACAAAGAACATCACAAAGATCTGTACTAACACTTAAGACACACAATATCAGAAGAAGTGGGAAGGTATAAACTGCTTATTATTGCTAGAAAAGGTGTTACAATGCTGTATATCTCTAAAAATGGGTTACAAGACTGTTCACTTTTGCAAAAGAACTCAGAAAATTACAATATACAGAGTAGTGAATAGCAAGAACTCCTCAATAATGAGCAAAGAAGAAGACTATATACTTCCCAAACCGCTGTAAACAGATAAACATCAACCACCTCCATTTTCGTGCATCTCATAAATGCCCTCAAAATATCTCTCTAAAGTCCTCCAAAATGGGTTCCCAATGCATAAATGGTCAAGGCATGCTATCAACTATCATAAAGGCACCTGAAAATGTCATTGAATGCCTTTAAATGATCTTTAAGGCCACTGACATAAGTCAAATCTGTGTAATAACTCCCCTGTAGCATCATAAATATCTGATATTTTCCCAATAAATGACATAAATACACATTTTCTGCATTTGATTATCATTTGACTAAGAGGTTTATAATTACACCACCTTAGTTAATGTTTTACAATTCAAAATTATACAAACCTATGCAGAAAATAATGACATTTATGGCATAACATTTAATTCCCTGATTTTGCATGATTTAGGGACCAATTAAATGTCGTAAAAAGATGACAAAGTAATCAAAGAGACTTACTTTGTCGTTTGTGATAATCTGCCCAACGTTGCCTCTGCATTATTACAAATGATAAAGTAATTCATAAATAATTACTTTGTCGTTTGTTTACAACATCTAATTTGTTCCAAGATTATGCAAAAAACGACATAAAAAATGCGTCCATATCTCCTAGGCAAAATAACACGACACACATACATGGCATACACTTGCATCTCATAGCTATGTCAAAACAAAACGTTCTCACAACTCCTAGCCATTTCCATTTTCACCCATCCACCATCATGATGCGAGGTTCAAACATTGACTTTCAAAAATAACCCTTATGACTCCCATCAAAATTGTTTATCCACCACCTACCTTCTATATGACCTTATATCTCCCAACATGAACATGCCTTAACAAAATATAAGGCTATCGACCCATATGCAATCATAATAAATTTTCTTTGATTTAAAAGGCAAGAAACTATCTCACGGCCCCCTTGTATCATTGCTAGGTTTAAAAAATATACGAAGTCCTCCCCACGGTGCATAATAGATAAGAATGATTGTTTGCAAATCAAAAGTCAAAAAGACCATCGATTGGGAATGGTCAATTGATGGAAAAGGAAAAAAGAAAACCTAAAAATTATCATTTGCATCTTTATTTTCTCACCTCTTCTCTCTGCCGCGCCACCATGAGGGTTTGGAAGGCAAGAAAATGCATCACTTATGTTGATTCTGGGTCTATTTGGCCGATTTTGAGGTGAAATGCAAGGTAAGTTGAACTTCACTGTGATTTTGAACCTTTGGCTACCGATTCTGGGCCGATTTCTGCTTCTCTGGCTGTGAATTTATTGGTTTTGATGCATGTTTTTGTTTTCTTTTTGATGGCCGACCCTCTGCATTGCACTTGCTGTGTTGAGGCCATTCTGGCTGTAATGGAGCCGCCATGATTGGGGTTTGTAGAGGAAAACTCCAGATTTCTAACATAGCACTTGGCAGAAACAAAAGGTAAGTTCTCCTGTCAAACCTTCTCCATTTTTCTGAGTTTTCACTTATGAATTTCACTGCTTGGGGCCAATTTCTTGAGGCATTTATGAGTAATTGCTGTTTGAAAAGAAATGAAAACTTTGTATTTTTTCCTTGTTGACTGCTGTACGTTCTGGAGGCTTGAAAACTCTATTATCTGTTATGCTTGGCGAGTTCTGTGTATCTTGCTTGAAAAACTGCATTATTTTGGCTCAAAAGAACCCCAACTACAACACAAACTTGCAAAAGTGACACTCCTGTGCATTTTATTTTTAAAAAAAACTGTATTTTTCAATTTGATGGCTGTAGTGAGGTCAAAAAACTCCATTTTTCTGTTATTTTCAGAGGATTCTGTAAGCATTTTGTTCTTGAAAAAAACTGTATTTTCTTCTTTTCATCGCTATGACAGAAAACTGGAAGAAAAACTGAGCATATATTTTTGGAAAATCTGTATTTTTATGAGTCTGATGGCTGTGTATTTCGCTGCCATTCTGCTGGCTCAAAACGAGCCCCCACCGTATGACAAAACTTGTAAAAAAAAAGAAATTTTGCACTGTGCTAAAACATGGTTGAGAATCTACATTCTTTGAGTGTTTGCAGTAGCATGAGGGTCGACTTTGAGGTATTTTGTGTAAAAATGAGTTGAAACTTTACTTCTTTCTGTATCTGCACCTTATTAGCAGTTTGCTGCAACAGATTTGCCTTCTTTTTCTGTGATAGTTTCTGCTCTCTCAGAACAACTTGTTGTTGCCTCTTCATCTTTGTCAATTTGATGTTGTTGGCATTGATATCTCATGACTGTAACTGTTGCACCTTTCTCTATTTGCTATGACTGTTACAGACCATTCCGCAGGTATAGACCTTCAAATCTTTCATGACAGATTTATTTAGCCCTCATCATGATATCACAATGTATTTTTATATTCTGCTGTCTCAAATTCTCTGATAGAGCACTCGATCAATTTCTTTTATATCCATATCTTCTGACCTCTACCATGGCTTGACTGTCATATTGCAATAGTAGATGTCTATAGTTCAAACAGTCCATGCATACCTTGTGAACTTGGCTGTGAATTACGAGCAACGCCAAGCCTATGTTCATCAATTTTCAACTTCAAATACCTTTACCTCTTATCAAGTTTTGAAGAATCTCTGTGCATGACAGTCCAAAACTCTCTGACAGGCTTGCATAATTGTTCCTCTTCATTCATGCCATTGCTTCTACCTTCTGAGGATCTTCACTACATTATCTTCATAGCACAATCTTTTAAGAGATCACATCTGCTGCTCCTTTCATGACATGCTTCTATTGGCTATGACGGTCCTTATGTTCATGACTGCACCTTCTCACAAAAAGAGTGCCCCTTGAATGTTTTGTGCTCTTACTGTGTGCATGTCTCAATGACTTCATCATTGTTGTTGTCCTCCTTATCTACTGTGACAATCACTGTTGCATTTAACCTTTGATGACTTTGCTATAGTCTATAGAGACCCATGAAGATGTAAAAAGTTTGAAGTGGAGCTCCTAGCTCTTAACAAGGCCTACTCAAGATGAAGAATGAAAGCCCAAGCTAGCCTTGTCAAAAGCACAGTGGTCTTGTAGACCTAAACCTGCTTGCACATATGATTGATCCTTGTTTGCCAATATGACTGCTGTCCAAACTGAAAATGGCTGTCATCTTTAGGACTGCTATGTACATCTTAAGCAGTCCTCTCTGCTAGTCATGCAATATATGCTGACTGTCACCTACTTATGCAATGACTGTTTTCACTCCTTCTTAGCTGCTCCATTGTGCATTGCTGACTATGTGTGATCATGTTGATTGCACTTGTATATGCTGTCCTATTATGACTACAACCTCCTGAAAGCTGTGACCTGCCTTCTGGATATGCTCCTTGAGCTGTACTTTTGCATTTGTATATTGCTTCTGAAATGTTCTGTAAGGTCCATGAGCTAGGCTCAACCCTTGTGGGAGCCACATTTACCTCCACTCATAATGTAACTTGACGAAACAACAGAAACATAATTCCACCTGTATCTGCGCATGAAGCAAACATGTTAAGAAAAACAAGGATTTGTAGTCGATATACTTGATTTTTCTTCTCAAAAGTTTCTGTGACACTAACTGGTTTATTGCATCTGAAAAACAAATTGTATATTTATAGATGTATATCATATGATGTATGATGCCTCGTCATTGCTCTAACATCAGATTTTCCAAAATTTTTATGCAGATAACTAAGGGTAGCAAGGAGACAGCAGCTGGATGCGGGATACGCAGACCATACAGGATGACACAAGACACGTCAACAGCATCAAGGCTCGTCATTCAGGCAATGACAAGTCACCCTACCTCATATGCATATTTGTCTTTTAGTTCTTTTATAAATGTATAGTTTGTCTTTTTTCATTTGCAATGAAACAGTTAGTCTCACGGCTTGTGTGAGACCTTATACACTTATTTTTTCAATACAAATTGCTGATCTTTTAAAATATTTGTACAATCTCTTAAGTTTTGAAATGCATCTGAATGCAACAATACAATGTAATCTTAATTTGTACCAAATATGTACATGGATATAATGCAGCAGCAATAAAAATGTACCCTTCTCTCTAAAAACTGAAAAGCTCTACTTGATTGAGCTAGTAGTGAGATTTAGGTAACAATAGCCTCTTATTGCCTTTACATTATATCCTTTCATAGTAACATTTAACTTTCTTATTCTCGCGAATTTACCTTTTTATTTATGATACTTTACTCTTTTATAGCTTATTTAGGAATATTAGAGGTATTTTAGGGCTATTTAAGTGGTATATAATGGATATATGAGTCCAAAAATGACCCAAATTACATGTGTGGTATTGTAAAACCTCTTGTATGTTTCCATCATTCTCCCCAGGCCTAAAACATTGTCTTGTCTTCAAGATAACTTGGTGAAACCACTTGTAACCTTCAAGAGTTAATCATGATGGTCTTTCTTGCCATGAATCTTTATCTGTGTGAGTGGAAATTTGTAGTACACCTCTTTGTTGTTGTGACATATTTCCATTTTATTTTTGTCTTTGCCCTTATTCTTTACTTATGGGGTTATATTCTATGAAACCCATTTATTCCGCTACCTACCTTACTTCCAAATTAAGGGAGATGTTTTCATCTTTACCTTGATTTTATCAATAAATCTAAGTTTTTACGACCCTTTCCTTTGAGGTGTTATATCTCTAGTGATCAACATCATGTCTTTTTCTTCCACTTCCACCTCTAGATATTCCTGGGTTCCTTTTCCATCCCTTTTAGACCAATTGATTTTATGTGTAGAAGATTACAAACTTTAGGTGGTATTGCTACTATTCCTTGTAGTACAAACTTGATGGGTTCCCAATTATTTGTAGCCTCTTATGATTCCATCTTAAAGTTATTCCTCCTAATTTGCCTTTGTGCCTTTTCAATTGGGAATGTGACAAGAGGTTGGATCCTTCTATGCCCCTGATGTGTCTTCTCACCTTGATCAGAAAAGTTAAAGAATTTAACAAAATCTTGTTCTATCTTATCCGAGTTCTTTGTATCTCTTTTTTATTCTTGATGTATATACTAGGAACGAGGTAGTTACTCTAAAGTCTAATAAAAGAAATGGACCCATATTAATTTGTTTGTTGCTCCCCTTTTACTCAAGAATTGCTCAAAATATTTATTATCTTTCCTTGGATTGGAAGCTCCTTTATAAATAGGCATCTTGTGCATTAGCCATTCCTTCTTTATAAATCTACATCTAATTGCAATCTCTAGATTGTTCCACGTGAGGATTTTCTGTTTATGGGTTTTCCACCATCTTGTTACATTCCTTGTCAAAGTAACATCTAGGGCTACCATCCTAATCTCCTTGTAGGATTCTTCCTTCATCTTCTCTAGATAATTCTCAACATCCCCAATTCCAACATATATGAGATAGTTCTTATGGTTACACCATACAAAGATTTTAATTTTTATCACATGTCTTCTCCACTTTATCTCATCATTGATTTCAATATAGACACTACTATTTATTACCATATTTTATGTTCCTATCTTTTTCCTTATCTTCTTAGTTACTTATCAATATGATCTTCTTTGTCTTCTTCAATATAAGTGGCACAAGAGATGGCATTTAGTAAGGGGGGACATCTCTTTATCACGACTCTTAATGTGGGGTTCACATCCTTTGGGATTTTTTTTCTCTTCTAATCCTAGTTGACTACATTACTATTTTGCCTTTTATTTAGACTTTCTCTTTCACTTCTATTTCTCTTTCCACTTTCATATCACAAATTTATATATTTAATATATAAGGTGTCACCTCTCCTTAGGGTTTCTCCATAGTTTTTGTTGGCAAGAGACACTATATGGATTCATAATTGTTGTCATTGATGGCAACAAAGTTCATCCCACACATCCGCAGGACATGGTGTGTCTCTACCGGAAGTTAGAATGAAGATTGTTGAGGTCCGGTAAACAAGAATAGAGCTTGTGGCAAGGTCCGACAGACAGGTCCGGATCTCTCAGAGGAAGTATCTTGGTGAAGTGCGGATTTGGGAAAGTCAAGAGGACTACCTTGAGTAATAGATTCCAAGGATTTAGCCTCCGGCGATGGACAAGGAAAAAGATATGAATAGTTGAGTACCGGATTCCTGAGTGACAGTGTGAACAGAGGAAGAACTGACTGACAGAACATCAGACTACTTTCTGGATGTGTTACTGATGGTGGTAAAGGTTATGAAGGCATGAATCATGTTTGGCCGACATGATTAATGATTTCTACAAGCATATACTTGATCCGCATTACTTGATGTGCAAGGATTCAGCCGACAGAACAGAGTTTGTGAGAAGATTGACTATTCCGGGTGCCGACTAGAAAGATAATGAAATCACTTGTGTGGATATATATATATATATATATATATATATATATATATATATATATAGGATGGATTTAGTTGTGAGAAGTGTTGTGATGGTATGTATATGCGAATAAAAGAAGAGTAGAGCAGAAGCAGTAAGGAAGGTCTGGTATGTGAAAGGAAAGCAGCATAAGAAAAGAGGAAAGATGAAGTGCAGCAGATCAGTGTATTGAGCCTAACCGGAACTGAACTCCAGCATATGTGGATGTCTCCAATCAGTTCAAGTATTGTATAACACTCTTTTGTAGATAGTGTGTCTCTTGTAGGCAGTGTGCCTCCTTGTGAGCAGTGTGCTCGGGCAGTGAGCCCCAATTGGCAAGTGCTATTTTTGTATTTCCTTATTCTTCTAATAGAGAATAATCTTTGGGTTAATCACCCCGTGGTTTTTTCCCTTAACAGGGTTTCAACGTCAAAAATACTGTGTCATGTGTTTTTCCATTTCATGATAATGTTTGCTTGTTTGAATTAATGCTGCATTGATTAATAAGAAAGTTCAGAAAGAAGAAATAATTAGGATAACTGATTCACCGCCCCCCTCTCAGTTATCAACAATTGGTATCAGAGCCAAGTTCCTCCTAACAGAGCCTAACAACTTGAGGAAGATCTGGGAGTTCAAATGGATGCATATGGTTTAAGAGAGCAACTCAAGACTGCCCTTGATGATCTTGAACAGTCAAACTTTGAAGTCAATGAATTAAAGGAAAGACTCAAATAGGCTGATGATTTCATGAGAGAACTAAAAGATAAAATTAAGTCTCTCTATGAAAAAGAGAAAGGAGCTGCTTCAACAATTGGCAAGACAAGGTGAAGAAAATAATGCAAATGAAGAGCTGACTGAGAAAACCAAGTTATGTGAAAAGTTATCAAAAGAAATCATTATGGTAAGACATGAAATGAAATCAGGAGTTATAAAGTTTACCCAAGAAATTGAAGAGAAAAAAAAAACTGAAGATAATCTAAGACAATCTCTCAAGGAGAAATTAGAAGATTGCCACCAGATGGATAGAATTATCAGACATCTTGAATTTGATCTTGAAGATGCTAAAGATAATGAAGAAAAACTTGAGGATCAAATTGTCTCTCTAAAAAGGGATCTTCAAACATCAAATGAGTATAAAGAGAAATTCAAGATAAGTTCTGCTCAACTTGAAGTTCTTATTGGAAGTCAAAAGAAGGTAGATGACAAATGTGGTTTGCGATATGAGAAAGGAGAAAGCTCTGGATCCAGCCTAGAAGACCTCCGGTAAGACAGCTCAATGCTCAAAGATATCCATCCTTCAATGGATACTGCCACAGCTGCAATCACTTTGGTCACAAAGCTAATCAATGCAGAAAGAGAATGAATCAGACTAATTCATCCTTCTCCGGACAGTGTTTTAACTGCAAAAGGTATGGTCACAAGTCTCATGAATGTAGAAATATGCAAATGAACAAATCATTCAATGGTAGATGCTTTGCATGCAATAGAGTAGGTCATATGGCTAATCAATGCAGATCAAAAGCATATCAGTCAAAGATGCAAAGAAATGTTGTTTGCCAAATCTGTAATAGGTCCGGTCATAATGCAAAAGTCTGTAGAAGCAAGAATCAGGACAAAAGAGGTCCGGTATATCATAATTAGAATCAAGATAAGGGTAAACAAAAGATGAATGCGGATGAAGTTAAAAATGAGATGAGCAAGATTTGGGTGAAGAAAAGTACTGAGAATGTAAAGGTTGGATCCACCCCAGACTCTGGTGCTGATATTCCTTCCAGAAACTGAAAAGTGAGCTCTGGCTCAGGGGGAGACACAAAGAAAACCTTGTTCCCCCAGCCAGTCAATTGGTGCCGGAACTGGCACAAGAAGAGTTGCGGATTGAAGGAGTCATAAGGGATATATTCAAACAAACTGTGGTTAAGATTTGGAAGATCCGCAAGATGTTTAAAGATCAGGGTTGATCCGGTTCTTCAAATCACCCGAATAAGGCAAACTGGAATAATGTAGGTCGAGAATTTATTGCAGTTTGATATTAGGGCTTGCGGAGCAATATAAGGGTTTTTCATTAATCAATCGTTCATTCTGCACTCAAGAGGAAACGAAAAGCGGAGCTCTGCAACGAAATTCCTCAAGTTCATCGAAGATCACTTGCAGAAGTCATTACTTCTAGAGATCAATCCAACCAACTCCGTGAAATCGATAGGCGCAAAAGGTATTTTCCGTTTTCAAATATCTCACTGGAAATCTTTTGATAATGGGTACTTCGAATATTGTAAAGATTTCTGATAGACCTCGCCCTACATTTAAGAAACATCCATACAAATCCTTGGAGGTAGACCCCCTAGGTGCATTTTCCAGTGTTCTGCATGGTGTTTTGCACACCGAAGATATTAGGGTTTATATACATGCAAATGTTGAAGAGTTTGGGGAATTCAAACTAAGAGATATCTATCACAAACAACTGTTAGATGATTCATTTGAGCTCAAACCCTAATACATAGGCCTCCGGAACAAGCACTTTGCACAATACATACATTTCCCCTGTTTTACGGAGGATGAATGGGTTAGGTACATTTTGAGCAGAATACATGACAATTTCATGTGGTTAAATGGACCATTCAAGATCACTAAAGATGCCATCAGGGCAGTTACCAGATTACACTCATCCGGTGGGATTCCTGTTCTTAAATCTGTAAAGAACCAAACTGTGAGTGAGGCTACCGGATCTAAGTTTGACAAAAGAGCAATGACAGTAGATGACATCACTGATCCGGATGTCAAGTTTGCTTCTATGATCATTGGATATAAGATATATCATTCTAGCAGAGAAAATTCTGTACCTGGAACTGCCATCTACACCGCTTATGAAATGCTAAGAAAGGATACAGACTATGATCTTTGCCAGCTTCTCTTGAACCAACTCTTGGAGAATCTACAAAAAATCAAGAAAGACAAAAAGAATTCATTCAAGTATGGAGGATAGATATTGTGCTTATTCTTCTACTTTATGAATGAGCTTCCCGGATCTAATGGCTGGGTATGGGAGATTGATAGACCGGTAGCTATCCAAGTCAGAGATTATTTACATGGACTTGGTGACAACAAAGCACAAAATACAACTCTGTGGGGGTATTTCAAGAACTTTCAGAACATGATGCAAGCAAGAGAAAGGATTCCCCAGTCTCTTGTTGAGAAATACAAAGACACAATCTGCTTTATGGTAGAGATTGATCAGTGCCTAATGGAGGCAGTAGAACCAAGGACAGTCTGGATCATGCCCATGGGGTATGAAGTTGATGAACAGATTGTGGAGCTGCATATTCAACACATGCTAAGCCAACCTAAAGATCCAAAAGCAGAAAGGTTTGGAACCTTTGAGGAGCTGAGTATAAAAATCCATGTTGAACTCAGAGAACCAGAGATCAAGAGGAAGGTGAGAAAAGAAGTAGAAAATATTGCCCAAGGCCTTGGCATCTCAAAGGAGGCACTTGATGCCCACAAGAAAAGGATGGAAAGGGCTGAGGAAGAGAAGAAAGAGGCAGAAAAGAAAAGCAAGGAAAGTGCTCCGGTAGAAACCTCAAACCGGACTAGATCATCAAAAAGATCTGCACCTGTCACAGCCAAAAGCTCAAAACCGGAAGTCCAGGCATCCGGTAAAAGAGAGAAAAGATCAAAGACAAAAGCCACAAGGGCTTATGCAAGTCAAAAGGATGAAGAGGAAACCAAATCAGATGAGGAGATCAGGAAACTAAAGAAGAAGAAGAAATCATCTGGTCAAGGAGAAGAAGAGAATGAAGAGGAATTTGTTGAAAAACCTACTCTCTCCTTAGATGATGTAGTAAAAGCAGTCACTATGGATGGCAACCTACAACCCTTAACAGAATTCTATGATTATTATAATGAAGCAAATAAAAAGATTCTGGAGGAAGCCATAGTTAAGTTTTTGAACATTTACAATAAAGCTTTTATTGAAATTATCTCTCTAATTCCTAAGAGTCTAGAGAAGGAGTTGGAAATGAGAAAGACCAATGCCATGGCAAAAGACCTTGAGATCCGGGAACAGATAGCTATTAAGCTATATCCTTCAATTGATCCCAAGACAATGAACATGGTGTTCAAAGACTGCAAGGATAAATTCAGGAGTAAAGCAAGGATGAATCATCTTATGCTTGGTGAGACTGACAAGGTAGCCAAGGACACTGAAGAGATTCTCTGGAAAACCTTCAAAAGATTTAATCTTCCTATCATAGAGGACTTGGGTACTGATCCCTCCACCACAAATGTTGTAGAAGAAACTCCTGAGAAAATGTCAGAAGAGGTGGGCCCCGAGCAGACTAACATTTCCCCTCCGGTTTCCCCTACAATCTCCGGATCTAAAGGAGAAGAAAAATCATAGGAGAAAGAAGCAGAGGTAAAAGAAAAAGAAGATGACAGTGCGAAGACCTCAACAAAAAAGACCACAACTGTTAGTGGTAAGAATGTAGGAGAGAAAGCTCCAAGGGACAGCCCTAAGACTGCAGAAGAAAAGAAAAATCTGTCTCCGGCAAGAGACACTGCACAAACTGTCCAAGAATTTCTGAACAAAGAAACAATGGAGATTGATGAACCGGAGCTTCTACAAGGTCCATTCAATTTTGATTCTCTTTCTCCGGTACAGACAATGAAGATAGCTTCATTTGCTAATGCTAAGGCTAACGAAAAACTCCTAAAGTCTCATATGGAAGATTGTGAGTTAATGGAAGTTGTTTCCAGAGTGCTAGAAAAGATCATGCCATCTTTTCAGAAGGATCCCATAGCCTCCTCTTCCGGTAATCTCAAAACCTTAGTCAGCAATGTTAGTACACATTTTGATTCTCTAGAAAAATCAGCTGAAGAAAAGGTCCGGAAGGAGTTTTTGGATAAAAGATTCTCTGAGGTACAGGGTTTGATTATTAATGATAGAAGAAACATGAATATTGGAATAAAGAGCCTAGAAAATGCTCTTAAAGACGGAGCATAAATGTATAAATTTTGTTTATCATGGTCCAAAGTAACACTGGACATTGAGAAGAAAATAAAAGAACAGGAGGATAAACTATCAAACCTATCAAAGAATTTTGATCCTCTCTCTTCCTCTATAACAAATCAAGAATGTCAGACTATCGCAGTCTTGAGTGAAATCAAGAAATTGGAGAAGAAAAGAAAAAATAGAATAAGCAGGTTGAGTGAGCTCAGGGGGTTAATTGTCCCTAAGCTAGAGGCCATGCATGAGGCTATAACAGAATTACAGCCTAGACCAATGATCTGACAGATCTAAAAAGGGCAGATGCGTTTGCATTCCTGTTGAGTGGGCATATCTCAATTTTGGACAGGATGAAGCAGAGTTGGGCGACAGAAGTTGTACAGTTGAAGAACACTTTTGCAAACATACTTAAGTATATGTAAGTACAACTTGTATATATATATATACTTATGCGGCTAAATATAGTTAAATTTTTAAAAATTTTGGTATGCGGACCCTACCTTTTGCCATTGATGTCAAAGGGGGAGTGAGGAGCAGTGAAAAATGAGGAATCCAACTAAGGGGGAGCTCTAGAAAATGTATATAAAAATAGAGCATCAGCCAAGGGGGAGCATAGTGTAAACACTTAGTCATTTTTCACTAAGTGTTGCCATCAATGCCAAAGGGGGAGATTGTTGGCAAGAGACACTATATGGATTCATGATTGTTGTCATTGATGGCAACAAAGTTCATCCCACACATCCGCAGGACATGGTGTGTCTCTATCGGAAGTCAGAATGAAGATTGTTGAGGTCCGGTAAACAAGAACAGAGCTTGTGGCAAGGTCCGACAGACAGGTCCAGATCTCTCAGAGGAAGTATCTTGGTGAAGTGCGGATTTGGGAAAGTCAAGAGGACTACCTTGAGTAATAGATTACAAGGATTTAGCCTCCGGTGATGGACAAGGAAAAAGATATGAATAGTTGAGTACCGGATTCCTGAGTGACAGTGTGAACAGAGGAAGAACTGACTGACAGAACATCAGACTACTTTCCGGATGTGTTACTGATGGTGATAAAGGTTATGAAGGCATGAATCATGTTTGGCCGACATGATTAATGATTTCTACAAGCATATACTTGATCCGCATTACTTGATGTGCAAGGATTCAGCCGACAGAACAGAG
Organism: Cunninghamia lanceolata; assembly: GCA_027924645.1. Lineage (NCBI taxonomy): Eukaryota > Viridiplantae > Streptophyta > Pinopsida > Cupressales > Cupressaceae > Cunninghamia > Cunninghamia lanceolata. Next base: position 14,888,459 of record BSBN01001101.1, read on the forward strand.
TTTGTGAGAAGATTGACTGTTCCGGGTGCTAACTAGAAAGATAATGAAATCACTTGTGCATATATATATATATAGGATGGATTTAGTTGTGAGAAGTGTTGTGATGGTATGTATATGCGAATAAAAGAAGAGCAGAGTAGAAGCAGTAAGGAAGGTCCGGTATGTGAAAAGAAAGCAACATAAGAGAAGAGGAAAGATGAAGTGCAGCAGATCAGTATACTTAGCCTAACTAGAACTGAACTCTAGCATATGTGGATGTCTCCAATCAGTTCAAGTATTGTATAACACTCTTTTGTAGACAGTGTGTCTCTTGTAGGTAGTGTGCCTCCTTGTGAGCAGTGTGCTCAGGCAGTGAGCCCTAATTGGCAAGTGCCATTTTTGTATTTCTTTATTTTTCTAATAGAGAATAATCTTTGGGTTAATCACCCCATGGTTTTTTCCCTTAACAGGGTTTCCACGTCAAAAATACTGTGTCATGTGTTTTTCCATTTCATGATAATGTTTGCTTGTTTGAATTAATGCTGCATTGATTAATAAGAAAGTTCAAAAAGAAGAAATAATTAGGATAACTGATTCACCCCCCCTCTCAGTTATCAACAGTTTCCTCATTATCTATATATTCTAGAGATGTTTCCTTTTCTCTACCTGCTTCTTTACTTCATCCTCAAACCTATTGGTGTTGGCTACCCTTGCTCAAACACCCTTATCCTTTGAGACATCCTCGTCTCTCTCTCTCTCTCTATCATACTCTTGAACATTTGCTTCTTCATCCTCTATGGGTCCCTGTACCATGGCCTTAATGATTTTACCAATCGATGATCTCCCAACATTTCTGCTAATTACCTCATTCCTTCTCTCTCTTTTCTTTCTTCCTCTAATTTTATTCTCTATATCTCATTATTTCTACTACTTTGTTCATCCTACATCCCTTATTCATTTTGTTTTTCCCAAGCATCACACCTAATTTGTCTTATTAGTCATGTCTTTTTGGATCTCCTCCCTTCTTTATGCCTTCACCTTAGTGCCTAGTTCTTAAGGGCTAGTGCTTACTGTGTACTACCACACCTCTTCATAATAAATATTTTCACCATGTAAAAAATCCAAAATTTTCATTTCTCCTCAATTTGTTACCACTAATTTATTTATGGTATGATATCCTTCCTTATGCAACAATAACTGAGGTCCCCACAACGGAACCAAATGTTGATAGAAAAACCTAGATCGGAGTCCAAGTTTTTATACTATGTTATATGTAGTAAACCTTAGTGTGATGCAATAAAAGGGAGAACTTCCGATGTGCAATAAGTATAAATGAAATTATAAGAAATTAAATATACACCAATACACACACACACACACACACACACACACACACACACTTTAATGACTTATACATGTCTTATAATTCATTCCTCATGCTTTAATCTCAATTATATCATCTTCCTTATTCTCACACATATATAATTCATATGATTCATGCTCTTATCTCCCACTTACCTTTTTACCTTCTTATGATGAGGTTGATGATTCTTTGTTTCATGGTGATGTGGTTTATGATGAACATTCTCTTAATACACCTATCATAATCATTTAGTAAAATTAAAGATGTAAAGCTACATGTTAGATCATTTTAATCTTCATATTGTGCGTCTATACATGATGATCTAGTGTTTTATTACATGCATCTAGTGATACCTTAATTGATAGTGCTAAACAATGGTTTGATTCATGTCATGATTATTATACATCATTCCATGATTTGTCATGTACTTTCATAGATTACGTTACTATTGGCCCTAAACCATGTTTTACTCACGATTATCATTATTCCCTTTCTAGTGGCCCTCCCTTAGTAGATCACATTGACTTTTCTATGCATCATTATATGGTATACAAATTTTTGATGAAGACCCTTTTTTGGATCCATTCATGCTTTCACATGACATCTTAGAGTACTTGTGGAGTACCTCCTCCTACATCTCATATTACACATGATTTAGACATACATAAGGGTAAATAACAACATAAGGATATCATCCCTATCTTATCTCACTATTAGACACGATAAGCATACACATATGCATATGGGACATGTTGAGAATAATGTTTCCCCTTATTTGAACTACCTCATTTCAAGTTTTGCTATCTAAAAAAGTGCGTTGATGATCAAAACCATACATCTAAATAGAAGGATCCTCTCAAAGCAATATTACACATTCCCTTGGCACATGGCATTTTGATTTATCCTACACCAAGTGGATTTGTGCACCTTGTTTCAGCAAGTATGATGGTAAAGGCGATCTATTATGACATTTATAATATTTTCAATTTAAGAATCCCCCTTATTTTCACAAGGATCAATTGCTTGTTAAGGTGATTCCATCAAGTTTGAGTGGTCATGCACTTATATGGTTTTATTCACATCACATACTTCTATCACCTCCTTTGAGGATTTGGCTACTGCTTTCATGAAACATTATCATTATAATATTAAGCCTAAGATATTTATATCTCAAATCACGCAATTCAAATAAAAGGAACAAAAACCAATTAAGGATTATATTTTTAGATTTCAAGTTTTGGCTAATAATATGTTGTCTCCATTGTGTGATGATGGGCTCCAATGAATATTTGTGGATGGTTTGCTTCTGATATTTGAAAACCAAGTGTTTACTGTTTGAGCCTTATAGGTCTCAAAATTGGCAAAAATCCTAAGTTTGGTGCCCCTTTGTTGCCTTAGACCTATTTTTCCCTTCATTTATAACTAATTTGATAAATATTTAGTGGGCCCTCCCTTGGTCAAGTTTTGTCTTGAAGTTGCTCTTTGTCATCCCCTATGTTCCTATCATGTATTGAAGTTGCAAAAATCCAAGAAAATTCTAAGTATGGGAAGTTTCAAGTCATTTTCTAGTGTTTTTACAAAGTTGTAGACTTTTAGTGGACTACCAGACATTTCCCCTTCATCTCCCATCTAGTCCTCACATCCTTTCCTGCATAAATGTTCCACAAAACCTTATCAGACCCTTATTCTTTTCCATTCCACCCGTTCCCTCCATTTTGTGAAATCCTATTGGACTGTCAAACTTCAATTTAGTTGCTTTGACATCTGGTCCTCCTATCCCCCTCCACATTCCCACTTTTGTCCTATTCAAGATTTTTCTCTCTTCCAGTTTCCTTTACTTCATATTTTGCGAAACTTTGCCAGACTTCTATTTTCATTCTCTCTCCAAACATCCCAACCTTTGTCATTTTACCGCATCCTCTCCTCACTCACTCCCTTTCATTTGTGGAACTTTCCCATCCTTTTAGATTTTTTCTACAACTCCAATGTTTAGTCCTCATCTCTTGTCTTGCATCAAAATCCCACAAAATTTTCAAACTTCTCTAATACACCCATAACACTTCAATAACTTCCTAGGTTGTCATTAATGACTAGATTTGACCCCTCCAACTACTCAAATGCAAATTTTCAACCCAAATGCCATTAGTCATCTTAAGGGCACAATTCTAGTTATATATTTCAACAGTGGGTGACGAGGGAGGTATGGATTGCCATGAATGTGGTGGTTGAGTTTTAGAGCTGTCGATAATCTTCACATGAGCTCCAAGATGTTCTTTTTGAGTGGGAAACCTAGTAAGACATGGATTTCATGGATTACACATGATTTGCATTCAATGCTTCAATCTCTTGAAGTACATTGAGTTTTTGCGGGTGACCAAGGATGGAAGCAATCACAATGCTATATATACATGTAAAAATGATATAAAAAGGGTTGGTCATTGAACCAATTTATTGACTTCAAGTGTTTTGAGTTGGTTCCAAGGCATCAAATCTTGCACATCTACTCTATAAGGGGATGAAATTTGTTTTGTAATCTACATGAAGGTTATGTAATGAAAATGCGCATGTAAATGGTATGTCTCCATGGCAGTTTGTAATGATTCAGGGGAATGCTTGAACCTAGTTGTTCATCCTCTCTTACCACATTTGATGGTATTAATGTAACAAGGGTTTAATGAATGTGTGATAGCTTCTAATGTAATGCAAATCTTTTGTGATGGTATCTCCTTTGTTTCATGTGGGTTATTGCAATTCTGAGATGGATTATTATGTCCATTTGTATGAAGTGTTATTTTTGATCTATATGTATATGCACATTTGGTTCCAGTTATGTTTTACAGGCGTATCTCCATCTTCCTTGTAGTTCATGACTCTGTTGTGCAATGGAGTAGGCACTAGTCTTTAATTGATGAAAGATCAAACATCTTTCATTTTATAACCTTCTCTCTTGTTAAATGTAGAAGTAGATTAAGGTTTGACTTGCTTTCATGATTTAGTACTATAACTTAGGGAACAACATAAGCAACCTCAAACAACCATATTGTTAGAGAATCATGTCATGCATGCTTACACCTTGCATTTGTGTGTGAAAATATAAGTAGATTCTATAATAGAAAATTGCATACCCTTACAATTTCATGCTACATTTTTTGCTCATTTTGGTGTCTCACTCCCCTAGCATGTTTTAGGTTCATTTCAGCCTTGCCTTAGCCTTTTTCCAACCCACATATACTATGTTTATGTTATGTTTTAGCCTTTGTACTTGTTTTTGCAAAATTTTGTTTAAGCATTTTAATTCTTTGCTTTCCTTAAGGTGTTCTGTGACTTGAAAAGTTGATATCACTTAGACACTAGTGCTTAGCATGGACGTTTGCATGACATGTTAGCGTCTTGAGTTTATGCAGTGTCCAGTGACCATTTTTTATCATTAATTACCACCTTCCACGAGATTCGAGATTCTATGTAATGCCTCTACAACCCTTGAACTACTTCTTTTGACTCATCTTTCCCTTTTTCCCTCCAACTGACCTCTTTTGAATTCATTCTGGTTATTCTTGCACTACTCTTGAAGCTTCCTCTAGCAATTCCATTGTTCACTCCAACACTCTCTCATGATTTTGAGCATTCTTGGTGATCTCCATTGGTTTTCTACAACATACAATGAATTTATATTGAGCTCTTTAAGCTTAAATGTGGCTTTCTTTCAGATTTTAACATATTCGTAGGGTTTTGTGGAACCACTACTTGTTGTTGGGTTCTTTCTTTGATCTTTCTCTTGGCTAGTAGCCTCCATCCTTGTTTTAGAGGTGATTGTGTTCCATTTTTCCCTCTTTGTTTCACTCACATTATTTGTGTTACAATGCATTTGTGTTCTTATGACATTTTGTGGGTTACCTCATTTCTTTTCTTTCCTACCATAGCATACTAGTTTGCTCTACATTTGAGTAGAATAGCATCTACATATTCATTTACATTATTGTCACTATTATTATTTATCTAGACACACTTAGAGGATAATAGCACACACTTGCTTTTCATCAATTTTCAACATTGGGTGCCTGTGGAGCTAGAAATACCAAAGCAGGGGTTTGACCTGAAGGCAAACTTCCAAACAAACCCAACCTTTCTTTCTTTCCTTTGCAGATTTTAGGTTTTAAGGAGAAGATTTTCACCGCATGCTGGTTTTGTAGATCTTTCCCTTTTTATTTCTATTATTTCATTTACTTCTTTCAAGCATAATAGTAGTATTTCTCTAGTTTCAGTTTATTCTCATCACCTAGAATTTTATTTCCAAAACTTAATTTATCAAATTAAAGAGTATGTTATTAAACACTATTAATAATAAGCCTAAAAAGTGGGTTATGATAGTTTCCCTACATGTGCAAAAGGAATATGATAGTGTAGATGGACTAGTTTCATACTTTTTTTGCCTTGGTTTGTTTGATTATTATGGTGACCCTCAAGTTTCTCCTAAATAATATATCCTTGGCACTAATAATATATTCATGCATAAGTCATGCATAAATATATCAAATATTTCATGTTGTAGCCAAGAAAGGGTTACATTAACAAGGCAAGAGTGTGTAGCTTATTTGAGAGGGAGGTTGTTGATAGAGGCAAAGCATGATCTTCATTTTTCTTTTGGCCATAGACCATGAGTTTGTGCACAAGGTCTAACCTACACTAATTTTCATATGGTGGTGTCTATGCAACCACTTGCAATGTGTTCTTTTGATATGTCCCATGTCTATTAAGTTTTTATCCATGTGATGTTTTGTGTCTTATATATATGCCTTGTATAGACGTGAGTTTTTGTTATGGTTTGTCCCTTGTTATTTTGGCCTAGTCTAGACATACCAAATGTCTTTGTTTTGTTTGTTGTAATGCTTGCAAGAGGTACACATCCTCAACCAACGCCAATGTTGGCCTTCACCAAAAATGTAGGCTTGTGCTTTCTAGTTTGTGTCTGAGCTATGTTTAGATGATGGAGAACATGATAGAAATGAAATTATACTATAGGTTCACTTGTAGCAATTGGAAGGGCTCATTCTAATTATTTTGGTTACTTGCAACAATTGAGGTTTGTTGCTACAAGTTGACTTGCAACAAAGGTAGTTTTTGTTTCTACTTTGCTATAGGTGGGTGTTAAGTTTGGATTTATGTGTTTCATGTCCACCTTGTTTATTAAATGTATCACTATTCACGTGGAGATCTACTTGTGTAGTAATGAAAGTTGCATACGCTATAACTTTCTTATTACACTTTTGTGTCTATTTATCCCCTAGCCCATGTGTGCATATCTTGTATTGTTATGACCCCTTTTGTCTGGCCTATGTCACCCCTATCCATCTATGTTGCCTTTTTTATTTTGATCCCATATCCTTGTTTAGAGTTCCTATGTGTTCCCTTTTATTTAATTTTTATCCCTATCCTACTTCCTAATCCCACATTTGATTTCCCATTGATTTATCCCCTTTATCACCTTGTCAAACCATTAAATGTTGTACTTAATCCCACGATGTGTAAGCCCCACCTTTTGTAATGCCCCAAGCTTTCACCCAGGACATTAGCCAAACGAACACCAGACGAACAATTTTTTCATGTTTCCAAGTGCAACATTTACATGTCGCATTGCACTCACATGTGCATAAGGTGCCGTAACAAGCACAACAACACCTAAGATGACATCACCAATGCACTAGGAAAGGTGACACAAGTGGAAGACTTCACCTATTGTGTGACAAATCACCACGATGACCAAGTGAGAATGAAGCTTCCTCCATGACGATCATTGGACACATGTCCATGACCTTACTTCCTTGTGAATAGATGGAGTAGGATGAGGGTGGCGACTACCTCAAATTTATTCCATGATGACACAAAATAACATCCAAACATAAGGAAAAACTCACCCAAGAGATGGTTCAACTAGGAGGTACAAGCCCTTGACCAATTAGAACAATCACTAGTGGATTTCATGCAAAGGCATGCTTCCAAATGCAAAAGGAGAAATAACTTCCAAACTAGTACACCTATTAACTAAGTGTCGACATGGGAAGACTTAGAAGACAAAGAGGAACAACTTCTGTATACAAAGTTTCTTTGTAAAAGGTCAGGAAATGCTTGATGTCTAATGACCCAAGGACTACAATGCCCCAAGGATGACTACAATGCACTGCAAATTGGTGTCAATTTCTAGTGCTAGGGTCCAAAACTAATGCTAATGTCCAATTTTGTGCCATCATCCTTTCACAATGTCTAAATAGAAAATATCCTCATAGCACCTACTCAAGACTTTGATCAAGGGTCCTACAAGGGCTCCAATGCTAAGGGATCCATCCCTAGGCCTCCTACAAATTGACAGAAGAAAAAACAAGCTCTGGGAGATGATTCTGAGGTCTCCAAACTTGTCGATCTTCAAACAACATAAGCCTAACACTCTCCAACAAGAGAGAAGGTCACCAAGTGGAACACTCCCCAAGACAACACAGGGTACCACAAGACACCCATCCTAACATACTCAGCCTGTGTGGACATACCCACACATGAAGGAGATGGTAGACGGGTTAGGGGTACGATCCACCCTATGAAATCATCCACAAACAACTCAAGATGACTCAACAAGCTAATTAAACATCATCGACCAATCCACACTAAGCACTTAACCAAATTACAAAATTATGAATTAGGGCATTAAGCCAACAACATCCACATAAGAAAATATAATAAAAGCATTACAAAATAGTGTGCCCATTCAACAACAATATCAACGTGCGCTAAAAACAAAGATAGGATCCTCACCACCTATATGGATGGAATGTGATCCAAACTAACACATCCATAAAAAAAACATTTAAATCATTAAATAACTTGACGCTAACATAGTCAATTATCATGATTTCAACATTCTAAACATGCTAACACCCTCACAAAACAAGGTGTATAAAAATACAAGATGATGTCAATTATTTATTATGTTTAAAGGGTTCCATCTAAACACGGTTTGATCATAACCCACTTCATAAATTAATAGGAAACATAATAACAATCTTATTACAACGGTCTCAAGGACCCCATTTACAAGATTACCAAATTACAATAATTAAAATAATACAAGAGCATAATATACCAAAAGTCCAGCACACTCTCTAAGGAGTATCCTCCAAGCTCGCCTATCTCCATTGGTGGTTTAGCACTAACCAACCATGCGTACCCTTAGGCCCACCCCACTATCCTAGGAGATAATTGAATTGGGTACAAGAACACTCACACAATCAAGAATACATGGCAACACTCACACCAATCAAACATACACAAAACACATGGCATCACTTGCCAATCAAAACATAATAGATACATGTGGCACAACTGCCAATCAAATGCATACAAGAATGAATGGCTCACACGAGCCAACAAACACAAAAGAATACCATCTCAATAATCAAGCATAAGGGATTCTCACACCTTCAATGCACACCAAACGAGGCATAAATCATACACCATCACACATACATATATGAGAGCACAATAATCCATCCACATACATGCAAGTGGTCTAAACACATTTGGATACCAAATCTGAAGAAAGGGTAGGATGAGAATACTAGAAATAGAACCACATAGTGTCATTATGATCAAAACTGGATCTAGGATAGCATCCCAGTTTTGTGTAGATTTCAAGTAAAGGACTACTTTGATATTCACCAACTCCTAGAGTTGTGACATGCCCATTATGATCAAAATCAGATCTAGGATAGCATCTCTGTTTTGTGTAGATATCTTAACTAACATATTTTATATTTCCCAATTTTTATTGCATTATCACTTGATTATTGAACTCTCCAAACGAATTGTCAACAATCCCATTGTATTGTGGCAAATGATGAGAGCCCACTCCTTCCCTATTCTATACCTCAGTCCTATGTCTAATGCTCCAATTTTAGAAATTGGGCGTGGCACGCAAATGAATGCACAATTCTTCTACATAATTTTTTTGACAACATACTCAAAAGATGCGGAATCTTAAAATAATAGGGAGACTACTCATCCCACATTATAAAACATCCATACAAGGCATCAAATTAAATTTTCATTCATTTTTCAAATGCAAGCAAAACCATAAAATACCCAAATCGTCCATTAATGGAGCTTGATTTCTACCTTGCCTAATTTCCATTTTTTTAAATTTTTTGAAATTAAGGAAAGTGTCAAAAATCTAAATACACCCTTTTGTCCCAATTATGCACAACAACACACTTTGCACATAAAATTTGTAAGACAAGATTTCATAAAATTTATCATAGTAACGACTATTTTTGGCACATTTCAAAAATTTAAAACAATATAATTAAACTACGAATTCAAAGTGATCTTGCATCCTAAAAAGGAGGGACATATGCTACCACCTAGTGTGGGCATGGCCAATGGAGGGAAACATTTTAAAAATTCAAATTCAAAATTAAATACAAAGAGGGAAAATAAATCCCAAAACATACATGCACCAAGAAGAAGAAGCTTGGTTGAAGCAGACACATTAGACACACTCCCTTGCCATACCCAAGCAATTTCCTATCCAAGGAAATCATTCTTCCTTTCCTTCTATACTTCCAAATTTTCATTTCTTCCATGGAGCATAAGAGGGTTTGGAGCAAAATTTCCAAAAATGCAAGTGTTGAAATGAAATCACAAGTCTAATTTTGCTTTATACTCCCAAAAGCCCTTTTTCATTTCTTTTTCTAATTTTTATATTTCTACTTTCCTTTCCAAAAATGACTTTTGAAACAAAAGATAAATTACCTAATTAAATTAATGCAATTATTTCCACAAGGAAAATGCCACATAATTTAATCACATTCCAAAAATTATGAACACTCGTATAAATAAATTAAATTTCCTTTATAATGCAATTCTACTTTTAGAATGCAAAAATATTAAATTTAGAAGAAAGAATTGAATTCACTTTAATTTTTTTCTATTAACATAAAATAATGCAGTAAACTTTTTTGCTAAGGTAAAATTAATCCTTTTCAACTAAATCACTAACATATTTTGAAAACATAGAAAACAAGTTTTTTGAGATAAATTAAAATATTATGCAAAAAGATAAAGGAAACACATGCAAAGGATTCAAACACAATTTGCAGGTTTCCACAACATGCGGACTCTAGAATTGCCATTGATTTGAGTCCCGGTTAACACAAGGATTCATAATACTTATTTTGCACTCAAACAGAGTGAGATAGAGGTTAACACACACATTTTTTACCCAAATATGACTATATATATAACCACCGTTGGGGAAATAACCCTGTATTTGCATACTCAGGTTAAACATCAGGTGTATCTGCTACACATATAATAGTTGAAGCAACATGTTGCACCCCAATGTGGCATAAATCATACATGATAAAATCATCACATATATTGTAATCATCTACGACTAGCATGATCCAGGAACACGTTGCATAATCAACAACATTTCACAATACTGAAACAATATAATAATCACAACTATAACATATATAGTGAAAACAATGAAGTTGAAACATTGTAATGGTCTTACATAGGCACAACAAATGCATCCCATAATGCATAGTCAAAATCCAAATCCAATACATAACCCCATCAGAAACACCTCGATGGTCATGCACAATATATTTAGAAAATAATATCAAATACACCATAATAAACCCTTGATGGTGCAACGGATCTCATTAGTAAGTTCGGTGCAATGACTATGAGAATCACATAATACACTGATAGACACTCAATACATCATATAACATATGAATCGAAAAGCACACCATGAAAACACTAGGGTAGGCATTACACCTTTATCAATCTTAAATCCAATCTTAAGAAACACAAAATTAATTCAAGGACACCCACCACTAGATATCCCCTTCGAGCTTAAGATCTCCTAGGAAATTGAGCTACATTTCATTGTGGACAATGTCCATAGTTTTCCATCTAATAGGGTAGCCTTAACTTTTCATCCTCTTACCACAATATTTGAATGCATGATAATTGATTGCAAGGGATTTCCACCTACTAAGTTTCCATCTTTAAAATCTAGTTCCATCCTCCATACCCACTTTTCCAGTATCCATGATTTCTTCCGCTTCCATATCTATTTTCAATGCTCATCCATTTACCCCTGAAAGTTCCGCCAACATTCCTTTCCTTGTCTTTTGCAAAGTTCCGGCAGAGTTTTAGTGGAGAAGTGGAAATTTTTGGAACACCCCAAAATTCCCACTTCCAAACCCCCTTGGATTTTTGTAATTCACCCAAAAGGGCGTAAAAACTTAAAGTGAAAGTCTCCTACGACTTCTTGATGGATACAAAAATGTACCAGGTCACCATTAATGTGAAATGGGTGGTTGAAAATGATGTTTTTAATGCAGTTGGTAGGGTTGTTAAGGTTTTCCCGCCCATTTCACCTTCAAATCTGAGTTGATAATGCTATAAATACAAGATTGAAACTCATTTCACAGGGTTGGTTCTCTGGTGGAAGCTAGAGGTCGTGCAGGTTCAGAAATGTTTTTAGGGCTCCAAATCATGCCCTGTCTAGTTGTAGAGAAGTAATGGAGTAGTGACACAGATGAAGGATAGTGTGCTGCAGGGGTTGTGTAGATAATATCTCCATGTATGTTTGTATGTATTTAGGGTTTTCCTCTTATCACATTTGCTGATAAGTTTGTAGTAGACATTTGAAAATGTGACATCATTTTAAATATATTACAAGCTTTGTAATTGTCATTTGTTCTCTCCATTTGAATGCATGTAGTTCATACTAGATAACTAAGTATGCTTGAAGCATAAAACTTGCAATCTGATACAACATTTTCTTAGATCAATTCTTCTTTGTTTCCTTTCAATTATTTTCTTGTCTATTACCTGCGACTTTGTATCCCAATTGGATTGGCACCAGTCTTGGCTCCATCAGACCAATCACACACCATTTAAACAATTAAAAATTTACCAGTGGTTTAGGGGAAGGACCATTATTCCTATGCATGTATACTTGCACAATTTGTATTAGGTATATAAGGATTTTGTGACAATCAGTTATTCTTGGTTCAGTGAATTCATTGGTTTTTAGTTGTTCATGTTGTTTGAACTCAATACCTGTTAAGGTATACCCCTCTGAATATCCCTCCAGAGTTAGATGAGCTCGAAGTGTAGGGGATGAAACCCACTCCCGTAGAGTTGACCTTAAACCCTCCACATTCTGTTGATGGACCGATTACGCTAGCATGACGACAACCCTGGTCTTGAGAGTGTGATTACATTCTAGGAAGTGGAGCTATGGTTTTGGGACCCAACAAACCCATTTATTCATTGTTTTTCATTTCAAATACTTAGTCAAATTCACTATTTGTTGATTTCCAAGTTCTACATGTTCCAAGTTTGCAGAGGGTATCTATTTCTAGTCTAGTTAATAGTCCCAACTCTCGTGGTTGTAGATTATGGTTAGGCTAGTTGAAGATAGCGTTAGGTAACTTTAATATGCACATTGTTTGCATACACAACCACACTTAAAAACCTCACTAAACCAACAAAAAGGTTCAATCTTTAAAGTTTTCTTTAACTTGGACAAATATGATATTGACCAGTGGTGACATGACACACATTTAGTGGAGCCACCTTCATTTGGTGCTATATGTAAGTGGTATAAAATGGAGCAATGAAGTTAAAAATTTTAATTTTATTACTATAAAAGTGTGACATGAGAGCCCACATGAGATATGCACCACGCATAAGAGGGATCTTATTTTGTTTATTAAGTCATCCATGTTAGGTGTTATAGGGGAATTCATTTTATTCTATGTAATGAAAAATTAAGTTAGGTGTCACATGTGAGGGATCCTCCATATCATGTTATGAGGGGAATTGAAAAATTGCTATATGAATTCAAAACCAACGGTTGTTGATAGGTGTTTTTTGCTTTGCTAGGGTTTCTTGGCTTTGTAGTGTGCATGTCATACTGCAATGTTCTACATGAATTTCTTAGCACTAGTCTGCATTTATTGTAGTGCTTTTTCATTGCTAGGACCGTGGGTGTTTTTTTGCCCCTTTATATGGCCTCATCCTTTCATTCCTCCGCAACTACTGTTGTTGGAGCTGAAGGTTTGATGATGACCACCAATGGCACCCCCACCCAAGCATCCTTAGAAATTTTTTCCCAAGGTGTTCCATGAGGTACATCCCCTGAAACACCTCCAGATGTTGTGCTTCCTATTTTGGAATTTGATAATGCCTGCAAATGGATAGAAAATTTTACTTTGATTAGGTATTTTGTGGGTAGAGTTACCCCTGAAATCATGCTTCGAGATTGGGTTGGCAGGGCCTGGTCCCCACATAGGATTCACTTGGAGGCCATGCAAAACCTCACAAAGGGGTTTTTTCTTTTCCATTTTTTTGAAGCCAACCATGTTGAGGTTGTCCTCAGCTAGGGCCTATAGCAAGTCTGCTCTTCCCTCCTTGTGTTCAAACCTTGGACTTGATATTTCAATGTATCTGATGAAAAGTCCATTCAGGTCCCTGTTTGGGTTGAATTCCCCAGTTTACCCTTGCCTTGCTAGAACTTTTTCGGCCAAATAGCTTCTTGTCTAGGCATTGTCGTTTATATAGAACCTGAGAAGTTCTATGCAACTCATCCTCAATGTCGGGTCTGTGTTGAGGTTAATCTTTCAATAGACCTCAAGAAGTCAGTGGACATTCAAATTGGTCCAACTCATTACTCCCAGCGTGTTGAATATAATAATCTTCCCAACACCCGGTATCGGTGCTAGTCTTCTGAACACAAGATTCAGGCTTGTCCTTTGGCCTCTCAATGGCCAAAGCCCTCAACTCAACCCTCTTTTCGGTCAGCTCCTCCTGCAAAAGAAGATGAAGGTTGGTCTATAGTTGCTAGCTGCAAGGCTAAAAACACTAGCTCCTCTAAGCCCCCTCTAAGCCTATGGGCTTGGGGGATTCGGTTCCAAATGTTTCAATGCCTGCCAATGCTGAAGTGTTGAGTGTGGTGACTGATGAGATAAAATCAAATTCATCCTAATTTGACCCAATTACCCCTTTTATACTAGCCAATTGACCCAATTATGCCAGTATATTAAAAATCTTATGATAAATATTGCTTATTTATAAAGAAATAGTGTATAAATCTTTATTCTTAATTTGATTAAGATTTGACTACTAACATTTACAAAGTGCTATAAAAGGATTTGTTATTGCACAAACAGGACTTGGAAGCAATGAGGTGGAGAAGGCAGTCATTCAACGAAGACTGGAGTAATCAGCACTAGAAGTTAGAAGCTCCAAAAAAAAAGGAAACCAATAGTTGAAGACTTCAGTTACTTTATGATTCTTCGCTCATATAGCATTTTCTTTACTTTCTAGTTATCTCAAAACAACAATACATTTAAGCTCCCACTCAGAGCCTCTTTTATTACACTTCAAGTTAGACTCTTTAAAGTAGTTTGTCATATTTTTTGTTATAAGATTTTTAAGTGGCAATGATAAGCCGCCCTAGATTTTTGGCATGTTTAGTAGATATAAAAACCTCATGTTTTTATTATGAATATATACAATGATAATAGAATGCTCTGAAGTTTTTGAAAGTCAATAAGTCTTCTGCGTATATTTTTCATGAAAGCTATGAATGGATTTGTGTCGTTACTGTTCTTATATGATCTGAAGTAGTTCAAATATTTCAAAGAGATGGCCACTTGTTTGGATTAGGAAATAGATAAGTATTTGTTTTTATGTTGTGTGAATGTGTTGTTATAATTCTTGTCATGTTATTAAAATCTTTTCTATTATGTGAAATGTGGTAGTTAGTCTGTGATAACCTGCAAGATTCATGTTGAAATTATTGTTCAGTAAAATTTAGAAATTGTTTGAAGTTAGAATTCCATAGGTTTATTGAATACATTCTGAAGTTCTAAAGCTTTTTCTCATTGTTTGGTGGTGAAAAGTTCTAGAGTTCTGTTGTGGTTAAATTTTTTGAAGTTCCGTAGTCACATGTATTTCCATTTCAAGTATAGTTTAGTTCTTATTTTCTTCTGCAAAACTGTTAGGATGTTTCCATGTTTTCATAAATTAGATTTACATGCTTTCCTAGTATAGAATGCAGTTGATTTTTATGTAATTTCCTGATGCTTTCTTTAGTATAAATTTCTATGCTTTCTAGTTTTAGAGTTTGTTTACAAGATTCATTTAAGAAATAAAATTAGAAAATTGCTGCTAAAATGAGATACATAAACCTCCTCTTGCATATAGCCTTGGACATAGCCCAATCGATAAACTGATATATTTCAATTAAAGTACAAGGTTCAACGACACCTTGTCAATTTTTGGCACCATTGCCGGGGACCTCCACATTGTGTTATTCAGAGAAGAACTAGGTAATTCTCACATAGTAGTCCAAAAAGATTGTCAACTCCCTTTTCTGCATGGTCAGAAAATGGGGCCCACATGAAAGATTCAAAGCAAAAACCCCCCAACTAGTCGTTCCAACCACTGACCCAAGGGAAGTAGAAGCCTTAGTTGAAGAACTTTTTCAATACAAACTGGTCAGTCAGGACCAACCCGAGACTTCACAAAATACATTGGAGGCCTAGCTATTACAACAAGAGCTTAGAGAGGAACACATTCCTTTAGACACAATGGATGATAACAATAATGACCCTTTCAGTAACCGAAATGGAAGGAGAGCAACAAATAACCATGATGATAACCAAAATGGAAGGAGAGCAACTCAAACATTCATTTACCCCATTGCTCTCAACCCAGATGAAGATGCACTGATGAAAAACATTTCACCTTCTATCGTACCTACCTTTAGAGGATTAGCTTCCGAAGATCTAGACCAGTTTCTTTTTGAATTCAAAGTCCTTTTCCAGACATATGATTACCAAACTAATAACCAAAGACTAAAATTGTTTGCTTTTACCCTACGGGACTCCACTATGAGATGGTTCATGGGACTGGCCTCAAGATCAATCACCTCTTGGGATGACATGGAAACTATCTTCCTAGACAAATATCAAAATAATTGTAGGGTCAGCAATAGGAAGGAAGAACTATTTAGGCTGAAACAAAAGGAAGACGAGAGTTTAGAGGACTTTCTCAACAAGTTTATCTTCATAGTAAAATGTTGTGGCAAAGAAACAATGAACCATGAGATTCTTTGTCATCTAATCTCCTATCTGTCTACTAGATCACTCATATAGGTTTTGGCAACCAAGTTGAGTTCACACTAGACATAGTGGTAATCAGTGAGTTGCATAGTGGGTCTATAGTTGCCATGGGAAAAGATGATCATCAGTCCAGACTATATAACTTTTCTCACTTTATGTAATATACACCCTAGTTTGGAACAATTTTTTTCTCAAACCCAATAAGATTACCGACTTCTAGTGAGCTGACATTTCATCAAACTCTTTTTTGTTTGTTGTTTTGGTGTTGTTTTGAATGCATTTCAATGTATTTGTGTTTGGGATCATTCAATATGCAGTTGGGAATTGAAAGCACACAAGAAACATCTCAAATTTGTAGATAAACCACATAGACATTATAACAAACACTTTGCATGCAATAATATATTGATCTTGAATCCAACAATAATATATTGATCTGTGATAGAATAGCTTGTTGTTACAAAGTTCAGTCATCCACCATGGAAGTACAATGCCAAAAGAAGACTCCACAAGTGAAAATATGTAATTCCCAAGTACACATAAGCTATTATAGCACGATATTAGACTGCTTTCATTAACATTTACAATTGTAGCCTATGTGAATGGTTGCGTGCCAAAAGCTAGATGGTAAAACACCAAAAATTCACACTCCAAAATCTGCCTATGAACTCACAATTTCATAACATCCATGAAACCAAACTGTTGCAATATGATTGATTCAATGATAAATGGTTGTGTACAACAATATCTAAACAATACTTCAAATACACAGATGGGAAAGTCATTGAATATTCAATTTTTGCAACATCCCATGTGTTGTAGCATGTTACAGCTCTGGTAAAGTATACATGAGTAGCAATATAACATGGAAGTGACAATACCCATAAGCTAAATAATACTAAGAGTTTATAGAAATAAATGGTAGTCAAATGAATTTACCATAAAACCCTCCTTAAATCTACTTTAAATCACCTCAAAATCGGTCACTTTTATCTCTTATATATATATATCAAATTATCATGGCAAGAAATATGATATCAACAATGAATAGCTTCTCTGCGACACCCTGTAAATGTTTCCAATCAGCTCAATGTAATCTTTGAAATGAGATCACCAATAAATCCTCCAAGCTAGCCTGCAAATAAATACCTCCTTTGAAACTCCAAACAATGCCAAACCTGCAATGAAGTGCAATGCGTAAACTCTAAATAAGTTTACCAGCAATCAACCTGAGAGGGTCTTTCACCACCAAGGTTGATCATCTCCAAGAGGGTTTTCGTCCTCAAGAAGGATGAGATGAACCAAGTTTGATCTCCATAACCACAAGGGTTTCAATTAGAGAAATAGAATAAATTGCATAATCCAAATGAGCCCCTCAAATGCCTTTTTATACTTTTTCTGCCAAACTCTCTAGAAGCTTCTATTTTAAAATTCACTTTTTAATTAAAACTCTATTTTAGCTTCGAAAAAGACCTTTTAATTAAAATAATGATAATTTGACACACAAGGTCCCTGTTTAATGAATCCATGATTTAAAAAATTTCATCCTGGTTCCGATGAGCTATAACACCAAGGTGCTTTTAAAATATTTTAAATAATATTTAGCGACCTTAGTAAATAATTAAAATAAAGCCATTAATACACCCATTTTGCAGAAACTATCAGAATGCATCAAAATTGATCCCGATGAAGAATAATGATAAACGGAGCCAACCAGGTGACTTTCTATAAATAGACCTCCTCTCCAAGATTCTTGGAGAGCACACCAGAAGCTGAAAATCACCCCAGAAAGTGGCGCATGAGTCCTCTAGACCACCTGAGTTCATTGGAATCCTTGAATGACTCGTCTGATAACGTTGACACACACCCACAAGGTCAGTGCTAACTGCACTACAAGCGAACCCAAAAATGGGGACATTGCAGTCTGCTCTTCCCAAAGATTGCTTGTCCTCAAGCAACACCAACACAACATCATAATCACTAGACTGATCCAGATTGCAACCAAATGTGAACCTAGGGTCCCACGTCAACCTTAGAAAAAATCCCCCATGTTGACGTTGCGCCACTTTGATTATAATTGAAAATCCATCATGCCAAATTTGCACCCTCCTCTCCTGTAAACCAATAAAGTGTCCATCCTCAAAATCTAAATTGAAATACCTGTAAGGGCTGAAATCTATATCATGAAACATTTCCTGCCAAAACATTTCAGTAAGGTCCACATTTGCAATCTCACTACCTGACATGATCTTGGTGTTGGTCCCCAAATCCGCAGAGGGTTTGCCAGTTCCTATGCACAGGCAGATTCGGGCCACAAATACAGGAGGTTGCATGAGCTGCCTCCCCTTCACTTTTGGGTCTGCCGCACCAAGGGGGTATCCCTATAGCTAAAGATTTGATCTTGACTCGCCTAATGACAGAAAGATTTAGCTTTACAACAACAGGTAGAATACTCTCATGTGTGGACCAAGACATACATGATAGATCACAAGGCTGGGAACATTCTTGGACATATCTAACTGGTTGGGTATGAGAGTATGCAGGGGTCCTTTTCCTACTCCTACAACTAACAAGTTGGAATTATGAAATGATTTGTTTAATGTTTTGGATGCAAGACAGGGGTTTTGGAAACATAACACAATACAGGGAGCAAACTGGTGCCTATCTCAGGGCAAGGAGTCAACTAGACGTGTAGAAGTGAATGATTTGCACCGACATTCAAGTTTCAAGGGGTTAGATTGGTGCTTGCCTTACAAACACCACCCAAGACTGAGTATTTAGCTGCTTCTGCTTACAGATATCCCAGCTAACATACATTCTTCTCCATACTTAACCTAAAATAGTTTAATCCACTCCTTGAATGGAGGTCAAAAGATCAAGCATGCAATACATAAATCTATATTCTAGAATCTGAGAAACCCTTAGCAACCAGATTCAAAAGGAGCTATGCATACATCAAATGGAGACAAGCAACAAAATACATGCAAGAATGTATTTTTCATATAAAACAACAATGAAACTGAAAAAGTATGCAACATGCATTCAAAATGCAAGTCATAAACTCCAACAGAGATAAAACAACCAAGAAAGGCTTTGTTTCTTGTTATTTTCCAAAAATTTTGCCCAAGTCTTCCACACTTTAAAATGAGTGACAAGGTTTGCTTATAAAGCAAGAACCTGTACTCAGCCATTAATTACAAGGTCAACTCAAAATTTTGCCAGATACACAACATCATGAGAATGGCGCCCCAAAAATATCAATGCAGTAGGCAGAAGAAAAGGTTGGGAGTGGTTGAACTTGAGACCCGCGCCGCCGCCTGGGAATTTTCTTCTTCAATCAGGTAGTTGGCTCATCCATGTCTTCGACCATACTTTTGTAACACCTGCCATTAATGGCATACCAACTTGTGGCCTTGGAAACGCAGTAGACTAAGTGTCTTGCAATTTTCCTGCTTGGAAATAGCTGTATATACAAAGAAAACCCTCTGTTTAAACAGATCCGTCGATTCATTTCTACCCACTAAAATCTATGGCCACAATTCGAACAAGTGAGCAACTGGCCAATGAGATCATGCCATGCGGGTGTTTCTTGTTCCTTTGACTTTTTGCGGCGTGGAGATACATTCTCACTTTTTGCCCATTTTGCCTTCAAAACCTTTGCATATGCAGATGCAAATATATACAAATATTTTCGGACACGTGGCAGCCCCTAGTTTGTTCTCCATCGCTATGCATTTATGCCTTTGTCGGCCATCAGAATGAGCATGGATGAAACCACCGATGGGTGAAGTCTTGCCGACGAGCTGCTACATCGTTTTTTGCATCTGTGGTTAAAAATGAGATTGTATGCATGTTCAATCACATACATAAACGATGCGGACTCCAAATATTCATGAAACAATTTGAAATCACCATCGGGTTCTGCCTTGTATGTTTCCTTTGTATATCACATTGTACATTGCATATATACAATACGCAATATACAAGCCGCAGACCTCAACCACTTATCAATCTGATTGAAAAAACTTTTGAATCCGGATTGTATCTCTCTCATTATATCTTTTTGTTGTATGTCGGCATATACAAGCACACATGCATACAAGCCGCGAACTTCAACTTGAAGTCCGCCAAAACACATTCTCCTTCGCGTCTGGGCTTTGCATCTATTTGCTTGCACATTTCATTTGTATATCGCACATACAATGTGCTATATACAACCTGTGGACCCCAAATTTTATTTACTGCATTTGATTCCCCCTTTGGGTCTGAATTGTATGCTTTTCCTTTGTATATCGGCTTGTATGTGTAAACATACAACATGGATATACAACTGGTGGGCCCCAGGCCTGGATTCCTGTTTGACATGTATCTTTCTTTGTATATTTCATCAATCGTCGGGGAAGCAATTTGTTGAGCTGCCGATACATACCCTCTCACCGAAGAAACCTTTGTATGTGCCCCTTGTATGTCGGCCTTGTATGTTCAAACTATACATGCAAACCCTTTGATACATCTGTGGAATATTCCAGGAATCTTCTATGTATATTCCACCTTTGTATGTCCAGAATGCATATTCAAAGCCCGATATGCATAAAATGAGGCCGAGGGACTTGAATTTTTTGAATTTTTTATGAAAGGTGCCTGCGAATTTAAATGCTTGAAGCCTTAACGTTTATGCAGGCACCAACACTAGATCTGTCTGGGGACGTATGCCTCTTGCAGGCATGGCGAGAACCAAAGATCTCTGGGATGCAGACTAGCCCCTTATCCATTGGGCACAGAGTCACACACTGCACCAACTTGCATCACAAAACACACCTTTTAAATTTTACTTGGTGGCCCAGGGCCACCAAAAAAGAAAAACTAGAATTTCCCTTTATCAAATACCTTATTTTCTTTTTATTTCTTCAAATGAAGCCTTAAAACATTTTGTTGTCTGCAGCACCCCACTTTGCAATTGTTTGTGCTGCTGTCCATTTCTTTTTCTTTGACAAATCTACAACTAGCTTCATCAGCATACATTATCATCAGTTGTAGAATGTCATCATTATATGAGTCACTGATGCTGCTTGGAAAAATAACCGACTCATATGAAACAAATGAATCCACATCAGAATTTTGCCTTTCATCAGAAAATAAAAGCTCCTCTGAACTGAACAAGCAGTATTCAGGAACAAGCAACATCTCATAATCATATTCATTTTTATAAACTTTCAGATATCCATCATCATTGTGCTCAGTAATTTTGTCATTAAGGTCCACCTGGAAAGTCTCAAGAGAAGGCATAAAAAGCTCAGAATGCAGCCCTTCACTGAAAGCTTTGTAGTCACCCATGTAACCAACACTATCCCCAACTGTATGAGCACACACATCTACAACTTGTCCATTCACGTCTAAATAGTGACCCTGATTTTCCTCTTCGCCAATGCACTGATAATCAAAAGCAATTTTTTCAACCTCTGCATTGTAGAGGTGGTCATAATCTTTAAGGAAGCACTCATACTCAACATCCATATAAATTTCATCATCTAAAAGGCTCACATATGCATCTGAATGTTGACAATCACTAACATATTCACTGCCATCCCTTGAAACAACATCTTCTGTATTCAGAGTGAAGCTCTGCATATCCACCTCACATAAATATTCTGGAATAACTAGGATATGCCTATTGCTGCAAGACACAACTTCATGTATATCTCTCATTTCATCATTTGAAGGGCATTTTGTGTTTGCAGGTTTCTCTTCTAGAGGCTGATAACAATCTTTGTCTTCACCATTATAGGATGTGCCTATATTTTCTACAACATCTTCTTCATGTTCATACATCACATCATGACTGCACACACTGTTTTGAAATAGATTTCCCTTTGCAGAATCATCTCTCAATGAACACACTGGGAAAGCAGAAATACATTCACTTTGAAAACTATTTTGAAAACTTGTAGCCATGAAACCTACTGGCATTCCATATTTATGATTATTTTCAATATCCATAGCAAACTTATAAGCTTGGTGAAGTGTAGCTGGTTCTTTATCTCTCAATAAATAACTCATTTCTTCATCAAATGCAGCCAAATAAATTGCCAAGCATAGTGCATCATTGGGTCTCATATATTCAGGAATTTGTTTGAACAACTTAATGAATCTAAGATTAAAGGTTGGAACTAGTTCCTCATCTTCCTTTTGGATATTCATGAAATGTATGATCAATGAGGCCAAATCAAATCTTTCACCAAACTACTCTAGGAATGCAACTTCTAAATCTACCCATGAAGAAACTGAACACACAGGTAGGTCTGAAAACCACACCCTAGCATCATCCTCTAATGACTGAACAAAAAGTCTCATTACTACATCTTCAAACTCTACCTCATAATCTTCTATCAAATTGCAAAAATTCTGCAGATGTTTGTTTGCAGACTCAGAATTTGATCCACTATATTTTGGCAAACATCTTCTAATCTTATTGGGAATAACATTTGGGTAACCATTTATTCCTTTGAAATCCAAAGCTTTTTATCTTTCAATAAAAAATGGTCTTCTTTGAGAGCACAACCAGGTTTGCTGCTCTAAACTCATCATTGTGAAAGAAAAGATGGAATACCTGGAAATATGTTGTAGCTTTGGATAGGTTCAATCAACAGAGTTGCCACCTCTTACAAAGAGGACAGAACATCAACAAGGCATCTTTGTTTTCTGGATTCATCACGCCAGTAGAGTACCACATGGTCTTTATTTGGTATTGCTGCAACAACTTCAGTGGAAACTAGATTTTCCAGTCTTTGGATCCCCTGATTCCCCAGCGGAGTCGCCATTTTTGTTGGTGACTTGGATGGGCCAAAAATATATCTTTTCAAATCACATCCCTAGTAGAGTCGCCATTTTTGTGTTGGTCCCTGAATCTGTAGAGGGTTTGCCAGTTCCTATGCACAGGCAGATTCGGGCCACAAATACAGGAGGTTGTGTGAGCTGCCTCCCCTTCGCTTTTGGTTCTGCCACACCAAGGGGGGTATCCCTATAGCTAAAGATTTGATCTTGACTCACCCAATGACAAAGATTTAGCTTTACAACAACAAGCAGAATACTCTTATGTGTGGACCAAGACATGCATGATAGATCACAAGGCTGGCAACATTCTTGGACATATCTAACTGGTTGGGTATGAGAGTATGCAGGGGTCCTATTCCTACTCCTACAACTAACAAGTTGGAATTATGAAATGATTTGTTTAATGTTTTGGATGCAAGACAGGGGTTTTGGAAACATAACACAACATAGGGAGCAGACTGGTGCCTATCTCAAGGCAAGGAGTCAACTAGACGTATAGAAGTGAATGATTTGCACCGACATTCAAGTTTCAAGGGGTTAGATTGGTGCTTGCCTTACAAACACCACCCAAGACTGAGTATTTAGCTGCTTCTACTTACAGATATGCCAATTGACATACATTCTTCTCCATACTTAACCTAAAATAGTTTAATCCACTCCTTGAATGGAGGTCAAAAGATCAAGCATGCAATACATAAATCTATATTCTAGAATCTGAGAAACCCTTAGCAACCAGATTCAAAAGGAGCTATGCATACAACAAATGGAGACAAGCAACAAAATACATGCAAGAATGCATTTTTCATATAAAACAATGAAACTGAAAAAGTATGCAACATGCATTCAAAATGCAACTCATAAACTCCAACAGAGATAAAACAGCCAAGAAAGGCTTTGTTTCTCGTTATTTTCCAAAACTTTTGCCCAAGTCTTCCACACACTTTAAAATGAGTGACAAGGTTTTCTTATAAGGCAAGAACCTGTACTCAGCCATTAATTACAAGGTCAACTCAAAATTTCACCAGATACACAGCGTCATGAGAATGGCGCCCCAAAAATATCAATGTAGCAGGCAGAAGAAAAGGCTGGGAGTGGTTGAACTTGAGACCGGTGCCGTTGCCTGGGAATTTTCTTCTTCAATCAGGTAGTTGGCCCATCCATGTCTTCGACCATACTTTTGTAACACCTGCCATTAATGGCATACCAACTCGCGGCCTTGGAAACGCAGCAGACTGCGTGCCTTGCAATTTTCTCACCTAGAAACAGTTGCATATACAAAGAAAACCCTCCGTTTGAACACATCTGTCAATTCATTTCTACCCACTAAAATCTATGGCCACAATTTGAATAGGTGAGCAGCTGGCCAATGAGATCATGCCACATAGGTGTTTCTTGTTCCTTTGACTTTTCGTGGCGTGGAGATACATTCTCACTTTTTGCCCATTTTGCCTTCAAAACCTTTGCATATGCAGATGCAAATATATAGAAATATTTTTGGACACGTGGCAGCCCTTGGTTTGTTCTCCATCGCTATGCATTTATGCCTCCATCGGCCATCGGAATGAGCATGGACGAAGCCACCGATGGGTGAAGTCTTGCCGACAAGCCGCTGCATCTTTCTTTGCATCTGTGGTTAAAAATGAGATTGTATGCATGTTCAATCACAAACATACAACGACACAGACTCGAAATATTCATGAAACAATTTGAAATCACCATTGGGTTCTGCCTTGTATGTTTCCTTTGTATATCACATTGTACATTGCATATATACAATACGCAATATACAAGCCGCAGACCTCAGCCACTTATCAATCGGATTGAAAAAACTTTCGAATCCAGCTTATATCTCTCTCATTGTATCTTTTCATTGTATGTCGGCATATACAAGAACACATGCATACAAGCTGCGAACTTCAACTTGAAGTCCGCCAAAACACATTCTCCTTCGCGTTCGGGCTTTGCATCTATTTGCTTGCACATTTCATTTGTATATCGCACATACAATGCGCTATATACATCTTGCGGACCCTAAATTTTATTTGCTGCATTTGATTCCCCCTTCAGGTCTGGATTGTATGCTTTTCCTTTGTATATCAACTTGTATGTGCAAACATACAACGCGGATATACAACTGGTGGGCCCCAGGCCTTGAGTCCTGTTTGACATGTATCTTTCTTTGTATATTTCATCGGTCGTCGAGGAAGCAATTTATTGAGCTGCCGATACATACCCTCTCACCGACATGTTGGTGCCTGAATTGACTGTCAGTTAATTGAGCAATTTTTCATGCAGGCACCTTCCCAAAAAATCCAAAAGGTTCTGAGTTTTGGCACCCCTTTAGTGTTTTGCAGCATTTGCATCATCTTTCTTGAGGAAGGGGTCATCATGTTTTGTCCATCGGCATGAGTTTGTGTTTGTCTTAGCGATCATGATGGTAGTAGTCATATCTTCCTCCATCGCTGAGACTTTGTGCTATCGGCGATGGAGTTTGTGGTTCCACCGATGGTATTGGTCATGCCGATGAGGGTATCTCAGGTCTATCGGCGTAATGTTTGTCATCCGCAGAGGATGTTTCTGCTTGGCCGACAGTTGAGGGTCTCGCCGACAGAGGATGTGTGTATCGGGGTGATCGGTTGTGTCGGCAGGAGGATTTTTGGTTGAGCCGACAGTGGAGGTTTCGCCGACGAGGGTGTGTTTTGTTTGCCATCGGCGAGACCGTTGAGATCGGAAGGAGTTTTTTGGAGCGGGCCGATGGTATAGGTCTGGGCGATGGGCTTTGGGCTGAGAGGCATGTGTCGAGCGTGGCAAAAGCGCTCGACACTTAGTATGTGGGTGGCCATGTTTTTAAAATGCTAAAGTTGTCTTCACACAGTGCATGTGGGACTAATTCTCCTACATATTTTGAACCTTCAGAAAATGCATTTTGGCGGGAACTCCCCATTTGAACGCAGCAATGGTTTTCTTGGTGGTTGTGGGTGGTTGAGCCATCAATGGTGACAGTGCAGGGGTATGGGCGATGGTACAAGTGATTAAGATGCCTGATCGTGGATGAAGACTTTCAGATGGCGGCGCAAAGCTTGAGATCCCCCTTGTCTGTCGCATTTAATCTGTGAAGGCCATTTTCAAATAGAAGGAATGTATTTGGCAAATTTTTGACTTCTGGCCATGTAATTAATTGCTGAATGTACACGGTTCTGTATAAATGGTTTTGGCTGTGTTACTTTTGAGAGGTTGGAGGTTTTTTGGGCTTTCGGCTCTGACTTTGAACATAAGGTGTTCACATTTTGAAAGGCATTTTTTGCTACAGACTCAATCCTTAGTTTGGTGTACTAATCTATCTTGGATTGTAAATGATGATTTTCTCTGTGATGACCTTCTATGCAGATTGATTTTAAATGAAAAACACCTGTGTGTGTATTGTTTCTGATTGTCTCCTGTATGTCATTTGTTTTCCTTTCAAACAAGGTTGTCAAGGACTTCCAAGTTTTTCAGTGTATGCATACTGTGTGTTTAATTTATTGCGTCTGCTCAAGGAGTGGTTAAATAGGCTTTTGATCAGATACAAAGGGAAATAGATTGCATCATAGGATCTGTTAAGCATGATCATTAATGATACTCTTTCTTGGACATGTTGCTGTCAGGCAGTAGCATTATTCTCAGGTCCTCTAGAGATGAATTTATGTTGTCATGGGGAGACATTTACAGTCTTAGATATGACTCTGCTGCCCAGATAAGGCACTGGTTTGGGAATTTGTCTGTTCAATGGGTCTAGGAAAGTCCCATCACTCCAAACACCATTTCAACCCATCTCATCACTTCCACCTGTTAGTTGTAGGAGTAGGATTAGGATCCCTCATGCTCTCATACCCAACCAGACATCATGTCCAAGAATGTTGCCAACCTTGTGATTTGTTACACAAATCTTGGTCCATACATGAGAGTATTCTGCCTGTTGCTGTCAAGTTAAATCCTTCTATCATTGAGCTAGTCAAGGTTATACTTTTATCAAATAGGGACACCTCCCTTGGTGCGGCAGAACCAGAAGTGAAGGGGAGGAGCTCACGCAACCTCCTGTATTCAGTTGGCTGAATCTGCCTGTGCATTAGAAGTGGCAAACCCTAATGCTAATTCAGAAGAAAAACCAACATGATGAAACCTTTGTATGTCCCCCTTGTATGTCGGCCTTGTATGTTCAAACTATACATGCAAACCCTTTGATACATCCATGAAATATTCTGGGAATCTTCAATGTATATTCCATCTTTGTATGTCTAGAATGCATATTCAAAGCCTGATATGCATAAAATGAGGCTGAGGGACTTAATTTTTTTTGGATTTTTTTATGAAAGGTGCCTGCGAATTTAAATGCTTGAAGCCTGAATGTTTATGCAGGCACCAACACCTGGGCAACAAGAAAAATAATCTATTCGAACCCAAAACATAGTTCTTAGCATATCTCCTCATGGTGTCCCAAAAATGATGTAGATCAGTCCCTAACAAGTGGCTAATATAGAATATGATAGCATTACCAACTCTGAAATTAGCTATCCTGAGAATGCCTCTGTGGTCATAAGCTGATAACATCACATCGACACTTAATTTCCAAGTGTCAAAAAGGCGATCCTGAGCACACCAACTCACCCAACTAGCTATAATCGTCAAAGCATCATCTAAAGGTATATCTACCAACATCATGAAATGACTGCAATAACCATCACTCGCCATTGTGGAAGTAAAAAATAACTGAACTATATCTAAAAAATCTCCCACAATCTGCTACCATAAAACCTGCAAGTACTCAAAATCAATTTTCTCATAAACTGTAGTTGCCAAACTTAGCACTGTAATGTTGGGGCAACAGCTTTCACAATGAGAAACTCTTGTATACACAGGGAATATAAGTGTGAAAGTGGCTGGAAGGACCTCACCAAAGACTGGATCACCTCTACGATCCAACTCCAACCACAAAATACCCCACTGTTGAATTGGAATTGCATGCCAAATCATCTATGTGCAAGTAACCAAGGTCATATGTGGGCTGGTTGGAAGGTGGACAGCGGTACCAACTTTGAAATCTAAATCACCATCCCAATCTTGAGTCATTATCTCACAGCTGAAAACTTCACCTAGGTCCCAAATCCTATGATCAATTCCAATGTCATCATTGAAATTGGTAAAGTCTCCATCATCCAACTTGAAGAGTGGATTATCAAAAGTGATATCAGCTTCCAATCCAAGAAGTGGATTGTCCCAAGAAGAGAAACTATATTTAGGCCTTTGTCTTACCAAATCTTCATGCGAGATAAATTCTGAACTTGTTTTGTCTGCTGCTGTTATGAAAATTCCAGCAAGCTCAAAATCTCATTTTGAACCCCTTTCAAAGTTAGGAATGTTGTTGCCTTCATGCAATGTCACATTCAAAATGAAATCGTCATCTTCCACCCAATTCACATATTCCTTATCAGGTGGTCTCCCTGGAGGATTATCAACCACAAGGCTTGGCACTTCCTCATGATATGTACTCAAATCTTCAACAAGTGGTATGCTACAATCATCATGAAATAATTCATCATTGCTGAATTCTTCTTCAGAAATTGGTGGACAATTTGGCTCCAAATGAGAATCCTTTTGGAGCTCATCAATGCCTTCAACCAGTTGCTTGATCTCATTGAATCTTGCATTTTCTACTTGCTCCTTGTTCATGGTTGCAATAGTTGACTGATTTTCAGCTTGGTAGAGAGAGGGGTGAGCTAGGCTAAGATCAAGGCAAAGCCCATCAACCTCTTTTTCCTCCTCTTGGTAGGCATCATAGGTTTCTTTTGCAAACTTAATGGAATTATCCCTCTCAAAAAGCAAATGAAAATAATCTGATTTCATTACCTCTAAAGCTTCTTTGATGGTTTGTAGAATTGCAAGGGTAGCTCCATCCTTAATGCCATTCTGTCTCTCCTTAACTTGAACCTTCCAGAAGAGGTCTTTAACTAAGTTGTGTGTCTTATCAAACCTGGTCAAGGCTTTCACAACCTTCTCTTCTGAAACCAATAATTTGTCCCTTAAAACTTGCAGCTCTTTAGGCCCTTGATCATAATCAACAAAGAAACGTTGCTCATCAAATCTCAATTTTTTTGATTTGGCTTCAATGGCGTGAACTTCCTCTCCATTGCTAGCCTTGCAAATTTTTTTAATTTTTGAATTAGCTTCATTAGAATCATCTGAGTGTTCAAAGTTCCCTGCTAATTTGGAATTGTCAGCCAACCCAATTTCATTATTAGTGACTTCAAAGTTCTTATCATTTGCATACCCTCCAATGGTGTCATCATGGGAACCATAGATCTCATAGTCTTTACTAGATTGCTATGAATTTGTAACCAAGGTTGTTGTTCTAAAATTTCCTTCAAGCTCAATTCCATCATTTGTAGTTGCATGTACTTCTATGAGGTCATTCTGGTACTTGGTCATGCATATCTCATGAAGTAAGTCATTTTCTCCTTCATAAGAGAGTTCTTTA
The DNA here is from genome assembly GCA_027924645.1 of Cunninghamia lanceolata. NCBI lineage: Eukaryota > Viridiplantae > Streptophyta > Pinopsida > Cupressales > Cupressaceae > Cunninghamia > Cunninghamia lanceolata. The sequence goes on from BSBN01001101.1 coordinate 14,918,343, forward strand.
GCTCTTCTATCAACTTCAAAAAATTTCCCATCCTCATGTCTACTTGTATATACATCATGTGATCCTCCTTCCTCTATCCTGTCAACTGATAAATATGGCTTCAATTTTTGCTCACATTGTTTGAAAACACTGCTAACCAATTCATGTGCAACTGAAGAAGTAACTTGTTCTTGCCTCAAAATAGCTACTAGAGAAAATAAGAGTGATTATGAATTTTGATCACTCTCATTGATAATCAAAGTCATGATGGTCTATATAGATGATATAACATTTTCCATTTGATTCTTACAAGCAACAACTAAGAAATGTTGAAACATTTCAAGAATAAGATCTTCACAACCCAATTCCAACATAATGACACAAGACCTAATTTTTGCAACATTTTCTAGAATTAAGATCCTTTTAGCCAAAGTTGGACTATTAAAATCATACAAACCTTTGAATCTTTCTACAATCAACTGAAAAACCTTCTTCATAATACTGTTGTTATAAGGTTCCTGTGGAGTTGTTAATTTCATAATTTCATTAACACAAAAAGTAACCGCAAGTCTTACCTCCTCATCTGGATGTCTCATGAGCTCTGGCTTAACCAAAGAATTCATTGATGGAGCCATAGCATATTGCAGCCTCTTTGAATCTCGTTGATCTATCATAAATAAGCACATTCCCACTTCTTCCAAAATACAAAGTAGATCTTTCTTGGACTGCGGCAAGTGTTCAAGTTTCTTACCTGCTCTATAAAACTTCTCTCCCACATCTTCCTCACTGAATGATGCCATAATTCATACCCTGGAAGAATCAACCTTAGACAATCCTCTAAATGATAAATCACTACTGAACTGATACACCCACTACCCAACAGGCTAGCAAGATACACTGCTCTAATACCACTGTAATATACACCCTAGTTTGGAACAAATTTTTTCTCAAACACCCAATAAGATTACTAACTTCTAGTGAGCTGGCATTTCATCAAACACTTTTTTGTTTGTTGTTTTGGTGTTGTTTCGAATGCATTTCAATGTATTTGTGTTTGGGACTATTCAATATGTAGTTGGGAATTGAAAGTACATATGAAACTTCTCAAATTTGCAGATAAATAGAATAGACATTATAGCAAACACTTTGCATGCAATAGAAATAACAATGAAACACAAATTTGACTTTGAATCTAGCAATAATATATTGATCTGTGATAGAATAGCTTGTTGTTACAAAGTTCAGTCATCCACCATGCAAGTACAATGCCAAAAGAACACTCCACAAATGAAAATATGTAATTCCCAAGTACACAAGCTACTGTAGCATGATATCAGACTGTTGTCATAAACACATACAACTGTAGCCTATGTGAATGGCTGCGCGCCAAAAGCCAGATGGTAAAACACCAAAAATTCACAATCCAAAATTTGCCTGTGAACTCACAACTTCATAACATCCATGAAACCAAACTGCTGCAATATGATAGATTCAATGATAAATGGTTGTGTACAACAATATCTAAACAATACTTCAAATACTCAGATGGGAAAGTCATTGAATGTTCAATTTTTGCAACATCCCATGTGTTGTAGCATGTTACAACTCTGATAAAGTATATGAGTAGCAATATAACATGGAAGTGACAATACCCAAAAGCTAAATAATACTCAGAGTTTATAGAAATAAATGGTAGTCAAATGACTTTACTATAAAACCCTCCTTAAATCTGCTTTAAATCACATGAAAATCGGTCACCATTATCTCTTATATATATATATATCAAATTATCATGGAAAGAAATCTCATATCAATAATGAACAACTTCTCCATGACAGCCTGTAAATGCTTCTAATCAGCTCAATGTAATCCCTAAAATGAGATCACCAATAAATCCTCCAAGCTGACCTACAAATAAATACCTCCTTTGAAACTCCAAACAATGCCAACCCTACAATGAAGTGCAATGCGTAAACTCTGAATACGTTTACCAACAATCAACGTGAGAGGGTCTTTCACCACCGAGGTTGATCATCTCCAAGAGGGTTTTCGTCCTCAAGAAGGCTGAGATGAACCAAGTTCGATCTCTAGAACCACAAGGGTTTCAATAAGAGAAATAGAATAAACTACATAATCCAAATGAGCCACTCAAATGCCTTTTTATACTTTTTCTGCCAAACTTCCCAGAAGCTTCTATTTTAAAATTCACTTTTTAATTTACACTCTATTTTAGCTCCAAAAAAGACATTTTAATTAAAATAATGATAATTTGACACACAAGGTCCCTATTTAATGCATCCATGATTTAAAACATTTCATCTCGGTTCTGATGAGCTATAACACTAAGGTGCTTTTAAAATATTTTAAAGAATATTTAGAGACCTTAGTAAAATAATTAAAATAAAGCCATTAATACACCCATTTTGCGGAAACTACTGGAATGCATCGGAATCAAAAACTAACTACACTGGAGTGATCTAGATGAAGAATAATGATAAATGGAGCCAACTGGGTGACTTACTATAAAGAGACCTCCTCTCCAAGATTCTTGGAGAGCACATCAGAAATTGAAAATCACCCCAGAAAGTGGCATATGAGTCCTCTAGACCATCTGAGCTCATTGGAATCCTTAAATAGCTCTTTTGATAATGTTGACACACACCCACAAGGTCAGTGCCAACTGCACTGCAAGAGAACCCGAAAATGGGGACATTACATTTTATTCCTGATTCTCCTTCACTTGCATTTTTCACTCACTCAGATGAGGTGAGCAAATTGTGGCATCAACAATTTGGCCACTTGAACCACTTCCACTTGTAATAACTTAGTCAACATAACATGGTTTCAGGGTTTCCTTCTATTCAATTTTTTGAAGGAGTTTGCGAGGGGTGCATTTTTGGTAAGCACCCCGAGGATAAATATGATAAAGGCAAAGCATGGAGGACCACATAGCTTCTAGAGAGAGTACACGGTGACTTGGCAGGGCCATTTCCACACCCTTCTTTCAACAGGGCTAGATATGTTTTGACTTTCATTGATGATCTTTCCAGGTACACATGGGTATATTTTCTCAAACAAAAGTTTGAGGTCTTTGATTCTTTTCAAGACTTCAAGGATTTTACAAAGAAATAATCAAGGAAGGCCATCAAGATTCCATCTACAAATAATGGTGGGGAATATGTCAACCAAAGATTTGAGTAGTTTTCTGCTTCATAGGGCATTGATATTTAGCGTATAATTCCCTATAGTCCATAGTAGAATGGTGTCGTAGAATGTAAGAATAGGTCCTTGAAAGAGATGGCCAACTGTATGATTCACTCTAGGTCAATGGCACCTCAGTATTGGGTAGAGGCCATCAATTGCAGGTGTTACATCTAGAATCAAGTTCCTCACTGAGATGTGAAGAGGTCACTCCTTTTCAAGCTTGGACCAGTCAGAAACCCATAGTAAATCACTTTCAAGTGTTTGGTTCTCCTGCATGGGCCCACATTCTAGCAAATAAATGCAAGGCTATGGATCTTGATGTAGGAGCATCCCAGGTTGCAGAGCAATCTTGCATCAACCAAAAACATTTTCATTCTTTCTTTTCTTTCATTTTTAGTTCAGTTCAGTCATTTGCAGTTTCAACATTTTGTACCACATTTTATCGCATCTTCATATCACAGCTTGTGGAGCAGGATTTAGCATCTTCATATCATTATCTACATCATATTCAAATTTCAAGTCATTTAGATTTGTCTGCTAAAAGTTATTGTTATTAGAAGATCACTAGTTTTCTCAGAACAGAGCAGTCAGTGTTTAGTTGAAGTCTAATGGGTTTGTGGAGCAATTTCATGACTTGCAGAGCCTAATGGAACATCATTCAAGGTAATTTGGGACCTAGCCGACCTTCATGGAGAACCGCATCAAGTTTCCATCATTTGCAGAGCATTACCAGTTGTTGTAGGTTGACCTACTTTTTTCTACACGTTACATCCTTCATTGGAGTTTGTAACCTCTTAAGGCCGGCGTGGAGGATTTCAAGAGCTTGAAGATGATACATATAGATCTCTTAAATGCATTAGGAAGGAAGTTAGTGGTTATGATAGTTTAGATTAAATGTTTTGCTTTCGAAAAGACACTTCAATGCCATATCTTGCATATCTATTGTAGCCCGAAAGGCAGGCCTATGAGCCCTTTGATTGTAGCCCGCATGTTGCCGACATATGAGCATTGTAATTATTTGATATTCTAAATATATGAGTCTTCCATTGTATTCTACAATTGAGTTATTTCTATTGTGTTTACTCTAGCTGCATGGTTTGGACAGTTCATTCTGTGAACCCTTCGGCCATGACTACACCAAGTGGTATCAGAGTGAAGTTTTGAATCCTTTGGGAAGTGAAGGCATTCCATAAGATCTTGTAGTGAACAAATTGCCAACCTAAGGTAGCCTACTTGTGTTTGTCAATAGAGCGCCGATTGTGAGGCAATTGCTACCTTGTAGTCAGATCGCCAAATTGAGGCAGTTGCATTGGATCCTAGGAAGAGATGCCGCCAAGGAGGATGCTTGCTATGGCCAATGTTGCTGGAAGAATGGAAGAAATGATAGAGATGATGAGGACAATGAAATTTAGATTGGATGTTGTAGAAGAAGATAGAAGAAGAGAACTAAACCCTAGACATGATGCTGAAAGTGATGATGAAGAATTTCAATCTGCTGAACAAAATGAAGAAGCCCTAGAAGAAGAGGAATCGGATCAGACAAAGATGTTGAAAGCTATTTCTAAGATTGGTAAGAGACCTAGAGTAGATGTATCATATTACACTAGAAATTTGAATCTGGAGGAATTGATTGACTGGATAAATGACTTGGAAGAATACTTTGACACTAGTAGAATTTTGGCAAATAAATGACTACGTGACTAAAACTTTTAGTCATGACAACTAAAAATGACTAAATTCTAATCATTTTTTGCAACACAGCTATTAATGACTAATTTGATCATCGGGTAAAAAACACAACTAAATAATTAGTCACACAAATAAAAATGACTAAATAATTAGTCACAAATAAAAAAAATATTTGAATTGTAATTTCCCTCTTCCCCACCATTTAGAAATGTCATTACAATTAAAAGCCATACTTAAAACATTTGGAAGAAATTTCCTGCCTTCATCCTTCACAGCCAAGGGTTTCTCATTGGAATGCTACGATTGCAGGATATGCACGAAATGGGTTTGTTGAAAAAGCTTCAGAAGCTTTTAAGAAAATGCAATGGCAGGTGTAAAGCCAGACTCCGCAACCTTTGCTAGCATCCTCCCTGCCTGTGCCAAAGGTAATGCAGTCCGTACTTTGTGAAGGGCGATTCTTGGTATTGAGTTTATCATCCCTTGTTTGGAGCATACAATGAATGCATAGTTATTGACATTGCTTGGTGCCTCTAGGCAGATTCTTTCATTATAATTCTGGGCAAGTTTGTGAAGTATACATGAGATCCATACCCTACAGGTCGTACAACCCTGTTTAAGGGAAATTTGAGCTTTGGAACAGACCGATGGTCTTTGGGAAGTCTTCTTTACTTTTGTTTTATTGTTGTAGGGATATAAACATTAGTATGGCAGAGTTGTGAAGGTTCTAGTGGTTATTATGCTTCTATATGCAGTTTGAGTTGTTCTATGGACACCGTACAATAGGGATAATGGGAATTTTGTATGCAAGTTTGGTCTATTTAGAGTTGTGGGTTTAGTTTTGGGGTTTAGACACCCATCGTAAGAAAAAGGATAGAGGAGTTTTGTCAGATGTTGTTGTAGCTATTAAAAACGAACTTGAAAAGGTTGGGAATTTCAAATTTTCAAGCCCATTTAATTTCATTATTGATTTATGTTGTCAAATGGTTACTGTAATATATTTCATAAATATTACACAAGAAGAATGTTTTATGTTCATTTATTTCTAAAATTTGTATCCTTTGATTTGTTTTAAAAGAGGCAAACATTAAAAGAATTTTGAATGCAGTATGATTGAATCTTTCTTTTTTTATGATTACAGGCTATGTCAAACTATGGATATGAGATAGTGTAATGCCCCGTCATGCAACCCTAGAGTGCTAGACTAAAAAGTGCAAAATTACAGAAATAATTTTTTTTTGAAAGAAAGAATTTGCAATATTAGTATCTAAGATGCCATAATACACAATGTAAAGAAAAGTGCACTTCTAACTCCTCTAGGGAAACATAACTGCATTAGTAAATATAAAGTAAAAACCACACAAGTGATATACATTATACTGCTACTATAGATAAGATCAACTTTTACATTAGCAAGATAGTTAATTTACAAAGTTACAAAACAAGATTACAAGACCGATCACGTCGGTATACAAATGAATACATAAGAAAGTACACAACAACACCAAAGGTGGGGAGCAATCTGGAACTGGAACTCCTCTGCACATGACTCAAACTGAATCTCCAAGAAGACCAATGGATAGCTCTGGCTCCCAATAGCTCTGCTGATCCATCACATACATCCTCAACATATCCTTGAGAACCTGATTAACCCTCTCGGTCTGACCATCAGTCTCAGGATGGTAAGCTGAACTAAAGTTCAACTGTGTCCCCAAGGCATGCTGCAAAGAAGTCCAAAGGGTGGAAGTGAACACTAGATCCCTGTCGGAGATGATCCTACGGGGAATCCCATTAAGTCATGTCCTCCATGAACACTCTGGCCACCATAGATGCATTGTAAGAAGCACGGACAGGAGAGAAGTGAGCTACCTTCGTCAACCTATCCATAGTGACCATAATAGCATCGTGTCGGTGAGAGGATATCGGCAAACCAACAATGAAGTCTATCGAAATGATATCCCACTTCGACTCTGGAATCAAATGAGGCTGCAAAAGACCTGCAGGGTGTTGATGCTCCGCCTTTACCCTCTGACACTCAAGACATCTTGACACAAAATCAGCAATATCCCGCTTCATACCACTCCAAAAGTACAGTTGACATAGATCTGCATGCATCTTTTTTACACCCGGATGAGCAGAATAGGGTGCCCGATGTGCCTCTGACAACACTAGGGTGCGAAGACCCTCAGAACTAGGAACATAGATACGACCCATATGTCGCAAAAGACCATCTAACTCAAAAGAGTAACCAGAGAATCTACCCTCTAAAGGTCTACCAGACTCAATCTCGGATCTCACCTCCTGACACCAACTGTCGGTAGGAAGAGCTGCGAGAATCTAACCTCTCAAAGTCATACTCGCACAAGAACTCCATCCAACGCCTCTGCCTCGCATTCAAGTTTGGCTACGTGAAAATATATTGCAAACTACGATGATCACTGTGTAACTCAAACTGATGCCCTAAGAGGAAATGCCTCCATTCACCAAGGCATGCACAACAACTGCTAAATCGAGGTCATGAGTGGGATAGTTCAATTCATGATCCTTGAGTTTGCAAGACTCATAGCAATCGCACGACCATCCTGCATCAGAACTGCTCCCAAACCCTCCAAGGAAGCATCGGTACAAACAACAAAGTCCCTAGCAGGATCAGGAACTGCTAAGATAGGTGCACTGGTCAACTGCTCCTTAAGGGTCTTGAAAGCTGCTTGACACTACTCTAACCATACAAACTTCTTCCCTTTCCTCTGAAGAGAAGTAATAGGGTGGGTAATCCTTGAAAACCCCATAACAAAGTGACGATAGTAACCTGCCAAACCCATAAAACTGCGGACCTCAGAAACATTAGTAGGTGCAGGCCAATCCATAATAGCTTGGATCTTTGAGGGATCCACCGCAATACCCTCTCCAGAGATGACATGACCCAGATACTTCACCTCAGTCTGAAAGAACTCACATTTCGACAAATTAGCATAAAGCTAATTTTCTCTCAGACACTGCAACATCTAATGCAATTGCTCCTCATGCTCCTCCATAGTCCTCAAATAGATCAATATATCATCAAGAAACACAAGGCCAAATCGGTCGAGATAAGTACGGAAAACACTATTCATCAAGCTCATGAAAACTGAAGGTGCATTCGTCAACCCGAATGGTACCACTGTGAACTCATAATGTCCGTAACGGGTGCGAAATGTTGTTTTGTGAATATCTACCTCAAATATCCACAACTGGTGATATCCTGACTTAAGGTCAATTTTAGAGAACACCTTTGCTCCTTTAATCTGATCAAACAAATCATTGATTCAAGGCAAGGGCCAAGCATCACAAAATGACTTGAGACCACAACAGAAGACAAGGACTGACCTAGTGGAATAGACCTCGCGTTATCTCCCATCACTGATACCCATTGGTGCAAGAACCCGCTCAAACCTGCTATATCAGGTGGAGTTGAGGTTCGATACTTGCAGCCTATATCCAACAATTGGTTGTATATGATCAAATGCATATATGTCGACACACAGAGAGTCAGAGAATCATGGTGTAGCAGGGTACTCGAAGCAAGTAATGCTACACCATCCCTGCTCTTGAACAAGATTATAACCACAACATTTGAAACCAGATATCAACGAATCTAATAAAACATGCAAATATTAATCCATTACTAATCATGTCCAACATATCATAACTGAAGTAATACTAATGTCATCATAAGTCATAACACATGTCTAAATATATCCATTGAACATAGTCCATCAAGTTCAAAGTGAACATAAACCATAACATCCTAATCCAAATGTCTCGGAACTGTAAAAAAAAAATGCAATGAAAGACTATCAACTGTCTCAGAACTGGTAGTGAGAAATATGAAACTAACATTTATCACAAGCCAAAAAGTGAGGGACATTACAGATAGTGCAAACACTTATTGTAGATATAGAACTTGATGTGCTTGTGAAGAGAGCAATGAATGAAATAAATGCAGGCAAGTCAAATTGGACTTTCATATTCAGTAGCACATGTCCTCTGATTTTAAAGTTTTTGGAGATTATTGATTCCATTTTGTGAATGGATTGATGGTATTTATTTAAGAAATGCATTATGTGTTACTAAACAGATTAACATAAGTCACATCAATCTTAGAACAGGGAGATTTCTTTTAAAACCAACCATTTTGTCTTTGCCACCAGAGTCATTGACTCAACATCTTTATTTTTATTTTTGGATTTACTTTGATAAGCAATGCCTATTTGTGCCTTAACTATTTCAACTCCTCTAGACTGATCTGGGTCTTTTATTATTTTTATAAGCTCAAACTTACTACTGTTTCCAATCTGGTTATTTTTATAATCTTGGACTTACATGCTGATTTCCAACAAATCGTGTAAGGATCAACAATTTTGACATGCCACAATTAGTTTGCAGTTTTCCTTAATTATTAGATTGTTCCCAAGTAGGAGATCCTTACAGAAGAGGAATGCTAACAACAAATTAAATTTATCACAGGGAGATTTCTTTTAAAACCAGCCATTTTGTCTTTGCCACCAGAGTCATTGACTCAACATCTTTGTTTTTATTTTTGGATTTACTTTGATAAGCAATGCCTATTTGTGCCTTAACTCTTTCAACTCCTCTAGACTGATTTGGGTCTTTTATTATTTTTATAAGCTTAGACTTACTACTATTTTCCAATCTTGTTATTTTTATAAGCTTGGGCTTACATGCTCCTTTCCAACAAATCCTGTAAGGATCAACTGTTTTGACATGCCACAATCAGTTTGCAGCTATCCTTAATTATTAGATTGTCCCAAGTAGGAGATCCTTATAGAAGAGGAATGCTAACAACAAATTAAAACAATTATTTTTAGTAGGCACGAGTTTTCCATGGTCCATGAAATTAGAAGAGAGTGCTTTTGGATTCAACTGTGTGTATGTTTGCATCGATGTTTTAGATCACACTATTTGAAACGTCGATGCAAAACAACACATAGTTGAATCCAAAAGCCCTCTCTACTACTAATCACTGGGTGTGATCTAAAATGTTGATGCAAAAATAAACACAGTTGAATCCAAAAGCACTCTCTACTAACAATGAATGATGATTAATCACCGAGTGTGATCTGAAATGTCGATGCAAAAATACACATAGTTGAATCCAAAAGCACTCTACTAACAATGGTTTTTTCGTTCTACAAGAAAAAAATAATAAATAGTTCAAATATAAAGAAATTCATCCTAACATATGTGCTAGCTATATAGATATCAAATTGTAGTTCAATTATGCTAAATTCATATGAACAAGAATGCTTTGGTTTATATTATAAGTTTCAAACACTGAGCACACAATATGAAGTCCGAACAAAATCCACCCAACACTAAGGGTTTTGCACCTATTCAACCCCCAATACATCTTGGGAGTAGCTATTGGTGTAGTAGATTCTTTGTGTCACCGTATGTGTAGGAGGGGCATTGGTGGGGGCATGTGTGTGGTTTGGTGGGTCTATGTGTGGGTGTGGGTGTGTGTTGGTGGGGTAGGTATTTGAATGGGTGGATTGGTAGGTGCATATAGAGGTGTGTGTGCATACATGCGTGCCTTGTTTATGGGTGTACATGTGTGCCTTGTACATGTGAGCATATGCGTCTGCCCAATCTCCAGTCACACTGAGATTTATTTCTTGTTTTGATCTCCATTCCTGTAAAATTTTTAATGTGTTTCAGTTCAGTGGAGCCCCTCCTAACTGCACCCAAACTAGAGTAACTTTGAAGTCTATGCATACCTAGTTCTCAGGGACTTTGCATGTGCCCAGCCTTATCCAGCCAGATCTTATTACAACAATCAATTTTGATGCTAGACTTCCTCATATCCAATCAATAGCTGTTAACTCATCACCATAGTTGAAATTCAATCACAAATTTGTCATCTTCTAATAAGTCTTGTTTTGTTTGTGCTAAATTAGTTGGTGCATCTGCTCATGTGTTGACTGCTGGTGTAAAATAACAAAAATGCGTGTTGATTGACTTATTCTTTTGATGTCAGCCGAGTCCTTTGCTAATATTCAAACTCAAGTGTTTTGGCCCTTTGGGGGTCACTTGAGACTCAGAGTTGATGGTTTTTCCAATACTTAGAGAATCTGACTATAATGATTGAGACCAAAGAGGATTGGTATCTTCTGCAGAATAACATTTAGCTACAATGCAATTTTTGTTCAATCCAATTCAAGGAGCCTCTTCTGTTATTGCCACAATAGATAGCTAGAAGTAGGAAAGAAGAATAAGTAATATCTTTTTGCATAATTCATTTGAAAAATTTGAATGGCAATCTCCAAGAAAGAACCATGTGATGAAAGTTGCACTGCTTTATTATTAGGATCTCTATGGATCCTCAGACACATTCATGGATGGGATAATTTTGCTTCTACTTTTGATTTGACAATAACTTTTCTTTCTTGTAATCAGCTTGTCTGTTATGGCAATATGTTGTAATCAAGGTTTGAGCATATCATCGTTACATCTTAATCTAGTAATCATGATGCAGGTATGTTTCTTTTTCTCAACAATCACATTTTGCAAAATGGCAGGCATATAAACATAAAAGGTCAAAGAATGATATGTAAGAAGAAGATTCATAATTTACAATTTGGATAAATTGCAAATTTTTTTACTAAAATAATGTGAATGTGTCGGGAGAGAGAGATCTGGGTGCACACTAGAGAGGATACAAAACAACTCTCAAACTAGACATAATATTGAGAGCCTTCAAACCAAAGTGCAAGATAGTGAGTTGTTAGTGGAAATATCTGCATCACCCGCTCTCCTACAAGCACTTCGAGTCATGCCTACGGTGATGCGGGAAAGCCCCTCATCACCACAGGCATGATTTGAAGTGCTTGCAGGAGAGCAAGTATCCATGATATCACAGGCAGGATACTGGTAAAGGTTGTCGAATTTGGATTTACACCAGCTAATTACATTTTCTTGAAAGTTTCTAAAGCCTTTTCAAAAAATCCATTTTGTGCATATCCTGCAATCATTGTATTCCAAGAGATGACATCTCTTTGAGCCATTCCATCAAACAATTCACATGCCTTATGTATACTTCCACATTTTGCATATAAGTCTACCAGAGCATTTCCAACTATAATATTTGACCAAAATCCCCCTTCCATTATGTTATGATGGATGTCCATACCCTGTTCCAAAGCTCCGATTTTGGCACAGGCAGGGAGGATGCTGGCAAAGGTTGTCAAATTTGGCTTTACACCTGCTAATTGCATTTGCTTGAAAGTTTCTAAAGCCTTTTCAAAAAATCCATTTTGTGCATATCCCGCAATCATTGCATTCCATGAGATGACATCTCTTTGAGGCATTCCACCAAACAATTCACATGCCTTATCAATGCTTCCGCATTTTGCATACATGTCTACTAGGGAAGTTGAAACTACAACATATAACAAAATTCCTCTATCCATTACTTTTTGATGGATGTCCATACCTTGTTCCAATGCTCTCATTTTGGTGTAGGCAGGTATGATGCTGGCAAAGGTTGTGGAATTTCGCTTTACACCAGCCAATTGCATTTGCTTTAAAATTTCTAAATCCTTTTCAACAAATCCATTTTGTGTGTGCATATCTTGCAATCATTCCAATCCATGAGATGACATTTCGTTGAGGCATTCTGTCAAACAATTCTTGTGCCTTGTCTATGCTTCCACATTTTGCATTCATGTCTACCAGAGCATTTCCAACTATAATATCTGAAAAAAGCCCCCTTCCATTATGTTTTGATGGATGTCCATACCCTATTCCAAAGCTCCCATTTTGACACAGGAAGGGAGGATGCTGGAAAAGGGTTTGGAATTTGGCTTTACACCAGCCAATTGCATTTACTTTAAAATTTCTAAAGCCTTTTCAACAAATCCATTTTGTGCATATCCTGTAATCATTGCAGTCCATGAGACCACATTTCTTTGAGGCATTCTATCAAATAGTTCACGTGCCTTGTCTATGCTTCCACATTTTGCATACATGTCTAATAGGGCAGTTGCAACCACAACATTTGACAAAATTCCTCTATCCTTTATGTTTTGATGGATGTCCATACTTTATTCCAAAGCTCCCATTTTGACACAGGTAGGGAGGATTCTGGCAAAGGTTGTGGAATTCGGCTTTACACTAGCCAATTGCATTTGCTTTAAAATTTCTAAAGCCTTTTCAACAAATCCATTTTGTGCATATCATGCAATCATTGCAATCCATGAGACCACATTTCTTTGAGGCATTCTATCAAATAGTTCACGTGCCTTGTCTATGCTTCCACATTTTGCATACATGTCTAACAGGGTAGTTACAACTACAACATCTGGCAAAATTCCTCTATCCTTTATGTTTTGATGGATTTCCATTACCCTATTCCAAAGCTCCCATTTTGACACAGGCAGGGAGGATGCTAGCAAAGGTTGTGGAATTTGGCTTTACACCAGCCAATTGCATTTGCTTTACACCAGCCAATTGCATTTGCTTTAAATTTCATAAAGCCTTTTCAACAAATCCATTTTGTGTATATCCTGCAATCATTGAGTCCATTAGACCACATTTCTTTGAGGCATTCTATCAAACAGTTCACATTCCTTGTCTATGCTTCCACATTTTGCATACATGTCTAAAAGGGCAGTTGCAACTACAACATTTGACAAAATTCCTCTATCCTTTATATTTTGATGGATGTCCATATCCTATTCCAAAGCTCCCATTTTGACATAGGTAGGGAGGATGCTAGCAAAGGTTATGGAATTTGGCTTTACACCAGCCAATTGCATTTGTTTTAAAATTTCTAAAGCCTTTTCAACAAATCCATTTTGAGCATATCCTGTAATCATTGTAGTCCATGAGACCACATTTCTTTGAGGCATTCTGTCAAATAGTTCACGTGCCTTGTCTATGCTTCCACATTTTGCATACATGTCTAACATGGTAGTTGCAACTACAACATCTGACAAAATTCCTCTATCCTTTATGTCTTGATGGATTTCCATACCCTATTCCAAAGCTCCCATTTTGAAACAAGTAGGGAGGATGCTGGCAAAGGTTGCAGAATTTGGCTTTACACCAGCCAATTGCATTTGCTTTAAAATTTCTAAAGCCTTTTCAACAAATCCATTTTGTGCATATCCTTCAATCATTGTAGTCCATGAGACCACATTTCTTTGAGGTATTCTATCAAACAGTTCACATGCCTTGTCTATGCTTCCACATTTTGCATGCATGTCTAACATGGCAGTTGCAACTATAACATCTGACAAAATTCCTCTATCCTTTATGTTTTGATGAATGTCCATACCCTATTCCAAAGCTCCCATTTTGGCACAGACAAGGAGGATGCTGACAAAGGTTGTGGAATCTCCATGGGATGACATCTCTTTGAGGTGTTGTGTCAACCAGTTTTTGTGCCTTGACTATTATTCCAAATTTTGCATACATTTCTACTAGAGCATCTCTAACTATAATATCTGTCAAACATCCCCCTTCCATTATGCTTTGATTTGCTGATAAAGTATGTTTCAAATTTGAAATTTCTTTTCAAGTTTCATCTTAACTTTCACATGTTTGGAGCTGGGATTGTGACATTATTATGAAATCATATCTACTAGCTTCCTAAACCTATAATCAATGAAAATTCATAGTTCACAAATTTATTACTAGGAATGGGGGTTGCAGGAATGTTTGTCTAAACCTGTCTGTTTATGAATTTGGCTTACTCTGTCTAAACATATCTAAGAAGATCTGTGGAGTCAAGAAGGTAAATATTCTTTCAAAGAACATGTTAAAGTAAGTTACTTATTTACTTTTTGTTACAAAGGGGCAATTTACTTATTGCATTGCTAGGTTCTGTTTGTGCAGACCAAGGTAGGAGATGCAACAAAGAAGAAGAAGTAATGCAACAATTAGCAATATCAAGTGAGTTTTGATACATTTATTCATATTTTGAGATGTAAAAGCCCATGATGAAATATTTAGGCTTTATTTTTCAAGTAGTTCTTTTATGTCTTAGAGTTGTATAAGAAAAAAATAGAGCATTGTAACTCAGTTTTTGTTAGTGTAGGTTTTTATTTCCTAGATGGGTTATTTATTTTTCCTATATTCCTAGGTTTTTCCTACACTTCTATTAATCTCGCTTAGGTTAATAAAGCATGTCTTATTAGGTGAGTGGTTGCGAGGTGTCACCTTCCTACATGTGAGCATCCATTAGTTATCTTGGGAAGATACTTTGCTATCTTTAGTCCGATAGATGGTTGCTCCTCATTGGTCGGTGTTGCCACCTCCTCTCTCTTCCTAGCCTATATAAGCATGCTACTTGGCTTGTATTTTGCATCTTTTGCTTTTGCATCCTCTTAATGCTATTTTGCTTCTAGCATTTGCATTACTCTCTTGGAGACTAACTCTGTGTTGCTATTTTGATTTTGTATCATTTGCATTCATAGTTTAGATATCTATTCTTTGCACTAGTTTTCTGGGTTAATAATCTTTTCAGATTCTAACATGGTATCAGAGCTATTCTATGTGTAAGAGTAGATTTTAGTTTCAATATTTGAGAGATTCAGGGGGGGCTAATAAATCTTTTACAATTTTTTGAAGAACCCAGTATGCTCATCTCTTGCATCTTCAGATGATCTTGAGAATCAGAAAAGTTTAACGGAAACTTTTTTTAATCTCTGGGGTTTGCACATGTGTTTATGAAATCTGAGTGATTGCAGCATTTCTGGTTATACTGGCAGCATTTCTGGCTGTTCCAACGCGTCCAGGAGGCTTGAGAAAGTCAGATTTGGCTTTTGTTTCACCGAAATCAGAGATCGTCATACACAGTTGCAGAACTGGGGTTTCAAGCTCAAATCTGACAATCAGCTTGCATATTTGGTCTTTTGAATCAATATTGTAGGTTCTAGCATCTGATTCAGCCTTTGCATGTCATTTTTTGGTTGTTGGGGTCATTTTTTGTAGCTAAAGGCATTCTATTTACACTGGAGCAACATCTTCTGTGCATTTGCAAGAAAAACGCCTTTTGGGTTTTGTTCGCAGCATAGAAAAACCATCTGGGTATCTTTCTATTTTTGCTTGTAGTCTGTATATTTTGCAGAAATGTGCTCAGAAAACTACAGCAGGACCCCTCTCCGTTGGCAGCTGCAGTTTTGAAGACAGTTTTCAAATGCTCCGTTCTTGCTCATACGGACTCTTTTTCCCACAATTTTTTTTTGATTTTAGCTAATTTTTCGTGCTCTATGCACTAGTGTAGTCGTTTTTTGATTTTGATGCCAAGATTTTTCAGAAATTGTAGATTCTCAGTCGTGACATTGCACGGTTCTCGTTTTAGGAACTTCGGAGGATCATAACTTTCACATACGACCTCGTATCGAGGCGATTCATTTTTTGAAAGTACATGATTTTTTGAGTAGATCGCAGTGGTGCTATTTATTTCTCTGGATATTATGCCAAAGTTGTATTTTCAGCATATGCTCTTCATGAGGGTTTTCTAATGCATTGAAATCAAGACCACTTAGTATTTATTGCTAGTGGTAGTTGTAAACGCACTAATATAAAGTGCCAAATCATATTTTCTTGGGGGGGTTCTTTGATTGAGTGAAAAGGGGGGGGTTGTCTTGGTTGGGTTCTCTTCTTTTCGACACTTCTTCTCTGCATTTCTTCATTATGGATCAAACAAATCTGCCTATCCTAACTCCATACAATTACTTTGAGTAGAAATCACGCATGACAATTCACTTAAGGAAAGCTAGATTAAATAAGATAACTATGGGACTTGAAACTGAACCTACTAAAGATGAAGATAAGCCTAAGTGGTTTAACAAATGTGATGAGGCATATGGAACATTGTGTTTGTCTGTTTCTCCTGATTTGCTCTTTCACATTGAGTCTTTGAATACACCAAATAAAATCTAGACAAAGCTAGAAACACTATTTGGCACACAAGATTCAATAAGGGGTCATATGTTGGAAAATGAACTAATTAGTTTAAGTCCAGGCAATTTCAACACAATCCAGGATTTCTTCACCAAATTGAAATCACTAAGGCTGCAGTTAAAACAATGTGGAATTGAAAAGAAAGATGAACAATTGATTCTTAGTATTCTCTCTAAGCTAAGTTCATAATATTCTGTGTTTGTTTCTACTTTCTATGCTACTAACGGTGCACTTGGTACTCAATTCACCATGCCATCTTTAGATGATTTTGCTGTCAATCTCACTCAGGAACAGGACAAGCTAATCTAGATGGGCACTCTTAAGTCCTCTAAGTCACATGCCTTGGCTGCCAACCAAGGCACAAAAGAACAGAAAGGACAAAGTAGTAACAACAATAGTAAGGGTAAGAAACAAAAGAATAGCAAGGAGAAGAAGGATCAGATAACGGTTGCTTGAAAAGCAACTAATGAGACCCAATATTCCAAGGGCGACAAGCCTAAGAAAGAGAGGGTCCAATGTGCCTATTGTAAAAGACCTGGTCATGATGAACATAAATGTCTGAAGAAACAAATTGATCACTTGACACACATTCTTGAGAAGAATAATATCAGTGTTCCTGAGTCTGTCAAACAAAGTTCTAATGAGGGGTCTAATAAGGCAAAAGAAAACAACAAGGGAAAGGAAAGGGCAAGGCCCTTGTTGCAGTTGCTTCTTCACCTTCCACTTGGGTTCTTGATTCGGGTGCTTCGCACCACATGGCTTCATCTAAGGAAGAACTTGCATCCTTGGAGCCGTGTACTATGCCTTCTATTTTGATGGGTGATAACACTCCTGTTGAGGTGTGTGGGAGAGGGTCTGTTGATGTGGGGGATGGCACATTCCATGATGTTCTTTGTGTGCCCTCATTATCAACTAATCTCCTATCAGTATACTAGATCACTCACACAGGTTCAGGCAAGCGGGTTGAGTTCACTCCTGATTCAGTGGAGATTCGTGAGTTGCACAGTGATTCTACAGTTATAGTTGGGAGAGCAGGTCATCAGTCACAGTTCTATCTATTTTCTCACTTTGTTCCTGATCCTCCTTCAACTATTTTTCTCACTCATTCTAATGATGTGAGTAGATTATGGCATGAGCGGTTTGGCCATCTTAACTTCCGCTACTTGCAGCAGCTCAACCAGCAGAGCATGGTCACAGGGTTGCCTTCAGTTCAGTTTTCAGGTGGTGTTTGCCAAGGTTGCATTCTTGGTAAGCATCCTAAGGAAAAGTTTGACAAAGGTAAGGCATGGAGAGCTTCACAGATACTAGAGTTAGTTCACAGTGATTTGGCTAGTCCATTTCAGCATCCTTCTTTCAGTAGGGCTAGATATGTCCTCACATTCATTGATGACTTTTCTCGAAATATTTGGGTGTACTTTCTCAAACAGAAGTCAGAGGTATTTGATCATTTTCAAGACTTCAAGACTTTTGTAGAGAAGCAATCTAGGAAAGCCATCAAAGTTTTGCGCACTGACAATGGTGGTGAGTATGTCAACCATCGGTTTGAGAGGTTTTGCACTTCAGAGGGGATTGATTTGCAGCATTCAGTTCCATACAATCCTCAGCAGAACGGTGTTGCAAAACGGAAGAATAGGTCCTTGAAGGAAATGGCGAACTGCATGATTCACTCCAGATCTCTTGCACCATAGTATTGGGCAAAGGCCATTAACTGTGCTTGTTATATCCAGAACCGTGTTCCTCATCGAGCCTTGAAGGGAGTCACTCCTTTTGAAGCTTGGAGCGGTTGGAAACCATCAGTTAAGCACTTTCAAGTTTTTGGTTCTCCTGCATGGGCTCACATTCCTACAGAGAAACGCAAGGCCTTGGATCCGCAGAGCAGACCTTGCATATTTGTAGGTTATCCTGATGGTGTGAAGGGTTATCGGTTGCTCCACCCTACTACACGTGAGTTGTTCATTGAGAGGAGTGTTTAGTTTGAAGAGGGCTCTTCGAGCTCACTTTCTATCACTTCTCCAACTCCTTCTACTTTGACATTGGAGTCACTTGGGATACATGACAGATCTTTTGATGAGTCAGATTCACCTGCGCAGTCTTCTACCTCCACTTCTGATGCAGAGAGCGATTCAGAGGACTCACCTCCTTCCTCTCCTAGTCATCATTCAGAGGTTGATGATTCTCCTTCAGATTCTCCATCTTTCGGTCCACTTTGGGCTAGACAGACCTTGCAGTCTGCAGGTGATTGGGTTGGGGATCCATCAGACACTAGGCAAACTCGTTCACAGTTCCAGGATGCTCCACATGTCTTCATTGCTACTGTCTCAGATCCACAATCTTTTCATGAGGCTTCTGGTATTCCTGAGTGGGATACAGCTATGCAGGAGGAGTATAGTTCCTTGATGAGGAACCGCACTTGGGATCTTGTCCCTCTTCCTAAGGGAAGAAAACTTGTTCGATGTAAGTGGATCTATCGGACAAAATTTGTAGCCGATGGGTCGGTTGACAAGCATAAGGCTCGTTTGGTCACCAAAGGATTCTCCTAGGTTCCTGGGATTGACTACTCTGAGACTTTTGCGCTAGTTGCCCAAATGAATTCCATCTGACTTGTTCTTGCCATTGCTGCAGCTAATCGTTGGGAAGTACACCAGATGGATGTGAAGAGTGCAGGGTACTCACAGTTTTGGGATTCACTATGCAGCGGGCATTAAGCTTGACTTGGTGGGCTACATAGATTCAAATTGGGCGGGCAATTCTCAGGATCTCAAGTCTACTTCAGGTTACAGCTTCTCACTTGGTTCAGGTCCTGTTTGTTGGTCGAGCAAGAAGCAATCTGCTATTGCTCTATCTTCTACTGAGGCCGAGTATCGGGGGGCTGCGAATGCCTCTACTGAGGCCATTTGGCTTCAGAATCTTCTCACTGAGTTTGGCATCCAGATCAGATGGCCATCAGTCATATTTTGTGACAACCAGAGTGCCATTCAGATCTCACGGAATCTGGTCCATCATCAGCGGACCAAACACATAGAGGTTCACATGCACTACATCCGGGAGCTCATCCATGGCCATGTTATCGACCTTCGCTACTGTTCGACTTCCGAGCAGGTTGCTGATATCTTCACCAAACCCTTCACTGAGAGCAAGTTCCTTCATTTGCGAGCTTTGCTGGGGGTGCGGGATGCTTCATTTTCTGGGGGGGCTTCTTCCTCTCACTCAGAGTCCTGACTCTCTCTACTTTTGGGGGGGTCTCTTTTCTCTCTCTTTGGGGGGAATTTTATGTACATGGGTACCTCATCAGGCTTGATTTGCCGGGACCCATTTCTACATCCACCTAAGCTTCGCTTATGGGGCGGTGTTAGTGTAGGTTTTTATTTCCTAGATGGGTTATTTATTTTTCCTATATTCCTAGGTTTTTCCTACACTTCTATTAATCTCGCTTAGGTTAATAAAGCATGTCTTATTAGGTGAGTGGTTGTGAGGTGTCACCTTCCTACATGTGAGCATCCATTAGCTATCTTGGGAAGATACTTTGCTATCTTTAGTCCGATAGATGGTTGCTCCTCATTGGTCGGTGTTGCCACCTCCTCTCTCTTCCTAGCCTATATAAGCATGCTACCTGGCTTGTATTTTGCATCTTTTGCTTTTGCATCCTCTTAATGCTATTTTGCTTCTAGCATTTGCATTACTCTCTTGGAGACTAACTCTGTGTTGCTATTTTGATTTCGTATCATTTGCATTCATTATTTAGATATCTATTCTTTGCACTAGTTTTCTAGGTTAATAATCTTTTCAGATTCTAACAGTTTTCTCAGTCACAACACTGAGAAACACACTTTGTAACACATTTTTCAAAGCAAAGACATATTTAAGTCTTGTATCTACTGTAAGAACACCTTTTCTCAATAAAATTTTAGTACTTTGCCTTCTTAATAGTTGTTTCATTATGTGCAAATGAATGATTGATTATGTTTTTCTGTGTTTTGTTTAAACCTCAAAAATAATTAAATAAACTATGATTGATTAAATATACTACCAATTGACATAAATCAGTGAATAAATATGACTAAAAATATATGACTAAATATACTACTGAATAAATATACTACCAATTGATGGAAATCAGTGAATAAATATGACAAAAAATACTACCAAATTGATCAATCAAAACAACCAAATAAATGACTGGCAATAAACTACTAATGGTCACGTGACCAAGCTTAGTGAATAATATGACTAAATATACTACCAAATCGATCAATCAAAACGACCAAATAAATGACTTAAATTGGTTTAGTCATAAATTTGGTCGCGTTATAAGTGACTGGCAATAAACTACTAATGGTCACATGACCAAGTTTAGTTATTTATAAGTAGTTTTTAGTAGTTTTTTTAATCACATATTGTTGTTTTTGTACTAATGTGAATATGAGGAACTTGAAGATCTACAGAAAGTGAGATTTGCAAAAACTAAGTTGAAAGTACATGCTACTATTTGGTGGAAAGAAGTTCAGTTGGATATAAATAGCAGAGAAAAATAAAAGATCATAAAATGGGATAGGATGGTGACAAATTTGAAGAATCAGTTCATACCTGCTGACTATGAGTTGGAATTGTTGAAAAGATTGCAAAACCCAAGGCAAAAGGAGAAATCTATGAAGGAGTATACTGAAGAATTTCATAAGATGATCATAAGGACATAACATAGTGAAGCAAGCAAAGAGAAAGTGGCAAGATACATAAATGGATTGAAGATGAATATTCAAGAAGAACCGAGTCTGGTAAGGATGAGACCAATAGAAGAAGCATATCAGTTTGCATTGAAAGT